>JAJTUV010001666.1:0-661286 GCA_021653895.1 Mastomys natalensis
TCTACCCTTCTACCATAAGGTTTGTTGTTCATGTCTATAATCTTATAATCCTAGTACTCAGGAGGCTGAGGCAGGAGGATTTTGGGTTCCAGGCTAGCCTGAACTACATAATGAGATCCTGTCTCAAACAAAACAAAAGCCCAAACAGAACAGAGACAAGGTAGGAAGTGACTGCTGGCCAAGAGCAGCATGCAGCATAACCATAGGTCTGATGTCCTTTGAATATCTTCTCTGACCTCATGCCCTTTGCCCTTGTTGGTGTCTGTCTGCCACACTCACTTCTTGCTGTATGTCCTTCATGTTTCAGTTATTTGGTATGGTGATTGGGGTGCGGGTAACATGACCTCCTCGTGAATGGAACCTAAGGGTGTTGCCGGGAGTTGATAGAATTCAGACCAGACTGCTGCCCAGGCCACATTCAACCTCATCAGCCTCTTTCTCCTGTAAAAGAAGCGGCAGCCCTCCTCTGGAAGCCTGTTTATCTCTATCTCATGGCACAGAACAGAGTAGGGGGAGCAGCCCAGAGGTCCTAGTAGGCCACAAGTCGCAGAAACAAGCATGTTAGTGAAAAGACAGGTTGCCAACGGATTGTGACGGCTGCTGTTAAGAGTTTGAGCAACTCTTTCCCTGGGGAGACATAGCAGATACCTCCATCTAGAGCAGTAGCAACTAATATGATGCTACCAGTCTAACCTGGAGAAGCAAAGCGCTTGCTGGCTTTACTTACAGAGCATAGGTGCAGAGCTGCTTACAGGAGTGTAAGTGACCCCGCCGAAAGCAGGCACACTGGAAAATGCTCACCCAGAATGGATGATGGCTTCCCCATGGTTGCATAGATGGAGTCCCCCCTTCTTCAGCTAACCCCTCCCCCATATATGTATTCTAACCCCCACAGAGACCAGGGGGCCATGTGCAGTGAAGACATAATTACATACAAATGGCTAGAGTTCAATGACTCCCTCCACCACGTTTATTCCAGGAGGAAGGTCAACAGTCATCAAGTCCAGGGTCTTGTGTCAGCTGCCATTGCTGTTCTGTTGGCTGTGGGTGGGTTCTCCAATTTCTCTCTTTCACTTTCAGATTTCATGAAGAGTACAGTGGGCATGGTCTATGCTGCCCTTTCCCATTGCTGGCCCTCATCTGGCCTCTGCCTGCCCCTCAGATCCCACTCATGATTCCCGGCTGGCCTGGCACACTGCACACACAGATGCTCTAGAAGTGACGAGCAATGCCAGCATCCACAAGAGAGTGAGCCACTGAGGCTCTCCACCTGTGTTTTACTCATCCCTGGGAAAGTAACCAGCTTCGTCACTGAGCCGGGATCTCACTGGGGTCATTAGCAGACAATGCAGAAGGCTGTGGGTTTCCATTCAAGTCATGTCAAGTTTGCTAGTCTCCTTCCTGTGGCGTGAGGTACAGAGGTCACTCGTGGGAGCTCACAGCTCTGTCCTTGCACAAGGACAACTTGGAGACAGTTTGTTAATTAGCGCATCATCGTGCCTCCCTCCAGGCTGCAAGCAAGAACACAGCACAGGCCTCCAGTGGTTGATCCCAGCTGTTGTAATGCCAACAGGAGCTTTCTGGGAAATGGGAGCCTGCCTTGTAAACACCATATTCTTAATCTCCATCTTAAATTCCACGCCTATGGGTTCATGGAATGCCAGCCCTCTCCCCAGTGAACGGCGAGGGAAGTGGCCACTAGCCTCCTTCGTGTATTTAAACGACATCAGCTTTACCCACTCAGCATGAAAGATCTTTATGAGCCCCAAAGATGCTGCGAGTGGTACCCACCGAGGTATCCATCTGCAAAAGTACTAGGGGTAATAGTGTGTGTAAGGAAAGGAGTGGCTTCAGTGACAGTGGATTCATCCAGCAGCTGATGACTGTGTAAATATGACAGTTCATAAAGCCACCAAGTCCCCCCCCAGGGCTCTGTGGTGGCCTTCGTCTGCCCCTAGCCTTGTTCAAAGAGGAAGCTAGCAATTGAAATCCTCCTAGTTACTCCTGGAAAGGCAGCCCGCCTCCCAGGAGGCTTCTCTGGGCTCCCTGGCCTGATACTAGTCCCTTGCAGTCTCTGTTGGAGACACAAAGCTCTATGGTTCCATTAAAGAGAGGTAGAGACCTTGCCTCAGGGAATCTGAAACTGAAAGTAGAAATGGCCTTGACCATAAAGTAGAAACTCAAGAGTCTGACTTAGGAGAGGAGCAGAGAACACAGAGATGATGCCTGTCCTCCAGCCCAGGAGTCTCAACCCAGCATGTGATTGACAGCAATGCCAGAAGGCACTTGTATCCTGTGATTGTGTCCCAAAGATAGAACAGCATTGCGAAGGGGACAGTGATGCAGACAGAGATTTTGAACGGGCTTTGAGAGTCTCAGATGGAATCTCCTGGATGTAAGAAGGGGCATGGAGTGGTGGGAATGACAAATGTCTTCCACAACCTCAGGCTTTTGAACACAGTTTCCAGTTGATGGCACTGCTGGAGAGGTATGGATGCTATAGCCTTACTTAGGTCTACTTCTTGCTCTGGCCCCGCCTGCTGCCTGCTGCTATCTCCACCACTGTGGACTCTCTTCTCTGGAACTGTGACTGCAAATAAATTCTTTCTTCTATGACTTGCCTTGGTCATGGTGTTTTATGACAGCAACAGAATAGTAACTAATACAGGCTTTATTAAGAGTGAGAAAGGTCTTCTCCCCTGAAAAGGGGACAGAAGTCTGAGGATGGACTCAGTTGGCAGAGTGCTTACTTAGCATGCTAAAAGTCCTGGTTCAATTCCCAGCACTGGAGTATGATGACATAAACTAATAATCTCTGCACTCGGGAGATGGGACAGAAGGATCTGCCTTTAGATAATCCTTGGATAAATAGTGAGTTGAGGCCAACCTTGGCTATGCGAGATAGTCTTTAAAAAGTGGAAAGAGATGAGATGGAATTTCCTAGTTCGGAGGACAGAAGTAAACTGATTCACTCATCTGCTGAGGCTCCCCAGCCACCTGCTATTCACTGATGCCAAGGAGTGAGCCAGACTCTATGGTCATAATTCAGAGGGCATGGGTGCTCACTTTCTTGAGACTCCCACCTCTTTGCATGCGGTGTGTTTGTGGTGTGTTTGTTCACATGTACATGAGTGTGTGTATTGTGTGTGTGTGTGCATGTGTTTGTGTGTGTACAGAGGCAGAGGTTGTCATCAGGTGCCTTCCTATACTTTTTTTTTTTTTTTTTTTTTTTTTTTTTTTTTACTGAGGCAACGTCTCTTGTGAACCTGGAGCTCACCAATCTGGCCATTTAGCTAGCCAGTCTGTTCTAGTAATCCCATGTCCATCTCCGGTGTGCTGGATTGTAGTCAGGTTACCACATCCGTCTAGAAAAGCCTACCTACACTGACCCCTTGTTGGTAAGTGCATCTGTGCTGCCGCCGCTGTCCTCTGCTGACATTCAAAGCCAGCCTCTTGGCCTTCCAACAAGACTAACAGATCCTCAAGATGTCTCCTGCAGAGGCAGAGGAGGGCTGCTGAGATATCCAGCCTCGTGGCCTGAGCAACTGTGGGAGTTCCAGCCTCTCCAATTCTTAGTTAGCCATTGCCAAACTGCCCAGCATGTACAATGTAACCTAACTGAATATATCCCATATTAATATGCATTCATTCTGCCAATCTCATTATTCTCAAGACCCCTGACTAATAATACAGCTCTTTCCAGGTCTGCCTGAGGTTTCCTTTCTTCCCGAGCTGAGAAACAGGGAACACCAGTAGAAAGTTGGATCTCTGAACTTAATTATTGGTTTTACAAAGCTCATCTCCAACCTACACTGTGTGGGTTCAAGGACTTCTCCAGGCAGCAGAATGTGTGGTGCCTGATGAAGTGGAGTTTGGGGCAAAGAAATAAATAGTCACTATTATGGAAGAAGTAGTTATCATGAATCTATTTTTAATCTCACCTTCCTTTTAAAGATAATCGAGGCTGTCTTCTTAAGAGGAAGAATCCAGGCTTTGATATGTGGAAAGGTGCAAAGAGCTCTCCTCTGGTGGAAGATGCTAATGAGCCGTCATTTACCCCGCCTCACCTTCATTAACTGCATTAGTCTGCATTAACACTTTTAAAACATCTTTAAAGACCCATTCAATTCCCTTTCTTTAATCTCTTCTTTTCTAGAACTGTGGAATCATCTTGATCCTCATCTTCGTCTTTTCTTTGATGACAACTTTGGGTTCAATTTGTATTTGGAGATTGAAATGCAAATTTCCTATTACCCACAATCCCCTCCTACTTAGGCTCTGCAATGTTGCAAGAGCTGGGTTCCTGGTAATTCTTTATCCCAGCCCCCTCTCCCTCCCAGGGTGGGCTGGAGGCAAGAGTTTGCTCTGTAAATCCCAGGCTGGGTGGCAGGGACAGGAAGATGGCTGGATGTGTAAGAACAGTTGCTTTGCAAGCATGAGGACTGGAGTTTGAATCTACAGCACCCATGTAAAAAGCTGGGCATGGCTGCACATGTCTGTAACCCCAGCATTAAGGTGTCCTGAGGTCTCACTGGCCAGATAACCTAGCAGGCATGCTTTTGGGTCAGGTGAGACAACAAGGTGGAGTCTCACAGAGGAGGGAATTCTATGTCCTTGCTCTGGCTGAATGCACCCCCTGCCCCATGCACGCATCACAAACACATCACCTATCTGCAAAATAACAAAATAAAATATAAAACCATACACAAGTTGGCTTCCAGGATTGTCAAAGTCTTATTCCTCATGTCTCTCTGTCCTTCGTCATGGTGTCCTCATGCTGAGGAAAAAGCTTTGGATGTTTTCAAGTAAGTCATAAGCTGTACTGGTAGCTGGGCCTGACAATGTGGCCTTAGCTGCTCAGGAAGTTGTGGGTGGAGGGAAAGTTCAGGGCCCCACCGCACAGCTTGGTGAGATTCTGCATCAAAATAAAAAGTAAAAAGAAGCCCAAGGATATAGCTCAGTGAGGGAGTGGCAGCCATGTCTGCTCCTAACACAGCAGGGAAACGCAACATAGCCAAACAAAAGCTATGTTGGTTGTGATGATTTGAATATGCTTGGCCCAGGGAGTGGCCCTATTAGAAGGTGTGGCCCCAGTGGAGTGGTGTGGCCCTGGTGGAGTGGGTGTGGCCTTGTTGGAGCAGGTGTGTCACTGTGGGTGTAAGCTTTGAGACCCTCCTCCTGACTACCTGGAAGCCAGTCTTCTGCTAGCAGCCTTCAGATAAAGATGTAGAACTCTCAGCTCCTCCTGCACCATGCCAGCCTGGATGCTGCCATGCTCCCACCTTGATGGTAATGGACTGACCCTCTGAACCTGTAAGCCAGCCCCAATTAAATGTTGTCCTTATAATGTTGCCTTGGTCGTGGTGTCTGTTCACAGCAGTAAAACCCTAAGACATTGGTTTTTCTTGAAGGTCAATGTAGAACTGCTATATGACCAGTAATTCTACGTCTACTCTATATGTAAAGGAATTGAAAACAGGTACTTTCATTAAACACACACACACACACACACACACACACACACTCCTTCTCAAACATTGACAACTGCTGTTAATGCCCTCAAGTGGAAACAGCTCAAATGTCCATCAACAAATAGATTATATGAACAAATATGGAATACTATTCAGCCTTCAAAAGGAGTAAAGTATGAGTTGAATAACATACAGTATGAAGGAGCCTTGAAAACACTTTGAAATGAAGGAAGCCAGGCACAAGAGCCCATGTACGCATGGATCCACTGCTTCACGTCCTGAGTCTGAAAGACAGAAAATGAGAGAACAGCGGTTGATAGAAATGTTCTGGAAGTATACAGAGGGATCAACATACAAAACTGAAAATACATCGAATGCCATTAATACATTTAATATTTAAATGAAAACTAAATTATTAAATGTCACCATAAATTTATTATAAAACCATATTGGTTTCGCAAAAGGAAACTGTGTTTCTCTCAAGATCATCTGAACATCAGGTTAAAAGTTATAGGATGTCTGGAGAGGAAGGGGAAAAGAGGGAGTCAGGGCGACTTCAGTCCTGGCAGGGCAGCTCCACCCCTTCCTGGCAGGGTGCCGAGGTCCTTTGACTTTCCAAACTGTATTACTTGTTACTGTGACAAAATACTTGAGCAAAGCAGCTTAAACAGAAAGGTTCATTTTTGGCTCAGATTTGAGGGAATGGTCCATCATGGCAGGGCACGGCAGCAGGAGCTCGAGAAAGCTGTTGATAGGAGCTCAGCTTGCTTTCCGCTTCACTTCCGCTTCACTTGCACTTCCGCCCAGGACCTCAGTGCCTGGAATGGCTCTCCCCACAGTTAGGACCGGCCTTTCCACTTCTGGCCGCTAATCTAGAAACTCCCTCACAGCGGTGCCTAGAGACTCATCACCTAAGCGATTTAAATCCTGCCAAACCGGAAGTATTAGCTATCATCCCAGGAGCCTTGCCCATTTCCTCTGCAGAGATGGCTAATGATGGTGAGGCCCACGTGAGCAGTGGGCGGGTGGGGAGGTCATGGCTGATTTTGCCAGCATTCACTGGTTGCTTAGTGAATACAGGGTCTGCTTTCCCTCTGCATCAGCAGAGGTTATTATCTCTGTAAAACCTGGTAACAGAGAGAGACTGTAATAAAAACAAGTTTAATCTGAAATATTAAAGATTTTCAAATCTGGGCTATATGATGGAGTATAGGCATATCTGGGGAAGCAAAAATAATAAATAATAATGCAGGTTCAATTTTTAAAAATTATTTTTATGTATGTGTGTACATGTGCCTGCTTATCTATATGTGCACCATGTGCATACAGATGCCAGAAGTGGGCTCTGGATATCCTGCCCCTGGATTCTGACCTACCTAATGTGGGTGCCAGGAAACAGAATCTAAGTTCTCTGCAAAAGCAAGAAGTGATCTTAACTGCTGAGCCATCTTCCCAGCCCCGACTTTTAATTTATTTTATTTCGTGGTACTGGGTAATAAATTCAGACCTTGCACATACATGCCAGCCAAGTACCCTGCCAATGAGCAACATGGACAGCCCCTTTATCAATGTAGTTTTGAATTTTGAGGCAAGGTCCTACTAAACTGCCCAGACAAGGCTTAAACTTGTGATCCTCCTGCCTCAGCCTCCTAAGCAGCTGGATTACAGGGCCACACCTCCAGGACTGCAAACAGGGGTTTCTAAAACTGAAATGGGTCTGTGGCTATCCCATCCTGCACTTCCCAAGCTCATCTAGAGGTGAAGTGAGGATGGCTATTCTAAGGTATTTGTCCTTGTTTACAGGGATGGGTGACAAGGGTGGTGTCCATGCAGGGTCTAGCAGGTCAATGATGTCCGTGTGGTGAGATCTGGTAGTCTTTGGTACAACGCTCTGTTTTCCAGAGCTCTTGAAATATTTTTATAACAGCATGTGGGAGTGAGAACCAGCCGACCCCAAGTGTGGGACTCATGCAAACTAAGCACCTTTATCAAGGACCTCAGAAAGAAAAGGAGATTTTTCTTGATGAGAGTGGGACCCACGTTGCCTCAGGCACCCACCCCTTCCAGATGGTGATGGGGCATCAGCTCTACCGCAGCCTGCCCGCCTGGGGCCACTGGCCATGGTGTGCCTCCTAGTTCCGTTTTACTCTAGGAAGAATATGAGTATGCTTAGCTCAAGTATGTGCATTCTTGAATTTGCACATGCATTTGTGTGAGATCCTACCCAGGCGGGTGGGGGTTGGGCACCCTCATGATCCTGTAGTCACTAGAGGCTTTTCCTGGGAACCGGACTACCAGGCAGTCAGCAGTCACTAGTGCTCCTAGTCTTTCTGTGGCTGGTGGTGCTGAGCGGGATGTGTAGAAAGGAGACACCCAGTCAGGAGGCCTGTGGCCCCAAGCCGCCACACTTTCTCTTCCTCTCTCTAACTGGAGAGGCAGCTTCAAGCCTGCTCCTTCCTGCTCTGTGGCTTAGCTCGGTCAGTTCTGCTTTCACTCTTGCCTATAGTGAACCTGCGTAACTTCAAGTTTGCCTCCACCAGGAAGTCCTCCAGGCCAATGCCCTCCTCAGCTGTTTCCTCTTTAGGATTTCTTTCTTTCTGGTCCTGTACACTTCAAAATACTATTAGTGTTTGTCTTCTCTATGCACACTGTGACTTTTTATGCTCTCTGAAGTCTTGTCAGATACCATTTATGTGTAGTCCTGACTCTATTAACACAATACTATTTGAACAGAGGTGCCCAGAGTCTACAATGATTGGGACAGATGAGCCCTGGATGGAAAAGGCCCTGAGCCTTAAGACTCTATCATTCCAGCTTGGAACCACTAGAGTTACCCTGCACATATAACGGATATTTGTGTAGACCAGAGAGGAAAAAAAAATCTCAACCTAATGTGCAGAAAAAAAATTACACAGTGATGGCTCTGGAAGAACGGCATCGTGTTAGCATAGGACTGACTGTCTTCTGCTCAGATTAAAGAAAAGTCCCTGCCTTGTCCCCTCAGAGGTGAGTCAACTTCCAGATATTTGAAGGTCTGCGTTTGAGTTGTTTTCTTTTCCTTACTGACAGGGTGGCTTGGGCAAGCCTCAAACCTTAGGCTTCTTCAGGCAAGAGATGGGGAAATTGAAAGCCAGTGGGCTGAAACTGTGTGCTACATGGCTTGTGTGGCCTGGGGCTAGAGGGCAAGCTTGAGCCTGCTGAGCGGGCTGTGAGGAGTCTTCAGTTGAGAAGATTGCAGAGGGCCTGGCTGCTGGCCTAGGGAGGAAGGGAAGGATGACGGCTGTTCTCCCTCTGTTATAGGCTGGGTAGCTGGGGAAGCAAATTCATAGGTCTACTTTCCTAGAAGGTTCATTTTTTCAGGTTTTTACCCTAAAGCCAAATATGCCAGAAAGGAATTTTCAGATTAAAATCTTGGGCTTGTACAATTAAAGAAACCCTTCTATTGAATGCTGCTTTTATGAGAATTTTCTCCTGGGTACCAGGAGGCAGAGATGCTGTTAAGCTACGTCCACTTCCTTCTAAAGCCCTGATGACAACCAAAGTTTGACCCACCAAAGCTCCTCTACCCCCATGAACAAGAGGTTATTGATAGGACTGTAGGTGCTCCCAAAGTAGTCACTCTGAAGTCTTCACCTAGCGTGGACGATAGCTTCCTCTTAGCTACATAGGCGAAGCCCCCTACCTCTAATCTTTCTCAAACTGTATATATTCTAGCTACTTCCCCAAGATCCAGAGGCCACATGCAGTTAGGGTAGAACTGCATACAAACGGCTTGGAGGACGAGCTGATACTCAGGTGAGGGTCCCATGACCCTCCTGGCTCTCTCTTATGAGGAAACAGTCTATCATCAACAAGCCCAACTGGGATTGTCTGCAAACAAGCACACCTGAACTCATACAAATAGCCCTGTTTGGCTGAGAGGAAAGCACTGTGCAGTAGCAGCCCATGAAAGTATGTATGTATGCATTTCCACCCACGCAAGTCTGGGTAAGATGAGGGCGCTGCTGGATATAGATCCCAGGTACAGGCTTTCTAGATTTCAAGCCAAGAAACTGCTCACTAAGTCCTGGAACTGCTCTCAGGGAAGTCTGTGCTGTGCACTTCTGAGTTTCTGAATCCCAGCTAGAATCTGAGCAGTTGGCCCCAACACACACACACACAAGCAGCAGGAAGGCAGCCATGACACTGGGAACCAACCCACTCAAGCCAAACCCTAATCTGGGGGAACCTTTTTAATGTGACACAAGCTGTGTCAAGAACCCACTGGTCTCCCGAAGTGTGAGAAGGTCAGGGTCATTCCAGGTCATAGTCAGCCTACCAGTTGTTCTCATGGTGACGTTGGCAGAAAGGGTCAGAGAACCAGCCAGTGTATAGAATAGGCGTGGTTTATTAGTTGGTGGTGGTGTGTGTGAGGGTATTCAATATCCATGGCTGAAGGAGGCAGCCATAGACCTTGTTTGGCTGGCTTCCTCCTCCCATTTTGATCCCACCTGGCTGCTAGTCCACTGAATGGTACCACCCACATTCAGTCCTTGTCTCTGTTACTATGTCAAACGTCTCTGGGAACATTGTCCCGGATACACCACAAGTGCACTTTGCACGCCTCTTAGGCACCTCTCAATCTAATTAA
The DNA here is from genome assembly GCA_021653895.1 of Mastomys natalensis. Classification (NCBI taxonomy): domain Eukaryota; kingdom Metazoa; phylum Chordata; class Mammalia; order Rodentia; family Muridae; genus Mastomys; species Mastomys natalensis. The sequence goes on from JAJTUV010001666.1 coordinate 10,102, forward strand.
GTTGACAGTGAAGATCTTCAGGCAGGCTGCTTCCCTCCTTCTGTCTTGGGAGGAGAAGAAGGCCTGCAGGGACCACGTGATGTGGGAGGCAGGAGGTTTTGGGGTAAAATGGGCTATACTCTGAGTTGGGGGTAGGTGTATAGCCCAGGATACTTGGTGATGAAAATGATACTCTAACGGGTGGAGTAAAACATGGGACAGATGTGTTTTGTCAACTTGACACATGCTAGGTGCGGGAGTCGGGAGAGTGGTGAGTGAATGTGGAAGAGGGGTTGAAGGCTAACCCTCCTCAGGTCAAGTCCCGGCCATACAGCTAGCTAGTGTCATCAGAGCAGAGGGAACCTCAACTGAGAAACTGACTCCCTCAGAGTGGCCTGTGGGCAATTCTGTGGAGGACATCTTCTTGATCAATGATTGCAGTGGGAGGGCCCATAGCACCGGAGGTGGTACCAACCCTGGGCAGGTAATCCCGGGTGGTATATATATAGACAGGCTGAACAAGCCATGAATGAATCACTCAGTATACATGGCCTCTGCTCCAGTTCCCGCCTCAAGCTCCTGCTCTGCCTTCTCTCACAGACGCACGGTGACATCAAAGTGTAAACCAGAAACAAGCCGGTTCCTCTCTTCAGGATACAATGTTTCAACTCTGTAGAAATTTCTACACAACAGTCCTGAAGGTGGCTATTGTGCTTTACAGACTAAGCAATCTTCCCAGCCACAAGATGGGAAATTTCTAGTATGGGGGTTAGGGGGGCAGAGGGTGCAGATTAATCTGCATGGTGTATAATACATCATTCCTGAACCGTCAGCCAAACAACATTAAAGCACCCGCCCCATTGCTTCTGAGGCAGAGGGTGAGGATGCTGGCTTGTGTCCAGGACTGAGATGCAGAGGTAAGGAGGTGGAACACAATAGCTCTGAGAATGATCGTGACATGGTAGGAGGGTAAGAAGTGCTGTTCTGGACCAAGAGTAGGGGAAATCCCAGCGGTGGGAAACGAGTGAGACTCATGGTTCTCCTATTGGACATGGAGAGAGGCTGAGAAATCCTTGCAGAGGGAATCTCAGCAGATAGTGGCTACCCTGCCACTGTGGGAAAGGCAGGGCAGTGTTACCAAGGGGAAGGCGAGACTAGAGACCTAGGGGCACTTGAGTTACTTACTACGTAGATGCTTGGTGGAGGTGAGCATCTGTCAATCACATCTCATCATTTCACCAGGACACTTTCTCACACTGCTGGAGGGAGAGCTCCAACCCAGTGACAGCAATGGATAAAGGCAAACACGTTTTTCCACAGCTGGGTTGGGCCCGGAGCCTAAGGCAGGTGAGACACTTGTAACTTTAATTTTTTTTCAAATCCTATTTTTAACGATGGTTCTTAAACGCTTTAACCTCCCTTGTAGCCCACCACCCACCAGAGGTAGTGGGAAAGAAAGTATATGGGGAAGTGGACCTGTTTAGAAAGGTTCCTTGGAGCAACTTCTGTCTGTGTTGTCTGGAAATCGGCAGTTCAGTTCACAGGTGAGCAGTGGCAGCTTGATCCACTCGCAAACACTTCACAGATACACCAGCAGTCCAGTTCAGCAGAACTGGGATAGCAAACACAAATCAGCAGTGGTGGCACTACCCAGAAGAAACAGCCAGGCCTCAGCCTTGGCATGAGTCAGCAGAAGGGACCAGGAGGGATGCCAGGAGATGTTCTTAGCTGTGCCTCTCTCAGGGAAGGGAGTGAAGACACAAGACATGGCATAGCTAGCTGTATAAACAAGCCAAGCTCAGCCTCCCTCATTGTCTGTCAAGTCCTTTTAATACTCTCTCCAAACACCACGTGTCCTCCATGGGTCTTACCTCAGCCCGTCCATCTGTCTCAGCCGACATCACTCTGCCAATCAGCCTGACTCTATGGAAGTGGCAAGAAACTGCAGCACACCACCAGAAGTTTTTTGGCATGTTTCTCTCTATGGAGTCCTGACAAATGCAGCTCAGCTATGCAATGTAAGGTGGGCCAATACATGCATGTCATTAGCAAAGAATCTTTCATCACATGTCCTTTCATGTGCTTGTTTTAGCAGAACATCCTCTCTCCTGTGTCTGCTTCAGTGAAACGTTCCTTCATGTGTTTGCTCCAGCAAAACACCATCCAGTTGACTTTCCAAAGACCCCTTAACTTTCCACTCCAGACACTCTCCTGCTTGGGACTCTGGCTGCTTACCTGGGATGGGCCACATGGCTGTTCCCCCAACCCCTAGCTTGCAGTTCCCACCTGGGCTGAGCAGCTTGCTGCAGCAAGCTTACAGAAGGTATATAGAGTTGTTGGGATGGCAGCCTCCGGTTCCTCACTTCCTCCCCTGCCTGGAAACTTGTGGGAAGTGGAATCTTCTCTTTCTTAATACCATCTCCCCCAGCCCTACATCTCCATGATCTTTAAAAGAAATTGGGTGTGGGTGTGAGTGAGTGGGCATACACAAGTGTACACATAATGCAGAGATTTTTATGTGAGTGGGTGTGCACAAGTGTGCACATGAATTCGGAGCTTGCAGGTGAGTGGGTGCAGTAAAGAAACAGCTGACATGCCTGCTCTATGGTATGGCTAAGGGGAACCGTTTTGTTTGTTTTGTTTTTAATTGTAAATCTGAGCATGAGAACAGCCAGAGGCACTTGGAAGAGTCCAGAACAGAGAGAGAGAAAGAAGTAGACTGGACATGGACGGCCAGGGCTATCTGCAAGTGAGAGGAGATCAAGATATAGAGGATAGAGATCATAACGAGAATCCCTGGGTACAAGGAGGGTGAGTGTCTGTGAGGAGGGAGGGACCAGGAGACTGTCGTGGGCACTTTGAAATGTAGAACAAGTACTTATGGCTCTGAACTGCAAGCACAGGCATCTGTCAATGGCGAGCCATAGTCCCTCTGCCAGAGGGGACAGTAGTGGCTCCGTCTGGCAGATGGGAAGTGGCCTCACAAGTTCCCGAGGAAGGCTGGCTTTTATTTAGCCACCAGAAATCCTCCTGTGTAGTTCAGGCTGAGCTCATTTCTGGATAGTTGGACTGGCTTTTGGAGTTTGAGGACTGGAGTTTCCTTTGGATCTAACAGAGGTCAGAGGGCAACATCGATTCCCAGGTGCTAGTTATCTTGTGTTTTGAAACAGTGTCTCTCACTCGACCTGGAACTCACCAAGTAGGCTAAGCTGGCTGGTCATCCAACCCCCGGGGACCTACCTACTTCCACTTCCCCAGTGCTAGGGTTACAAGTCCCTGTCAACCACTATGCCCAGCTTTTAAAATGTGGCTCCTGGGGTTGAAATCAGGTCCTTGTGTTTGTCTTTATGGAGTGAATATTCCTGAGCCCTTTAATTTTCTTTTAAATGAAAAGAGTATGTTTTCAAATATATCACTTGGCTATTTCTTTCTCTAACATATTTTATTCATTGTAGAAATATGATCTCTTTTCATTTGGGGAACTACATGCTTGCAGAAGCCTGCTGGAAATGGCAGTTGAGCTGGGGTGTGTGTATGTGTGTATGTGTGTGTGTGTGTGTGGAGAGAGAGAGAGAGAGAGAAGAGAGAGACAGAGAGACAGAGAGACAGAGATAGAGAGACAGATACACACACATAGAGAAACAGAGAGAGACAGACACACACAGAGAGAAAGAGAGACAGAGATAGAGAGATACAGAGAGAGAGACAGACACACACAGAGAGAAAGAGAGAGACAGAGAGACACACATACAGAGAGAGAGAGACATACAGAGACAGAGAGAGAGAGAGACACCCTCAGTACCTCCGGGAAGGACCATCTGTTGACAGTGTTGTGGTGTTGTGTTGTGTTGTGGGAGCCCTGTACTAAGCCCAGCACTGCACAGGACAGAGATGGGAGGCTTGCCATCCTTACGGTGGTGCTGATAGTGGTAATGGCCCCACTAAGCAGGAAGAGGGCACTGTGGAATCACCAAGCTTTAAAACTTTGGGTGGAGCCAGCCACCCAACTTCAAGGAGTCACGTTGGACCAGCCCATTTGGTTGGTTGGCTACAAACTGTTGCCCTGTCTCAGCAGCAGTTCTACCGGTAGGACCCTGTTCTGTAAGATCATGGTCGCATTTGATCTTCACAGCCATACTCCTGTCCTGTAGGTGGGAACACTGAGGCTCAGCAAAGACAAGAAAGCCATTTAAGGTTCACATCATCTAGCTAGCAAACTGCAGAGCTGACAATCCCAACTACTCCTCTGACCCCAAAGCCCAAGCCACAAGCCACTTTGCTGTGCTGTACCAGAGATGAGCTGTGCAATCAGCGTGCTTCCCACAGACGAGTGGGGGTAGGGGGTGGAGGCAGGGGGTGGGAGGTAGGTCTATTACCTAGCAGCTGACACCTGCCAACTCTACCTAGGTGTCAGTTGCTATTTCACAAGTAAGCTCTGCTCTGGTTTCTGCTCAAGGGCCACTAGGCCTGGCCAGGGTGTGGAAATTTACCATCAGGTCCCATCTGACCTTGAACGTTGCCGGTAGAGAGTTAGGGTGAGGTTCACAGGCTGTGAGTCTGAGCTCAACCCAAGGTTCATGAGGACTCTTGGGTTACCTATCTTAGGTGTGGGCACTTCCTGCTCATCTGCAGGGCCAGGGTGGATCATGTGACAGATCTCTGTTCCAGCGTAGAGAAAGGTGGAACCTGGAACCTCGGACAGCTTCCTAACATATGCCTGACGCCACTCTATCCATAGGATACTGGTAACCAGAGACTGGTTTGACATGAGGGGGCTGTGGGTAGTGATGGGGTGCCCTTTGGGAGAATGGGGAAGCCATGGTTAGATCTTGTCAATCTGAGCTTCCTGCCCCTCCCTCACATGGGCGACAGCACCAAGCTGCTAGAATCAAATGAGCCAGAAGAGGAAGTTTTAGATGACTGTCTGCTATCTTCATTTGCAAATCAGGAAACTGAGGTTTGAGGGCAGCTGTGACTCATAATAGGTGACAAGTCACCGAGGGTTGAGATGAGCAAGACCCTGAGCCCCCACACCCCCTGAAGTTACACTGCCTTCCTTGATGGGGGTTGGGGTGGGGGTGGGTCTATGGCGTCATCTGAGTCTAGTCTTCCCCCTGTCCCCTGGAGCCAGCTCCCCCTACAGGCCAAGGCATGCATTGCCCTTGGCCAGGAGGCTGCTTGCTTGCCTAGGCCTGGGCACCTTAGCTGCATGGTCTGCTCGTATGTCAGGTGGCTTGTCTAATGATCGCTCATCTTCTATTATGTGGAAAAATTTTCACATTCTCTAGTACGTGTACCCCAGTTTCCTACTGGAAATGATCCCTTCTCTGCTTCCCACAACCCCCAGATCTCTCTCAGTCTTTGTCTATCTGTCTGTCTGTCTGTCTCTGTGTGTGTGCCTTGGTCCCCCTCTCTATCTCTGTCTCTCAGTCTCTCTGTCTCTGTCTATTTCTCTCTGTCTCTGTCTCTTTCTCTGTCCTCTCTCTCTCTCTCTCCACACAACACACACAACACACACACACCACACTGCATATTCCTCCAGATACCAGGTGATAGAAAGGGCAGGCGGTGAAACTCCAATTCGGACGTGAGGATTCTAGACTCCGGAATGTTTGAGACTCACACCTCCTGACCTCTACCCTCTCCATATACAGGAGCCAACCTATTCTTCTGCAGATCCACCTTTGTGATCTTGGAATGGCTTTCCCAGCGTTGTACAGAGCTCTGCCTGTGCTGCTGTATGAAGGGCCCACCTGTGTGCCTGCCCTGCACCTCAAGTGAGGCAGACGCTTGATAAATGTACTGTGCCTTCTGTGCAGTCGTAACCCAGAGAACTGCTCGCCTCGTTCCTCCCCCTTCCTTTCTGAAGCCTCCCTTCCCTCCCTGATTCCTCTTTGAACCCCCCTTCAATTTCCTGCCTTTTCCACTGAATTTTTCATTGGGAAGAAGCACATTTAAAGATGTGAAGTACACGCTTTGCTGGGTCTCAGCTTTGATGAATCTTTGATGCTGAGGCTGAGGAGGCAAGGCGATGCACCAGGCTGGGGAAGGAGGGAGGGGCGGGGAAGAGGCCTGCAAGGATATTATCCTCCTTCCCTGCACCTCCCATAGGAATTCATACGCCTGCCACCTTCCTAGTCTAACAGTGCTCTGCAGTGGAAACCTGCATGCGGGCAGGGGTGTGTGTAGTGTGAGTGTGTGTGTGGTGAGTGTGTGTGTTTGTGTGTGCTTGTGCTTGAATAGAAGAGACTCCAGCTTGAGACTGTACTTCAGCTGGCTGGCTGTGGCATTTCTGATTCCATATACTCTATCCTGAACCCTTTCATTTCCCCTCACGTCTCTTTGAGCTTTGAGGTCATGCAGTTTCCAGGCAGGCACAGTCTCTTCAGTGTGAATCCTAACCACACCAGGAGGCCCTAGTGGCAGGCCCTCCCTGCCTTCAAGGATTGATAGCCAAGGTTGTATTATACATACAACAACAGAGGGTGATGGAGGGACAGAGCCCTAGTCCTTGGCAGTGAATGACTGGCTTGGAATGCTAATCTGACCTGAGTGCTGGCTCTGAAACTGGCAGCCCTTGCGTGGGGAGATGCTTCCCCAGGCGCAGGATGTCTGATGTAGTGGGGGACACCTTCACCCTTACTTGCTGCTCTGCATAGCATCTCTCAGGGTTGAAGGGCCATCACCAGGCAGGCAGAGGTGACACATCCCTGTAATTTACTACATCTCCTTTTCACACGGTAGACCTGCACTAAACGCTAGGCTGCCCGCCCCTGCCCCACACACGGAGCAGATGTGCAGCTTGCTCTTCATGCAGGTCCCCCAGCAACTAAAGTGGCGGCTGTCCCTGAATCTGTTGCCTGCCTGTGGATTCCATTCCCCTAACTGGGCTGCCTTGTCTGGCCTCAGTGAGAGAGAATGTGCCTAGTCCTGCAGTGATGTGTCAGGTGTCTGTGTGTGTGGGGGGAATGTTCCAGAGTGGGTCTCCCCCTTCTCAGAGAAGGGGAGAGGTGTGAAGGGGTACTGGGAGGAAAGAGGAGGCTGATATTGGGATGTAGAGTGAATAAAAAAGCTAATTAAAAAAAGAAAACATTATTTTGGGCCCGTGGCTGCCCCTCTCACTTCATGTACTTCTTTTTGTTCCTTGACTCTCTATCTACCCAATGAACCCTTCTTCCAATTGCTTTTGTCAAGTATTTATTTGTTCATGCCAAGGAGAAAGTTTGTATCAGGAGTGGGGTATTGCCGTAACCATGTGGTCCTAAGGCCTTGGGACTGGCTTGTCCTCTGAGGGGAATGTGGAAGACTTTGGAACTTTCAGGTAGAACAGTCTTAGAATACTACCAGGAGGGCCCAGCATCCCTCACTCTGAGGCTCCAGCAATGCACATAGGATGTTTCCAGAAGAAGATTCTTGGATGGGGCAGACTCTCCCCAGCAGCACGGCTCCCTCAGCTGGATCACTCCCAAGTAACAAGTGCCAACATGCATGTTCCTTTGGACCCACTTGCTATCTTGAATTCTATTGGCTGAGTCTAGTGCAGTGACAAACCTCACAGTTACAGTCCCGGAGGTCCTTTCCCAGACAAGGGTGTGTAAAGCAACCGCTCCCTTCTCTAACTGCCTTCCAGAGATCTCAGAGACTGACCAACGGTCTGAGATTTGTCCCTCTATTTTGGGTTAGCAAGACACCTAACCACTGCCACACCCACTCTCTCCATAGTAACACTATTAGTTGACCACACATGAGTATAAATTATGTTGATCAGATTGCTTTTCCATTACCATTTTAAGAGGAGGAAATGGTAATTGGGGTTGAATACATGCCTAAGTCAGGGCTTAAACTTTTCACATCCTGATGAAATGGGAGGACTTGCTAATAATCTTCACAGGAAGAATTAGATGGTGGCTGAATATTCGATGCTACAGGATATTGAGCAACTTCAATGTTTTTTAGAGTTGACTGACGATTTGATTTTATGGTCATATATACTGAGGAATCTACTTCAGGTAGATGCATAGACAAAATGGCAGGGGTGGGTGGGTGTTTAAAGTCATATCAGAAATTGTCTGATGTCAAGACAACATTAATTTTGAAACTCCTTTTTTAAAAACGAAACCCAAATAAAATTTAAAATCAGATATTTGGGACCAGCAAGGTGACCTAGCAGGAAAAGCCATTCGCTTTGGAAGGCTGGTGACCTGAGTCTGATCTCTGGAACTTCCGTGGTAGAATGAAAGAACAGAGTCTGTAAAGCTGCCCTCTCACATGACAAGTGACACATGGGCCCTCATGCAGGCACATGTGAAGATACACGTGGTAAGAAATAAGCCAAACATCCTATTATAGTACAACCCCACAATACGCTAATTTGACACTTAGTTGCTGAGTAGTGATAGTAAGAAATATTGTCTTTGTTTTCTATAATTAAGTCATTATGTATCTATAAGAGCCAAATATTTTTTTATGTACATTGAAAACATCGTAATTCAGCCAGAGTGTGATGCATGCCTTTAAAACCAGCACTTGGGAGGCAGAGGCAGAGACAGTGGGTCTCTGTGAGCTCTAGGCCAGGCTGATCCTACAGAGGGAGTTCCAGATCAGTCGTGGCCTCATAGTGAGGCCACTGCAACAGACCACATGCGTGCTTTGTGTTCGGAAGCAAGGCTCAGGGAAGTGGTTTGAAGCAACATGGGTGAGTCTAGAGGTGAAGGGGTCGCCATCTTGTCAGACTATAGTGTGAGTCTCCTGGAAGAAATTCCTAAGCAAGTGGTTGACAAACCTAAGGACTAAATTTGACCTTCTGTATCTAAGCCTCAGAACAAAGGATCCCTGACCTCTGTACGAGTGAAGGGTATCTTGCTGGGCTGTGCAGTGCCTCACTCCTCAGACTGCTAGGGCAGTGGGGGAGGGGACCCAGCTAGACAGTTGTTCTCTACCACCTTGCCTCATACACACCCTTGAGCACCAGGAGGAGGCAGTGTATGCAGCTAAACTAGGGCCCATACTATCTAGCTGTGATGCTGACCAGCTCAGGGCCCCACCTGAAGCCCCATGACTTGTCTGTGGTAAGAGGACAGATAGTAGGCTCCCTGGGAACATTTGGGAACTGATGCCTTGGCTCTCTCCATTCATGTGCATGTATAAGAACACATGCGTGCATGTGGAGGGCGTCAGGTGGTGGTCCTCAGGTCACGAGCTCTGTTTTATTGAGACAGCATCCATCTCTCACGTTTCCCTGAAACTCACCCGTTGTGTGTGAGATAGATACAACTGGCCTGCTGCGAGATAGAGACATCTTGGAGAACACAAGTCTTTCAGTCTCCTTGGGATTCTCCAGTTTCCTTGTCTATATACAGCTTGCCCCCAAAGAGAAGAAGCAAAGGCGTATATGGAAGAATATAGGATGTATCCCCAAATCGTTGACCTATAGTACACCCCCTCAACCCTTCTCAGCCTTCACTCCGGGATCTGTTCCTCTCATGCTAGCCATCTTTATATGCAAATGAATGGCAGAAAGCCAGAAGTTAGTATGATTTATGAGCAGGGGTTGTCACTGTTGAAAGAACAGTGGCTCAAGGTAGCTTCTGACCCCAACGGGTTGTGTAGCTTTGGGCTGTTTGTGTGCAAAGAGTCTCAAGCTTCTGATATACCCTGAATGTGGTAGGATTTCTCTCCACACTGTGCCTACATATATCTACTCTGGAGACACAGTGGCTCTCTTTAGGCCACTGTGCTGGTTAATTTTTGTCAACTTGACACAAACTAGAGACACTGGGAAAGAGGAAACCTCACCTGAGGAATTGCCAACATTAGAGGGACAAGTCGGTGGGGCATTTTCTTGATTGATAATTGACATAGGAGGTCCAACCCACTGTGGGCCGTGCTACTTCTGGACAGGTGGTCCTGGAGCCTATCAGAAAGCAGGCTGACATGGGAGAGCTGGCCCTGCCCCGAAGCAGCAGTGGTACTCTGGAGAGCTAGCCCCACCCCTTGCTTAGACTCTGCTCTTCGTAGAGCTGGCCCTGCCCCTCACCTGGGCAATGCTGGAGAGCTGGCCTTGGTGGCATGGGTAAGGGAGAGCCAGCAGGCTGACCAACTCAGCGACCACCCAGGCCCAGATCCAGGGCTTTGAATTGCCCCACCCCAACATCTTCCTCATGTATGAACTGCTGGAGAGAGTGAAGGGAGCAGTCCTGCAGAGCCAAAGCTGCAGGATCTCTGTGACCCAGGGCAACAACACAACATCCAAGAGTCTCAGTGAGGACCCAGTATTGATCGTGCAGCAGAAGCCAGAGGCCTCGAGCTAGCCCAATGACTCACGGCAATGAACTGTTTGGGCAAACGGGTATGCTGTATCACACCGTGTGACACATACAGCTTCCGCGGCGAGATTTTTTTTCTTTTGTAATTTTAATTTTTTGTTTTCTTTTGTGGAGGAAGCATACAAGGGAGGAGGGCAGATATGAAGAGACTGAGAGATGAGTGGGATTGGGGTGCACAATGTGAAATTTATGAAGTCCAATAAAAAATAAAAAGAAGGGGATGGGAGGAAGAGGAGGAGGAGGAAGAGGAAGGAAAGAAGGAAGGAGGCTGAGCAAGTCATGTGGAGAAAACCACTGAGCAGCACTCCCCTGTGGCTTCTGCTTCAGTTTCTGCCTGCCCTGGATTAACTTTAACCTGTAAGGTGAAATAAACCATTTTCCCCCCAAGTTGCTTTTGGGTATGGTCTATTATCACAGTGACAAAAGAGCAAACTAGGATATCACCCAGGTAAAGGAGGGGTCCTGTAGAGCAGGCTTGATATGTAGGCCATCCCCACAGGTGACTGACCTGATGCTACCTTTGGTGCAAGCAGCTGCTGGATATAGAAGCCCCGACCAGGTGGCCAGGGAGGTCCCAGGTGGGATACACATGGCTAACATGTCTGCAAGGTGAATTGTTACAAGGATAGTTCCAACAGGCCAGGGCCTGGGGACTCTGCAAACATTTCTACTTGTACTCTCTTCTCCTTTGCCTTGAAGTGGGGATGCTCCCCCATTTCCCCACAGAACTGCACGAACACTTGGCTGTGAGCATTTGGATATTCACAGGTCTAGGTGTCCATGCAGATGAGTCTTACTGTCAGAAAACACAAAATAGTGTTTCCTTTTCCTATCTGGTTTCTGAGGTTAAAAAAAAAAATCCTTCCTCTCCTTCCTCAGTAGCTTGTAAGGCAGGTCATACAATGACTGCATACCTCTCCCACCTGCACGCCCACCTGAGACCAGCAGAGAGCATTTTCTTCCTGGCTAGGTTCATTAAGCCCAGGAATTTGGAGGTGGTAGAAAGAAATTTCCTCGTTTCATAAAAGTTTAAACTAATGGCACAGACGGCTGTGGCCATCTAGTGAATTCCTCTCTGGAGCAGAGACGCTTCGTTATACCTTTTCTTGGCAAGGAGAAAGGTATCAGAAGAAATTGGAAGCAACTGATGACAGAGTGGCTTGCTGAGTTTGGTGGCATGCTGCTTCCTAAGAGCTCGCTCGAGTCATCGGCATTGGAGGGCTAAGTGCAAGTCTGGCACTCGGCATTCCTCATTCCTCTTCGTTTGCACGCCGATCCTATAAAGTGTGGTTTCCTTGTTATATGTTGCAGGCGGGAAACAGATCTTCAGAGAGGTGAAGTAATTTGCCTAAAGTCACCTGGCTATGACGCTAGCGCCCAAGCCTGCTACCTAAGGCACTCAGGCCTGAGTGTGGGCTTTCTGCAATTGTGATGGCTTCCGGAGATGCGGACAGATCAGGAACATCCTTGCCTTTGGCTTTCCAGCTGTGTGTACTTGACAGAGACTAGAATCACCATGGAAAAAGGAGCCTCAGTGGAGAATCTGCTGCCATCAGACTGGCCTGAGTATGTCTGTGGACTTGGTTGCTAATTGATACAGGAGAGCTCAGTATGCTTAGTAACGGCCTTGGGCAGGCGGTCCTGGGAGGTATAAGAAAGCATCCGAGGGACGTGGTGGCACAGCCTTTAATCCCAGCACTCAGGAGGCAGAGCCAGGAGGATCTCTAAGTTCAAGGTCAGCCTGATCTACAGAGCAAGTTTCAGAAAAGACAGGGCTACACAGAGAAGTCCTGTCTCACAAAACAAACAAAACAAAAAAACAATCAGAGAAAGCCAGGGGAAGCTGTCCAGTAAGCCGCACCCTCTATAAGCTGTTTCAGTTTCTACCATGAGTTTCTGCCCTTGGCTTCCTGTGATAATGAACTCTTACCCCTTTTCTTCCCAGGCTGCCTTTAGTCATAGTGTTTATGATAGTACACAGAGCAAACTAGAACAAGGATGGGCAGTTTCATCCCTGAGTCTGAATGGGCATCAATTCAGAAGTGGGTGGGATACTATTCATCCAAGGTGGTCAAGGACCTGATTTCAGCACCCAAAAACTGTATCTTTAACTTTGCGCTTTAGGAGAGAAAAGAGTTGGGGCTTTTGTAGTCAATGTAGGGGAGTGGATCTTGGGTATTCATTAGCTTCTCAATGATATGTCCAAGGAATGTCCCATCACTACATGTGTATAGTGTGTGTGTGTGTGTGTGTGTGGTGTGTGTGTGTAGTAGGCCAGAGGTTAACATTGGACTTCCCTCTCAATTGCTTTCTATCTTACTTTGAGATGGGGTCTCTCACTGAACCAGGAGATGGTAATTGGTCAAAGCTGAGTGATCCTACTGTGTCTGCCTGTCCAGTGCTGGGATTACAGGCCTATGGGACTGTGTTTGGTTTTGTTTCTAGGGCATCACACGAAGGTCTTCGTGCTTTCATATGAGCCACTCTCTAAAATGTCCCTTCTTAGACTTCAGAGTCCTCATTGAAAAATGGGACTAAGGGAAGTTACCTCTTGGGAGCAGTGGGAAGTCAACGAGATATTAATGTGAGAGACAGAGAGCCTACATCCAGGTCTGGTGCAGAGGAAGCACTCAGCACATGCGTACACACACACACACCTGTCAGTTTTCTATCTAGGTGGGCCCCAAGCCTGTACGCTGCCAAGATTCTCACACCTGTGGTGCTAGCCCACTCCTCAGCTAGCATCTGCTCTCCCTCATAGCCTGGAAAAGGCACATGAAGTTTTAACTACCTCTAAAGAGACAAAGGCTGTCCACTTGGTGCTCTCTGGAGGCCTCCTCCCAGGGGCTTCTTTCTGGTACTTTCTGTCCTGGGGTACATTTTAGCTGCAGACTTCAGGATTCTCCCGGTGAGGCTTTGGGATTGTGGTTTACCTCAGGACAAGTCGGTGTTCTGGCTTGGGGACTGACTCCACGGGACTGTTCTGGTCCCCCGTCACTGCACACTGGGGAGCTGTGCTGAGTTCCACTTTTTACTCCTTCTCCATGGATTCACCCCTTTGCCCCGCTGGATCCCAGCTGGAGAACTGGCTCCAGGTTTCTCAGTAGAAGGTGAATGCTTCATTAAATTCAACAAACACATGCCGTGGACCAGACACCGCACTAAGAGGTATCCCCACTAAGGAGCTCACAGTCCAGGAGACAGGAAAGAGACAGGCTGTAGTATGCGTGTGGTCTATGAGTGTAATAAGGGTGTGAGAACCCAGTCTGAAAGATCAGAGAGCTTCCCCTGGGGAAGGGTTGTTGAAAGTGAGCATGAGAGAGGACCAGTTAGAGATAGAAGGCCTCCCCAAAAGATCCCCCCCACGTCATTGTGGGGCTAATGACTTTGTTGATGGCTCAGATACCAGTGTACGGTTTTCTGTCTCTGTAGCTGTGGATAGCCTCAAGCCAGGCACATCTTGTCAAAGCTTCAGGCTGGAGAGTTGGAGAGGGAGAGCGAGGGAATGTGTCTTCCGTGACAGCATGTTCACAGGACCTGCTTTGAGTAACTCCACTTCAGGAGGCGACATGCTCCCCAAGGACCAAACAACACATGTGTGGGAGAACAAAAGGGGAGGAGCTGTGTGCTTTGTTCTCTTCCGCTGTAAGGCCTGCCACCTCTCTAGGGAGGTGAGTCACTCACACAGGAAAGTCTCTTATCTCCAGGGTGATGGCTGAGATGTTCAAGTACCTGTTATGCATGCCACAAGACCAGACTTTGGATCCCCAGAACAATCTGAATCCACATCACTGCCTGCTGGCCATGGTGATCAGTTTAATTCTAGCACTAGGAAGGTGGAGCTGGGATCCTCAGAGCCAGCCAGGTAACTAGACTGGTCCATGCTGACAGACTCGGGGTCAAAGGAGAGATCCTGGCTCAATAAATAGGGTGAAGAGAGATTGGGAGGGCGGGACTCCTGATGTCTGCTTTGGACTCCACTCCTGTGATCACATACACACATATATACACACATTAAAAAGAGAGACTCAGGGCTCAGTGGTTAAGAGCATTGACTGCTCTTCCAAAGGTCCTGAGTTCAATTCCCAGCAACCACATGGTGGCTCAAAATCATCTGTAATGGGATTGGATGCCCTCTTCTGGTGTGTCTGAAGACAGCTACAGTGTACTGGAGAGAAGGTGGGAGGAAGGGAGAGAGGGAGAGAGAGGGAGGAGAGGGGAGAGGGAGAGGGAGGATCAAAGACTCATGTCCTCATGAAGCCCTGCGGGTCCCTGTGGACAGAACGCAGGGATGTCCTTCATGTCCTTCAAGATGGCAGGCCCCAGTAACCCGAGAAAGTCCATGTGTTTCCAAAGCTTTATTGTTCGTGGTGTGTGATAGATGGTCTAGATGAGCACCCCCCCCCCCATTTAGGCCAGGGCGGGCCTGACTTAAATAGGGAGGGGGAAAAGAAGAGGGACTAGGAAAAGGAATAACTTAATTAGCTACGCTCTCTGGCCTTTAGGTAACTCATTAATATGGAAATCTCTCATGGTTGAAGCCTGTAGTCACGCCCTCTACTTGTGGCCCTACGTGACCACAAGGCACAGATTAATGGAGTTCTATGCCATATGTTAGGAGCCTGGATTCTGGGAGCGCAGTGGAATAAATGCCCATCCCTTGCAGGGTCTCCGGGCTACTTCCAGCCAGTGCTTCTACCAAAAACCAAGACCCCTTTCATGGCCCTACAAGGCCCTGTCCTATTAGGTACCAGTTGACTTCCTGAGTTAGGCACACAGGGTTGAGAAGGTTCTAGTGGAGACCTGGACCAGATGAGAGGCAGGGAACAGGACAGGAACATTCCCCAACATCAGTGCAAGGCGGATCAACCAGGATTTATAGAGTTTCTGATGTGCATGGCGCTCTGGAACAGCTGGGAAGGAAGTGGGCTAAAGAAACCACCTCTGGCATCCAGGAAGCAGCTGAGTGGAGAAAAGACAAATGTGCAAATACAAGGTTACAACCAACTGTGTGAGGTAGTAAGGACAGTAGCCAGATCAGAGAGTGACAACTATAAAGCAGGCAAGCCAACTTCAGATCTCAGGCCCGTCACAGCCAGCTGGGGCATCGGGGGCACGTTCCCAGCGAGCGTCATTCAATGTCTGACCCTTCTCTGTCCAACGGGGATTCTTTCAGAACACAGTGTGGAACATTCTGAGGATGAAGCACTTGATGAATTCGGGGCTGTGCCAGCTCAGAATCGCTGGGCAGCGCTGGCTCTACTGATGGTAACACGCAGAAGGCAAAGCTACAGACCCCCGTCAAGAGGTCTCAGGCAAATCGCTCCTAAGTGAGGGACAGAGGGACAGAACTCAGCAGGCAGCTGAGGAGGGAAGAGCTCTGGAGGCAGAAGGAAGAGACTGAGATGAATAAACTCAGAGCATATTGTATGGTGAACTGTGGTTAGATGGCTGGAACTCATGGGTGTGACTCAGATGAGGAGCTAGGGGTGAAAGAGATGGCAATGGAGTGGGGGATGAAGGTGACACCTGAGGAGATCTTAACCTGTGGAGCTCACAGGGGTGGCTGATAAGTTTCAGTCATGCTTTTACTCCCATGATGCTCCTGTGGCAGACATTGCTAGTCAACCACAGAACTCTTCCTTGCTGAGCAGAGTATCAAGTACCGTTTTTAGTACCATCCTTGAGAGACAGCTGATGGGTATGAGCACGCAGAAGTCCCTTTCTTCCCTCCATCCTCTTCCATGACCTCAACCTCCTCTCTCCTTACTTCCTCCTTCCCTCCCCCTCACTTCTTCTTTTCCTTCTTCCTTCTCCTTTCCTCCTCCTCTGTTTTCTATCTTTTGTGCAGAGCCTTTTAAATTAGTATATATTAATGATATATACTATATCACAAATAATATATATATATATCACAAATGATACATTTCATCATGTGAATTTCATCATGCATGTGATATCCATTGATCATATCAATACTCTCTAATGAACAGTCTTACCTTATTCTCCCTTTCCTGGTCCTCTTTTTCCTTAATGACCCCCTTTCTTTTTTCATGTATTATTTTCTATATGAGAAAGCATACATTATCGTTCTCAGCCTGCCTTATTTTGCTAATCTCAATGATCTTTGGTCCCATCCATTTTCTGCAAACATCATTTTGTTCTTTATGGCTGAATAAAACACAGACACACAGACACACACACAGACACAGACCTAGACATACATGCAGACAGACAGATATACACATGCATAATACATAGACACATACACACAGTTACACACACAAGACACACACACACACACACACACACACACACACACACACGTGGGTCCCAGTTCTGGAAGCCTTCCCACTAAGATGTCCAGCCCAGCCAGGTGTGGGGAATTTGGGCCAAGGGGATTGAGTGGAGCAGGGAGGGGGAATCGCTTCTGCTGCCTCCGCTGCCTCCGCTGCCTCCGCTGCCTCCGCTGCCTCCGCTGCCTCCGCTGCCTCCGCTGCCTCCCTGCCTCCGCTGCCTCTGCTGCCTCCGCTGCTGCCTCTGCCCGCATCTCTGCTGTCACCATCTAGTTACTCCCAGGTGCTGCGCCTGTCACTCTGCGCTGAGCCATTCAGGGCTGAGCCGGTCAGGGCTGAGCAGGTGAGAAGCCGGCTAGCTAGCAAGGAGCACGAGAAGGGTCCTGAAGGCGCTTCGGGAGAGCAGATCTCTTCCCAAGTGTTACAGCTCTTGCGACAGAAACTCTCAGACAATGGGCTGATTCTCACACACCTTTACTTCTCCCGAATAGGGCTCTTATATACAGTTTTGGGGTGGGTCAGGGTCTGGCAGTAGGTAACTCCTATTTGTTTGGTCTGAGAGCTTGGAGATACCTCATCTACATGTGGGAGAGCCTGAGGCACTGTTCCTACGTGACTGATGGCCATAGACCTCTCTGTGGGAGGGGCTGTGGAGGGCTGAAGCTAAATGAGAGGAACCTGAAGGCCAGGAGTACCGCTAACTCCTACCATCTCTTTAGGGTCTGTGGGGTTAGAAGCAGACTCAACTGGGTACCCCACTGCCTCTCACAGACCCCCGCCCCCCCCATAGACACAGGCACACACATAAACAGATACACACAAGCATACATACATACAGTTATACACATAGACAGAGACACACACACAACACACAAGGCACACACATAGACAGACAGACAGATAACAACACACACACACACACACACACACACATTTTCTTTTTCCATTCATTCTGTTACTGGGCACCTAGACTGCTTCCATAACTTGGCTCTTTTGTATCATGTTATGAGAAACATGGTGTGCAGGGTCTCTGCCATAACTGACTTTGATTCCATGGGGGTGGGGAGTAGCTGGATCACCCACTTTGGTTTTTGTGGAACCTCCATGCTTGACTGATCAAACAGTCTAATGGGGTCAGACCAGCTTGTATTCCTACCAGCAATACACAAAGATTCCCCACTCCCACCCCCCCACCAACATTTGTTGTTTGTTTTCTGCATGGCAGCCATTCTGACTGGGGTGTATGGAATCTCCATGTGGTTTTCATTCCTTTTTTCCCTGATGGCTAAAGATTCTGACCCTTTTTCTCATGTAATTATTGGTCATTTTTCCTTAGAGAAATGCATATTCAGTTTGGGTGCCCATTTGTTGATTTCCATTGCTTGTTTGGTTTGAGATTTGCTTTTAATTATGTGCATAAGTATGTATGGGGAGGGGAAGGACATGCACATGAGTGCAGTACCTGCAGAGACCAGCAGACGGCATCAGATCCCCTGAAGCTGAAGTTACAGGTGGTTGTGAGCCACTCACCCCACATGGGTGTTGGCAACCAAACCACTCTGCTGCAAGAGCTGTCAGTACACTCTCCGAGCCATCTCTCACTGCCTTGTTTGCTCTTCTGATGTTTGCTTTTTGAATTAAAAAAAAAAAAAAAAAAAGATCCTAAACACTCAGCAAAAACAAAACAAAAACAAAAAAACCCAAAATATAACCAACCAACAAAAGTCCGAGAAATGATAAATTCAGCAAAAGAGTAGGATATTCAGTCAACCTAAAAATCAGTAGCCTTTCTGTGCAGAACGGATGAACATACTGAAAAAAAAAAAAATCAGGAACTACAAGTTCCACCCAAGATGCCTGAGGAGAAGCTTGGCCAAGGAGATGATAGGTTCTGCGGGGAAAATGACAAAACGCTGAAGGGAGAAACAGAAGACGAAGCCAGAAGATGGGAGGACCCCCAAGTTCATGGATGGGAGAACTGATACTGTGAAAATAGTCTCGCGCTAAAAAGTGATAAAAGATTCTCCCACTAAAATCCAGCGATATTCTTCAGAGTTAGGCAACATGAGACACTGGAAAGAAAGCACCAAGAGATCCTGAATAGTCAAAGGGATCCTGAACAGAAGGAGGACGGCTGGGGATCACACCACCAGACTTCAAAATATACTACAGAACCATAGGCACAAAATCATCATGGCATCAGCATCAGCACAAAGACATACAGGGCAGTAGAATGGATCGGCGGACCCAGAAATAAACCCACAGAACTGAACTACCTCCAGCTAAATGAAGGTTCCAGAAATACACGTCAGTAAAAAAAGAAAAACATAGCCTCTTCAGCAAATGTGCTGGGAAAAATAGATCACCCTGTCTCACCCTATACAGAGAAATCCACAGAACACAGATCCTTGACCTCACTGTGCTACCGGAAGCACCAGAGGAACCATGGGGGGCGGGCGTGAGGGGAAAACAGTTCAAGAGGTCAGCAAAGGGGAAGCTCTCCCGAGCAGGGTCCAGCTGTTCAGGAAGTAGCAGCAAAAACAGCTGAGGGCGTCAAATTAAAAAGCTTCCTCATGGCCCAAGAACCAGTACAGTGAAAGGACTCCTCCAGAGTGGGGGAGAATCCTTACCAGTTCTTCATTTAACACAGCATTAATATCTAGAATATGTAAAGAACTGACATGTAAATCAGAGACAGCCTGCCATCCTCGAGAGCGAACTAGACACGGGTTTTTCTTGAGCCATCTCATCCATTCCTTCCCCCCAGCTGAGTGATTCATCAAACTCTTCTTCCCCCCCCCCCCCCCCCCCGTCCCCATCCTCCCTCCCGCTCTGTGGTTTGGCTTCTCCTGGCTGGCAAGCCTGGTCCTTCCTTCTTGAAAGCCAGCTTTCTCTGGATGAGGCCTTCTAACCACAAAGCCAGCAGGCAGCTGGAACAGCCTGCTATTTGAGGTTTGGCTAGGCCTACACCGTTCCACTGTAAGGTTCCCCACAACCAAGACATTGGTACTGCCTAGCCTGGGCCAGGGTGTGAGCGACTGCCCGGGTGGGTGGGTCCCTGCCTAGGTGGGCGGGTCCATCTCACTGCAGGATCTTCGGAGCTTAGCCACACAGTGTTTCCACCTGTGGCAGCTGCAGCCAAGACCAATCGATTGGGCCCAATGGTGGCTTTCAAAGCTTACTCCAAAGTTCTTCCAATGGGATAGAACCTGTGGGCAGGGTAAGAGATACTCCAAGATGGCCCACTGAGACAGAGGCCGGAAGGAGCCTAGACAAATACTCTGTAGCACAGACATATTTCATTTACAGTACGCTTGATTTCCAGGTGGCCTGGAGTCAAATGCTGGCTTTGCCTCTTATCAATTCTGCCTCTTGGGTCCTGAGAGCCTATTCTTTAAATCTGGAAAATTATTACAATTATTATAATGGGTTTATTGCCAGGTTTTCTCAAAGGACATTGCAGGCAGGCAGGGAGACATTGGTTACCCCTGTGAAGGTTAGTTACCAAAAGCAGGGCTTGGACCAGATGGTCTGTATTAGAGTGTAAGGCGGTGTAGGAATGGAAAGCTACAGAGGGACATTGGGTGGTTTTCTCTCAGCTCTTGAGGCAGGCAACGGGCTGGGACCCAACAACCATGTCATTCCTAGGGAGACCTACCCCCTAAAAAAACCTTCCCCACCCAAAGGTGCTAAGGTCCCTGAAGTCTCCTCCCTCCTGCCTGATAAGATGGGAAATTAATCTCCCTTTAATCTTATACTTAAAGTGCAAGATTCCACTCCCTAGTGAGACAATGAAATTAATCTGCCACTAATTTTCTGTTTGCCAACTCTGAGTTGCTCCGTCTCCAGCTCAGCTCCTCCAACTGTCTTGAGTCCCAGGAAACAAAGACTTCATCTCTCCTCTGGCCTCATTGATTCTAAGCTGTCATAAACTGAATCCCACTGGTATCCTGTCCAACTGGTCTGGGGTAGGAGAACAGAAGGAGGCTTCTCCCCAGAGGCCACGGATTCTAGGACTAGTCCCTGGCTTCTCCCAGCTTCCCGGGTGTAAGCGGATCAGGGGCTCCGTGTTCTGTTGGCGTGTCTTGAGTTGCCAAGTACAAGGTGAAAGATGACTAACAGGTCTCCTCCTTGGGAACTGGGTGGCAGGGGAGGCCCTGGAGGTAGAACACCAAGTTCTCTTGGGTCCCCTCTCCCTGTGCATGGGGTGGTGTCATGACCTGCCACCTTCTGACCTCTGTTCTCAGAACTGAAGGTCCTACCCATGCTGGCTTCTGCTCTTTCTGGAGCATAGTAGGATCTAGCTGAGTGAGTCCCCTTTCTTTATCATCCTTTCTCCTGCATTGGACAAGGCCTCCCTCAGTGTCCTCACCACAGACTCCTCACAGTATCCATAGCAAAGCTTGGCAAAGATGAATGAGTCACTTGAAGCCATAGGAGGATGAGCCCCTGGGCTGGGGGGAGGGGGGAGAGCTAACTGGGAGAGCGTTAACCTTGCAAGCATAAGGTCCTGAGTTGGGTCCCCAAAAACCCAAGTTAAAATAAATCTAGGCACAATGGGTGGTAAACACTTGTAATCCCTGAGTTGAGGAAGCAGAGGAGGAAGATCCCTGGCCTGGCTGGGCAGCCCAGCCTGTCCAGCCTCCTTTCTGGAGCATGTCTAGCCTGCATGGGGAGTTCCAGGCTAGTGGGAGACTGTTTCTAAAAACAAGGTGGGTAATACTTGGGGAATGACAAGCTGAAGTTGTTTATGGATCTCTACATGCATTGGCACATACACACACACACAGACACACACACTCACACACACACACACACACAGACACACACACAGGCACACACATGCACTTGCACGCACACACAAGAAGTAGGTGATAGAAACAAATGCTTAGTAAATAGGAACTACTGTCCCTGATTCTGGGATACCAACCCCACCCTTTTCACAGAAAGAATACTCTTCTGTGACCTCAGGGCTCCTTCAGGGGATGGTCTTCCTCCTCAGAACCCTCCCATTCCAGGGCGGCCTGGAGCTAAGGATCAGAATCCCACTAACGTACTTCTCACTGCAGAGAAGGAATCAGAGCTAAGGTGGTGATGTCATCCTGGGCCTTCAGGAGGATTAGTTGAGATTACTCTTATTAAGGGCTTAGCGTGGGGCATCACCTAGAACACCAGGTAAGTAAATGGTATAATAAATGTTATAATGTGTGGTTACTACGGTTCATTGTTAGCGACGTGTGCATTGTGTATCCTGGCCCCCTGCCTTCGTTCGAACTTCACAAAGGCAGACCTCTGGAGCCCACCTGCAGGGTGGGAGCAAGACATAGGTAAGAGGGAAGACTAAATAAATGAAAGAGGCGTGCCAGTCCTGAGCATAGTCCAGTCTCACGGCCCCACCCTGCAAGCTACCTCTTGGGCCCTCTCTGGGGGTCAGCTCACATGCCTGGCATGACAGCCTTGATGTATGTCTGTCACAGATGAGGTCCTGGTGGTGGACATAAGTACATCTCTCCCAAAATTCTAGTCTCTCCCTCTAAGCCTAACTTAGAGAGTATCATGGGGTGGGGGTAGGGGTGAGGGTGGGGTTGGAGGTTGGAGTTGGGGGCAGGTATACCTTGAAACCATCTGTTCCAGCCTTGTGTTTAAGCCTGAGGAGACTGAGGAGCAGAGAGGCTGTCCACTTGACTGGTCTGTGGTCACACAGCAAGTAGGAGGCAGACTTGGAGTTGGCTAGAAAGTCTCTTGATTCTTTACTGCAAAGATTTTCCTAACCTTGTCCCCATAGCTACCACAGTTAGGGCACACTTGTCAAACCGAGTGCTGGATACTGTGCTGGCTTTTGCAATGTTGGCCCAGTCATTCCTTTCCACACACTTGGAAGGAGATGACATGCTGTCCCCATTTCACAGATGAAAACACCTGATCCAGATCACAAGGCCAGGGGAAAGCTGGGGTGCAGTCCCATATTTATCTGACTCTATAGTTAGTGCCCTTTCTAGCCTTTTCTGGAGGGACAGGTCACAGCTGGGCCCAGCCCTGAGTGTGTGGGGTGTGGGGGCTGCCAGCTCTGCATGAATAGTTTTTCCCAGCTATGGGCAGACCTTGAGGATCGTGGGGACAAATTCTCTGAGGCCTGACTAGGGAGGCTCTTTTCCCTCCTTGTCCTGAGGCCTGTCAGCCTGGACAGGCAGATCCTACCCATGCCAGACCTATAGGACAGCAGAGACTAGGTCCTGCAGCGGCCATGAGCCTCTGGTTGGTGGTGTCAGGAAAGGAAGAGGCAGGAAGTGGTCTGTGGGAGCAGAGACTAGGCCTCTGCTGTGCCATGTGGCTCTGTCTGAGGTTTCTGCTTGGGAACCTGACTCATGTGGACACAGCAAGCTTCCTCATGATGTCCCCAGGGGACCAATTAAAGTAATTACAGGCCATCGTGGAGGCCAGGATGTGTTTAAAGGGGAGAATGAATGGGCTGCCCCAGGGCTCTGTGGTTTCCTCAGGCCAGTGGGCAGAGAGCTTGGGGAGAATGGGTGTGCTCAGGCCCTCTGGGCTGAACCGCCCAAGGAAACTACGGACTGCCTGTGTACTGGGCCTGTTCACAGTCTTTATTCTGACTTGCGGGTGAACTCCAAGAGCCCCTGGCTTCCGCAGGCCCCATAGCCAGCTCCTAAGAACTAGATGACTGTCAACTGTCCCTTGCTCTCTGGAAAACACATAGCCAAGATTGTAAAATGGCTGAAGGGATGCCCAGGCCAAAATGGAAAACACCTCTCAGTTATGTCCTGAGGGTATTGCCAGCCCCTGTGTACCCCAACATCCCTCCCTTGTGTCAATTTCTTCTGGGGTTAACTCTGAAGACACCTGCTATGCCTGAGGGATGTTCCATTATCCCTGACTGAGCTTATCTATTCTAGTTATTTTTAAATTATGTTTATTTTTATTTCATTGTGTGTGTTTTAGGGTGGGGTGCATTGTATCATAGCATGCACATGGTGGTCAAAGGACAATTTCTGTGAGTCAATTGTCTTCACAATATGGGTCCTGGAGATAGAATCTGGTTCTTCAGACTTGGTGGCAAATAGCCTTTATCTTCTGAACCATCTTGCTGGCCCCTACCCATTTACTGAGGGCTGGACAATGAAATGGCTTGTCCAGGACTCCTCCCCAGACACAGATACTCATACAAAGACACAGATACCATACACAGACCCATACATTGTCAGACACAGAGACACACAAACACTGACAGACACATAGACGTACAGATACAGACAGACAGACACACACCAGCCACATGATGGCAGAGTTAGAAGCAGAACTGAGGTGTCTGGCCATGTGCTCCTGGCTCTTCACCTTCTAGAGCTCTGAGCATCAGAAGGCAGGGCTGAAAGAGACTATTTCAGCCTTGAGCTTGTGTGTGTGTGTGTAAGACACACCCCTAGAGGCCCTTGTGAATGGGACTTGCTTGTGTGCAGGTAAGCAAGAGAGATCGGAGGGGATCCGGAATCCCTCTTGGCTGGAAATTGTCTCTCAAGAGCATTTGCAAGTGTCTCTCTCGTACCACCAGCCCCTGGAGCTAAGGAGTCTAGGGGGGAAAACAGGAAGGGCAGAAAAGCTGCAGACAGATGCCAAGTGATAAGATGAGCAAGCTACACTCTGAAAATCTTCTTGTAGGAGACCAAAGCATCATGGGTAGATTCTTTAGAGATGAACAGTCTGAGGAGCCAGTTTACCAAGTGGAGACTGGGATCTATCCCTATTGTTGCTCAGGGCTCCTGTTTTCCTCCGGCTTCTGATCCTGACGTGAGACAAGTTTGCCAGCCACTGAGTGAGAGTAGGACCTGAGCTGTCTGTCTCTTGAGATTCACTTCAGGGGAGTCTTGGGTACAGCTGGATGAAGGGCACTGGGTCCCGAGCTGTCCACAGTGGATTTCAGCCTCCACTGAGACCTTTGCCTACAGAAGGATGGCAGGTAGACCCTTCCTGGTTTGGCATTTGGTCCCGTGGAAAAGGAAAGAGCTTCTCTCTGGCTGCAGGTGGTTATGGAGAGATGGTGGGTGGGTGTCCTAGGGACCCTGGATGAGTGAAGATGAATCCAGCTGTTTCCTTCTGCTCCTTCCAGTTGGGGTCAGAAGAGAGTGGTATGAGGGCACACAAGGAGAGAGAACTGGACTGAGGTGAGAGGACATGAGCTTCAGGAGAGAAGCATTTAAAAACAGAACCTCAACCAACTCTACTGCAGACTCTACCCAGAACATATTATCACATCCATCAAGATGCCCTCTGGGCAAGCGACTCTCTCCCACACTAGCACCCTGCCTGCCCTCCTTAGACAGCAGGCTAGCTCCCTTGCAAGCCTGCAGTGGCTCCCATTTCCCCTCGTTTACTCACTCCTCCTCCATTTTTTTAAAAAAAATAATGAATTAATTCACTTGTTTTATATGGGCTGTCCGGGAGACACATTCCAGTACCTTCCCTGCCCTCTAGTGACCCAGAAGCTGAGGATTTTAGGACAAGTGAGGAGAGACAGTGTCTCAAGTGAGAAAATCTGGGTACAGTGGCAGCATCTGGGGGGGAGGGTGACTAGTGAGACCCTGCTGTCTAGGTTTCCAAGGTCACATGACCTGGAATGTGGGGAGGCGGGGCCCCATCCTGAGGTCTGTGCTGGCCAAATGAATGGCAATCCTCTTGGACCTCACAAGCTCACTCAGCCAGCCATGCAATTTGAGGTTATGGTCACTAGGGGTCAGGCTTGCACGTCAGTGGGCAAGCTCTGATTTCGCAATCCTGAAGCTTCCAGGCTGAGCAACAGGGACAGTGGAACATTTTCCTGTGGATTCTGTGACCTGCGGATCCAGAGAGTGGCCGGTTCTTCTCTGTCTTCACGTGTTCCTTTGTCTCCTCTGGAAGGTTCATCTCTAGCCCTTTACTTCAGATGGGCTTGTGGAAGAAATTGAGTAGGTAACTAGTTCCTGAGAAAGACTCTGGGTTGGGTTTTGGAAGAGACTTGGGCCGTAGTTCCAAGTCTGCCTCTGTGACTGTCCTTAGTGGGTCAGGTGACCTCCTGTGCCTTGATTTCTTCCTGAGAGGAATGAGGATGCCGAACAACATGGAGACATGGGAGGCTTCTGGAGCTCAGGACGGCCAGCAGGCAGGGTGACTTCTGTAGGGCAGCCCAGCCCTTGTTAAACCGCCTCATAGTGGGAACAGCCGTGGGACAGGAAGACTAGAGACGAGCACATGAAGGGAATTGCCATGAGATACATTATCTGGTCTTTTACCTAGCTATGGGTGTATGCACAGGCTTTGTAGGAGGGAGCATAGCTCAGAGAGGGGGCTTCACTAGCTTGAGGTCATGTAGCCAGTGAGATGACTCAGTGCCCACGGGCAGGTAAGAGCTAGCTGTTTGGAATGAAGAAGACCATTGCAGGTGTGCCTCCAAGTTGGCCACAGCACACACGCTTTTGGGCTGCTGGCGTTTCTGGTATAATTCAGTGTATTCCCTGGGTGTCTGCTGGGCCCTGAGAATTCTTCTGTGTGGGCATAGCTATCTTAAGGGCAGGGTAGTGAGTATCAGGACACCATAGTGCTCAGCTCAGATACAAGAAGAGTACTCAGAGAGCTCTCAGCATAAGCTCAGGGTTGTCTAGCCTCCTACAAGACACAGCGTAAAATAGCCAATTAGTGTTTTAAAAAGTGTTCTACATCTCTCATTATCAGGGAAATGCAAATTAAAACTACTTTAGGAGTACTTGGTGTTCTTGTAGCGGATCTGGGCTCAGTTCCCAGCACCCATATGGCAGCTCACAATGGAGTATAGCTCCAGTTTTAGGGGATCCGACGCTCTCTTCTGGCCTCTACAGGCACTGCACCCATGTGGTGCATATACATACATGCCGGCAAAATACTCATACAAACAAAAATAAACAAACCTTGAAAGAAAAAAGCCCTACTTTGAGACATCTGCTCACCTTGGTCTGAAGGGCTATCATCAAGACATCTGACCACAAAGGTTGGAGAGGAAAGGAAGGACCCATTTTTATTCTTGGTGGGAGTGCAAATTGGCACAACCATTATGCAAATCAAAAAATTAAAAATAAAACTACCACGTGTCCCGGCTATAGCATTCCTGGAACTCCAAAGCACTCCATAGCCTACCACAGAGACATTTGCACACTCGTGTGCATGCCCTTGTGCACACCAGTGCTATGTTCATGATAAGGAAATGGAACCAGCCTATGTGTCCATCAGTAGATGAGTGGATAATGGTGACCTGGTACATATACACGATGGAATAGTATGCAGTGGTAAAGAAAAATGATGTCATAGAGTTTTCAGGAAAATAGATGGATCTGGGAAGTATGACGTTAAAGGAGGTGACCCAAACTTAGACAGAAAAAACCATTTTCCTTCATATGTGAACATATGCACAGTCATGAGTGTGGGTAAAATCTAAAAGTCTAGAGAGAAGGCCTAGAGAAGTAATATTAGGTAATGAGAAAGGACAGGGGTAAGGACACATGGCGCTTGAAAGGGGAAAGAGACCAGAGGCCGCCACAAGGGAGGAAGAGGAACTTCCGAGCGTTGTGGGGAGGAGAAGGAGACTCATACTTTGTTAAAAGATATCCTACTGGTTTCTAACGCACTATGTGCTAATTTAAAAACAGAATCCTGTGTAGCCATATGCTGGCTGCCCGGGGAGAGAGCTGGATTCTGCTGGGGCCCTTCACTCAAGAGCCCCACCTTCCTCAACCATCGTATCTCTCTAGGTAGAAGATACACACTCTTCTCTGGCTCTAGCTATATACTCAGCAGGGTTACTTTTGGAAGCCAAGCCTGTGGGATGGAGGTTCGGGGTGGGAGAGACTGTGGAGCTGTGTCCCTGCAGCTCCCATACAGTCCCAGCCCTCCCTCCCACTGGGTTGTAGCTGGGTATTTTTTTTCCCCATCCGAAGAATGAATTCTCACCCACAGTTGCATCAATCTGTCCACAGACAAAGTGAATCATGTCACAAGCTGTGGTCTGGCCTGTGCCCTATGCTCTGGTGATGGGCTGGCTGGGCCAAGCCTCTCGTCGGGGAATGGAGCTGACTGTTTTGACTTGGACTTGGCAGAGGGAAGCAAAGGCCAGGAGAGGGATGCCAGGGGTTGGGGAGTAGCTGTGAGGTCGTGTTGAACTCATCAGACAGAGGCCAGTGACCTGTGTTGGGATTACCCTGGTGAACTTTCTGGCTCGCTCACCCTACAGCCCCACAGCTAGCACAGCAGAAAAAGAATGGAATAAACAACCGGATTCACTCTGCTGTGCCGAGCGGAGGGGGCAGGCTTGGCCGAGTTGCTTCCTTTTTCTCTATTTGGGACTCTGGGCTTCACTTCCCCTTTAGCTGATACCCAGTGGTCATGGCCTGAGGGCTCCCAACCACAAGGCCAGTTTCTTCTCACTTTCTGCTTCAGAGGCACAGCCTAGGCTTGGAGCAACACACACAGAGGGGAGAGTCTGTCTGCTGGGTGTCTGACGGCCCTTCCCCTCCAGAGACAGGAAGGCGAATCTGCCCATCTGTGTCTGTGTGTGTGTGCATGTGCATGCTTGTGTGTGAAGAGATATGTCTCAGGGAACAGGAATCTCTGTTGGGTCATTCACGGGTACCATCTCACAGGACATCCACCATAGATAGGCATTGTGCTCAAGGGTGCATGGAAAACCATAGGGGGACAAGGTTTGAATCTGAGTGGGAAGAGGGATGGGGTAGAGAGAGCAGCAGGTATCAGAGGGCACAGAGGACTTGGTCTATCCGGGGGAATGACTAATTCAGTGTGACTGTAACACTGTCAGGAGCTTGGGTGAGAAGACACTTAAGATGCTAAAGCAAACATACTCATGTGAAAGTAACTGCGTGAATTGGTGTTTGGGCGAGGACTCGGGTTTAGTTCCAACACTGTGGTGGTTTGAATAGGAATGGCCCCTATAGACTCATGTGTTTGAACGCTTGGTCATAGGGAGTGGCACTATTAGGAGGTGTGGCCTTGTTGGGGTAGGTGTGACCTTTTGTAGAAAGTATGTTACTGTGGAGATGAGTTCCGAGGTCTTATGCTCAAACTACGCCATGTGGCACACAGTCTCTCCTTGCTGCCTGCAAGGATGTAGAACTTTGGGCTTTTTCCTCCAGCACCACATCTTCCTGGATGCTGCCCTGCTTCCCACCATGACTATAATGAACTACACCTCTGGAACTGTAGCCAGCACCAATTAAATATCTTCCTTTACAGGAGTTGCGTGGCATGGTGTTCTTCACAGCAATTAGACACTAAGACAAGCACCCACATGGTGGTCCAAACCATCCATACCAGTTTCAGGGTCCAAAGACTTCTTCTGACTTTAGGGGCACTAGTCACAGACAGTGCATATATATATATATGTACACATGAGACAACTTTATACATGTAAAATAAAATAAACTAAAATAATTTTAAAGTCTAAGATGACGGGTGACAACAACATAATGACAATGATGGTGAGAATGATGGTGACAATGACGTGTGATGATGGTGATGATGGTGACAATGAGGATGACATGATGGTGACAGTGATATGACAATGATGGTGATGATGAGGGTAATGATGATAGGAAGATGGTGATAATGATGGTAATGATGACTATGACAATGTTGTGACAACTATGTGACAATGTGGTGATAATGATGTGATGATGACAATGACGGTAATGATGATTGTGACAATGTTGGTGACAACTATGGTGACAATGGTGGTGATAATGATGGTGATGATGATGGAGATAATGATAATGATGGCAATGATGATATCAATAATGGTGATAATGATGGTGATAATGATGGTAATGATGGTGACAATGATGGTAACAATGACGATGACAATGATGGTGATAATGATGACAATGGTAGTGATGATGATTACAGTGATGATAATGATGACAATGATGATAATAATGGTGATGATGACAATGGTGGTGATAATGAGGGTGTCAATTATAATGACAATATGGTGATAATGATGACAATGATGATGACAATGATGGTGACAATGACAATGATGGTGATGATGATGACAATGGTGATGATGATAACAGTGATGATAATGATGATGATAATAATGGTGATGATGACAATGGTGGTGATAATGATGACAATGATAGTGATGATGATGAATGATGACAATGGTGGTGATGATAACAGTGATGATGATGGTGATAATGATGATGACAATGATGGTGGCACAGGGCTCTGGGGTGCATGTGGTCTCACAGGAAAGACTGCTGTGGTTAATTGGTTATGCTTCCTATGGGTATTGAAACTAGGAGCCAGTATATCACTCATTCTGATTTTGCTTTAGAATTTGAGGCCATGTGGTGATTTTAAACAGAAGAGCAGAGCTTGTCCACAGGTCGAGGCAACACCGGTATCATGACCAACATCCTAGAGCCAATAAGTAGAAATGACACAGATAGAATCAAGGGATGGGGCAATAACAAGCCCGTTAGCAAGCAAGCAGTGACTCCTAGTCTGGCCAGAGGAAAAACATCTCCAGCCAGGCTTCCAGTCAGGCTTGTCAATGCTCTTTCTTCTTGCTGCCTCTTGCTTTCATAGCTTGTTAACTCTGTCTGTCATCACTCCTCCTTGGTGTATATTCATCCTTGTCTGCACACCGTCTCGGCTGAGGTTGTACAGGGACACCCAGAAGAGGAGTGCAACTCACAGGTATTCCACAGACCTTTCTGAGATGTGAGGTCTTACCTCTTTCCAGGGTAAAGCTTATTTATGTTTGTGTGTGCTATTATAGAGAGTGTCTGTAGACAGATGACTGGGCTGGGGCTGGGGTGCTGGAAAATAATGTCCCAGAGAAACAGTATGGAGGCTTCGCTCCTCATGGTCACTAGGGCTAAGGCTGAGACGGCAGTCACTCTACTAGATGGGGGAGCTCTGGAAGGCTTAGTGCCTGCAATTAAGTGCTCAGTTTATTGTGAGTGACTTTCATAGATTCTGCTCACAACCCATCCGTCACAACGAGTCATATATCTCAGAACAAATGGGACAAGGAACTGCAGTTTACCACGGACCTGGCAGGTGAAACACACAAGGTGTTAGCAAAGGCAAGGGGTGAGAATATTGTTTTTGTTCTATGACTTGATGTGTGTGTCCACATGTGTTTGTGGGTACGTGCATCCATGCATTCATGTCGGAGCTGAGGGGTGTCTTCTATCAGCTCCATCTCAGTCTCCTGAGGCAAGGTGTCTTACTGAACCTGCTTTGCTGGCAGCTAGCAAGTTGCCAACCACCCTCCTGTCTCTGCCCTTCACAAATGGGAGCAGGTGAGCATGCTTCATATTTTATGTGGGTACTTGAACCCGGGCCCTCATGTTTATACGGCAAATAATCACTTGGCCATCTCAGTTCGAGGACATTTTTGATGAAGATGGTTTCCAGCTTGGCTAGTCTTCCAGAACATTTCTTGCTGAAGCATTTCTGTGTCACTGGCTTCATGAGGACTTCATTCTCCAACTTCCTCAATCTTGTGTGGAGAAGTCTACCTCATTATCTTCAACGTCCTCTGAGCTCTAGAACACACTGCTTGCCCCATTTCCTTCCTATTGCCCTCCTGACTCCTTCGCGATGTCTTCCTCTTTTACTTGACCCTGGCCTTTGGGAATTCTTCAGAGTGTGAATCTACTTCCTCAGGAGAGGTCACTTGCACGTTAGCCTTCAACTAGCCCTTTGACATAGGGGAGGACTCACCTCCTCTGAGCCCCATGTCTGTCTGAGCTCTGTGTCTGTTTAACATCTGAGTAACATCTCAGTGTCACCTCAGATACACCACACTGAAAACCAAAGCTGTAACCTTCACTCTGGTCCACAAAGTTGGTCCTACCTCCAGCATTCTGAATCTCGCTGATTTGCGATGCCACCTTCCTGGTCTCATAATCCAGAAACCCAAGAGCGAATCGAGAAGCTTTCTTTCTCCAGTAACTTCTATGTTAAGTACTAAGTCCCACTGAAGTAGCTTTAGCCTTTCTTTAGTGATCTCTGCATCCTCCTGATTGGTTTACAATCTTTGAATGGGTGTCTAGGGCATTCATGTTCTACCCACACATGTTATACTGTAGTTAAAAAAATCTACTCACAGTAGACTGTAACTGTATATGCCTTCCCCATAAACCTCTCCAGTGATCATCACAACTTGTAAGAAATTGATAGAGCCCTTGGCCAGGCCTCAGGCTACTTCCTTGATCCATTCTTCTCCTATTACAATGCTTGACAGATAGGAAGTTCAATCTCTTCCCCCACTCTGTCTGTCTCTCTGTCTTGTCTGTCTGTCTGCGATTGAATATGTCTATATTTGAGTGAATGAATATAGAACATGAGAAACTGTCAATAGGTCATATTAGTTTGGATCTTAAGAAGCAGTCAGGGCAGCTAGAATGGATTTTCTGGATACTGAGGATGGTTTAGGACCCCTAAGCAGAGGTGGTGGCAGCCAGTGTAGGGTCACTGTTACATTCTAAGCAGGAGGGTCCTTTACTGTCACCTCCATCCCGACTGGACAATCTGGGCTGCCAGCCAATAGCATCCTGCACACTTCGGGCTTTGAGATGCTGTGCATGCCCCCAGGCTGGTGTCAACAGAGCAGATGCGCTGTGTTAAGGTGTCTGGGGATGGAATGTACTAGAAGTGGGGAGAAGAGCTGCTGGTTGGAGGAGAGAGGTGTCCTTTTCATGGTTACCCTCCTCTTGTCCTGAGAGCTGCCTGCGCCAGAGCAGGGGCTGCACAGAATCGGTGCAGGAAAATCTCTCCGAGGAATCAGGGCTGAGTCAGGCTCACCATTGACCATGAGTCTTTTTTTATTACTATTAGTTTGTGGCTTTGAAGTTCAGGGAGGGAGAGCGCTGTGACCACAGTGAAAAGCTTCATGGCAATGGGCCTGCACTTGCCATTGTGAGGCTCCCTAGGGAGGGACAGGCTTCTCTGTCCTCTAGGCGTTCAAGTTCAGCATCCTTACCCATTCCTTCAGGGGTGGTCCATGTGCTGAAGAGAAGCGGGATCCAAATGAATGGATGTCTCATGTTTCATTCTCTTAACCCGGGAGGAAGCCACTTCCCTCATCTCTGTCTTCCATGTGAAGAAATCAAAGCTTGGGGAGGTCAAAGGCTCAGCCTAAGTTGTGCTGGTGGAACTTGATGCTATACCTGACTGATCCCCAAAGTTGGTCCTTTTCTCCCACCCTGCACTTAGCCTCTGGCGGCCAAGAAGAGGCCCTGGGGAGAAGAAAGTTCTGACCAGGCAGAGGCTCACTCAAAGCAGGGGTGTGAACCCAGAGTCTTCTCACCAAGGGTAAGTGGAAGGAAGGGAAAGAAAACTGATATCCAGCGAGGCTGGAAGCTGTGCCCAGCCTTGTCCTCAAGGACAGGGGGAGGGAACAGCCTTAGGGAGCCTGGTAACTGAGGACCCCTAGGGAAGAAATAAGGCTTAGCATAGAAATGATTGTCAGGACACGTCTTCCTCTTCCCTGCTTTCCACCTCATCTCCTGCCAGGTCAGGGCTCCTTCCCTGGCTACACTCCAGAAACCAGGAGGCCAAGGAGTTGGGGAGATGATATCCAGAGGACTCTGTGGGGGTGGGGAATGGTTAATTATAGACAAGAGACTTGCAGGAAGGTGGGGACATTGGCTACATGGCTGCATCTTCAGAATGGAGAGAGGAGAAGGGGAGGATGGAAGAAGAGAGGGACGGTCGGGGGGGGGACATCAGTGTGGACATTGTCCACTTTTGATTCTGCTTGACCCCAAACATGTTGGGATATATTCAGCTAGCTTCCTACCCTTCTCAGACGCTAGGAGATGCCTGGTACTCCCCCTGCCTTGGGCTCTTATGTCTGCATCTTTAGCTGGTGCTTCCCCTAAGCAATCTAAGCTCTCAGTTATCATCTTGGGTGAGGTAAGCGCTAGAACTGAGTTTTATTCACTAGCCTGTGCTTTCCCTGAAGGCTGGTTCTTAGTACCCCATTCTCTCAGGTGTGGAATGGGCCTCTAAGGTTCCTCCTGGCTTCTTTCTGTTTAGGTGCTGAGGGGCTGACTGGTAGCCATTTTGAGCACTGCCTCTGGCCCTGGGACCATCTAGGGCTCATGGCACCATCCTGAGGCCAGATAAACTAAACCTCAGGCTAGCTAGAAGGCTCCTGGGCCCTCAGGTCAATGGCTAACTGACATGGGTTGGGAATGGGAAGATACTATGCTAAGCAGAGGAACAGAGATAGAGTTTCCTGAGGAGACCCCAGGTTCCTTTCTACAGGCCCTGAACTTCTGCCCAGGAGCCCTGACTACTGGAAGTGGGGTGGTATTAAATATTTATGAATTAGTGCAATTCATAGTGTTTTCTGAGCCATAAGTTTTCATGATGTGTGTTTGGTAAGGCGGCTGCCCCGCTAGTGCCTGCTGGGGCATTAATCTGATTTGCCATTCCTCGGCAATGTGCTCTTATAAATTATTTTGTCCTGGATGTGGGAAGGTTGAGGGCTGCCGAGTCAGGCATTAGGAGAGTGGTTCTCAGCGGTAGCAGTGTCGTGGGCTGTGTGCCTGTGTAGGAGACTGCACAGGGGACAGATGTTTGTGAGGGAAAAGCTCCTGCCTGGAGCTGACAAGAAAGATTCAGAAAACCTTGTGAGAAGAGAGTCAGAGTCATTAAAATCTCATTGGTAATGATTTCCCAAGTGGATGCCTGCGGATATACTGGGTCCTAGCAACCTGAGGAGGGAAGCAAGCGTGGCTGCTATTGGATGTCCTTGGGAGCTGACTGTGATCTGATTGGCTCCATCTCTAACCCTGTCTCACAGGGCTGCTGAGAGGTGATGCTGAGTGAAGAGGCTTGCTTCTGAGGGCCAGATCTCTGCAGGGTCGTGTGGTCTGGTGGGCAGAGAATAGCTGCTGAACGAGTCCAACCTCTCTGCTCCTTGGTAACCCAGAAAGCAAAATAGGAAGGAAGTTAAACGTCTCATTCCCACGAGGTAACTCAGTTCCCTCTAGACCTACATTGCCTCAGCTGCAAGACGGGGATTAGAAATCAGACTGTGATGCTCTGAGGAGCATCTGGCTGGAAGCTCTCAGGGATCCCAGGATACTATCCTACCTCTGCCATTCCCTGAAGGCTCTTCATAGCAAAGGGGTAGGAGGGCCAGTATTGAAGTACTGGTGCCCATCACAGTACAGGGTTCCAGCAACTTCCTTAACCTCTGCAGAGTCAAAACTGGTCTTCTCTTTCCTGTCAGGGTGGGTAGGACCAGGCAGTGGCCTAAGAGCCAAGTGAGCAGCCTAGCCCTAGACATTCAAGGCCACACCAGAAGGTATCATGTCTACTTGCCATCGAAGACGATGAGGAAGGAGAAGATAGGAGAGAGAGGGAGGTACAGAGAGGGGAAGATGAGAAAGGAGAGGCAGAAGATGAGTGGAGAACGTTTTCTTCATGGCAAGCAGACAACAGCCTTTCCCAAGATGGTCTTACTAAGGAGAAGGGAGTAGAGACTCGTTTCCAGCTCTGTGTCCTCTATTTGCCTGAAGTCTCACCCTGTAAGATACTGCTCTTTGGATTAACTCATTCATCCTCAAATTAAAGATAAGATTGGGGTTGTGTTGTGGGAGAAAAATCCCTTTGGCCAGCTCAGCAGGAAGAAGAGGAGACAGAAGGGCAACTGTCTGACCAGAGAGGGTCTGGCCAAGCAGAATTCTAGAGCTGGCTTACAGGGGTCATGGAGACTACGCAAAGGGACGCCTTGCAAGAGTGAGGTTGGGAGGGAAGTGAGTGGCTTTCAAGATCACTTAGGTCTGGCCCCGGCCAGGTATTGGGTCCTTCCTGGAGCAGCAGAGGTCTGGTGAGAAGAGGGCCAGAGACTAAGCTGTGAAAGCCAAAAGTTGTTCATCTGCTGTGCAGCCATAGCCTGGTCCCCTTGGCCCTCTGAGTGGGATTTCTAGATCTATGAACTCACATCCCCAATCCTGAGACTACCCAAGTCGCCAACAGGCCCCTCAGAGGACTCTTGTCATAGCATGAGGTGGCCGCCCTTAACAGTGTGTTTTATTAGGAAGCTCCTGACTCAGGGCTATTGGAATCCCATCCCTCTTGTTCACAGAGCAACCAAGACCTGACTCTACCTACCTCTGTTTAAAAACAAAACAAAACCAAAAAAAAACCCCACCAAGGCCAGTTCTTTTCTATTGAGGTTAGCCACTCCCCAACAGTCTTTCACTTTTAAGGTCCCCCCAAGAACGCCCACCAAAATAACTGTATCAATTAGGTACTACAGGGTTCCCAACCTGTCAGCTCCTAGCATGAGACCTTGCTGTCCCTGGGCCATTGCTCCGATTGGTCCCTCTGCCCGCTAGTTTCTACCACCCCTCAGATCTCTTAGGCCTCTCTCAGGCCAGGCCGGTTCCCTCTACTATGGCCATCCACCCCTCCTTGTAAGCATCACCACAGTTGAACAAGACGGCCAGTGGTCCAATTCATACTCAGCTGTTCATTCAGTCTAGTCCCCAAGCTTAAATGCTGTCTCTGGTTATGCTAGTGGTTACGTGGAACTGAGACCACATAGGCTTTAAACCATTCCCCAAAGCACAAGTAGCATGCTTGGTGCTCTCATAGCACATTCAGAGTGACAAGGCATGGGGTACGGTCTGTATCGGGAGAATGAGCATCGGAATCAGACAAGCAGAGATTCAGCCCCAAGACCAAGCTGTCCCCTCAAAGAGCTATCCAATCCTGCAGCCAGCCACACCTACGCTAGCATTTAGGTCTCCATCATACAGACAGCAGTCACCAGCCCTTGGTTACCCATTCCATGAGTCCTTGCTTGGATCTGAGGACTTCCTGCACAGGACCTTGTTTGAGCCCAGTCTCTAGAACATAGATTCTCAGAGGGACAATATGGCTGGGTCTCACCTGACACCCGCCCACCCTTCCTCTGGCTGCCTGTAGGAACAGACCTACTTAGGAATGGTATATGGTTTCACTTTTATGCTTTTCTAGTTTTTAAACAAGAACAAAAAAAAAAAAAAAAAAAGAGGAAAATTGAAATCACCCAGAGAAGCAGCAGGGTCCATTTTGTCAGCAGTCTGTTGTGTTTACTCGGCATCAGCATGGTGGGCCTGTCCTATTTATTTTTAAGGCCCTGCCTTGTGGATCCACTGGGTAGCTTGGTGGCAAGATGCAACCCATTATCAAGAAAATAGCTGAACAGTGCCATGTCGTCCTTGCCCGGCCAGCATGCCACTCACGACTTCTGAAATCACTTGTTTTCTGGCCAGCGAGAGCCAACTGGAGCTGCGGTTCTTCGGGTTGCTCTCCAAGACCCAATGCCAAGTGCATTTGAGATACTTCAACAATCGCCTCGGCATGGCTGTGTGCCGCCAATGCGTGTTTGCTGTAATTACACAGCCTCCGAAGGAGGAGCACAAAAGACTTGTTGATTTTGGATGGGCTCAGGCCCCTAAGAGATGAGAGCTGACCTGGGCTCCTGGCATAGAGTTGTGGGCAGGCAGGCCTGCTGCCCTGGTGAGGACGTGACCAGCTGGAGCAAACCTTGAACCTGGGCCATGTCCACCAGAACTTGCCCACTTGCCCAGCTCTCTTGGCTCTCCTGCCAACTAACTGAAGAGCCGGTTTGCTTTTGGAGAATAACCGGAGAGAACGCGGAACTGGATCCTATAAAAAGCAGCTCCCTCCTTCCTCCAGCCAACAAGTCCCTGAATGATAATCATCTCTGAAATTGGCCAACCTCCCTCCTTCCAGCCCCCCACTCCTCCTCCCCTCCCCTTCCCTCCCCTCCCTCTTAAGTGGCTAAACAGGCTCATTGTCTCTCTAGTCTTTGTAGGGTTCCCGAAAGAGCTTTCCTGGTGGCTAGGAGCTTCCGCCCATCTGAACCTCACTTCCTGTTTGCCTCAGACATGTGATACTGGGCTGCTACAATGTCTGTGCTTGAGAATGAGGCAGGGGTGTGTGGGGGGCGGGGACAGGGGCAGGGACAAACGGGACTGGGCGTGGTCACAGCTCCGGTCCTGTGAGGTGGGCAAATGAATTTTCCTCGAGGGATTCTCTTTCTGTTGCCATTTTGAGATTTGAGGGACACTGTTTCCAGGCAGGGTCACACACGTACTCTGTCTTTCTAGGGAAGACTGTTTGATGCCCAGAGCTGACTATTTGATGGAATGAGGTGTCGATCCCACAGCCCCACCCACCCAGCCTTTCCAGCCCAAACACCTCCCAGAGAGCCCGAGGCCCTGCCACCTACTTTTATGGATAGTACAGAACACAAATTGAAAACCATGAGCTATGATCTTGAAGGGCTCTGCCAGCCTTAGGTTAGGAGAGAAATCTAATCCTGCTGAGATACAAACACTGAAGCTGCCGCTGACAATCTCAGTGGACCTGATTCCTGCCCAGAGACGGGATAAATCCAGCTAAAGAAGGTGAGATGGAGACCCACGGTACCCACAACAAGAGTGATTTTACTCCCGCTGAAGTTTTGTGAGCACCTGGCAGGCCGCCATGAATGTACTTAGGCGGAAAATCACCAGGAAAAAATGATATAATCTGACAGATTTTTCACAGGCTTAAATATTCATGAATTAAAGGAATTGGCAGAATTTTCTACATTATTAGCTTTCATCATGGCTGCAGGAGCAGTTGGTACACTGGCTGCTCTTCAAGATCCATTAATCTCGTCCATCACGAGAGCAGCCATTTTAAAATTAGCTGTGTTTCCCTGAGTGATGGTGTAGGGGGAGATGAGGAGACTGAAAGGCCCATTCCAGTGGCAGGTCCGCCCCTTCTCATGTGAGGATCAGCAGGGGGTCAGCATCGTCCCAGAGCACCAAGCTGCGAAAGTCCCGGTGTGTACTGGGGCTCCCAGGCCTTTGGGACTTTCACAAGGGAAGAAGCATCTGATCCTGACCTTGAACCCTAAACGCTATGCTGAGGATACACAGCAACTATAGAGACCAAAAGACCAAGACAGGGATTCTGGGTGAGAAAGACCATATGACCGACCAGCACAGTACATCTAGCAGGTGACACTCAGGGGTCAGGACTCAGGACAGGCAGGGCATGATGCTAACTGTTTACCGAGGGAAGTGAGTGCTCTGTGCGGGATCCACACTGGACACACACCCACTCGTTGTAGCATCAGACCCACGCATGCATGCAGGCACGGGCATGCACACAATGTTACTATTCAGGAAAGATGTCACAGAGAATTTAGGTCAGGTGTTCCTGATCCCACAACAATGTGTCAGGCTAGAATTCTCCATTCTGTCCCCACAGATAGTGTGTTAATCGTCAGCTGTGAAGGGACATTCTTATAAATGCAATCCAGAATATTCCAGGAAAAGGTCTCTTTCAAAGCAGTGATAGTTTCCCAATGGAAACTTAAGGGCTATCTTCACCCTTCCCTCCTTCCCATCAATGCCATGCCCCTCCTCCCTCCCTCCTTTCCCCTCCACCCTCCCTCCCCTTATTTCTCCTTCCCTCTCCCCTTCCCTTTTCCCCTCCCTCTCCCCTCTCTCCCTCCTTCCCTTCCTTCTTCCCTCTCTTCCTCCTTCCCTTCCTTCTTCCCTCTCTTCCTCCTTCCTCTTTCCTCTTTCCCTCTCTCCCTTCTCCCTCCTCCCTTCCTCCCTCCCTCCCTCCTTCCATTCCTTCCTCCATCTCTTCCTCCTTCCCCCTCCTTTCTCCCTCCCTTCTGCTCCCTCCTTCCCTCCCTCTCCTCCCACCCCTTACTCCTTCCTCCCTCTCTTCTCCCCCTCCCTCCCCCTACTCTTGCCTTCTCTTTCTCTTCTCCCCTCCCTCCCTCTCCCCTCCTTCTCTCCCTCCTTCCCTCTTTCCTTCCTTTCTTTTCACCCTTCCTTGTCTTAAGATGTAGCCTTTATAACTTCCCACGTATGGTGATCGAAGACAGATGACCACTGTGGACAAACTCCTTAGACATTCCTAATTTCCAGAGCAGAGGCTTGCCGACCACATGATGTCTTGCCATCTAGGACCATGTGCAGAAGCGCCAGGCCAGACAGGAGACAGAGAGAGTGAGGGAAACAAGAGCTTTTCTCTGGGGGCCGGAGGGGGGGGGCGGGACAGACAGACTGTAGGAAGGGTTAGGAGAACAGCCCTGGGTTGAGGAGTTAGGGTAATTTCAATGGACTCTTAGACAGAGGGGTGATCCTCTAGATGTGCTCTGGTCTGGTCCCTGGCCCTGGGACTGGATGAATCTAACAGAAGGCCTAATGACCACAGCTTCAGATGCAGGAAAATAAAAAGGACATAGAGAATATCGTCCCTTCCACTTACCCATCCACCTACCCATCTAGATTGCAGTGAACACATTTTTGTTTGCTTTGTTTTTCAAGACAGGGTTTCTCTGTGTAGCCCCTGGAACTCTGTAGACTAGGCCTTGAACTCAGAGATCCGTCTGTCTTTCCCTCTCAAGGGCTGGGATTAAAAGTGTGCACCACCACTGTCCCACTTCAGTGAGCCATTTTAATACTGGGTGCTGCTGGGCCATGTTCTGGATGGTGGTAAGAGTTGCAGACACGGGGCTGGATGGCTCAGTAGTTAAGAGCACTTGCTGTCCTTGTAGAGGACCTGGATTTGATTCCAAGCACCCGTACGGTAGCTCACAATTTGTATTTGGAACTTGAGTTTCAGTGTTGTCACATTTTAACCTCTCTAGGCACCAGAACATACATGGTAGACACACAGACATGCAGACAAAAGGACTCACACGCAAAATAAATTAAAAATATATATAACAAAAGGAGTTGCAGGCTAAGTCAAGGTCTCCCCTTCCTCATCTACCCTCATCTCAGAAGCAGAGCTCTAGGGGCAGGTCCAAGATGCTTTCAGGCTACTCTGAGCTCAGGTCGGCCTTCTTATACAAGGAAACCACAGGCACCAAGGGGTGCTCTTGTTCAGGTAGTATCCAAAATACTTAACATCCCAGAGACAAAAGAGCTATGCTGAGTAAGCACCAGCCATGAACGTGCTGAAGGGATGGGTTTGGTTGTGTGCCACCTACCCTGGCAGGGCTGATTGGAGGATCCAGGGGCAGTTGCCCCTGTCTGTCTGCTGTGACTAGCTTCCTTTCTGGGCCCCAGAATGAATATCTGTGGTTGAGGAGTGATGTCTGTCTACAGACAGATTGAGTGGGGAAGCTGGTATTTGGGTAGTTTTTCTCACGTTTATCATCGACAATAACCGTGACTACTCATCATAATAATTAATAATTATTTACACTTGTGTGGTGCTTATTTGTGGAGTGTCTACGCCACTGCCAAGTACTTTATAACAGCTTATAAATGCAGCCAAAGTTTGCTGAGCCCTATGGAGACCAGTTACCGCTGTGTTCAGCACTGTCTGAGCATTGTCGTGTCCGGACATACATCCCTGTGCAACCATAATGCAAACTCCCTTTTATAGACAAGGGAGCTGAGGTCCAGGAAGGTTAAGGAATTGACCTGGGGCCACACTGAGTTAGTGAAAGAAGTGGACCTCTCAGTTCAGTTTCCTCCTTCATTCAACCTGACCCTGGAGCCCGGAGTCCACAGAGAATGAAGGAGAAGGTTCAGGAAGGAGGTAGAAGGCATAGGTAGTTGAGTCAGTGTGCGAGTTCCCTGGCGAGAACTGGGCCTTGCACTCACAACAAGCCAGTCCTATGCCCTGGCCAGAGTAACATTGAAAGAATACGATTTCAAGACCAACCTCTTGGGAAACTTGGAACTTCTGGCATGATTCTCTGGCATGGGGCCTCCAACAAACCCATTACAGTGACAAACCGTTCCCTAAACTTGGTTTCTCTATGTGAGATGCGAACTTCCTCCTGAAATCTGCCACCGCGTTTTGGGTTGAATCCTCAGCCATCTCCTCCCTCCCACACTTTGTGCACAGCCTGTCACCTCTCCACGGACATGTCCAGACACCTACTGACAGGTGCCTTAGATTTCACACGCTGATGCTGAGAGAACACAATTTCGTTGTACATTTTATTGATATCAATGCTGGACAATCATCTGTGGACTTGGGGTTCTGACAGAGGAGGTAGGCACCTGATGGTTTTCCTGCCCCGCCGTTTCAGTGTCCAGGAGAAGACTTCCCCAAAGGCCAGACAGCTTCCCTCCAGCCCGACCAGAAAGGGTGGTGCATGTCAGTCAGTGTCAAGTGCAAGGTTCCTGATGCTTGCTCCCTCTACTGGGTGGTCCTTGGTGAGAGATGGATGGATGAGCAATGGCAGGATGGGGACACAGAGATGTCCAGCGGTCTGTAGAGGCAGCTCTGCACCAGCCCTGGCCCCAGAGCAGAAGGCTGCTCTGGTACCTAAGTACCCTCTGTGTTGCCTGTTACCATTAGGCCTAAACCTGAAAAGCCTGACTGAAGGACCAAGACACAGAGCCTCCACTGCCCTGACTGTAGCACCCTGAGACATACACACCACAGCCAGACCAACTCCTCAGATCATCAGGTCCCCAATGTATCTTTTCTTCTCCCACCCCTACTGCCTATCCCCATCCCCAGCTCCACTACAACTTCTTCCTCTCACCCCAAGTCAATGAATTCCCACGTGCCCTCCTCTCCCTAGCTCATCCTGAGAGATGGTGCTAGGGTCATCCAGAGACCACATGGGACTTCCACCTTGGCAAGGGTCTGACTCTTCTTCCGGGAGGAGACAATATGTGCAGGGTGAGCAGAAGCTGAAGGGGTGAGGTTTAGGGTGTCAGGCACACACACCGGTGTCCCCAGGCTGTGGACTGACAGCTGGGAGCAGGTAGACCCCTGGGAAGATAACCAAAACACTCGTGGGAAGGAATACTGGGTGATGGACGTTCTCAAACACTTTGGCTCCTGTCTGACTGGGTTGCTGGGAGACTCTGAGGTAGAGGGAAATGAAAGTGGATAGGGGGGTGGGGGGAGACTTCTTTACCCACTAGCCTCCAGTAACCCAGGTACTGTCCTTGACTTGCCCCCTAGAGCAGAAGGCCCTGGGCTTATGTGAAGGGCCACCCAGCCCCAACTGGCTCATCTCTGCGGGGATCTAAGGTGATGGTCAATCCTGAGCTAACAGTAGCTCAGAGGAGCGTACAGCCTCACCTCTCTGCCTTGTGTCCTACAGGCTGCTGGGCACAGTGTCTCCTAACGACACTCAGGGAGGGCCTGGGTCGTCGGTAGTCTGTAATATTAAACTAGTGGACATTTGTCCTGCTGGCTCTGTCCTGTATGGTCCCCTGGTACAAATGACCATCCTTATCAGAAGGAAGCAGTTCTCCAGGGTGCACAGTGGCCGAGGGTCACAAACTTGACCTTCAGGTAGGAATGTCAGTGGGGATAGTGACGTCATACCTGGTTTTCAACTCACTACCAAGTATACCCCCTCCCTCTCTCCCTCTCTCTCACCCTTTGCTTCTGTGTGTCTATTTCTCTATTCCTCTGCTGCACTCTGTGTGTGTGAGTGTGCGTGTGTGTGTTTGTGTGTATGTGTGTGTGTGTTCCCGTACCTGTGGAAGCCAGGGGAAACCTCTGGTATTGTTTCTCAGGCACAGTCTACCTCATTTTTTGAACCAGGCTCCCTCACTAACCTGGGGCTATCCAGGTAGGCTAGGCTAATTACCTCTAACCCAGGGAAGAATTATGTCCAGCTTTTTAAATGTGGGTTCAAGGTATGAAACTCGGGTCCCCGTACTTGCAAGACAAGCACTTTACCAGCCCAGCCGTCTCCCTACCTCCTGCCCCATCCTTCTTACCTCTAACCCTTTATTTTCTGTCTGGTTCCTGTTCTCAGTATCCATCTCACTCTTAATGATAATGCAGCCCCAACCCCAGGCCCATGCATCCGTCCAGAATACCTCCCAGCTGCTCTCTGGACCCAAGAATCCCCTTAGCCCAGCTCTACGAGAATACCGAGACCATAAAGGGAGCCTACCCACTCTTGGCCTTCCAGCTCATGGCTCTGCGCTACAGATCTTGTACAGATAAAGCAGCAACCACTGATCTGCTCTGCGTGCAGGTGCAGATGGCAGGCTGAGTATCAAAGCTGTATCTTGTAGTCCTCCTGTAATCATGAGCCAAAACCAGCTATGAATCTTCCACCATAGGGCCCTCTGTGGTAGAAGAAAGTCATTCCTTCTCTGGAACTATGTAGCCTTTCTGCTCCAGCACACAGTCCCCATAGCAGTTCTGTGACATGAAGTAAGATTGGCAGTGCATGTAGGGCATGCAGACCAGGACTCAGTTTCCTATAGTAAATGGGACAAATGCACTGAGTTTTTTTTTTAAAGTTAAGGAGTGTGTGTGTGTGTGTGTGTGTGTGTGTGTGTGGTGTGCAGGAGCATGTGAACCATGTTGTTTGTGTGGGTCAGAGGACAGCTTTCCAAGAGTCAGTTCTCCTACCCACTGTCAACTCCAGCTTCAAATTCAGGTTATTGGGCTCGTGTGTCACACGTTCCTTCCTGCTGAGGCATCGCCACATGGGTTCTGGGGATTGAATTCAGGTCCTCGTGTTTACAAGACAAGCACTCAGCTGACTTCAACATCGTCCCCAGCCCATTGTTAGTGCCATTGCTGACGCTGCTCTGCTTTCCTGTGGTCCAACCATGTAGCATGTGACATGGCAACCACCTCCTCCTTTATGTGACAGGACTGAGCCCTGGCTGCCCTGCAGACTGAGGGCAGAGTGTGTGAGGTGGCTTGCACAGCGCCTCCCTCTGACTCGGAGCAGAGCCTATGGCTACTTTCTTTCTCCTTCCCTAGAAATCAGGCTTCGGGGCCCAGAGAGATGACGAGCACAGCTGACCCAGAGTGCTAATGGCAAGTCTAGAAACAGCCAGAGCTGGACACAGTCCCTGGGTGATCAGAGCCACCCGCTTGGCAGCTCCATCTGAATTCCTGATGTAGCTTCTAACCTGACAGGCATCATGAGCTACAGCCTCTCCATCCCTCACCCGTCTGTGTTGACTGGACCTATTACTTCCAGGACAGAATCCTTCATCGTCTCCAGCTCAGGGGCCCGTCACAGCTTTCATAGATTTTTCTCTAGTGGGGAAAGCTATTCATCAGGAAAGCTGGCTGGGAAAGACAGGTACACGAAGCACACAGCATTCCCTCCCAGTGACAGTGGGCAGACTGCCCCAGGAAAGAGACTCCTTTGAGACAGTATGATCTCTGCCAAGCCCCTTAAAGTGCCTGACACCACATCAGTGCACTTCTGTGTACCCCTTTTGTCTTGTGGGGCCAACATTGTCATTGAAAACAGCTCGGCTCGGCTGCAGATTTCCCAGCATCCTACAGTTTCCAGGCTTTTGCTCTGGCTGGGCTCCCTGGGC
The DNA here is from genome assembly GCA_021653895.1 of Mastomys natalensis. Lineage (NCBI taxonomy): Eukaryota > Metazoa > Chordata > Mammalia > Rodentia > Muridae > Mastomys > Mastomys natalensis. The sequence goes on from JAJTUV010001666.1 coordinate 55,075, forward strand.
GGTGGAGTGCCCACGCACACTGGGGGTGGTCAGCTTTGCCCTGAGATCCTCCTGCATTGAAGCCTGTTTGAGCCTGCAGGCCGAGAGTGGTTCCTGACTCGGATCAAAGGCAGGGAGGGTGGCTGCAGAAAGGCATCCCAGCTGAGTCTGGGATAAGCTAGTCTGGTACCCCTGGGGCCTAAAGATGAAGCTAAGGGATCAGTAGATAGGTGAGCGGCCTACAGTCCCCTCCCTCATGGCGGAAGAGTGCAGCGCACTTAGGAAGGTCAGACTAGAAAAAGAGTGTCCAGGCAGGCTCTGAAGCCACACTGCCTGGCTCTAACCACCTCCCCATTTGGAGAAAGGAGAGAAACTACCCCCTAAAGTTGCCTTCTCCATTCTAAACATGTGCCATGAATGCAGGTAGCACCACACTTCCAAACACACACACACACACACACACACACACACACACACACACACACAACATACGTATACATACATTTAAAAATACATTTTTAAAATTAAAAGTACACGTGAGTCCATTGTCTTCTCAGAATCATGGTCTCCATCCAGCTAGGAAGTGTGAAACTGAGGAAAAAGAACAGATTCGATGTGGAGGGACAAACCAGCAGCCAGCAGTAGGCGACAGCAGCCTGTGCAGCAGAGGGCTCACACACTGCAGTGCCTCCTAGCAGCCCAAGCCCAGGAGATCTGATCCTCGAGCCCCCCTGGTCACAGAAAATGCAGGGCTGGGCAGGAGCTCCTGACTGAGTGGGAAGGGAAGGGACAGATAGAAAGCCGCCCTGCGTGAGCTGCTCTCCACGTGATTAGTTCCTGACAGCACCTTTTCATTAAACTGTCTCTTTCTGCGGGCTCCGGTCCCTAGAGTAATGAAGGCCTTGACTCTCTTCATTGCTGTCTGCCTGTCTTCCAAGCAGCTGCCTCTGCTTCTCCGAGCCTCTGACATTTTCAGAGCCAACAATTATGGAATCCAAAGATGATTCTAGAAGGCAATGGGAACTCTTCCCCGACCCACCCCCCAATGCTGTCTGATGTGCCTCTGGCCTTGGAACAAAATGGGTTTTTGTCACAGTCCAGCCTGCTAGGGCTATAGTGGGTGAACTCAGGAATCCTGGAGGTGAGGGAGATTTTGGTAGGAAAGTGCTGGGTTCTAGGGACCCCCATTTCTCATCCTGTCTCTGCATTCTTCTCTTCTTCCTCTCTGCTGTGTTGAGCTAGTTTTGAACCCGAGGCTGCATTAATGACATCATTAGGCAGAGAGCACCTGGTCAAGAGGCTCTGTTCTCTGCAAAGTAGTTCACAAATAAAATTAAGGTCAGGGGATAGCTCACTCATACACACACACACACACACACACACACACACACACACACCAGCACGCACCCCACATGAAAATTTGTTTATAAAACAACTGCAGAATCAGAGGCTCAGGCCCCATGTATTTGAAAGCTGTGGAGCCCGTTGCTGACGGCTTCTGTACACATGGAGACATCCGGAGCTATCTTCTTTGGAAATGTTCAGTTTGCACATTTCTTGATTAGGCACTGGGCACCGAGGAATGATCAGAAGTCTGTCATGGTGTCTGGTTGTCTCAGAACTGGAGTTAGACTTGGACAGGAGCCTGAGAGTGCAGTGCTAAGCAGAGAGGTCCCAGGGATTCTTACCCCAGCTTCTCTGCACTGGTGACAGGGCTAGCCTCCAGAGCCTGGAACCCTGTGGTCTTCCTCCTCTGCATGCCTGACCTGAGCCTTCAGAATGGCCAAGGAACAAGGTCTACTCAACTGAGCTGGGCAGCTGGCAAGTGAGTCTCTGGGAAGCTGGGAATCTCCTCCAAGTTCCAGAGGCTGGGCCTACTTTGTGCTAGGGGGTGACTTTTGAAGGAGGCATGCCACCTAAGGCACATTACTGCTTAGGTGCCACCATCTCTGGTCATGCGTCTGTCCTGGTGTGAATAATGGCCTTCGTATTACCTCCTGTCGGGGTTCTTTGATAACCTCCTGGCTCTGAGCCCAGGAAGAGGCCAGGAGCGGGGCCTGGTTTATTCCTTCTCTACCACCCTGATGTTTGCTGGTATTGCTGATCTTCAAAGGACGGGTTTTCTCTTCTGGCCTAAAGCAATTTTCTCTCCTTCCCTCCCTCCTTCCCTTCCTTCTCTTTCTCCCTCCCTTTTCCCCCCCCTTCCTCCCTCCTTCCCTCCCTCTAGCTCAAGGACACCCAAGGGTTTTGGTTTTTTTTTTTCTTCTAATCCTTGTGAACTATAAGAATAGGCGTATTATCGTCCGCTAGAACTGTGAGTCCTGTCATCATTTCCGAACCGTGACCTTGGGCAGCTCACTGTCCCCCCCCCCCCCAGAACTTCAATTTTCCCACAAATAAAAGAGCACAATCATTTTTTTTTAAAAATACCGTAATTTAGTCACCTGATTTCAATCCTAGAGTGTCAGGCATTAATTGTTCCAGTGCTTTATAGAAATAACCTCCTTTAGTCCTTATAAAGAGGCCTGGGGGAGCTATGGCTCAGGAGGGCACACACTGAGCGAGCATAGGACTTGAGTTCAAATCCCCTGCGCTGCCTGGATGAGAACCTAAGTGTGCTGCCCCCCCCCCCCCCCGCCCCTTATGCAGACCTAACACTCCAGCACTGCAGGAGGCAAGAGACAGGGGGATGGCTGGAGCCTGCTGGCTGCCACCTTAGCTTTAAGCTCAGTGGGAGACCCTGTCTGGAGAGAATAAAGCAGAAAGTCACAGAGCAGAAGACCTGACATCCTCTGGCCTCCATCCCTACACACACACACACACACACACACACACACACACACACACATACATGGAATGGTTGATAATGTTTAATCCCACATTACCCATGGGATTCATGAAGAGCCAGAACCACAGCTCCATCAAAGTCCTCTGTGTTGTACCCATCCGCTCAACACATGGCAGGTACTCACAAAATCATACTTGGCTTGCTCCCTGTAGATTCTTTCCCTCTATACTCCCAGGACAGCAAACATTGTGGCCACACCAAGTGGGGGCTGTGACAGGTACCAGCAGGCTGGGAACAGCATTGACCAAGTGTCCCCATCCCCCTTTCCCCTCAGCTTCAGGGCAGCTGGCCCCAGAGCTCTGTGTGTTCTGTGGGGGTGGCTATTTCCTGAGGCAGGAGAGCAGGACAATGTTGTAATCCCTGTTGTAGACTACAGGCCTTAAGGTCACAGGCCTCCTCCTCCTCTCCCGGGAGAGGGCCCTGCCTGCAATGACACACTGTCGTCAGAAACAGTGTAGGCTGAGCCTCTGTGGTGGGATTTCTGATGAGTGGGGAACTGGTGAGGAAAAGTTACTTCTGTGGGAGCTGCTGGATAAATTCACACCATGTCCCTCCCTGTGGAGAGCCCAGGCCACAGGCAGAAGTCACCTTTTCCTGACCTCTTTCTCTGGGTTTCTCAGCCCAGAGGCGGCTGCTCACAGTCCCTCATAGACAGGCTGGGCCTCTGGGGAGCTGTAAGGAGAAGTGCCTGTAAAGCCGAGAAGTTTGGGTTCCCTGGGTGAAGCTGTCATGAAGGCTGTCAGAAGGGAACCGTGATGAGTCAGTGTAGCCCAGGAACCTGACTGGGACTGGAAAGAAGCCCTGCTAGGGCCTGGGGTCCTGCTGGGGCCAGAGCAAGATAGTGTGCTGCAACGTCACTGAAAATCAACTGGGTCATCTCTCGTGGCGTGGGTGGCACCCCGTGGGCTGCCAGCTCCTATGCTTTCATTACAGATATGGAGATGGTATCGCCTAACCGCCTTGAGCGCCTGGTGGGGTACGAGGCTGCAGGGTGATGGCATGATAATATTCTTGGCAGAGCTCATGGGTCTGGAACACAAAGGAGGGGACAGGGTAAACCACTGGGAGGAAAGGATGAAAGAGTCCTGGATCAAAAGCAGTGCCTTCAGAGCAGCATTGGCTCTGGACCAACTATCAGGGGTATAAAACAGTTACCTTCTCCTTGGTTTGGGCCAGGTCCTGCTGTGACACAGTAGTTAGCTCACTGACTTGGGGATGTCCCCTCTTAATTGAGTATTAAATGGTAGAGGTAAGAACAGTGATTTTGGAGTCTGTCTGACTTGAAATGAGATCTCATCTCTCCCCTGAAGAACTGGGCAACCTTGAGGAGCCAAACTCTCTGGATCAGTTTACCCTATCTCTAAGATGGACCTAGTCCCAGCTTCCTGGCTATGAGAATGAGTGGTGGTCACTTGGGTAAAGGGATGTTGTGTTGGCATTCTCAGGAGGAACAAACCCAGTGGAAGGAATGTGAATTACAAGGGGTTTATTAGATTGGCTTGCACAACAGAGGTTGGGTAGCCCAATAGTGACTGTCTCTATACCAGGAAAGGTAAGAGCCTGGGAGCTGCCCAGTTCACAAAGATGGATGCTCATGTGGTCCCAGTGTAGGACTAAAGCCCTGGAAGATTGCTGGAGAGCCACTTGTTTTAGTTCATGGTGGAAGGGCCAAGAAGCTGGCTTGACACATTAGCAAAGGATGTACAGCAGCAGTAAAGTAGATGCATTTCCCAGCAGACTGTGAAGAGGGTCAGGCAAAATCAGCTGTGTCCTCCCCTAAGACACACCATGGAAGATGCGTGTGGTGGTCTGAATATGCACGGCCCAGGGAGTGACACTATTAGGAGGTGTGGCCTTTTTGGAGTCTGGTGTGTCACTGTGGGCATAGGCTTTAAGACCCTCTTCCTAGCTTCCTGGAAATCAGTCTTCTCCCTGTTTGCCTTTGGAACAAGATGTAGAACTCTCAGCTCCTACACCATGCCTCCTGGATGCTGCCATGCTTCTGCCTTGATGATAATGAACCTCTGAACCAGTGAGCCAGCCCCAATTAAATGTTGTCCTTATAAGAGGTGCCTTGGTATTGATGTCTGTTCACAGCAGTAAAATCCTAACTAAGACAATGCTGCTAGCTTTCTGGAAGATAACCCCAGAAGTTAATTTTCCAAAGGTGGCCTGTCTAGAGGTGTGTCTCTTAGTTGATCCTAGATTCAATCAAGTTGACAGCCAAGATATAGCTTCACAGACAAGATGTCCCAGGAACTTGCCCCAGCCGGGGGTCCACTCTTTTTTTACATCTTTTAGCCCCCACAGCTTTCCCTCTTTCCTTGGGTGCTGACTGAGAGTCTTCATTGGCGTCTGTCTTTGCCCAGGACTTTCGTGGGTTGGAGGACACACATGTCACAGGCTTCATGGGACATGTGGCTTCTCTGGAAACTGTTTTAATTTCTTCACAGTGAGGCAAAAAGAGCATCATCATCAGGCATCAACTAGATCTTCTTAAATTATTTTCTGCTTTGAACCCCTTTTCTTACCAAGCAATTTTTGTGGGCCCTCCACATACATTGGTCTATAACATAGGTATAAAAATTAAATGTTTACTGATAATATGTCAGTGAGGAAATTGGCTTAAAAACAACTCTTCTACTAAGTTAAGTTGACTATTAAAGGAAAACAAAGCCTCCTACTGAGAGGACAAACTTGTTTACTCTTACAAACAGCCAAACCTTGGCTGGATATTTGATAACAAGGATGTGGACTGTCTTTGCTGTGTTTCAGAGTTGATCAAAATTTTGATTTTATTTTATATTTATTTATTTATAGGTTTTTTTTCGAGACAGGGTTTGTCTGTATAGCCCTGGCTGTCCTGGAACTCACTCTATAGACCAGGCTGTCCTCGAACTCAGAAATCCGCCTGCCTCTGCCTCCCAAGTGCTGGGATTAAAGGCGTTCGCCACCACTGCCCAGCTCAATATTTTGATTTTAGAATCACCAATAAGGAGGCTACTTTGTATAACTCCAGAGTTAAAAATCAGCAGAAACACGTCTCAGGGCTGTTTCAGAAACCTGGAACTTTCCATCCTCGCCCAAGTTGAAATTTACTTAACCGTTTTCTTAAAAGTGTAACTGAAGTCAGCAACTCAAAGAGCAATTTGAAAAATCAAACATTCGAACATCCTCCAATCCGAAGATACACGAATCTGATACTTACATGCTAAGCACTGGAGGTGGGAAAATATTAAAAGTCTTCATTTTCTGTCATTAAACAACCGTACTTCTGGAGGAGCAGAAGATGTTGTACACACAGTAGAAACTGTAGACTGTTCATGACACACATCGGCCCCAAAGTTGGGCTGCAGCATCTCCTTAGAGCTGCATGGTGAGCCTCATGTGCAGTGTAAGGTGAACGTGTTCCACGCTCGCTGAAGCTTCCGTGAGGTTGTGCAGTGCAACACAGCTGTGTACTGTCTGCCACACCGCACACTCATCATACATCCCGTTTTGAATCCGTCTCTGGTGGTTTTGTGCTCCCTGTAGCCTCTCACTTGGGTTGAACTTTTGCAACCCTCAACTTCATTTTCCCAGCTGTGTATCGTTCATCCAGCTCGTTGACACTTCAGGAGTCTGTGAAGGAGCTGTATGGATGAGCGGGGCTGTGTTCCAATAAAGCTTTATTTATAAAAAACAGCTGTAAACCAGCTGTGGCTTGCAGGTTGTAGTTTGTCAAAGGCTAGCACCATTTCAAGTCCCAGCTTATTTCTCAAGGGACCTTCCTAGCACCTGTCCACTCATCAGGCTGTGACAGCTCCCTTGAATGTCCCTCATCTGGTCCGACAGAGCTGTCTTTGGTCCTTGGTACACAATGCTCAGGGTTGCCCGTCTCTCTTCCGTTCATCCATCTCCCTGTTTGGAACTGTCTTGTTCCCCTCATCTTCTTGAATCTACCCCCCAGAGAGCCCACCTGGCTGCTCTTTAGATCACAGGCCTCGTATCAGCCTCTCTTGCCCCAGCAGTGGAAGAGCCTGTTCTCCAAAGCCATGCTCCAGTCAGCTGCCCCCACGATGAAGTGCCATTTGGGACTCTGTGGTCCCTGGCGCTATACAGGGCAGCCCTTACAGGGACCCATGAGTTAGATGGGCACTCAGTCTCAGTTCTCAGCCCTGCGGGATCGCACCTTTGCTTTTCTACATCCAACCCACAGCAAGTGGCGCCCATCATACTCCCTGCTGTGAGAATCCAAGAGTGTCTCTCTGGCATTGTCCTTCAAACACCGCCCATCCTGTTCCATTATTCTTCTCCTTGAGCCCCTGCCCCCAAGGTGGTCATTTTGGACACAGTCTACCATAGAGTCCTGAGAACTATTTAATCTATTACATTTTTTTTTTATGTTTAGTTTTAGCTTTTCCTGATGCATTTGATGTGATTTCTTCAAAGCTGCTTTCTAACTCGTTAATTTCTTCTTTATCCATGTCTACAGTTTACTGATTATATTTTTCATTTCCAGAAACCTTGAACTTAAACAAGCTTCTGGCTATAACTTTTGGTATTTTTTTCTATTCCATCTTCGTTTCTTTATTCATTTGATTCATAATTGTTCTATATATGGCTGCATCATTGTTATACGCAAGTTTTCTGAGGATCTCCATCAATGGCTTTCAACTGGTGGCAGTTTTTTCCCTTCTAGGGGACATTTTGAGATGTCTTACTTGTAGATAGCATGCGTAGCTGCTTTTCCCAGCCACCAGGGGGCACCACCAACCTGGATGGCTTAACTTGTCCCAGGGCTGGTGTGAATTCAAACCCTAGGCTCACAGAATTGTGGTAGGAAATTTTGTCCCATAGCGCTTGCTGCTCTGGAACTGCGGTTCAGGTGCAGAATTAGACTTTTCATGCTCACTGCCCCTGCCCTTCCCCTGATGCGTCATCAGCGGTGTGCGTGGGTGTGTCGCTAGGGTGAAGTACTCTGTCCCTGTGACATTTCTTTAAAGTGGGCTAAAACTGGAAACAAACAAATGCCAGCAACAGAAGAAGCAGGCTTCTAAAAGCAGCAGCAGCAGCACACACCACCACCACCACAGTGGGGCAGGGCGGGCAGTGGGCGGGGCGGTGGGCGGGCGGGGCGGTGGGCGGGGCGGGGCGGTGGGTAGGAGGTGGGTCATGCACTTGCCATGATGAGTGTGTGGAGGTCAGAGGACAACTTGTAGGAGTTGGTTCTCTCCTTCCACTGTTTAGGTTCTGGGATTGAACTCAGGTCATCAGACCTGGCAGCAAGTGCCTTCACCCACTGAGCCATCCTGTCCAATCCCTAGGCTTCCTGCTCCATAAAGATGGGAAACTGGTGCTTGCAAGACTCAGCCTCTGACACTGGGTTCCCTTAAGGAAAGTCCTGCTCGCTGGGCGCTCACCTGCTCAGGGCAGAATGAATTAGAGAGCCACACCGTCACCTGGCAGGGGTTTCACAGGGTCAGGCTTCCTAAGGGATCTTGCCTTATCCACCATTTCTGAGTCTAGCGCTCCAAGAGTCAAAAAGTTGACCTTGTCGCTTTCTCATGAACACACTTAGCAGCAGTGGCTCACTCCACTGACCTGTGGTTATTCATCATAGCCTTTGATTCAGGAGTACTGGCGTGTGGGCCGCAGAAATACTATGTGTGTGATCACGTGGGTTGTCGCCGCCGCAGACTTGCTGGAGGTGTCATGTAATACACAGATTGGTCACAGTCACACCTATCAAAATCCCAACACCCCTGACCTTCAGAAGGCAACTGTTTCCTGAGTTCTGAACAAGACCCAGTGAGCTAAAGCGGAGGACGAAGAACACCTGCCGCCACTACCATGAGAACTCAGGCCAGCACCACACCTGACAGCCATGTGTGTTCTCTGTGCTCTTAGGGACCAGGTTGGGATGATCGTGTCTAGTGATCACTGTGAGACCAGAGCGCAGGGAGAAGAGCGAGGCAGGTCTCTGTGGGCTCTCTTGTCCTTCCTATAGGACCGCCTGTCAGCCTCGTACTAAGTAAACCCTTGTACAATGATTCCTTAACATACGTTGAACCAGCAGCAGAGACTGTCAAAAACCTTTAGAAAAATCACACCAAGAGCAGGCTGGCAAGATGGCTTACTCATGAAAGTGCTCACCTTGTGAGCACAAAGACAGGAATCTGATCCCCAGAAGTCTTGTAAAAAAATCTGGGGGGTGGGGGCGGCATGGAGGGAGGGGTGCCTGTAATCCTAGAGCAGAAGAAGCAGGGACAGGAGAACCCTGGGGCTTGCTGGCCAGCTAGTTTGGCTGAATCAGTGAGCTCCTGGCTTAGTGAGAGACCTTGCCTCAAAAAACAAAGTGGAGAGTGGCAGGCACACAACCAGCTGCTAACCTTTGGCCTCCATATGCGTGTGTCTGTGCGTACATGCATATGTGCATATGTGCCCCATGCACATGCGCACACACATACACACCAAGAAAGCAAGAATATAAGTATTGAAAAGCTCAGGAATGTGCAACGCAATAAAAAAAAAAAGCTAAGTCCTTCCTTTACCAAATACCTGAACTCCCCCCCACCCAGAAGTAACCATAGCAACATTTGAAGTACATTTTCCTTCCCCTGTGTGAATATTTACAGGTGGGTGTAAACGCACTCAGATTTGGGTATGTGCGTGTGTGTGGTGTGTGTGTGTGTGTGCGTGTGTGTGTGTTGTGAGATTGCACTAAATTATCTATTGTCCAGTGTTGCTCTTGTTGACCTAACTGCACGCTGGTTGCATCAGGACAAATAGACCTGATTTGTTTTCTAGCACGGGAGTACTGTGGTTTAAAGTGACCCTTTCCCACATGTTTCAGGATGTCGTAGTGCTGGGTTAGAGATCATGCACTTTTAAGCTTTAACAGCTATCGCCAAGTCACCTTTGAGCAACCTCTACCAGTTTACAGTGCAAGCAGAATGATTGCTTCCTTGATTTCACACCAATATCTGGTACTATTAATCTTCACTTTGGCTAGCCGGCTAGGGGAGGGTGTTCTCACCTGCATTTCCCAGCTGACGTGTGAAGGCAAACGTCGTTCTTCATTGTTGAAAGACAGCTGAGGTTCACCAGCCATGGGCTGCCCTTCGTAGTCTCTGCCCATTTTCCACGACATTTTTATCCCTTTCCTGCTGATCGTCGTCGGGCGTGCCTTACATACATTTTATTTAATCTATTATCATTTTGATGGCGGTGACTCTCACCACACAAAGATGGAGACCATCATGGAGAGTTTGAAGAGTCTTGATAAATGTGGAAGCCCATCCCCCAAATGAAGACATGAAACATCTTCATTACTCCTGAGGGTTCCCTTGGGCCCACTTCCAGCCAGCACCTCCAGCGGCGGCCATCGTTCTGAGATTAGACATGTCTGCCTGGACTTCCTTTAATGGGATCACACAGATAAGTTCTCTTATGTCTCCGTCTTTTGTCCAGTGTGTCATTCTGAGACCCTGCCATGCTCATATGCTGCAGCTGGTTTCCTGGGTCCATTGGATAGTAGTCTCTCATGTGAGTATATCGATGGCCTTGCACATTTAAAAGTATTCAGAAACTATACGAAACACTTGCAGACATGGGTTGTTATTGTTTCCCAAGTGACGTGATGTGACAACCACTGGCCTGTGTTGACACTGTATGATATATTCTAATCATCTAGAGGTGTGTCAGGGACATGCCTAGGTTCTGGGCCAATGCTGTACCAGTTGTAAGAGCAGCTTCAGTGCTTGCAGAGGTGGTTATGAGGGTGTAGCCCTGGAGCTGCCGGACAGTTGAACCACCCACTAGTTGTCCATGGTTTGTGCCTCTGTTGGATCCCTTACTGGTGAGCAGACTGCTTCTCTCCTTTGGTGCTCTTAGAAACTGTGAACCTGAGCATGTCTCTGTGTGGATGTGTCCTCTGACTTCTCTTAGATAAACATCTGGGAGCGGAGGAACTGGGTCCCCTGAGAGCATAGGTTTAAATTGTTTTTGAAGACTTTACATACTCGGTTGAAGGTCTTTAAAAACATTGTTGTGTGTGTATCATGTGTGTATGCATGTGCATTATGATGGGTGAATGTGCATGAATGTATATGTATGTATGATATGTGTATGAGATAACTATGTGTGTGTGCACATTTGTGCACCTGTGGCGTTGTGTTGCCTATGGAAGTCAGAGAGCAAGTTCAGGTGTCGTCCTTGCCTTCTACCTTGTTTGAGCCAGGCAACTGGCCTGCAAACTCTAGAGAATTCCCTGTTTCTGCCTCCTGTCTCACTGCAAGCACGCCACAGTCAGGCAAGCACTGCTGCAGTCAGACATGCACGCTGCCGTGTCTGCTTTTACTCTGCTTCTGGGCTCCGAACTGAGCTCCTCAGGGTGGCCCAGCAATCGCTTTCCAAGTCTCAGCTCTCCTAGCCCTAATCAATTTCCCACTGATTGTGCCTGGAGTTCTTTAAAGACAGCAACCATGGTCACATGTCAGGCACATGGGTTTTACTGATTCTTGTCATTTGTCATAGAGTTCTCTCCCACTCCCATGAAGTCACCTTTGGTTTTACTTTGTAACTTCTGGGACTTCTGGGTTAAAGGGTTCCTCTATTTTGTTTCCTATATTTTGTGCCTTTTTGATTTAGAATGTAACATTTTGTATGAGCAGAGAAATGTGAGGACTGGCAGCCCAGATGGTCCTCTGACCTGACGTTGCCCTCTGATCTCCATGTTTGTTCTGTGAAGCAGGTGATCTTCAGCCACCTTCTCAAGTTGGATGTGATGGCATGTGGCTATAATCCCAGCACCCCAGGGTAGAGAGAAGACAAGGTCATCCTAAACTATATTCGAGTGTGAGGCTAGCTTGGGCTAGCCTAGGCTACATTAGACCCTGTCTCAAAAAAGTAAAAACAGGATCCAGAGAAATGGCTCGGCAGTTAAGAACACATGGACTCCAGCTCCAGGGTCTTCTGTTTCTGACCTCTGTGTGCACTTGTGCTTGTGTGCCCAAGCTCACACAGACACACAGATACACATAGTTTCAAAAACACTTTAAAAGTATTTTTTAAAACATCAAAACCAAACCCTGTTTTCCCTTCTGAGACTTCAGCCCTCATCCACATCCTTAACACAACTTCTATGAGAAAGAGGTGGGAACTGGCTTGTGTTTACGCACATGTATGCATATTCATGCCTGTAAGTGACTCGTGTCTAAAGGCATACAGATGCGAATGAACCAGTACACAGCGGTGGTGGGGTGGGGGTAGGAAACACCACCACGGGAATAAAACTTCTTTAGGCAGGATTTTTTAATACAGTTTTGTGTTCTGAATCATTTGTACATAATTTGTACATGATTTACATGTTCAAAAAATTAATCAAATCGAATGAAAATCAGGAAAGAGGCAAATGCCAAGCTATGCACTAACAGGAACGCATAGACAAAATTATAAATTACTAGTGAGCCTGGTCACAAAGCAAGAAGGAAAAACATAAACCTTATTTAAATTATCTTCAGGGGGAATGCCCTGCCTATATATCCATAGCGAAAATAGTCTAAGGACAAACTAAATTGCAAATAAAGGACTGAAGAGATGTCTCGTGGCTGACTGTGTGCTTACTGTTCTTTCCAAGGCCCCTGAGTTCTGTAGCTTCAGCCTCCTGAAACTCCACTCTAGGATCCCATGCCCTCCTCTGGCATCCATGGGCACTGCAAGTAATTGGATGCACACACACACACACACACACACACACACACACACACACACACAAAATAAAACACTTTAAAAATGGCGAAGAAGCTGTCAGCTTTACTCATGTTCCTAAAGATGGCTAGCCAGTGGTAAACACCTATGGAACAGCTTTCTCTACTGTCACAAACTCTAGGCAACTTACAGGAAGTATGACTTCACACAGGAATCAGACACGCTACCTCTGCACTGTGCCGTTGTAGAATGTGTGCTGGTTAAATAATTCCTAGGCCTCTGCTCACCCCCAGTGGAAGCAGAGAGGAGGGAGAAGGAGTGTATGATGGGGCTGCTCACACGGTGGCTGGGTCAGGAAGCAGAGAGAACTAGGTCAGATCCAGTCCCCGCTGTGCCCAGTCCACCCCAAGGGACCCAGGTTGCCCAGCCAAATCCTAGCTCTTAAAAGCTACCCGACATCCCCAAATAGCGCCACCAGTTGGAGACCACATGCTCAAACACATGGGCCTGTGGGAAGGAGGCATTTTACATTCAAACCAAAATAGGAGTCAAAGTTTTCCAAAATGAGATTCAAATAAGACATTTTTAAAAAAAGAGCTAATTAAATAAAAACCCTAATATATATACACATTGAAATATTACTCCTGATCTTATAAATCTGTATAATTATTATGAACCAATTTAAAACAAATACATTTATATAAGTAATTCCCTATTTAAAGGAAAAGACCCCAACTCCTGTTGTAATGCTTTCAGTGCTGCCTTTCAGGTCATGTGACTCTCAGGGACAGAGTAGGGGCTGATTGATGAAATAATCAAGCAAGCACAAAGGTTGGGGCAATCTATAAGACACAGCCTTAGGAAGTGGGTAGACCTTGTCAAAGAGCAGACTCCCAGAAGGGACAGTTGCAGGTAAACCCTACATTTACAAGTGAAGAAGGAAAGGAGAGGAACCAAATGAAACCAAGAAACTATCCAACCACTCAAACCTATGAAATGCGCATCAGAGCCTGGGCAGGAGGCCGATGGAATCATGGGTACTTTGGTCAGGTGTGAGCTGAAGAGCATTGTTCTGGTGAATGCATGTGCAGGAACTGAAGATAATGTGTGTGATCTAAAGCCATCGTCTTTAGATGGTTCCATACAACACAGATGTTTGCTGGCTGGTAGCTCAGTGTGAGAGGAATTGTCTCGCATGAACAAGGCCACGGCCTGAGTCACTCCCCAGCACCACAGACACAAATGCTTATGGAGTGTAATCAAGCCAGCATGGCAGCATATTAAAATGGCCTGCTAGGGCATAGGTAAGCCAGTGCAACCTTCCAGGAGAAGGCTGCTGTGGGAGGGGTTGTGGGTTCTATACCTGGGATCATGAGTAAGTCCCTCTTTCCTGTGCCAGCCTCAGTCTGAGCCTTGCTCTTCCACAGGAATGCACAAGTTAGGCCTGAAGGGTCACAGCTGTTGCAGCCTCTGATCCATGTGTCACCTGACCCAAGAACCTCAAGGCTTGCTCCTTGCATGCACCTGTGTATGGTTTTGACAGCTATGGAGGGCACATCCCCTTTTGTCTGAACCTTTAAATTTTGTTTTTGTTTTTGTTTTTGTTTTTCGAGACAGGGTTTCTCTGTGTAGCCCGGGCTGTCCTGTAGACCAGGCTGGCCTCAAACTCAGAAATCTGCCTGCCTCTGCCTCCCAAATGTGCCACCACCACCCAGCACCTTTAACGTTTTTGTTTCTGAACTCTTTGTTATGCATGTGGTGACAACATGTGTTACTTAATGAGTCACTTTAAAGTGCATACAGCTCAAGGGCATGTAGTATGTTCACCGTGTGTGTAGCCACCAACTCTCTGGTTATATAACATTTTTTTTTTTTTAAGAGACAAAAGACCCAACATGAATGACTTAAGGAGGACGGATTTTGGCTCCCGGTTTTGGTGGTTTCAGATCACAGAACTTGTCTCTGCTAATTCTGGACCATGGCAAGGATGAATATCATTATGGCAAGAGTGTGTGGCAGAAGAGGCTCATCTAATGGATAGACAGGAACCAGAGAGAGAGAGAGAGAGAGAGAGAGAGAGAGAGAGAGAGAGAGAGAATGAATAGTGGGTGCCCTGGACAAGATACCACGAGACCTACCTTCAGTGATGTATGTCCTCCTACAGTTTCCATAGCCTCTCAAATAGCATCACCACATAGGACCAACATGCAATACCAGAGCTTGTGGTTTCATATTCAAATCCCAGGGCTTCCCCTCTCTGCAGCCTCTGTTTCCTCATCCAGTCCTCTCCAGGTTTCTCCTGGCTGCCCTTGCTTCAAGCCTTTGGTTTCCCAGCAGGGACCTTGGCCAGAGAGAAGCTGTGTACAACAGACTCACTTCTCTCATCTGTCCAGCATACCTGGGCCTGGTAGTGGGCTGCAGGGATGTATTCTGTTCTGGAACCTCACCAGCAGTTTACCTGACCTGTCTGGGAGCAGATGTGGGTGACACAACAGTGCCAAGTGTCCCACCGATGATGTAGACACGACCCAAAGGAGTCGTTGATGCAGTAGTTCCTGTGTGTGTGTGTGTGTTGTGTGTGTGTGTGTGTGAGAGAGAGAGAGAGAGAGAGAGAGAGAGAGAGAGAGAGAGAGGGAGGGAGAGAGAGGGAGGGAGAGAGAGGGAGAGAGAGGGAGAAAGAGAGAGAGAGAGAGAGAGAGAGGAGAGAGAGAGAGAGAGAGAGAGATATCAAGCCCTGTCTATTCCTATTCCAGGGTCTGGTGACCTTTGTGACAATAGTTTGTATTTGTATGGAGAGAGCCAGTGTTTTTGTGGAGAGAGTGCTTCCTGTGTACCAGTGTTAAGTGCTATGCACATGCCCCCTCTCCTTCAGTCCTCTGAGTGGTCCTGGGAGGTGGTGACTACCTTTAGGTCCACAACACTGAAAGGAGTTGGAGCATCACCCAGGTTAGCCCAGGTGCCCCAGGCACAGTGAGCTGAGTTGTGGTGGGGCTGGAGTTTAGAACTTCTGGTATCTGACCCCAGAGAGCATCTTCTCTATGGTGAAGTCCCCATCTCCATTCACACAGTGGGTGTGAGAGAGACATTTCCTCCTGAGGTACAGTAGATGCTCCATGGAGAGAGTGTGGAGAAAATGGAGGAAACAGAACAGTCCACAGGGGAGGGCCCACCATCTAGGAGTATAATGGTTCTCTGAGGGAGTGCAGAAAAGAAAAACATGAATTCTCTAGAAACCACTGTGCGTCAAAGAAAAACAGGTGCTAAAGTCTCCTGAGACCTTGGTTGAGAGGCCAGGAAGTCATGGTCTGCTTGTTTGGGAGTGTGAATGTGGGTCTGTGTGGGCCCGGGCTATGCTACATGGTGGGGTTTCTATCTGCTCAGCAATAGATCCAGCTTAGAAAAGGCATGGTTTCCCGAGGTCCCACGGGGGCTCTGGTGCACCAGGGTTGAACCACTCACTTCCTCGGTGGCTCAGAGTCAGACAGAGCCAAGACAGATCGGCCTGGTTCAAACTACTTCCTGTCAGACCCTGGTCACTTCCTTGGTCCTGCATTACTCTGGCTCGTGGCTGGTGTTGGTTTTGATTGGTGGGAACCTGTGCCTCTACATGGGGAGTGCCTTCTTGGGGGAGTGGGCACTGATGTAACTGCAGGTGGTAAGAGGGCTTTCCCTAAGAGAGAAGCAATGATCTGATTTGGGATCAAGTCCTCTTGGCGGGCTGGAGGTGGAAGGCATACCAAGGGGAGGAGCTGTCATCTTTAGGTGTGTTTCTAAGGAGAAAATTGGGTTCCCATGGTACTTTCTAGATCTGAGATCTAAAGAAGATCAAACAGTTGTTCAGGACCCAAGGTCTGAAAGTCTACGGTTGGGTGAGGAGAAACCTCGCCAGAGCCTCACATGCAAAAGGCAAAGCAATAGGTTTTCCATTAGACAGTGAGATCCCAGGTCTACAGCCTGAGTTGAGGTACATGCCCAGGAGACACGTCATATCTGTAGTCCTTCCCTTGCTGGGCTTGAATTGGACAGTGGGTCTGTGAAGTGCTTACTCTACCTGGAGGTGTCCTGAAACCCTCATCTGACCAAATCCTGCCTTCATCCCATCCATCCATCCATCTGTCCGTCTGTCCGTCCATCCTTATGTCCATCCATCCATCCATCCATCCATCCATCATCCATCCATCCATCCATTCATCCATCCAGATATGCATATACCGATGATGTATGTACTACACACACACACACACACAAACACACACACACACACACATGATATAACTTACAGGATGCAAGATGTGTTCTTGCTCTCACCCTTCAGAGGCATGCCCCTAGAGATCTGCTTCCTCCCATTAGCTCCTACCCCATAAAGCTTCCTTCCACTCCTCCTAAAAGAGAGCCACTAGTTAGGGACAAAACCTTCAATACAGAAACCTCTTGATTTGCTACATAGTAAAAACATCAAGTTCGTCCATTCACCTACACAAAACGCAGAGGTCTAAGCTAGACTTTGGAAACCAGAGGTAAATTAAGATGTAGCACTTATCCTTCCAACCTGAACCCCTGGCTTCAGTGGAGAGGCAGGCAAAGCAGATGGCTACACGGTCAGCCTGGTGGAGACGCTGGAGGTAAGTCCTGCCGTGAGAGCTCCAGAATCTGCACAGAAGAGATGGACACACAGACATGGTTTGAGCAGGGTCTCCAAGGGACAGCAAGGCAGAAAGTAAAGGGGTGGTCGTTCTGAGCGGGGATCTGTATGTGCAAAGGCACTGAGTCACCACAGCTGGGGGTGCGGCACACCTAGAACATCTAGAGGGAAGATCCCACCAGTGAGCGTGAAGAAGGAAGGATGCTACTGAGAGACAAGGTGATACCTAAGAGAGGCAGCCTTCCACTGTGTGCTGTGGGATGAAGACGCCCCCCACAGCCACTGAGGGTCCATGAGTGTCTGCCTTGTGGACCACACAACCTGCCAGGCTATCCCTCTCAGCCACCCACCTGGTGCTTCCCTCTTTACCTGCCTTCTTGACCAGGGTCATGCGATATTGATAACAAGGAAGAGAGAAATGGATGGCTGCTGGAGAGAGACCTGTGAGAGCTGACTCTAGTGGGCAGTGGCCTGAGCATGGGGACATGTGATCTTCCTGAGCAGACTTGGCTTGCCCAGAAAGGGATGGGCCTGACTCATCTCTCTTCTCCTCACAGCCTCATCCCTGACAAGAGCAAGTGAGTCCTTCCAAGTGTGTTCATTGTCCCTTCTCCAAAGCCGAGGAGGGAGCTTCCATTTTGGTTCCTGGAGTGGGTTTTGGTCCTCCCCCCGGCCTGCCCTGGTGAGCCTTCCTTGTCCCTGTTGCCCAACTTCTTGGCTCCCAGCCCCAGCATCTTGTTATCACAGGCTTTGTGCTGTCTGTCACCTTTTATTACAAAATCTTCTGACATTCTCCGAATCGTCTTGCCGGTTATCATGCTCAACCACAGTGTGCTTGCCGGAGCCTTGGGCTGGAACCACAAGGCAGCCACAGTGCGTCGGGGACTTCTGTTCTGTGCCCAGGAGGGCCCCTCCTTTGTCCTCCCTACTAGGCAAGTTTTGCCATGATACCTTCTCCCCCACCTCCTCCTCCTCCACCACCTCTTCCTCTTCTTCTTCTTCCTTCACCTCTTCCTCCTCCTCTTCTTCTTCCTCCACCTCTTCTCCTCTTCCTCCTCTTCCTCTCTTTCCTCCCTCACTTCTTCCTCTTCTTTTTCTCCTCCCTTTTTTCTCCTCTTCTTTTTTCTCCTCCCTTTTTTCCTCCTCCTCTTCCTCTTCCTCCTCCTCCTCTTCCTCCTCCTTGAGTTTAGATAGTGAAGGGATGCAGAGCAAGTACCTCTTGCTGGGGGTGGATCTGCAGAAGGTCTGTGGGGACTGTGGGGCTTGCAGGGGTGCTGGGATTCTGAGAGGAGCAGAAAGCTGGGGGAAGGTAAGGAGGAGAAAGTTATTCACTGGTCTCATGTGCCTCAAAGCTTTGCAGCAGGCGGGTTCTAGACTCAGCACCAGGGCCTCTGACAGGATTGGAGGTAGATATCAGGGTGGGTACAAGATGCATACATTTGCCTGGCGGGACAGAGAGCCAGGAAGACACAGAACACAAGTGAACAATTGTGTAGTCTGGGTTGTTCTGATTGTCCCACCCCATTCCCCCTGTGGTTGTGGGGTTCTGTATAGTAACTGCCCCTGGGAACTTTTATACAGCAAAATGGAAAGCAGAGGTTGGTGTCTTTTTACTTAATCTGTGGTGGGCCAGGGAGAAAACAAGGGGTTCAGCATATAGTCTTTTTTGCCTTTGGGGTCAGGCCAGTTCAAGAGACCGGGTGTCCATTTGGGAAAGGCTGAGGTGGGGGAAGGCTTTTAATAAGCTCTCTGCTTCCATTGTGGACCCATCCCAGAGCCACTGGGCTCCTGACCCCAGGTAGCAGCCACCCTATAGCCCAGTCTGGCTCCTCCCCAGGAGGAAGAGTAGTGCTTCGTCATCGTCTAGGAGCAGGGCAGCATCTGTGGACAGGGTGACCTGTATACTCTGCAGCTCCACTTCTGAAATGTGAGGCGCCTTCCATGGCCAGACTGGATTTTGTTGTTCCTTTTGTTTTAAGACAGGGTCTCACACTGTGTCCCAGATTGGTCTGGAACTGTCTATGTGTAGCCCAGGCAGATGTGGCACCATGCAGCAATGCCCCTGTCTCAGTGCCCTGACTGCTGGGCTTGCAGGCTGACAGTGAGTAGTCTGAGAGACATGGGTACACTTAGAGGTCTGTCTGCTGACTGCGTGCCTGAGCTCTGTGATAACAGCCCGGAGGGGCTTTGCAGTTAACGAACGGCTCTCATGCAATGTCATAACTCTCCGGAGGAGGTATTTGTCCCCCTAATTTACAGCTGAGGTGGCTTGCTCACCATCATAGATAGGACCACTGCCCACTGCCTCACACCAAGGAGAGTTGGGCCCAGAAGCTCGTGGGCTAAGAGAAAGGAAAAAAAAAGGGGTGCAAAATGATTGAGGGCTGGGCTTATGGCATCAAAACCTAGGCTGAGGACTTCAGAAACCAGTAAGTGCGTCCTGGTTCTTACTGTCTCTTGTCCTCTGACCAAAGGACATGTGCAAGTTTAGGGTATGCAGAAGATGGCGCAGAAGCTGAAAGGTACCCCAGTTCATCTGTTTGTGAAGTGTGTGTGTGTGTGTGTGCGTTTGTGTGTACAAGCACAAGCATGTGTGCTGCCTTTGCATGCTTTATGTGTGTGCACACGTGTGAATACTCATGAGTGGGTATGCACATGGAGGCCAGAGGACAAACTTGAATGCTGTTCTTCATGCACTAAACACCTTGGTTTTTGTTTGTTTTGCTTTCATTTTTGATGCAGGATCTCCAGGTGACCAATTAGGCTAGACTGACTGGCCAGCAACCCCCGGGGACAGTCCTGTTGCTAGCTCTCCAGTGCTTGGATTACAAGTGTTCATTACCACACCTAGCTTTGGCTACGTGAAGGTTCTGGGGATCACACTCACCCCCACTGCACAGCCATTATTTTACTATCAGCTGTTCCCTCGGTCTCTGGACATTCTGACACGTTGTTAAAACCGTTTCTGAGAAAATACGATTTCCCATCCGGGCTTCAAAGTGGATTCGGCCACACCTGGCATTCGACAGCACCTCACGTCTAATGACAACCTTAGAAAGGATCTCGGAGATGGAAGGCATCAATTCAAAATGGCTACACAGCAAATACAAATGGTGTGCCCGACAGCTCGTCTCGGTGACACCTGAATCAAGACAGTGACCTTGTGTCACAAAGGGAGCAGCAGCCATAAATATCCACAGTGGTGTGAAATACCAGTCTGTTCTCCACAGCCTATAAAATGGACATAAATGTTTACTCCATACTATAATTACGAAGAGGGGCCATGGATTGCCATAAAAATCTAAAGATTGATGCTAAACCAACCACCTCCATAGTATCATAAATTCTGCCTGAGGTTACACGCAGTGCTTAATAAACACTAATGAAAATTTTATTTACCACACGTTTTTAAAAAATTAGTTTATTTTTATTTTATGTGCATAGTGTCTAGTTTGCATGTTTGTCTGTACACTACATGTATGCAGTTCCCATGAAGACCAGAAGAGGGTGCTGCATCCCATAGAGCTGGATATAGTAAGGATAGTTGAAAGCTGCCACATGGGTGCTGGGAATGGAACCTGGGTCCTTTGCATACACAGCAAGTGTTCTTAACTGCTGAGCAGTCTCTCCAGCCCTTAAGACACTTTTAAAAAAGATAGTGTTACAATTTTGTCAAAGGCAATTAGGGAGACCAGTAGCTGAAAATAAACAAGAGATAAAGTATCTCAATTCCCTTATATATTTATGTTATTATTTGTTTACTATGTATATGTATGTATATATTTATGTGCATGCATACATGAATGTAGAGTTCAGAGGTTAATATAAGGTATCTCCCTCAGTCACTTTGAACAGGGAGTTCCAGAGACCCACCTGTCTCCACCCCTGACCTCATGAGAGTCCTCAGACCACAGGTGTGCAATATTGTACCACACTTTTACCTGGGAGTTGGGAATTCAACTTAGGCTTACAGGGTGCTGTAGTTTGAATATGAAATGTTCCCCATACATTTGTGTGTTTGAGCACTTGGTCCTGAGCAGGTGATGCTGTGGTCAGGGAACCCTAAGGAGGTAGAGCCTTGCTGGAAGAAGTGGGTCATTGGGGTGGACGTTTATAACCTTGCCCCACTTCCTGTTCATTCTCTGTTTCTTGAATCCAGGTGCAGTGTGACAGCAATCTCTCATGCCATGCCTTTCCTGGCACAATAGACAATGTGCCCCTGCAACTGTAAACCAAAATAAGCTCCTCCTCCCTTGTATTGCATGGGTGTTTTAAATCCTAAGGTATTTTACTACAGAAACAAGAAAGGAACTAAGACATGCCGCAAGCACGTTACCAACTGAGCCATCTCCTATCCCTCCATTCCTTTTAGACACTCCCAAGCAACTGAGACTCTGGGCTCCACTCTGCTGCTGCTAGAGGGACACCTGTGTTTGCCAGCAGCAACCTCTGTCTGGGCGTGGGCCCCTCTCACTGTGTTCTTGGTGGTCAGTCACCTCACCTCTGTCCTATCCCATCTCTGTCCTGATGCCTAGGAAAAGAAATATGTGTCTTTTAGGAACTTACTTCTTGCTG
Organism: Mastomys natalensis; assembly: GCA_021653895.1. Taxonomy (NCBI): domain Eukaryota; kingdom Metazoa; phylum Chordata; class Mammalia; order Rodentia; family Muridae; genus Mastomys; species Mastomys natalensis. Next base: position 76,809 of record JAJTUV010001666.1, read on the forward strand.
GGCACTTGAATCCCAGTACTCAGGAGGCAAAGGCAGACAGATCTCTGTGAGTTTGAGGCCAGCCTGGTCTACAGAACAAGTTCCAAGATGGACAAAGCTCTATTGCATAGAGAAACCCTGTCTCAAAAACAAACAAACAAATTAAAAAAAAAAAAAAAACCCTGTTTTGAGACAGGGTTCCATGTATGCAGGCTGGCCCCAAACCGATTCTGCAGCCAAGGATAACCTTGAGCTTTTGGTCTTCTTATCTTCATTGCCCAAGCACCACCATGCTGTTTATGATTCCTAAGACCCAAACAGGGCTTTGTGCACACTAGGCAGGAACTCCTCCAATCAAGCAGCATCCCTCAGCCTGAGAGGCCACTCCTGAGTCAGGGCTCTGTGGCCTGTTTTGGTGTCCACAGAACTCTCTGTAAGTTGAGTGTCTCCAGTCTGTGTAAAAGATGCTCAAGTTGGATTTGTCAGTGGGAACTGTGTCTCAAGGGATGCCCCTGGGTCCTGAGTCTTCTACTTGTTAAAATGAAAGGTTATACACTGGACTTTCTGAACGACACTCTCCTCTATGTGAGAGCAAGGGATCATAACAACTGGCAGGCAAAGCACACAGTTCTAGGCTGCGCATGGCACACTCCAAAGCTGAAAAACACCAGCAACTGTCACTGTTGACAGAGAGGGTTGGCTGATGGAAAATAGTAGTAGCTTCCTCCAAAACTTATAAATGGAACTCACATACAAAAGAGAGATTTCTAAGTGCACTGTAGCTTGCACAGCCTTGATAGTCATCCACAGGGGAAGAGAAAAAGATCACACACACACACAAAGAGAGAGAGAGAGAGAGAGAGAGAGAGAGAGAGAGATACAGAGAGAGACACACACAGAGAGACAACAGATTGAGAGAGAGAGAGAGAGAGAGACAGAGAAGAGAGAGAGAGCTGGCAAGAAGCTAAAGAAGCCAGGCATAGACAAAGAACTGCATGGTTCTGCCTGTCTGTGGACTCTAAAGTGAAACTCTGAGGAAACAGAAGCACAGGTAAGTGCCAGGGACCTGCAGTGAGGGAGGTGAAGAGGTGGTCAAGGGACACAGATTTTCAGTTACATGGTAAGTTCTGGAGGCTTAATGAGTGGCATGATAACTATAGTTAATTAAGCAGATTTCAAATTTGTTATGAGAGGAGATGGATGGAGAAATTAATTAGCCTGATCATGGCCTTTACTCCCCTGTGCAGATAGATCTGTGTTTGTAACTTAAATTATACAAGTTTTGTCAATTATACCTCAACTGAGCTGGAAAAATAAATAATTTGAAACCAGTAAACAAGGTGGACATTATATAACAATTGGACTGTGTTAAATGCCAAGAGAATTCATCCATCTAGTTCATTGGATTTTATGTGGATTTCAGCTCAAGTAGTTTTTTTTTTTTAGAAAAAAAAATGAGGAGAGGGGAGAAACTGTTGTTGCTGGGACTAGCCTCAAGTCAGTTTGACCCTGTGCTCCATCAGAAGGCTGAGTCATAGGACCCAACCTCACCTCCACTCATGATTAAGAAGCTGTATGATCTGGGACTCATCCTTTTTCTTTGGGTCTTGATTTACCCTGCTGTAAAGTGGGACTACTTCGCCAGGTTGTTAGGTCTTAAGTGAGCAAGGTGTGGATACATGCCAGGGGATGTATGGTGGAAGATGGGGTCTTTATTAAGTCTTGGTCACTCTGTGCCCAAGTGCATTTTGGTGTTTAAAGTCTGGAATGTAAATTCCTGACTCCCTTGAAGATCAGGTAAAGTTAAGGATTGACATCCATAATGACACAGAAACTAGGCATAGCAGATGCTAACTGACACATGTCCATATCCATATCTATCCTTGGCCTTCCCTGGCTGCCAGTAAGGCATCTAGCCTTGGACCAGAGCAGTCGGATCTATTTGCAATCATCTACCCCAGAGGGGTGCAAGGAGCAAGGCTTTCCCTCAACTCCCATGTTTCTGGAGATTGGAGGCCTGGGCAGCAATTTGTGTAAGACCCTTGGCCCTTCCTCTCCTCTTCTCAGTCTAGGTCTGTGTCTATCCCTAGTGGCATGGCTCTTGTGAGCCCACCCACCTTCCCAGGGTATGAACAGAGACTCTTCAGGGCAGAGGAGGGAAAGCGGTTTAGTTCTGCCTTGGATGACAGGCCATTTCCAAGCTCCTTGCAGGCAAGCTCCTGCCTATGGTCTTCAAGGCTGTGGACTCCCAATTCTCAAGTTTGCCCGTCTCAAAGCTCCAATCAGTCCCAGGGACTGGAAGGAAGTCTCCCATCTTTCCTGGTCTTCTCCTGTTCCTCTCTCTTTCCTGGTACCCAGCCTCCATCCATCAGCTCAATAGTCCTTAAAACCTCTACGAAGTCATGAGCCAGCCTTACTATACCTATTTTACAGAACAGACTGAGGCTCAAAGGAAACAATCTGAGCCAAGAATTCTCAACCAGGAAGTAGCTTCCTTGGATGCAGACACAGGGATAGTTGTAGCACCTGCTGCCAGAGACTGAGGAAGAAAACAATGAAGGGAGAATGTCAGCTGGAGATAGGGCTTCAGGCTGCTCCCCTGATGCCAGCTGACATTTTGGGCCTACTTTCCAAGCCCATGAGATGAGCCCATTTCATCCGGAGCTGAATCACATCTGTTTTTGAAAGTCAGGAACTTTCCTTCCACACAAACTCAGGCTTGCCCAAGTCCTAAAGTTCATTTACAATAAGGGTCCCTGGAGACAGCAGGGATAGCTAAGCCTTGTTTTCTGGGTGACATAGGCAGAGGGTACCTGAGTTCTTCCTCCCTTCCTCCCTTCCTCCCTTCCTCCCTGCCTTTCTGCCCATCCCTTCTTACTATTTTTGAGATTTTTTTTTCTGTACAAAATGCCCAAGACACCACACACCCTATTTTCCTTTTCTTCTCTGCCCTTGGCATCTCCAAATCCTGAAATCACGTGCTTCCCCAGCCAGTTTAGCATAAGAAATTAAATTAATTTTCATGCTCCAAAACTCGAGATGTAAATGCCTTTATTAATAATTTAAAGCACGGTTATTTATGCCGTTTGATATTTCTCAGGTTCAGGGAAGCAATTAAGTTTTGCTCAAGTTGCTGATCAGATGGTGTCACTAAAGTGCAGGTCTTGTCCCTTCTGCCCTCCAGAGTTGCAGGGAGAGCAGAAGGGACAGAGTCTGGTGACAGCTGTTGTCTTTGCCACCAGGGACCCCCCCACTTCCTGGAGACCCTCTCTATAATATGGAGGAGGATCCTTTCTATATATCTCTAGACGTCCTTCTTCAGAGTGTATTCAAGAGAAGTCACTTTGGTACTCAGAATGGCTCTGGCTTGTGAGGTCAGAGAAGCTTAGAGATCCTGGCCACCTGAGATTTCCCCTCCTTCTGAGGGGGCCATACCTGTAATTTCATCACTCAGGAGGCAGAAGGAGGGAGAGTTTGAAGCTACAGACTAAGACCTGTCTTTTTTTTTTTTTTTTTTAAATGAGCTAGAGATATAGTTCAGTGGACACAAAGCCCTGAGTCCATCCCAGCACCACATCAACCAGTGAACTAGCGCAAACCTTTAATCCCAGCACTTGAGAGGTAAAGACAGAAGATCAGAAGATCGAGGTCCTCTTTGGCAACATGCAGTGAGAGGCCAGCCTGGGCTACATAAAACTCTCTGCTAACAATTAAATACGTAAACAAATACATTTTAAAATGTATTTTAAAGAGAGAGAAAGTGAAGAAAGTCAAGTGTGCTAGCTGCTCTCATAGCGTTTTTACTAGTGTGGGTTGGCTACCAGGATCTGAGAGTACAGGCCCCACACAGTTTATCAGCTTGGCCGGAAGTATTGCTCACCTCTGTTTTCTTATCTGACCAATGAGGAAATGCAACGGTGCTTAACAGGGGCCCTTGGAAGATGGGGCAGGAGATCCTCATGCAAAAGCACTTAGCTATCCACCCACTCCTCCTTCCCAGGCCTTGCGGGGGGCCTTCCCTCAGGCCCCTTCAGGCTCTGCCGGCTCATCGGGCCCTTCCTCATCTTCCGGTCTCACCTCTGCCCTAGCCCTGTATACATGAAGCCTGTCAGCAGGAAAACCTCCAGACGGAGCTGCTCCATGTGTCTCAACCCTCTGGGCCTTTAGTGAGTGAGCTGTCAGCTTCTCAGAGTTCTAGGGGCTTCCTGTTCCTCTCCCACTTGAGAAGCCCCGAGGGGAGGGTCAGGCACAGGGCTAGATAGGAGGAAAGCTAGCTTGTTTTAATTTGCTGGTATGGAATGGTCCAGAAAGCAATTTATTTTTCTTGGTGGAGCTGGAACCACATTGAGGGATAGAGACTGCAAGTCTTTTATCTGAGAGAAACGCAGGTAAGAGGGACAATATAGAGAAGGCACCACGGGCAGAGAGGCAAGGCCTTCAGAGCCATTTTGGATCGCTATGAGTCTTGAGGCTCTTGAGTCTATGATGGCTATGTCCCCAAGTAAAGGGTGGCCTGGTGTCTGGATACCAAACAGCCTCTGACCTGAGAGGCAGTCATGCCAGACTGCCTGCCCTCCCCACCTCAGGACCTCTCATGCTTGGAAGACCTTCCTAGTCCACCTTCAGGTCTCTTAAACAAAACCTGACATCCCTGGGATCCCCGGGCTGCAAAGGGCCTAGAATTGCTATGAAAATAGACCAACACAGAATCCTAAACTTATTCAAAATGTGAGTATCATTTACGTATTCAAGTAACTTGATTGTGGGGTTCTTGAGTGTGAACTTTGTAGAGGACAAAGTCATTCTAATATGACAAAATATGGACACCCATGTGAGACTCTGGTGAGCTGGGAACAGCAGGGCCCAGTCCACCCACAGCATGGACAGGAGAGGCAGAGTCATCACTTACGTGTGAAAACGAGTGTGGGGAGGAAGTGGGTAGCTGATTTGTGCCTCTTGTCTCAGCTGCCCAGGCTGTGGTAAGAGAACCCATTAGTGGGACAGCTTGAAGACCAAACATTAGTTTCTCAGGATTCTGGGTTTGGATGCTGGACACTTGGGCTCTGCAGCCCGCAGTGCTGAGCTCCAGTGAGAGCCCTCTCCTGCCTTGTGCACAGTCAGAGGGGAGATGAACTAGGCCCACTCTTATATGGACACTGCTTGTGTCGTGGGAGGCTCTACCCTCACAAGCTTGCCCAGTTGAATCATTCCCCAAACCTCTTCTGATAGCACAAACTTACAGCCCATAACGGTGAACCTGTTGGAGGTGCGCTAACCAGTACAAATGATATCACCCCTAAAAAACAAAGTGGTTCTAGGGAGGACAGGATCCCTGGGTGACCTTCAAGTGAGCAGCTGGGCAATTGTAACTGCTTTTTGAGTTATTATAAAGAAGACATGGAGTGGATTATTATATGTATAACAGGCAGAAGGCATAGGAAAATATTCCCCCATCCCTCTTTTTCCCCAGGCCCCTAAAGGTTGTGGAATGGGTACAGGCCACCTGAGCCCCTCCTCTATTTTGTCTTATATCTACTAGGGACTGGTATCCAGGAGCCTGGGCCTCTCTAACTCTCTGCCTACTCTGCTCCCTGGAATAGCAGCTATAGGGATATTGGCATGACTCTGGCATTCTACCTAGTGATACTGGTGACGCGTGCTGAGTTTCTGTATTTCTCATGGTTGTTTCTCAGCAGCTGCCTCAGGCAGGCATAAAGAGTGCTCCTAGACAGTTGGATGGCATCCAAGAAGTAGCCCTTCCTCTGCAGATGACAGACAGACTTGTATAGGCGGTAGGTCATGGCCAAGGGGTCCCCCAGCCTGGCCTACCAGATGGACATGTTCAGCCCTCTCAAATGCTTAGTCGCCCTTCAGTCTAGGCTGGACACCCAGATCAGAAGTACCCAATATAAAGATTGGGCAAATGGCTCACCGGATAGATTGCCAGCCTAGCAGGCAGGAAGCCTGGGCTCAACAGCCAGAGCCACATAAGTGGAGCACGGTGGGACACACTTGCAGTCCTAGGGGAAAGGACAATCAGCAATGCGAGGCCATCTTTGACTCATGAGGAGTTTATTGTCGGCCTGGAATACAGGAGACCTGGTCTAAAAATTAAATAAATAATCAACTACCTGGAAGAAGGAGGTGGCAGCAGTGCGGAGTTCAGAGAGGTGCCACTGAACCCACAAAGATCGGTGTTCATGTGGGGAAACTGAGGCCTGGCCCAAGAAAAGCCAGGTCCAGAGACAAGAGCTCACTTCTGTTTCTTCATCGAACACCGTTGAGATTGGCAGGTGAACAGACCAGCTACTGAGGTGAGGATGGAGATGAGTCCTTTTGCCTACAGTGACCGTGAGTCTAGCTCTCTGTATCGTCGATCTAGATCATCTTCTGTCCCCGAGTCAGGGTAATTTTAAAAAGAACAAAGTTTATTTGGTCAGGACCTCTGCAAACATGGTGTAGTGGTTTGATTAAGAGTGGCCCCTACAGGCACATATGTTTAGATGCTCGGTTCTTAGTAGGTGGAACTATTCAGGAATGATTAGAAGGTGTGTCGCTGGGTGTCGGCTTTGAGGTATTAAAAGCCCATGTGTCTCTTTTTGCTGCATGCTGTCTGCAGATCAGGATGTAAAGCTCTCAGCTAATTACTCTAGCACCATACCTGTTGCTTCCTGCCGTGATGGTCATGGACTCTGTGCTGGCCAGTTTTATGGCAAGCTAAAGTCCTCTGAGAGGAGAACCTTGACTGGAAGGAAAAAAAAAAAAGCCTCCACAAAATCAGGCTGCTCTCCTCTGTCCCTTACAAAGAATGTAACCCTTAGATGGCCCCTGTAACCCTACCAGTACTGACGATCAACACTGGGCTACACTGTCACTGTGGTGAACTTTCTATTACAGTACTCCTTGATTCAATTATGCCTCCCCATTGTGCAAGATTTGGGGATCTGAGGAGGCCTGGGGTAATTTTATGTCACTACACCAGTAGTAAACAATCCCTGCGTGTTCCCTCTTACACATGTGGGGCCAACCTGGGCAAGATTGCTGGAGACAAGCACACAGCAGTCCCATGTGCATAGGCCAGGTTCTCCAGAGATGGACTCACAGACACACAGACACACACACACACACACACACACACACACAGACACACACACACAACAGACACGACACACACACACACAGACACACATATGCAGACACACACACAGACTCGAACACACACACACACACACAGACACACACACACACAGACACACACAGATACACACACAGACACACATATGCAGACACACACACAGACTCGAACACACACACACACACAGACACACACACACACAGACACACACAGACACACACAGAGACACATATGCAGACACACACACAGACTCGAACACACACCAGACACACAGACACACACAGATGCACACACACACACAGACACACATACGCAGACACACACACACAGACGCACACACACACACAGACACACACATACACACAGGGCTAGGTTAGAATAGTATTTGGGGCAGTCTCACTATGATGCTCTTCCTCCAGAAGCCAACTGTCTGGAATGGTGTTCTTTTTTTTGAGAACAGGGACACAGATCCTGGATGCTGGGGAGGGGATGGGGAGGGAGTTAATGGGAAGGGAGTTGGGAGCTACATAAACATGGCCTTGATGAGTTGAGTTCGAGATGGAAGAGAAAATGCTTGCCCAAACTAGGGGTGTGCCAGTTAATGTTTAATGACTAGCTTTGTCAAGGACAAGAGAAAACTGCCTGATCACAGAGTTGACAATTCCCTTGGTTTAATTGTTTTACCCTGCTGATAATTAAAGAATATGTAAAAGCATGTGCAAAGCACCTACCTAGACACAGTAGGCTCTTTACAGACATGCTTCTGTTTTACCATCTGCAGCATAAAAACAGAAGAAAGCTATAGTCACGCACCCTCAGCCCCCAGGTTGCACATTCCATTCCAGAATGCCTTCCTTGGCCCCAGAATCCTCCAGGTATTGGAGGCAGCTGATAATGGTGTCTGTCTGTGAGGTCTGCTCACATGTCTATCTCAGATTCTGTTTCCTGATATGCTTCCCAAATGTTCAATCTTCCAACAATGAGCCCTACTGCTTAAGGGAACAGCTTCAACTATAATAATGACCCAGATAGCACACCTAGTAAATCACTAGCCACAAAGAGCTTTCAAAAGAAGTGCCACATATTTGCAGTCGGGGCCAGTGGGAGGAGGTGGGGGGGAAAGGTAAGATGCAACTATAGTGTCCTGACACTGGATACCCCAACACCCCAGCCTCCTGTACCCCCACCCCCTCCTAGGCAGGGATAGATCTTTGACTGAGATAAAGAGATAAATGGAATCACTCAGTCATCGAATAACGTATCCATCCCCTCTGCTGCCACATCCAGCTCTCCTAGTTTGCTGTCCTCCTAGCTTTACTGTGGAACCATAGCCTTGGCTGAGTCTTCCCTGAACAGGTACATGGCCACCCTCCCTAGGGCTCCTAGGTCAGTTCCTTCCTCTTCCGTTCCCTGCTTTATACATGACATCACTGGAAGTTTGTGTCCAAAGATGTGACGTTTCCCATGCTGCTCTGCTGCTTAACATCTTCCCCACAATCCTCTTTGCTTCTTCCTCGCCTGTGTGGCTTTCCAGAGGAAGGAAGCATTCTTTCCACACCACACTCACCAGCTCTGGGCTGACAGATTGATTTACAGTGTCTGGCCCTGAGCCTCGGAGCGGCAGACACATCTTTTTAAAGGTCTGAAGGACTTCTCTCTGCACAGCCTGAACCACTTCTCCTGACCTAACCTGAACTCCTCTTCCCAGCCTGTGCTTTCTTTTCCTCATTATTATTTTTTTTTTTCCACTCTGTTCCAGGACATTGACTTCCTGGGCTGGATCCTGAGCCCTATGTGCTGAACTTTGACCTTTGACCCTTATGAGAATATTCCCTGGTATAGGTAACATACTGTGCTCCTGGAGGCAAGAACAGCTCCTCCTATGGGAAGATGAGGCTTTGGACAGTTCACTACCACTAGGTGGGTTCGCGCTCGCATGCGTGTATGCTTTGGAGGGAGGTCATATGGGTGGGTGAGGGGCACAAAGCTTACACGGGAATAAAATGTTGTCCTTGAACTCTGGCAGCTATCCAGAGGTCAGCCAATCACATTCTACCCTTAATTGATCTATCAGATTAGCTTTAATGGCCTGGGGAGGAAGCGGAAATGCAGCAGGAAGAAATTACAATAGATGGCTCCTAGGGATTCTATTTGATCTTCATACAGCCTGTCAGGGAGGGAGGAGGGGGTCCCCATTATCCAACGAAGGCTGCAGCTCAGCCAGCCTAGCCAGCTCTCCCGATGTCACTAGGCAGCAGTGGAGAATTCTGGAAAACCACATGAACTTCCCAGGGCTCATTCCTGGAACACCTGATCCCAGAGCCCTATAGAGCTTTGGTCAGCATGGCTCCCAGCACAGACTTCTGAGCCTTGTGTGAGTCCAAGAAAGCTTTGGGGCTCTGGAGTCCTCTCCTCACCCTTTCTCTTTGCCTTGGGTGGTGGTGGAGGATCAGCTCAGTTTTCATCTGGGCTGGCGTCTCTCAGGGCAGCCCAGGAAAGAGACATTGATTTATGATCAAAAAGGAGGAGGATGCGGGGGAGGCGGGGGAGCGGGGGCGGGGGGAGACACAGGGCAGTAGGGGTGGGTGGGCGCTAAGAGATAGTATCAGAAAGAATAAAAAAGATTCCCCATGCCTTAAAAAAAGATGATGAGGAGGATCCTGCCCTCTGATGCCTCCGCAGGCATGGGTTGGAAAATCTTTTCATGTAAAATTGAAATGGCATCGAGAATGAGGAGAGGGCGTCTTGGGGCTTGGGTGTGCCTTCCAGGACTGAATTAAATTAAAAACAGATCGATTTTCCCTGCCAACAAACAGGCCTGGCACTGGAGGAGGGGGGCACAGCTCCGGGAAGCAGCTTGAATCCCTGTCCCAGTCCACCGGCATCCTTCTGAGTCCTGGCAATTTTATAATTGGCCCAGTGGGTTGTGATAAAAAAAAAAAAAAAAAAAAACCAAAAAACAGAAGAACCAATTAACAGTAGCTTCCTATGACCTCCAGTTTGAGGTGGTAGGAGACAAGGTAATGACTTAAGACACAAGGAAGGAAAAAAAAAAAAATCCCCGAAAATAAAAATAGAAAAATATCAAGAGCAAAGACCTAAATCTTTTTGGCTCCCTGATTAATAACCCTGTCAGGCCGATCACAAGCCCTAAACAGCGATGCTCGTTGCAGCTGAATCTTTTATACTTTCTATTAATCTTTAATGATAGCTTGGTCACCTAGTCTCTTTTATCTTGTCAGATAAATGTATGGTTAACAGGATAATGAGATTTCTAAAGTCCCATCCCAGCTCCCAGCCATCTCGTGCATGCGGCGACCTCTGACCCCTGGCAGACAGAGGCACCAGGGTGCTCATAATTGGGAGGTGTGCTGGGGGTGTATGGAAAGCTGAAGGATGGTTTAAACTTTGATTTGAGGTCAGCGAGGTCACCAAGCTCTGGAAGACTAGCCGGGTTTTATTACCAGCTGCCTCTGATGGGGATATAATTAGATTTAGCTATTGCCTTATTAATAAGTAATCGCTTCCCCCACCACTGTGGGTGGGCAAATGTATTCCTTGGATAATTTGAGGACACGAGCCTGGCTTTATTAAGAAGAATATATCATGCGTATTTGGCCAGAAGCAGACACCCATCTGGATTTCTGGACTTTGGGGAAACTTTGTCATTTTTACTCATTTGTGATATTGGATAAAATGGCCGGAGCTTTCTAAATCTAGCCCTACCTCAGCGACTTCAAACAGCAGTTACAGGGGAATCCTGTTTTAGCCTGTTTTGATGATTCAGGAGCAAAAGACTTCTAAATAGTTCCATCCATCCATCCATGTATGTATGCATACGCATGTCATTTGTGTGTCTATTCATCTACCCATTCAGGAATTTGTACATGTGCCCCTCTGTGCATCCATTCATGCATTTGTGTATGCATTGATCAACCCGTCCGTCCATCCATTCATGCATGAATGCATCCAGACATGTATTTATTGGGAATTCCGTTGTCATTCTTTTGATTTTTTTGTCCTGTTTTGTTTTGTGACAGGGTCTCTCTGTGTAGCCCTGGTACTTGCTATGTAGACCCGACTCTGTTCCTTATTCCCCAATCATATGAAAACATGTTAAAGGTTTGCTTAGCTCTAAATGAGGGAGGAAGTATTCACAGAGTCAAAGACCCAACTTTAGCCTTGAGGGACATAAGCAGAGACATGATCGAAGAGTGAGGTAAGAGTCATGTTGCTGAAATGCTGGACAGCATGCAGGCAGTACCACCTATCAGGTTAAGCTATTCCTGCAGGGTTGACATGGGCCTCTTTCCTGACTTTCAGAGAGAAGGGCTGGGATCCAGGAAGGAGATCACCGGGGCTTAGGAACTTGTTCCTGTTTAGGAGAGAGAGAGACAGAGAGAGACAGAGAGAGAGAGGAAGGAGAGTGGATTAGAGACCCCTTACTAGTCCTAGACTGAGGAGCTAGGTCAAAGCTGTTTGGCTGCCGACTATGAAAATTCACATCCTAGCCATTTGCTGCTGCTGTTGTTCATTAAATACCATTATTTAGCTTTTTTTTTTAATCTGAAATTTGCTATGCTGGACACCTCTTTCCCAAGCAGCAACTAGGATATTTAACTCCCACTATGTTAACACGAACCTAGACACTTAAATTCCACATTGAAATTTCTCAATGGAGAAAGGAGGACTTAACTTATAAAAGTGTTCTGGCCATATTCGCTTTGTATAGTGTCTCATTGATGTCACCCCATTATTTCCTGTTTCATGGGGAAAAGCTGCGCTAATTATGTCGTGACATATTATTAATCGTAAAATACATTGATTCCCAAAGTATCAAATTGCCAAGAGACAGGTTTCATAGTTGGTAAAAATAGTCATTTCAACCAGTTCTAGTGTTTTAATTCCTGTTTCTCAGAGTGTTTGGGGAGATAGCTGTAAGATCACAATGTAGCTCTTGGTCATTTGTCATTCAAAGTCCACTGGCCTTACCATCTCTGATGGGTGAGTGGTGGTGTTGGGAAGGAGCAGAGGAGAGAGAGTCCAGGCCCAGTTCCCCATCCTTAACCAGGGAGGCTCTGCTGGTCTCCCTTGCTCAGAGGTAGAGTCCCTCTGCTCCCCTCCCTTTCTTCAGGATCACACCATTCTTTTACAGCCTGACTGTCTTTCCTCCTCAAAGAACAAGTGCCTTCCATTGGTAGACCTTCAAGACACGTGCATGGGGCCTGGGGCTGGGGCATGGCAGGTAGAGTCTAACCTAGCATGCATCAGGACCTGAGTTAGCACTGTATGAAGTGTACAATGGTGTACACTTACACCATTGTGTACAGACACACCCATAATCTCTGTACTCAGGTGGTGGGTTGAGGTAGGAGGGTCAGAAGCTCAAAATCGTCCTTGGCTACACAGTGAATTCAAAGTGGCCTGGGTTACCTGAGACCCTATTTCAACAGACGACAAAATAAACGAGCAGAAGAATCCAATCAAAACCAAACAGGAAAGTGATGTAAAGATAGGTCTTTAACGGTCTCTGAACACCTCTCTACCTCTTCTAGGGCTGAACTAGCATTTAGCAAGTATTCATATGACTGGGAGGATGGTGGATGGCTGATGTGGGCAGGTAGGTGGATGGACTGGCAGAGGAGAAGGGCAAACCCATAGCTGTCTATCCTCTCTCTGGCCAGGGCTTTGTTTTCTCTGCTTGTCTCCACTAAGAGACTTAGGGAGTGATGCTCTCTTGGACAAGCTGTGCTGAAATTTCCTGCCTTCCTCCACAAAAACATCCAACTCCTTTAATATGCCTCAGTCTTTCCCTGACATAGGATGACTAAGACTCCCAGAGGTTATCTACATCCTGGTCCCCCCAAAACAGTGAATGTTACCTTACAGAACAAAGGGCGGAGGATTGGCTGCCGGAGAGAAGGAGGCAGCTCTGTAGACAAAGGCAGAAATGTTGTAGCCCCGAGCCAAAGAACTCTGGCAACCTTGGTAGCTAGAAAAGGCAAAGAACGGTTTTCTCCGGGCTCCATCCTACAGAAAGAAGCAGTCTGGTGATACGTCTGCTTTTGTCAAATGAGACTCATTTCGAGATTCTGACCACCAGAGCTGAGCAGGAGAAATTTGTGTAGCTGGGGTCGCCAGACCGATGATAATCTGTTACAGTAGTGGGAGGAGGTTGAGTCCTAGCTGCTTAGTCTCCGGTTTGATCATGATGCTAAAGGATTGTCCTTGCTAGGGAAATGGCTCAGTTTGGTGAAGTACCAGTTGAGTAAGTTTGAGGACCTGAGTTCCCATCCCAGCACCCACATAAGAAGCTGGTTGTGGTGACATGTAATACCAGCGCTGGAAAGGTGGAGGCAGGGGAATCCTTGGGACTTGCTGCCTAGCCAGTCCAGCTAAACAAGAGCTTCAGATTCAGAAAGAGAAGAGTCTGCCTCAAAACATAACATGCAACGTGAATGAGGAAGACACCCTGGGCTGACCACTGCTGTGCACACTGGTGCGCACACACACACACACACACACACACACACACAGAGTTCTCTGTACTCCCTGATAAAACACTAACTCAAAGCAACCTTGGGGGGAAGGGTTTATTTGGTTTATTTCCATAACTGTCCATTCACGATGTCAAGGCAAGAACGGTGGGGTGCTGCTTACAGGTTTGTCTTCCTTCGTCATTCCCTCAGCTTGCTCTTCTTATACAACTCAGGACTACCTAGGCAGGGTGGCACCACCCACAGGGAGCCCAGCCCTCCCACACCAATCATTAAGAAGCCTCACATTGCCGATAGGCCCGTTCCTCTAGAGGCATTTTCTCAGTTGAGGTTCCTTCTTCCCTGATGACTCTAGCTTGTGTCAAGTTGGCACAAAAAACAAACAACAACAACAAACAACCAGCACAACACACAAGCTGTCATCAGCTCAGGAAACTTCATTACTATCTAAGGGCCTAGAGAAGGGGAGGAACTAGCTTAACACAGGAAGCTGCGGGGCTCTGGGTGGGACTGAACCAGGGCTTGTGGCTGGGGGAGGAGTCTACCCACCATTCTTCCAGACAACACTAGCTCCATGGGAGCAGCCAGAAAAATGAACTCCATGAGCCCTGTGCTATTACTGCATCTGTCTGTCTGTATGTCTGTTTGTGTGTCTGTCTGTCTGTCTCGTGTGTGTGTGTGTGTGTGTGTGTGTGTGTATGTGTGTGTGCATATGTGTATGTGTGTGTGTACATGTGTGTGTATGTATGTGTGTGTGCGTATGTGTATATGTGTGTGTGTATGTGAATGTGTGTGTGTGTGCCTGTGTGTTGCTTTTGCCTCTTTGGGTATTATTTTGTTTTGTTCGTCTTGTTATTCTGTCTCTGCAGCAGATGGCAGGCCTGGGGTTTAATAAGGAAGGGCACGTTATTGTGATTTTACAACATTTCTCTGCTTGTCTGTTTTTGGCAGGAATGAGATGTCACTAAATGTTCATCCAAGCCATTTCTGGTTCTTCCTGGGAACAGCGCTTGTTTCTGGACAGGGCAGGTGAGGTCTAGCTGCTGGCAAGAGGTGGCAGAAAGGAGAGGGATGAAGTAGAAACTGCAGGGAAGCCTCAGGACTGGGGAGGACAGGTCTAAGTTTGCATTTCTGTTCCTCCAATCCCCCAATAAAGGTCACAAGTAGGGGCCAGCTAGCAAAGACCTGTGCAGGGACACAATGACAGTCTAGAACAGCAGAGGCCAGAACTGCAGGTGTCATGCCATGTTGCTAAAGGGACCCTGTGGCAAGGCCCTCATGTCCTTTCTCTGGAGACTCACAGTCTTTGTAACAAATCAGAGCAGGTGCCAAGATCGAGGATGATCCTGGTTTTTTATAAACTATACCCCCCATCTCCTCTTGGTATATTCTGTGTTCTAGACTTTTCTTAGACTAGGAACAATTCTCTGGTGGTATTTAAGGAATAATACCACTTTGGAGGCAGACTGCTTGTATTTTAACATACAACTCTACCAGATGCTGGCCCTACATCTGGGGAAAGTTCTAAAGCCATTCCTTGCCTCAGTTTTCCCAGCTGTGAACTGGGAATAACAATGACAGGCACCCAATAGGATTGTCTCCAACAAGTTAACTCAGTAAGTGGAAAGGGTGTCTGGGGGCCTCATGTCTCCCCATACTTCACACCCCACTCTCCTCCTTTCCTCCCCACACCAGTTCCAGAGAACACTGAATCACACCCCCGCCACTTCCTATAGAACCAACTCCAGATCAGTTTATTACCAAAACACAGGATAAATGTTTTCTTATGCTCCATAAATGGCTCCTCAGCTCTGCACAATGAAATATTCCTTTCATTACGGAACGAAGAAGCCGTTTATCTGGTGTCTTAAGTGGCATGAATAGGGTGTGCAGCCCTCAACAGAGGGATAATGACACTGTTTATTTTCGCCAGCTTGGGACAGGCTGACACAGTGTGTACACGGGGAAGGGATGGAGGCTTCTGGAAGGGGAATCAGGAAGCTTTCTCTCCCGCCAGGAACAAGGTACAAAGCGTCTGCTCCCAGGCTGCACTTGCCAGGAAAATGTTGGGATTCCACCTGGCATCTCAAGGAGCCAGCACTGGAGCTGAAGCCAGGGGAACCCCATCTGGGGAGAGAACAGAGAGACCCAACAGACCCCAGGATGCCACCTGCCGTACCCACGATCACCACTGTCATCCCCCTGCCCCCCAGAAATCCACATGCTGAATTAAAGCTCTGAATGCCCAGGTGTTGAAAGTATTTTGCTTCAAACAAACAAACGTATGGTGTGTTTTCAAGAGAGGAAAGGGATTCAGAGAGTCTTGTCAATGGTCTCCCGGATCCTGATGTTTCACAGTGAACTCTATCTACCAATGTACCCCTCACATTTAACAGCTGTACTTTAGAAAGGCGGGCTCCCAGGCTAAATCTAGGTGCTCAGTTCCAAACAGGGGAGCCTGATAGCATGGTCAACACCTCAGTGGTGAAGTGACAGGCTGGGCAGCTGTATGTAGTGACCCAGGTGAGATCTCAATGAAGAAACAAGTCGCTCCAAGGAAGAGAGTGACACCCTGTGACACTGTATGCTAATTCATCCATCTGTCACTTCCCTAAAGAAAAATAGGTAAGGCAGGGATGGAGTTGGTTGGAAAAGACCAACACGTGAGAACATCCTAAGCTGAGGGTGTGCCTGAACCTGGGAAGAAGCTGGAAAGAGTCCAACAGAAATGTTGAGTGTGGGACCAGTCAGGGCAGAAGAGAAGAAACTGAAGTTCTGATGATGTGAAGGTGAGGTAGTTGGGGTGCCTGGGGTTCTTGGCACTGTGGTGGCCTGGGCTACAGTTAATTGAAGGATTCACAGGATAAGTTAGAAGTTCTCCAGATGTTTGCCATCCCCTGTCAGTGGTCAGGTAGGAACTCCGAAACTGTTCTGGATATTTCAATATAACACAAGGAACCGGTTAACCAGGCTCAAAACTGCATAGTCACTAAAATAAAAGAGCTGGTTGTGTCTTGGGGATGGTAGCCCAGGAGACCTCACCCTGGCCTGCATACCTGGTATAACCTCCCAGAAACCTGGGGCTGCAGTCCAGCCAGGCTGCAGGAATATTCCTAGAAGCATGCAGCTCCAGGAGGCAGCTTCAGAAGCCCACAGGTGTCTTCTCTCTCCTCTCATTTTCCTGCTTTCCACCAGTGCCTCCTATTGGCCAAACCTACAGGAAGCCAGCTGCAAGGGAACCCGGGAAATGTAGTTCCTTGGGAGAAGATGAGTCAGCAAGTGAAGAGAATGTATGTGCTGTTGAAAATGCATTATGTGTGCAGTGCACAGGAGCCCTTCAGGGTCCTGATAGTGGCCAAGATAGCTTGACTCTTTCCAATCACTTGAGTGAATGTGTGTGGCCAAGGCTAGAGTGTGTCCAGGCTGCATATTGGGGTCACCTTTGGCCTCCTATTTGCCAACTGGCCTCAGCTACTCTTTTAGGGCCTTAACAACAAAGTCCACACCCCACAAGGCAAAAGAGGAGAGGTTTGCTGCAGTTCATACAGTTCCTGGGACTCTGAGCCCTCTTCTCGAACTGTCCATACTAGAGCATTCTGGGAAGGATTCTGCTTTGGGAAGAGGCTCTTACTTTGCACTTCGTAAACATCAGTAAGGGCACGTTCAAGAACAATCTTGGCATTAGCCTCCAGAGTCCTCCCCCAGACAGTCCCAGACAGTCCCTGGGTTCTCATCTGCCATCCCCAGCTGTGTCATTTGTCTATTGATGTGCAGGGAAGCTGCAGCTTGAGGAAATTACATCAGAAATTGAAAGTACCTCCATTTCTGCAGTTGACTGGTAGGTTGGCAGGAGGCTGGTTGGGCCTGGATGGTTCTTGGTTGTGTAGCTGTTGACTGGAGAGTCTTGAGGTTTTCTTCCCTGGTCCCTCATCCTCTGTACTTAGCTCAGGCTTGTATAGCAGTTTTGGAAGAAAACAGGAGTAGAGACATTTCAGTCTCCTTGGTCCCAGACCCCTTGCCATTCCCACTGCATCCTGGAGTCAAAGGAACTCACAGTACATCTCTGATTAAGAGACAAGGAAATAGAGCTTACCTCAGGATGGGAAGACCTACAGTGGATGGATTGTGGCCTCCTTTGCAATGTCTCTCTGTGCTGAGACACTGTGTACCTTAGACCAATGTCTTTCATTCCTAATGATATTCGGACCTTTAGCTAAGTTCTCCAGCACCATGTCTGCCGGCATACTGCCATACCTCCTGTGATGACAGTAATGGACTGAACCTCTGAAACTGTAAGCCAACCCTAATTAAACATTTTCCTTTATAAGAGTTGCCATGGTCATGGTGTCTTTTCACAGCAATAAAACCCAAACTAAGACAATAATGTTTTAGGAGAGTGTCCCTCAACCTTTGTTAAGTTGGCTTACTGGAATCTAATCTAATTAGTATGTTATCCTCTGCATAGTGATACTGACTGTTCTTTACCCCTTCCTCTGTTTCTTATAGTTACCCTCATCTTTCAGAGATGTCCCTGGCCCAAGATTTTTATCATTCAATGGAAACTGGGTTCTTCTGATGAAAGATTGGGAAATGGATTCGTGGTATAGAATTTGTGGTCATTCCTCTTTCCTGTTTTCCCAGAATGTCATCTGTCTGCATGGTGACTTGACATCCACTTGTTGCTTATTTCTTATGGAGCTCTAGTGACAGTGATCTCCTTCAGTGCAGAGGTGGGTGTAGAGGAAGGGTGTGGGAATGGGGATGGTGTGGGGGCTGTCTGGTGCTTACACATGGGCTTCAGGATACTATTGGTGACCTGGGCTCTGCTGGGTTTGCTTCTCAGTGCTTATCACGTGCCACAGTCTCATGCCTCGATGGCTGTTGACTTTCCAACCATACCCTATACCTGGCAATAGAATGGACAAATACGCCCTGTCAGAGATTTCCCAGGTGTCTTGCTGAGTGGCATTCTCTGGAGGGGGTGGGGGTCTGGGAAATGCAGAGTTTTAATGGAAAAGATTTTTATTACTCCATGGAAAATTGGGTTCTTCTGATGAAAGATTGAGGAAATTGATTCCTGGTCAGTAACAACAAGTCCTTACTGAGATGGGTCATAAGAAGATTTGTTGAAAGCTTGTTGCGTGATAGCTATACATACTATGACAAGTCTTAGAGAGACAAGGTCAGGTAAAGAGGCCTGGTGTAAACGATTCCTTCAAAAGTCTAAGCCAGAGTTTTCTGGGGGGCTAAGAATGTTCCAGCACTTTATCTAAGGGGTGGATATAAGTGAGACGAACAGAAAATTTAGTGAAGCACATACTTTTGTGCCTTACCTCATATGTGCTATGATTCAACAGTTGATTTATTGATTTAGATTTTATTTTAACTTCTAAATATGTGTTTATATGTGTGAGTTTGTACAGGAGAGTGCAGGTGTCTGCAGAGGCCTGAAGAAGACATTGAATCCCCTAGAGCTGGAGTTACAGGAAGCTGTGAGCCACCCAATATGGGTGCTGGGAACTGAACTCAGGTCTCTGCAAAGAGCATCTATGCTCTTCATTGTTGAGTCATCTCTGCAGCCCTGAACAACTTTGTCAAAGCATATTTGTTCCAAGATTTAAATATCTTCTAGGAATCAATCATAGCACATGTACTCATCATTACACACGTACAATCATTTTTTTTTCTACTTCTTTCTACTTGTTCACTTTGGAGAAAGTTCTAGCATTACAATCATCACTAGCCTTGCTGGACTCCTTCTCTGAGGCTCAGGGTGGACTTCTTCCCTGCTCAGCTTTCTCAGATCTCATATGCTGGACATACCATCTCCTTCTCTCTTTCCTCAGAACATCTCCAGGAGTTTGTCAGCACATTACACAACAGAGCCTCTTTCCCCTAACAAGTCCTGTACTTTCCCCTTAGACCAATATACCTGCTATGTGCTTGCTAAGTAATGGGCAGCTTGGAGACCCCCACCCCCGCCCAAGCTTCACTTCATTAAGCCTTTATGTGGCCCATTCATTACAATAGGCACTGTGTTCCAGGGCTGGAGGCGACAGACCCAAGACCACTGTCCTAGTTCCATTTCTGTTGCTGTGACAAAAGTGTCTTTGGGAAGAACAGTTTATTTGGATGAAATTTTCAGGATATAGTTTATCATTTTGGGAAATAATTGAGGCAGGAACTTGAAACAACACAACCACAGTCAAGAACAGAGAGAAAAAACACATGGGTCCGTAGTTGCTTGTTGGCTTTGCTCAGCTGGATTTCTTAGCTGTTCTACAGTCTGGTGCCTAGCCCATGAGTGGTGCCACACACAGTCAGGATGGGTCCTTGACACAATTAACTCATCCCCCTCCCCCCAACACAATAGAAACAACCACCATGGAAACCCTCTTCTGCAGTGTTTCTAAATTGGGTGAAATTGACAATCAAAGCTAACCCAATCCCTGCCCACAGTCCAGCCTAACCCAGGACAAAGCAAAGCACTGGCACAAAGGAGTCAGAAAGAAAGGGGCTTGCTGGACAGATGTCTCAGTGGTTAGAGCACTGGCTGCTCTTCCATGGGACCTGGGTTCAATTCCCAGCACCTTCATGGTGACTCACAACTGTCTGTAACTCCAGTTCCAGGGGATCCAACACTCTCTTCTCTCTTCCATGAGCACCAGGCCTGTAAGTAGTAACTAGCCATATGGGCAAACAAAACATCTATAGGCATACATTAAAATCAGTTTTTATAAAAGAGAAGAGAAACTTTCCAGGAGCCGATCCTGAAAACTTCCAGAAGGAGTCGACACTCAAGTTGATGTCGCAGATGTGTGGGAATTCCATTCTGGCTGAAAGTGGTTAGAGGGGAAAGGCAGCAGAGAGGCTGGTGGTGTGGCACACGTAGGAGCGAGGGCCAAATGATGGGCTGGGCATTAGCAAGGACACAAAGGAGTGGAAAGCCCAAGGCCAGCATGTGGCCTCCCACAGACTGTGTCCATCTGCTCAGGTGAGTGTGAACACTCACACTCAGGCAGGCTGGCCTGCAGGGAAGCCGACTCCCTTCCCTCCCCCTCCCTTTTCTGCTTCTCACGAAGTGGTCCTGAAATGACACAGAGAGCAGCTGCTTAAGCAATTTTGCCAATTAATGGCTCTCTGAAATTAAACCGCCTACGCAGTCTGGGAGAGCCTTCTCCAGGAGGGATTGCAGCAATTGTCTTCATGCTAATCAGGCTTGACTTGCCTTCACGCACATTAATAAAAACGCGAAGGAAGGCGTCGGGAGAGATGCCCTTTTGCGGGAATATCGACAATATCGTAATGAGGCTTGGAGAGAAGAATGCCGAGGCATGGTCTTGCATGCTCAAATCTACTTCCCTCCAGGAGCCAGAGTTGGCTCTGGCTGTGAGCAGCTGGGCTCAGGGTAGGCAGAAAGCAAAGCCAAGGGCAGCCATGATGGGGGAAAGCCATCATTCCTTAGGGGGATGGCCTGGGTCGGTGTGTGTGTGGGGAACCAGGGAGCAAGCCCCCATACCTACAATGAAGACCCCCACATTCATCATGCCACCAGGTAACCAGCTGTTAAGCAACCTCAGAATATCCCAAATGGCAGCCTCAGCCTACTTCCTCCTGCCTGGCTGGGATCAGATGGAGGATGAATTGACTTGCCCTCCAGCTACGTCAAGCTACATGAAGAAGGTAGGAATTTGCTTTCTGGTACCTTCCACTTTTCACGGTCTACTTTTTCTACATTGTAGTTTTCCAGCAATCGACATCTTAAAAGACCAAGTCCCTGTGATGGGAATTCAGAGAGTCACAGAAGCCAGGTGAACAGGTCTTTGCCGTATCAATCAACCTATGGGATAAAGAGACCACTGTGGGTAGTCTCTTCCCACAAACGCAAACCTAGTGCTATGGTCTGTTATTTTGCTTAACCCATATCCCTCTCCAGGGATGTTTTTTGCATTTTGGACCTGTTGGACTCAAGACTTCCAGAGGCTTCTGACTTGCCTCAGGTTACCAAGAATCAGTGACAGGACCAGGATCATAACAGGTCCGTGAGAACTCCATCTGCATGCTCACTAGTCTAGCAAGCTGAGTAAGGACGCACACCTCCCTCTGGCTTCTGGTTGGTTAATGCCTCCGGGTACGCTGGGAGAACTGAGTAGAGTGAAGAGAAGATGGAAGAGAAGAAGGAGGAGGGGAAGGCAAGGAGGAGAGGGTGGAAGTGTCGAAGCCCCATTCAGCCGCATACTAAATGCCTCCTGTGAGCCCAGCCAGATCCTGGGGACAGCTCCTGGGTTTTGAGCAGCACTCTGTTTCTCTCAGGCTGAAGAGGAAGTTTCTGCGGCTTGTCGAATGGCTGGGTATCAGGCCTTTGGTGTGGCTTTAGACAGATCACCTCTGAATGCCAGAGATGCTGATGCTGCATTCTGCTTATGTGGCCCTGCAAGTACTTGAGAGCCAGTCTCCCCTATGGAAACCATGGCATCCTTCCAGTCATGTAGCCCAGGCTGCCCTCACTATGTGGCCAAAAATGACTTTAAACTATTTCTCTCTCTCTCTCCTCTCTCTCTCTCGTCTCTCTCTCTCTCTCTCTCTCTCTCTCTCTCTCCTCTCTCTCTTCTCTTCCCAGTGCTGAGATTAGAGTCAATCGTTACCTTGACTGGTTAATGCAGCGCTGGGGTTGGAACCCGTGACTACACGCATACTAAACAAGCATGCTATCCCTGAGTTACCTCCTCAGTCAGGGCTTTTTATCTAAACAGCCCTTTCTGGGGCTGTTTCTCATCACATCTCCACCATCAGCTCTTCGAAAGCCGGGCGTTTATACCTTTTATTTCTCTCTGAGAATTCTTAGCAGGATAATTGCTTTAGGAGTTAGGGTAGCGCAAGGTGTGTGCGTGTACCAAGTCTACGCTAAATATAGACCAGCTGCTTCTATTGCTAATCTGTTTGTTTCTTTTCTCCCCGTGTGGTTGTGTGTATACAGTCTCTGTCTGAGGGAAGGTGTTTGCTATCTGGTTTTGCTGGAGTGGTTTTAAGCCAAGCAGACACCCGCAGTTCTGTCTTACCGGGCCATGTTGGGCTCAACGTTAATCCTATAGGCTGAGGTTTAGGGACATCTGTGGTGGCAGAGGGCAGGGCAGGCTGCCTTCTTCCATATTCATACTAACTGCCTCTTTCCAAGATTCTCTGGCTCTGAGGCAGCTCCCACCCATTCTTTCTAAGTTATCTTTGACTGTGAAGGCACCGGGGGCTGGAGATCACTTCATTTAAACAGCATGACCTGAGGGGCAGGTATTCTTTCTAACACGATCTTCCAGTTAGAGAAACTGAGACAGCCAAGGGTACCTGTATGAACTTACTCCTCATTCTTCTCCTGCACCCTGCTCCAGCAGCATCAGTGATACCTCCTAGTTAGGCAGATGCTACTGACGCTATGGCCTTGACTTCTTTGCCAAGCCATCCAATAAGCAGACAATCTAGGGCAGAGATGACCAACTGTCCACTGGATTCATAATCTCCAGCCCACAGGTACATCTGCGCTCGTGTGTGTGTGTGTGTGTGTGTGTGTGTGTGTGTGTGTCACTGCTCCATCAGGAACTACATCTCCCAGGCAGCCTTGCAACACCATGGACCATGTGACTAGTTTTTGCCGATGGGAACGAGATGACCAAGATTTTTAAGCCACTGTGCCTTAACTTCACCATCCATCCTTCTCTGCCTTTGATTCAGAGGACTCCAAAGAAGATAGTGGAGCCACCAGATGGCAAAGGCTGGATCACCACATAGCCCTCATGAAGTAGGAAGTAAAGTGATTTTGTGCTAAGTCCCCAAATGATTTCATTAGGTTTGATTTGCACATAAATTGGCAGCACCTGACCAGAAAGACCCTGCCCTCAGCATCGGAAAATCCATCTTGGATTTTAAACCTTCTCTACCAGGAAAGCCTGAGCCCTAGAACTTGGCATCATTTTGCAGAAATGGAAGCCCAGAGGGAGCAGCAACAGGGCAGTTGTGTCACTATGGTTCCCTGTCAGGAGCTTCTGGTGGACAAGCGGGAGGGCATTCCATCCTCACCTTCAGGGGCTGGCTCAGTGTTAGAACGGAGAGGATCAAAGGCAGCCCACTTCCACAGCGCCTTGCACATCCACACTCCCTCCCTCCATGTAGAGATCCCTTCCTAGTCCCTGCTATGCATTCCTTCCATCTTTCCGATGGAGCAGGTAGGACCAGTCCGCGCTGAGCTGGGATTGATGGAAGAGAAACCTCAGGGAGACAACGTGGCCAATGCCTGGGACTCTGAGAGCTCTTCCAGTTCCCCAGCCCAGGTGCTGGGAAAACCTGGTCTTTGAGACATAAAGACAGCAAGCGCAGTGTTTTATTAGTGCCTGAGACGTTTATTTCCCGAGTTAACAACAATAATAAACTCGTTTATGGCTGTGAGTTTCATTGCCTCCCCCAGTGGGGCTCCCACCTGCCACTGCCATTCAGAGCCTCGAGGCTCCGAGCATGCAGAGGCCAGCTGGCAGCTGGCACAGGTGGGTGGTGCTGCCTCCTGGCAGCTGGGAGGGCCAACAGAGTCCCCTAGAGTGCAGTCACAGCACCATTGATGCCAGGTAGAGACAGCAGGGGGACAGGCATGGCTCCCACAGTAGGACCTTAGACAAGTCTTGTTAGTAGAAGGGGCTAGCCTCCTACCCTGCTCTTCTGACGGTTTTCTAACTGGAATGAATGAATAAATAGCCCTGACTCAGGTGACTTCTTGAGAAGAAACCATTGCTTTTACTGAAAGGAGTGGATCGACTTTCATGTCAAGTGTGGACTCAAACGGGAAGGTTTAGAGGTGCCCTGCTCAGGCTGGACAAGCTGGTTATATCCTTCAGTGTCCTGTCTGAGGAGCCTCTCCACCTCCCCACCTCCTGACCTGGCCCTGCTGCCTCAACCTTCACCCCAATGATAAGTATAAGGGGCTCGCTCTGGCTCAGAAAACAGGCTTTCATTTTATTATCTTGGGACAGGTTTGCATATAGTCCAGGCTAGCCTCAAACTAGCTATATGATTGAGTAACCAAGGATAACCTTGAACCTCTGATCCTTCTGCATCCACCCCGAGCACCTGGATTTGCAGGTGTGTCCCACTGTGCCCTATATTATGCTGTGCTTGAGATGGACCCAGGGGTTAGCGTCAGCTACCCAAGCAGTCTACCTTCCCCAGCCCTGGTCGCTCTTTCTTTTTCCTTTTTTTTTAGGTCTAGCTGTGGTAGTCTCCTCGTTATGCCTCATGGTACCACATGACGTGGGTAGGAGGAAGCACGGTGCATTTAGCTTTGTGACTTGCATTGGCCTTGGCATTGGGAATCAAAGCAAAAGATCATATGAAGGAGGTATGGGGAGTCATGTTAGGGACTTACGAAGGTGCAATTCACATCCTGTTGTTTTTCTTAAAAATTCACTCAAAACATCTACCCTCCAGGGGCTGCTCACTCTTGGCTGCCCCTTTGCACCCCTTCCTCTCAGCTCTGCAAGTAGGCCTTGCCAGGGATATATTTTGCAAGCGCTTTCACAGATTTGTGGAGTTTTCTCTGAGTGGGGATGTGAGTGGGAGGTCCCTCTTCTGCAAGAGACGGAGCAAAGGTCCTGCTCAGCCTCCTGCCGTGGGGCGGGGGTGGGGGTGGGTTCTTCAACTTGTGTGTGCACATGAATCTCCCGGAGGTCATGTGATCCCATGGGTTTGGGATGCACTGGAGAGTTTGTGTTTCCATGGATGCAGAAACTTCTCCTCCAGGTACCACATCTTGAGGTCCACTGCTCTGAGGTGAGGGCAGAACGTGAGATGAGTCAGAGCTGAGTTTTTTCTAAACCTCGAACTCATGCCACCTCTCCTGTGACAGTAGTGCAAATGTGTTGATTGTGTGCCAGGTACTAAGTGGGGCCCCTCATTTACCCAGCTTCCCTTTAAGCCCCACAATAAGGTGGTGCTTTGAACATCTCTATTTTCTGGATGAAAAAAAAATGGAGGCTGAAGTGTAAGGGCACTTTCCAAATTCTTTCTCTAGAGATGGAGAGACAGCTCTAAATGTGTGTGTACGCCCTCAGAGATGGCTCGCCAGCACTGCCTCCAGGGTTCAGGGAGGGATCATTGGAATAAAAGCCGTTGGGTATGAGTCCTAGCTCCCCAAAGGGCAGAGAAGAAATGGGGGAACAGTGAGTGGAGTGTCCAGGGCAAAGCGGGGAGGAGAGGCCTTCGTTCTGTTTGCCTCTGAGCTGGAAGTGACAGGCCCAGGGTCTGCTTCTGACCCACAGAGAAAGGGAATTTTTCAATCTCCCACAGCAGTAAGTGTCCACAAGTCAGAACCAGCTCAGAAACAGTCCTTATTAGTATTACTATGTGTGTATTCATGTGAATACCCAAAGACTATCTTGATGTTCTTCCTTAGCCTCTGCCCACTTTTTGTTTGTTTTTGAGGCAGTGGCCTACAGGTCACAGATTTAACTGGGCTGGCTAATGAGTGGCAGGGATCCATCTGTCTCTGCCTTCTCAGTGCTTGGATTCCAAGCCTGTGCCGCCACATCTTTTGTTGTCCCGCCCCCACCCCTCATGGATTCTGGGGCTTGAACTCGGGACTTCATGCTTGCAGTGCAAGCACTTTATTGGCTGAGCCATCTTCCTCCCACCTATGAATTTGGTTAGCACCTTTCTCCTCATTCCATTTGACAAAAGTGCGGCCAGCCACTCTGGCCATTGTCTTTGCCCCTATCATTGCTGTGCAAAGAAAGCAAACTTGCTCTCTGAGCAGAGATGGAGCGGGTGCAGGAACTCTGTTGGAGTATGGTCCATCAGACTAGGCGGGTTGGATGGGACCAGCCACAAAGACTCATGTTCCTAACATTCTCCATCCTGTTACCGTAAAGGGTGCAGGAATATCCAGTCAGCTCTACACTCGGGAGCCTTCTTCTCTTCCTTGTAAAGCGGGCACCTGTCTCTCCTTGGTATCATGCCGTCTTTGGGACGAGCTGCAGGCCAGTCCAGAGTCTGTCCTACACCACCACCATGCTCCTCTCTGTCATCCCTTTTTACAGCCTCAAACCCTCTGTTAGCCACAGAGGATGCAGGGTATCTTGTGACACAGTCCCCATATCACGGGGGCATTCACACTAGCCTTCTCGGGGCTCCACGACCGTCACGAGGAATGAAAATGAGTGGTTCTGAAAATGTCACCGCTCCTTTGCACAGAGTGAAGGTCAGGCAGAATGTCAGTCACCACTGGGAAAGAATTTCCACTTCAGCTGAAGGAAGAAAAGGCTGCACCAGAAGCTGGTGATGGTGAAAAGAGGAGTTTCTTGGGAGCACGGAGAGCCCTCTGCTCACTCTCCGTGACCTGGGGCAGGTCATGGGAAGTCTGTCTTTGCCTGGGCAAGGGCCCTCTTAAGAATAGCACAAAGCACATATAATAGACATCTTACAAAGAGCGACTGGAGAAACGTGCATATCACGTGGTCCTCCCCTTATTTGAGGAGGACTCAGTTGTCAAAACACATTGAAGGGCAGCGTGGGAGGAGGAGAAGGAAGAAGTGGCAGGGACAATAGCAACTAGCAAGCTCTTGGTTCACCCAACCAAGGTGAACAGGGCTCAAGTGTCTTTGGGGAGGCAGACAAGGCTGTGGAAGGCCATGTGTGCCATCTGCGTAGGTGATTCCAACCACTGCCATTGTCTCCCCGTTCTGGATCTAATTAGATGCTGATTTTTCTTTAACAATTTTGGAATACCCTTTACACCCCGAGTGCTCAAAGCAACCTGCCTGGAAATAGCACATAAACTATAGGGCCCAGAGAAGGTATTCGAAAGCAGGGCCTGGGGTTCTGTGTTATTTTGTCACTTTCACTATGCCTCTACCCTCTTCCCCAACTACAAATGGCAAGGGAGGAAGACATAATTATTGGGAACACCTGTCTGAAGACAAGTCAGCAATGTCCCAGCCCTGTGTGACTATTTTCTGTTGATGTTTGGAATGTGAACCTAGCCTTTAATGGCTGAGCCATCATCTCTCCAGCCTGTGACTATTTTGTCTATATCAGCAAAACCTGAATTATCCTCCTGATTCCTAAAAGGCCTCTTGTTGGGCTGGAAGTAGCCTTTGAACCCATGCTCCAGAATCTTGTATCTAGAGTCTAGATACTTAGGACGTCACAATGGGCCTAGGGATCTGCATTTTAGCAAGATTCTCTGGGGCTGCTAATGCTGGGAGTAGAAGGCCTGTACCTCTGGAGACACCACTATCAGGCTGATGGTAAGGCTCATCGGAGTGCTTGTCTAGCATGCATGAAACTCTGGGTTCACTATCTAACACCATACAGAGGGAATCATCGCACACAGTTGTAATCTTAGCACTTGAGAGGCGGGGAGAGGAAGTGAAGTCAAGGTGAAGACTACCCTGAGCTATATGAGACCCTGTCTCAAAAATAACACGTTTGCGCACGCATGCATGCACGCACATATATGAAAACGCATGCATACACACACACAACTTTGGCTTCTGCTATTCAGGTAGTGATAGGTATATGGACCAAACCAGGCCCATTAAATCACCTCCCCCTCTTTTAAAATCTCTCAGGATTCACACCTTAGGGGAAAGCAGAGTTTCCTTGGCAACAGATGACTAATTTAGAAGTCCCTGTGAACATATGGGAGACAGGAAAGGACACAAGAAGCAACACATCAGCAGGTGCTAAGTTTAAACAACACACTCCTGACAGACACAGGTACACACAATGGGGGTGGGATGAGTGGGGTTGCTCAGACAGAGACAATCCAGGCCAGGAGCTATGTTCTGTTTGGAAGGGAGGCAGCTAATGAACCCTTAAGAGTGGGCTATTCAAAACTTGCCTCTGAAGCGGTGGTGTGTGTGTGTGTGTGTGTGTGTGTGTGGTGGGGGCATTATACTTCCTTGTAGGTTTGTGGTCAGATGAAAACATTTGGTAACTGAAGCTAGAAGCTGCCAACATCTGGGCTTTTAGAGGCAGATAGATCCACAGAGAGCTTGTGTTCAGCAAGCCCAGATTCCCAGGTTCAAGACCAGCTTGCGGCACGT
Organism: Mastomys natalensis; assembly: GCA_021653895.1. Classification (NCBI taxonomy): domain Eukaryota; kingdom Metazoa; phylum Chordata; class Mammalia; order Rodentia; family Muridae; genus Mastomys; species Mastomys natalensis. The sequence continues at coordinate 105,500 of JAJTUV010001666.1, forward strand.
TCTTTACGGGCCACATGCACTCACTCTCATGGCTGCTCATTGACTTCCTCTCTGGGACCTCTGCTCCAGCCACTGCCTATAGTGTGTGTGTGTGTGTGTGTGTGTATGTATGTTTGAGTATGCATGTGTGTGTATGTGTGTGTGTGTATGTGTGTGTATGCATGTGTGTGTGTATGCATGTGTGTGGGTATGCGTGTTTGTGTGTGTGCATACATGCATGTGTGTATGTGTGTGCATGTGTGTATACATGTATGTGGGTATGCATGTGTGTGTGTATGCATGTGTGGGGGTATGCATGTGTGTATGTGTGCGTGTGCCTGTGTGTGTATGCATGTGTGTGTGTGCGTGAGTGTGTGTATGTGTGGATATGCACATGTGTGGGGGGATATGCATGTGTGTGTGTATGCATGTGTGTGTATGTGTGTGTATACATGTGTGTGTGTGCATGTATGTGTATGTGTGGGTATGTGTGTGTATGTATGCATGTGTGTGTGCACATTCGTGTATGTGTGTGTATGTGTGTGTATGTGTGGGTATGCATGTGTGTTTGTCTGTGTGTGCCAAGGAACAATTTCATTCATCATCCCCAAGAACACCTTCCACTCTATTTGAGACCCTCCATTGTCTCTTGTTTGCCTGCAGCTCACCATGTAGCGGCCAGCAGTCTCTAGGTATTGGTCTCCTCAGCTCTGGGGTTACAAACTGATGTAAAATTACTTCCTTAGGATTATAGCACCATGCCCCACATTGTTTCCCATTGGTGCTAGGGATCAATCTCAGGCCCTCATGCTTGTAGAGGCAGCAGTTCTCCTACTGAGCTATCTCCCACCAGCTCATGGCCTGTGCTTGAGAGTGGAGCCTTCTATTATAGAAATCACGGTCTTCCTGTGTTGGTACTCCCAAAGCACAGTTCAATCCCTGACTGCATGGTATCCTTCACTACACCAGCAGAATGGACACGCCTTCGACACGCCATTCATCTGGTCTTGTGAGTTGACCTCAGTGTCCCTCAGGGCAGTGACTGGGGCTCTGAGAGTTAGGAGGCTCAGAAGCCTCATGGTAGCCTGCATTCACGGACTGTATGCTGCTCTATGCATGGCGACTGCAATAGGCACAGAGACTCCCAGCTTTTCTACAGATCACAGCAACTTAGGGATGCCTACTCCTGTTCAGGTCAACTGAAGCCAACTATCTGTGGGGCAACCAAGTCATTTCCTTTATCAGCCAGGTTACTTGTATGTGTGATGGTTAATTTTAACTTTTGCTTATTATTACCAGGGAAAAGTCTGTCACAGGATTTGTCAGGATCAGATTGGCCTGTGGGGGATTGTTTTAAATAGTAACTGATTTGAGAAGACTCAGCCCACTATGGGTGATACCATTCCCTAGTCAGGATATCCCGGACTACATGTAGAAAGAAAACTGACCACTAACAAGAATGAATGAGTTCATTTCCCTTTACTTTTAACTCTGGGTGTAACTGGTTGTTGCTTCAAGTTCCTACTGTGACTTCGCCCATCCGTGGGTTATAGCCTGAAATTATAAGCCAAATAAACTCTTTTTCTCTAATTTTTTTTTTTTTTTTTGGTCAAGGAACTTTATCACAGCAGCATAAATGAAACTAAGACATTGACCTATACACTAAAAGCTGAGGATCTCTGCAAAGGACTGCTCCTCATTCCAAGCCTTAGGAGAGCCATGGGGGAACGAAGGCACTTCCTCTTATTCTACCAAATTGTACTATCGATCTTTGATTCTTTTTCTCATCTCTACTCATCGGCCACGGCTTAACTAGGTGCAGCTCAACTATCTGAATGTCCAGAGATGATTGATATGGATGATAAGTACCTACGTAGACATCCCTTGGCAAACATCAGTAGTTAGTACGTGCATAACTTAGTGGGACATGTGCTCAGTGTTCCAATACAAGTCTAATCCATCTTGGTCAAGTGGAGTCAGCCCCCTAGTGGAATCCCCGACAGAAGGGCGGGGATAATGGAGTGAAGCCCTGCTCCCAAGGTCAAATCATGGAGGCTCGCTGCAGTTCTGTGGGTTTCTCACCTGAGGTGGAGTAGGTGGAAGGGCACTGCTAAGTTTCTTTAACACAAGTCAACTCTTTCATCTTTCTTAGAGACTGGTGCTGGTGCCCACCAGTCCTTACATTGGCTTAGGGCAAGGGTGGTTGCTAAGATGTGAAGCGCCAGCTAAGATGGCTACCTATACTTCTAAAGAAGTTAGCCTGTCAGTTGCCTACTCCTTGAACATGTTCTGGAAGTAATAAAACTCATTCTTTCTCTGAGTATGTGGAACCCTCTAGTTGTCATCGCTCTAAAAGTCCAACTGCCAGCTGCGAATGGGGTGACCCACCTGAGCCTGCTCCCTTTGTAAACTGAACTCCAGATGTCCGTGACTGTGCTAACTCTGGTCAGCACAGGTTGTACAATGTTTCTTGATCTGTGAAAGCCTGGGCCCAAACAGTGCTAACGAGTCCAGCCCAGCTGCTTGCCCTCAACAGGCTGATAAAACAAACAATAGTGAAAAGCAGAAAACAAATCAAAACAACGACGACGACAATGACAACAGCAACGTGTTTATTCAATGTGGCTGCTTTGAGAAGAGGAACAAAGGAGCCCAAGTCCATCTTTAGGGTCCCGACTTGAGGTTTTGGTGTAAATGGATCAAGAGCACGCTGAGGTCAGCGGTCCTGCTCAAGGTGTGGCCCTGCAACGTGTGGTCATCATGGGCTCTCTGGCCTCGCTGGCGTGGTGGTCTGATAAGTTGCCAGCACCGTGGGACATCTTTTTCCCCATAGATGAGCGTTCCCTCTGGCTGGCACCAGGCTTTAGTCTCTTCTTTCTTTCTCTCAGCATGGCATTCCTGGGAGAATTCCCATTTCATGGGGCCCATTGTTTCCATAGTCTGATAATCAAGGGAAGAGTACAAGTGTCTCTTTAGAAAATCTTCCTTCCTGCTGGCTGGCGGCCAGACGTTAAGACAAGGCTCTAGTCCACACTGCCCTGTCTCTGGATTTCCTCAGGTCCTGATCACACCATCATCTTCTACTGAAGACATTGCTCTTCCATCTCACGTCACTGACTAAAATGTTCTTGCCTCCATTTCTGCTCGTGCTGTTAGACCATGCATACACGAAAGACCTACACAGATGCCCTCTCCTGCCCTGCACTCAGTTCCCCACCCCCAGCTGCCCGGATCCATCACACCCCTGACTTCCCTTGACCTTTTCTTCTCCTCCATTACAGTCAAGGGGAACATAGAACTACAGACACTCCTTGGCTCATGATGGGACTACACCCCAATAAAACCCCAGAACATGAAAGCATCATAAATCAACAATGGGTTTAATACACTTAACCCAGCAAACAGCACAGCTTAGCCACACAATACAGATTGCCGGCCCTCATGAGTATGTGTCCAGTTTGAAGCTTCATTGCCTCTGCAGGTGTCATCAGAGAGGACTGTACTGCATAGCACTAGGCTGGGAGGGGCTCGAAACTTAGTGGTCTCTATTGAACATTCATTGCACCATTTGGAGATTAGAAGTTGAACTACCAGAAGTCTGGGGCCTCTATTTCTTAGTCACATGCTAGGCGTGTTCTAGACTACTGCTTTTGGAATCTGGTTTTAAGATTAACTTAGATCTCATCATCTACATTTTATTTTATTGTGCATACCTGTGGAGGGCTAAGGTTGATTTCAGGTGTCTTCTTCGATTGCTGTCTGTCTTATCTAGTGAGGCAGAGTGTCTCAGCTGAAATCCAGCTCTCCAGATTGGCTAGTCTAGTCATCCAATTTATTCCGAGAATCCCCTGTCTCCGATTTTCAAGCTCTGGGTTTACAAGGCCACCCACTCACTGTTTACATGTGAGCTAGCGATCTGAACCCAGACTTGCTGGGCAAGCACTTTACCTTCTGATCCGTTCCTCCGCCCTCCCAGCTACGTTTTACTAATGAGGAAAAAGATCGTCGTCACAATTCAATGACCGGCTGAGGCAGCAGAGCTGGGAAGGGTTGGAGACTACGTGTTCTTCGAGTTTCCAAGCTCTGTTCTCTCCTTTGTCCAGACAGAATTTCTCCTTGTCTGCCTAGTACATAGGATCTGAAGTCAGATAACCTAGAATGACTTAGGGCTCCAAGCACCTGTATTGTTACTCTGTTCTTTCAGTCAACTTAATCACTTCGGACCTTTTCTTCATCTGTAAAAGGGACAAAAATAAGGTCCATCCTGCCTAGCCAAGGGGAAGAATGCTTCTCCCTTGGGTGTGGTCTTTAGCTTGAGGCCTCTTCATGCTATGTGCTGTACCTCACAGTATTCAGTAGGCTTTAGATCCAGCACAGTAAACACTAAATAAATCTTCGTGTGCCTTTGAGGTGGCAAATGAAGATGCTTGTCACCAAACCTGAAGACCTGAGTTTGATTCCCAGACCACATGGTAAAACACAGACTCCCGATAGTTGTCCTCTAGCCTTCATGGTCGTGCATGGCAAGTCTCGCCTACCCACCACACACACATTAAATACGTACATGTTTTAAATGTCTTCAGAATTCAATTCAATGAAATCAAATGAAATGAGTCAACAGATTAGGGGGGAAAAAAATCGGAACATCTTCTTGAGGCCAAGTTTGATGGAGTGGGTTGTGGCGGTTCCACTCACTTGTAACTGTTTTCTTATTTGCTTTGTTTAGCAAATTCCTTCACAGTGAGCAGGGGAGGGAGCCTGGGAAGTCAAGGGAAGGAAGGGTGTGGGAAGATGCTGGAATAGGAGAAGGAGCTGAGATTGTTGGTTGAACATATTGCTGTCTGTGTGGGAAACGTTCACAGCAGTTACAACTTTGGATGAATATGCATTAGCGACCGTGCTGCAATTTGCCCGCGCGCGCCACGCTCCACTTGGAGACTTGGCAAGATGGGTAATTATCTCTACATTATGTGCCTTGTCTCTTTCTCTTCTTAATTAAGTAACTAATCTGGTGGAGGAGAGCTCTGTTTGTGTTTGTTTGGCAGGTGCAGCCTCGTGACAGTTGTCTGGAGAAGTTTCTTGGAAATTTATGAGACTTAAAAGAAAAGAAAAAAAAAAAAAACCAAACTGCTCAGAGCTGAGCCGACCTGCCGGGGCCTAGGAGCGTGAGAGGCAGGCCTCTCTTGAAGCACATGGCAATGTGGTGGCTGGCCATCTTACCTGGTCAGGCTTACCAAGGGTACTGGTCCTCTAGATTCTTCTTGGGGTGATAGGAAATACGCTGTTCCAATATGCACACTTTCCTGGCTTCCCCTGGGAATAGGAGACAGAAGAGGGCAAACACACTGGTTCTTTCTACCATGACTCTTCAAGATTCCTGCTTTTTGAGTAGATTTTTTTTTTTCTTCCCTCAGTCCTACCAAGCAATCCGCAAAGGAATCGATTAAACAGGCTAAATGCTGACTTCGTAATAAATACTGCTCACATGGATCATGGACAAATTTGCTGACAGAAAGGGATATGGCTGACTGGATTGAATGACCCTGTTGTCCCTGTCCGGTGACCCAAAAGGTGCTGTGTCCTGTCTGCAGCAATATGTCAGTCAGTACATGGACCATGGCTTTGGTGGCTTCTTCAGGCTGCACAGTGACAAGAGCTGGCTGTTCCAGGAAGATACAGCATGGTGCAGCCTTGGAGGGGTCCATAAATGAATTGCAAAGAGGTCTGAGAATGAGCATAACTTGCTACTGGGTGTCACAGATCCCAGAAGAACAACTGAAGGCCCCATCAAGGAAGGACTTTCAGAGACCTACCCCTGTGGATCCCAGATGATGTCATCTGACCAAACCTGGGTTCTTAATGAAGACAGGAAGCTGAGGACCCCTGATCTGAAGCAGCCGCCTTGGCCCAGAAGTCCTTGCTTTGACCTTTGAATCCTGGTTGTGACCTGAAATGATGGGACAGGCTTATCCTCTTTCTAACTATGCTCTTCCCAACATGCACTGGGTCAAGGAAGCAGGCTGTCCAACTCCTAGTGGCTCTTGTCAGGGAAATAGAGACATGATTCATCTCCCAAGATGTCTAAATCCATCTCTCCTCAAGCACAAAGAGGTTGGTTCTACCAAGAAAAACAGGCTTGAGAGTGGGTTTCCCCAAGAACCTCTCCTAAGCATTTTCCTTGGCTACCCCCTTTCACCTCAGATGTTATCATGCCTGAAGGGGACCCAGCATTACTGCTCCAGATTCATCACTTGCAGGCCCACGAGTGCACAAATTAATGCTGCTGAAACCACCGTGGGCTGATAATGTACATCGACAGAAAATGAATGAAGATATAAAAAAATGAATGAAGGTGTTCAGTCTCCCCTCTAGCCCCTGAAAGGCATAAGGCCTCACTGTCATGCCACACTACAGTCTAGGGATTCAGGGACTGGACTCAATATAGGTGATATTATTAGTTGCCTCTCCACCCCACCCCAAACTCACCATGTAGCTGGGCTGGTACAGTTTTAAATGGCAATTTGCCACAACTTAGACTTGCCTGGGAAGAGAGTCTCAATTGAGGTATTATCTAGATCAGATCAGCCTGTGGACATGTCTGTGGGAGGTTGTCTTGACTGTTAATTGACCCATCCCACTATGGGCAGCACTATTCCCTAGGCAGGAAATCCTGAACTATAAGAATAAAGAACACTAGCTGAAAGCAAGCAAGCAAGCAAACACGCACACATGGGTGCATTTGTTTCTCTCTGCTCTTCATTGAGGAGGTGATATAATCACCTGCTTGAGTCCCTGCCTTGAATTCCTGATATAATGGACTATGACTTGTAATTATAAGCTAAATAACCCCTTTCCTATCCCGTGTTGCCTTTTCTGAATATTTTATCATAGAAATTTAAATAAAACTAGAATAGTAGCCTAGGATAACCTTGAACTCCTCACCATCTGCCTCTGACTCCCGAGAGCTGGGATTACAGGTCTATATCACCATGCCAAGTTTACCAGTGCTGGGTATCAAACCTAGGCCTTTATGCATACTGGGCAAGCACTCTACCACTTGACCTACAACCCCAGTACAACTTCAGACAAGTCATAACCCAAAGTGGGAATGTAAGTAAGTGTCCTTTAATGTCCTTCACAGCACACTTGATCCTCCTGTGGCCACAGTGACAACATGCAGAAACACTTGGTGAAGGACCAACTGGAAGCCATAGTAGTTTTCTTTGCCTGGGATCTCCGACTTCAAGTTCAAAGGAGGCTTTCCTGGAAGTATTCCCATATTTCTACCTCTGACTCAAACACCTTTTATAGATCTCCATTGCCTAGAGGAGAGACGGACCCTCTTCTCTGTGCTATTTGCTTTACCTAATTGGGACCCAGCCTAACATTTGGCCTTGGGTTTGGCTGCTGTCTGCCAAAATCCTGCTTGGCTCACATACCACATACTACCATGGGTACCCATGCCCACTTCCTTAGTTCCATTTTCCATGTTATTCACTCTGATTGCCAACCTAAGAGGTTTTTTGTTTTTTGTTTTTTTTTTTTTTTTTTTTAATCTGACTGTGTTCAAGATGCCATAATAGATTGCTACAGTAGCAATTTATGTGCTTCCACACCTGAAGTCTGGAAGCCCCTATCAGGCGTCTCCCTGGGGTGAATTTAATAAGAATCTTTTCCTGGTTCCCAGAGGGCCCTTTTCTTGCTGTGCTCATAAGACAGAGTGATATCATCTTACTGATGTCACTGCTTAGACTCGAACCCCTCGTATGAGGCTCTACTCTCTCACACACAACCCAAAATTTCACCTTCAAATATCATTGTGTTAAAATTACATTTCAATGTATTAAGAGATGGGGCAGAGACATTTGGTCCCTAGCAACCTTCTGTCTCCGATGGTTTAGCCTGTCACTCCAAGATGGCTTCCTGGCATTTCTGCATGCATAAGACTTGTCTTTGGTGGCACTGAGAAACGTAGTTCAAATTAGCCTGAGAGAAAGAAAATGAGAATGTGTGGTTCTGACTAGACAGTCTAAGGTTAACCCAGGCACGTGGGGCCAGTGGGGAACTCATAACAGTCTTGAGACTTGGTCTTTCTTTCCCATCTCTTCTACAAGCCAGCATCTTACCCCATGTGACATATGTATGTCTCTGCTCCCCAAACTCCCAACCCAATTACTGTAGCGTGAAGATCCTACAGGGTGGAGTATGGTGGACCAGAGACAAGGTTCCGTGACCTCCTCTACCTTGTCTTCTTGGGGCATTTGTTGCCAGGTATGTGGCAGGGAAGAGTCAGCCTGTGGCTCCTGCCGTGGTTAAACTCAATTACCAACTTGATTGGCTCTGGGTGGGTCTGTGAGGCCATTTCTAGGAGACTCAACAGAGGAAATGAGCCCCTCCCTCAGTGTGGGTGGCATATGCTTGCCTACTTGCCTTCCCTTTTTGCTAGTAAGTTCAGTGTATAGTCTAACCCATCTTCTAGCTGTCCTGAGATCCTTTACTGCCATCAGAATCCAGCTCCAGTGCCTCTCCAGGAATCCACAAGGCTTCATCAACAAATCGGTACTGCCGAGGTAGCCAGCGGCTCTTCATTCTCCCTGGAATACAGACAGCCACAGTTGGACTACCCAGCCCTATCTCCTAAGCTGGTCTACTAAATCCTCTGTGAACTGTATAGTCCTTCTCTGGGGCTGACCCTCTGGAGATCGTCACCCTTTGGCTAACTTGGCACCTCCTCAACTGTCAATCCTGTTGTCCACTCGCTGCCACTGCTGTGCACCTCTGGCCTTCCTTAGGGGCTCAGTCCTCCTCCCAGCAGCAGATGCTAGGAGAACAGCCAGCGAGGCTCACCCCACCATGGCCTCTCCCTTTCTTATCTCCTTTAAGGCAAAGGGCGTTGCTTTAGCCATACTCTTGGAGGCCTGCTGTGAACCTCAGGTCCTGGCACTTGCTATTGTAGTGGGTGAGATGACAAAGCATAGCCTACTAGACTCTGCCTATGAATCTATAATCCGTGTTTCTAATAACTTCATATTCCCTAATAGTTCTTTCTGGATGTCTTTGGAAACAAAGTCTAATCTCTCTCCAGGCATACAGTTCTCTAGGACTGATAGAGAAGATCGCTCCAAGAAGGCAGAGAGACAGCACACCAAGATTTTAAAGCCTTACCACACCAAGCATATACCCTTGTTTCCCTGACCACCTCATCTGTTTCCAGAAGGTTCCCTCAGCACTCACTGCCATGCCACCTGGTTAGGTAGAGCTCTGCTCTCAGGGGAAAATGTGGATCCCCTTATTTCATAAAGAACCCTATCCTACTAACGTTAACCCATCCTTTCCTCTTTCCCTCTCTCCCTCCATCCCCGTCTCTTTTTCCTTCTTCTCCTTCTCTTCCTTGCTTTCTTTTGAGTTTCATGGAGTCCAGGTTGGCCGGAAATTCACTACTAACCTTGAAGTCCTCACCCTGCGGTGTGCTGCGATACAGGGATATTGCACCGTGCTGGTTTATGCAGTGCTGGGGATCGAACCCAGGGCCTTGTGTATGCTGGGAAAGCTCTCTCCCAACAGAGCTTTAGCCTTTACCCTCAGCTTACCATCATTTCTTTTTTTTTTTTTTATTTCATTTGATATATTGCATTTATTTATTGTAGTGTGTGTATGTGTGTGTGTGTACACATGTGCGTGTGTGACAGACTGTCTATGGAAGTCAGAAAACATCCTTTATTTAGCCAGAAGTTACCAGCTACCCATTAGACACCCAGTACTATGCTGGGAAGGAACACAAATAGTGAATTAAAATGAGCAAGCAAGACCCATGGTTCAGTCACCCTATGTTGGAAGGCCTTCTGGGTATTGAGACACAGGAAAACCTTTCCTCACCCCTCCATGAATTTATATTCTATCTTCCTCTCGCTCTGCTCTCCGTGTCTTCCAGGGATGCTTACAACGTCTGTAGACTCTCTCCTGTTTGAGTCACTCCCTCTCCTCCGCTGCAGTGGAGCCTGCAAAGACCTCTGTCCCCAGAACGTTTACCATGTCATTGCTTGACCAGATCCATAAATATCGGCGCCCACACTCCTGACTCCGGGATGCCTAACGAGGAGGCCACCCTGGAAACGCAGGTCAGTGAGCACCTGATGTATTTCTTGGGCTATAGATGAGTGAGAATTCTTAATGGAAGTCACTCCCTTAGTGACCCGGGAAATGTGGAGGGGGCAGAAACTCACTAAATCCTTTCTCCTTTGATTTTTTTTTTTTTTTATGGGGGAAGGGGCATAGGCAGTCTGCACTTTCTGGTCACTCAAAGACAAACTGGCCCAGGGATTGATTCTGGCTTTGGGCAACTCGCAGAAGCGGAGTATAAATTGCAGAGCCATTGTAGCTAAAATAAGCAAATGGGGTTGCAGTAATTTCAGGACGGCAAATGGATGATTACAAAGTGGTGTGGAAAGATGTCGTTTTCCAGGACGGAAGGAAGGGCAAAGTTTTGCTGGAGGGTGTCCCAGAGACCAGTCCACAGCTGAGCCTTGAGGAAGGGTCATTCCAACTTTCCCTAGTAGGATGGGCTGGGAAGGAACACCCAACTTGGACAAGCAGTTTTAAAGAGTTTTATTTTTAATTATATGTGCATGCTGGGTGGGGCCATATGTTTGAGTACCCATGGGAGCCAGAAGAAGGCATTGGGTGCTCTGGAACTGGAGTTGCAGGTTATTGTGAGCCCCTGATATGGGTTCTGGGTCCAGAATATAAGTCTTCTACAAGAGTAGCACACAGTCTTAGCCTCTGAGCTATCTCCTCAGCCCAGAGGCAGCTATAATGTATGTGTGTGTGTGTGTGTGTGTGTGTGTGTGTGTGTGTGTGTGTGTAGATGTGTGTATGGATGTGTGTGGGTAGATGTAGTGTGCAGATGTGTATGTGTAAATATATGTGAGTGTGTGTATGTGTTGATGTTCTACTGTGTGAGCACATGTAGAGGTTGACAGCAGGTTGTCTTCCTCATTACATCTCCATCTTGCTTTTGAGACAGGCCTCATACTGAACCAAGCACTCAACATTCCACTTGACTAGCTGGCCAGAGAATCCTTAGGACCTAACTGTCTCTGTCTCTCAGTGCTGGAGGTACAGGGATGTGACACCAGGCTCTGTTCTTCACAAGAGTGCTGGGTATCCAAATTCAGGTCCTCACACCTATGTCATGAACATTATCAGACGAGCCATCTTAGCAGGCCTGACACTAGCTAACATTAGGCCTGAATCTTCCACCGTTTACTTGTGTGATCTCGGGAAGGGTTCCTCCATCTCTGGGTTCTATTTCTTCATGGTAAAATAAGGTTTCATCTTTATTTTCTTATTTCCCAGATTCCTTCCAGCTTCCCAAGAATCTGGTTCTGTGATCCAGCTGTGATTTACTCCCCTTGGCACTTCTGTGAATCTTAAAATTGGCTTGTTGTCAGGGAAACCACTCAGCATGCCCATGCTCACCTGAGCTCACAGACAAATGAGTCATTAGGTTGCTCAGGTGCCAGGGGTGGACAAGATGGGGATCTACTGAGCTCTACCTGGTAGGCCTCCATTAGTTAGAGACAGCTTCCAGAGATCTGACTGGCTCAGTCATGCCTGAGAGGTGGGGTGGTTGCCCCACTCAAAGCGAAGTCAAGGTGGACAGGCGGTTGTGACTACATCTCTGGCCCATCTCAGATGACCTTTTCCAGACTCTGCATCTTCATCCAGACAAGAAGGCCTATCTCTGGTCCCTTTGCTCTCTTCTGCCATGCCATGGTGGTGAGGGGTGGTGTCTTACATGGGGAAGCAAGTCTCAACAGCAGACCTCTCAACACCTATGATCTTTCTCTACCCAATATACAATATTGTATTGTACAATACAAATCTAATGACAAAACCAATACAAATAATACAAATACAAGTAAGGCTTGTGTGGGAGCTAGTTCTCTGAGCCAGGATGGGGGACCCTGCATCCTTAGGCTGGTGCCAGCAACGGAACACAATAAAACCTTCACTTGAGGAATTTATTTTCTAAGACGTTTCTACTCTCCCCTGTTCCTCCCTCCCTCTTTCTCCTTCCTTCCTTCCCTCCCTCCCTCTTTCCTTATTTTTTTTTCCTGATGGGCATGGAGGTAAGCACCTCCTCTGGCCCTCTGGCCCCAACTAATCAGTCCAGAAGCTCCAATGTGTGCTTCTCTAGACTGCCCATGTTGATCTGTGGGTGAGAAGTTGCTGGGAGCTTAAGGAATTATATTACAGTTTTAACCCAGAGCTTCTGAACTAGGACATCCAGATTAGATTCCTCTGTGTGTGTGTGTGTGTGTGTGTGTGTGTGTGTGTGTGTGTATGTACAAATATGTGTGCGTGCACAAATATATATGTGTGCATATACGTAAACCTGTGTGTGAAGTTTGGAAGTTGATGTTTAGTGTATTCTTTTATCTCTCCATCTAAATTCTTTGAGACAGGTTCTTTCAATGATTTGTCCACACTGTCTGGACAAGTCCCAGGGGTCCTCTCACCTCTACCCCAGCACTGGGACTACAGGCATGTGCTGTGATATTTGTTATAGGGCACTGGGAATCTGAACTGTCCTCATATGTTTATGGCGAACACTTAAACAATGGAACTATTTCCCTAACCACCAGACCTCTGTAGTAAAAATAATATACAAATATTAAAAATAATATAAAAATACTTAATTATATGTGTGGGGGGAAGGGGGTGTTGTACACAATTGTGAGGTGACTGAAGAGTCCAGAAGGAAGCATTAGGAGTCTTAGTTATAGACAGTTTCAAGATGCCTGATGTGAGTGGTAGGAACCAAACTTCGGTCTTCAGGCTCTTTTCTACAGAGCTGTCTCTCCAGCTCCTATATTTCTGTGCTTTTAGTTTCTCTGCCTCCTCCTCTCTCATCTTCCTAATGCATCACACATGTGCCAGTGTACAGGAGAATGAGAGAGAGTGCACACACACACACACACACACACACACCACTCCTACCATGCACAAGTTCTATATAAACATGGCTGCCTACCATGCTCTCTATCAGCAACTGTACTGGGTGGCCACTATTCCAACAGAGCTATCCTTGGTGTTCCCACTTAGACTTGGTATTCGCTCTCAGAGACTATGTTTCTAGGTAGATAGAGGTTTGAGGGTATTTGGGGGTGAGCTGGCTTCTGTGATTTGTACACAGAGAAACATCTGGATTGCAGAGATGCCATGAAATAGAGGCTGAGAGAGAAGCAAGAGAGAGGACGACAGAGGGGGAAACCTGAGGACTGTGGACCGCCACAACCCAGCATCTCTGAAGCAGCAGCAGCTTGTGGGTTCCGAGAGATGTCCAGTAGAGTTTTGAATAACAAAGAGGAAGTGACTCACATTATGTGTGCATGCGTGTGGATGCTTGCATGTTCTTGTGTGTGTGCACACATGACTGTAAGGATGCATGTATCTGTCTGTAGAGGCCAGAGGACAACTTCTGGTATCATTCCTCAAGAGGCATCGACCTTTATTTTAGACATAGGGTCTCTCCTTGGTCTGCTTTGTTAATAAGGCTAGCCTGGCTGGTAGTGAGCCCCAGAGAGATACCAGTTTCTGCCTTCCCAATATGGGATTACAAACATATCCAGGATTCTTGTTGTTCATTATTGTTGTTGTTTTCGACAGGGTGTCACTATGTAGCCCTAGCTGGCCTAGAACTCATTATGTAGCCAAGGCTGGCCCTCAACTCACTGAAATGCATCTGCCTCTTCTATGCTGAGATTAAAGGCCTGTGCCGCTAAACCTGACAGCTGAGGCTTATTCTTATTCTTAAGCACAGGCTCTGGGGATCAAACTTAGATTCTCATGGTCGCAAGAGCAGCACTTTACTGGTTGAGCCCCGCCCCCTGCCTCCCAGTTCATGACTCACACCTTCTGCTGAGAAAAATCTCACTTCTTTTGCTTGCCCCATCCACACACATGGCCCACTTGCCCAGCCAGAGCAGGTGGCAACTCCACTTGCCATGGAGACACCATTGACTCCAGTGGATACTTGATAGCAGCTCCCCCCACCAGCCCTTCTTCCCAGTGCCTCCACCCCTGGCCCCCCAAAAGTATTCTTTACATAGTTTCACCTTAAAGAAAACCACTTCAGTCTCGTTACCCACTGAATCACCGCGGCTCAGACATGCAATTCAGTCCCACAGACATTCCTTGAGAAAACAGATGAAGCTGCAGTCCTGGGGTAGGGCCAGAGGATATGCATCTTTAATGGGCCTCTGTGACTTGCTGGATGCTGCTGGCTCAAAGGACCACACTTAGAACAGCAAAGATTTCGGTTTTTTCCCATGCAAGGAATTAGCGAATGAGTTGTCAGTGGAAACCCCACAGTTAGGCAGCATCTATTCCAAGCAGGAAAAAGAAAAAAAAAAAAAAAAACTCACAAAACAAACCTAAAGCAACTCAGTCATTTTAATTAATGAAAAATAATGAATAGGCCATCCTTGTTAAGAAACCCCATGTACTGAGAGAATAGCCCGGCTCTCAGGGAAAAGGAGGAGTTAAGCCCACATTTTAATTAGCGTATCAATGGCTGGTGATTAAACAGGGCTTTCTAAAGGGCTGGATATCTGAACAGTTTTTTTTTTTTCTCTTCCTCTCAAATTCTCAAGCATCAAGCTACCTCTGGCTTCTTCCGGCCTGCTGGTATTAATTATTTGCGCGCAACCTATTTTCAAAAGCAGACAGAGTCCCTCCCTCCCCCCTGCATTCACACATCCCTCAGCAATGCAAGCCGGTCGCTGGTGCCAATCTCCTCACCAAAGACGTTGCTTTTGTTTTATTTTTCTCTTTCAAGAAACTGACATCTTAGCGCCTCATATCCATCTTAGTTTAAACAAATGTTTTGATTGCATCCGAGCGCGAGCCCAACAAAAGCTGTTGGGACCGAGCTGACGTGTTTCCCTATTAGTTTTAGACAATTTGTTCTAATATTGTTGGGAATCGTGCGTTTATACATCCATACAGATTTGATTACTTTACTTGTTTCATTAATCTTTATTTGTTTAATCATCTGTTTAATCTGTTTAATCGCTGGTTTAAGTGGAAAGCTTACATGAAGATGTTTTACGTTGGCTCATCCAGGCATCCTGACGTGGAGCCCAGAGTTCCTTTTTGACTATTTATCACGTTCTTTTATAGGGCTTCATGAGCCACTTGAAAGCCTGTAGGATGCTTCGGGGAATTCAATAATTTAGTAGTTCTTCACCACTGAACATGATGTATTTTTAAAAATGTTATTTAAATAAGCAATATTTGTGGAATAATTTGACTTCCATTCTGGGCTTGCGGTTTCTTCTCTCCCAACCAAATGCAATATTTAAGTTGGCATGGAGACCAGTCTTTAAGAAACTGGGAAGGGAGGTCTGGGAGAATGGGACGGTTCTCAAGCATGAGATGCTCTGGTCTGCTCCAAGTCCAAGTTGGGCTTTGTGTGAATACTGACGCAGTGCCTGGAATCTGACACCGCCTTGTCACACTGTGATGTCCTGCCATCTCCCTCTATGCTGTAAATGCGTGTCATGTTCGACCGCCAGTCAGATGTAGGGCCCTGAATCCAGTCAAGACCCCTTGGGAGACATTTGTGAACTTGCTGCTTTTGTACCCTGTATCTCAGGAACAGGTCAACCCATGTCTATGGTGAGTCTTCTGTGAGTGGTTCCAACTGTGCTCTAAGGTGGGAGGTAATGGTAGTGTCTGTGTAAGCCACATGTTTCAATGTGGGGACAGCAGGTGTGACTTCAGGGAGCCAGAGGGAACACCTTGGATTGGGTTGGGACACTTGTGGGGATACATCAATGTTGCAAGACCCATGAGAGGCAGAGCTCATCTCCTCTGCAAGTGGAGAGGCTTCCTCTCAGATAAGAGTCCACCTGCCTCCATGCCAACCATGGCGTCCTCAGCATCTTCCGAAGCCTCTGATTACATGCCACTTTTGTCTCTAACCCCAAAGCAAGAACTATAGCGTTTGATGTGAAATAGAGACTAAGAATCACTGGCAATGAATCCCCTTCCTCAACCCATCCCTCTCTGAACTTTTTAGTCCCTTTTCACTGATATGGGAATAAAAGCAGCCATGCTGTGCCTTGCCTTACAGTGCTAACCTTCATGACTTTGCTTGGTTAGACGTCCCTCAAGTCTGTCTAGGCTGTCAATCTGCATGCTTGTACTGTGATCTTCTTGATTCTAACCTGGTCCTTTGACCTTGCAGACATGATCACGTGGGGACATGTCCTTCCAATGCTCAGACTGCATCTGAGTTAGCGTCTCCATTCTTGCTGGCCGTGTGATCTTGGGTAAGTTGTTCAACATTGTGGGTTCTGTTTCTCACCCAACAGGTAGAAATGACAAGAGCCCTTGCCTCACTGCTCTTGGTAAGAAAGACACGACAAGCCAGGGCCCATGCCTGCTCAGCCTGGTGCTTGGTTTGCTTGGGCACTGGGGCTGGCTCTTGTAGAGGCCCACTATGGGCTTATGTGAGTTGTCCTCTGAAGGGGTAGGAGGCTCAGAGGGAGGGGCTTCACTGGAAAGGCACATATTAACTTCCCCTGTGTCCTTCTGTCTGTCCCAGGGTTATCTGAAAGACTGAATTGCTTCCTGTCAATAGCATGTTCTAGTCCTGATGTCCCGTTCTTGGTCATTTTCCTGGGCACCCCACCCATCCCTGTTGTACCTCCAGCCTGATTCTGTTCTTCATTTGATCCCTAGCAATCTAATCCCCCAGAGGTCCCTGCCCATACTTCTGGAGGGATGGCTTCTAATCAGGTCTTGTGTGGTATTGAGGGGGATGGATTTATTAAATGTCTTCCTCTCAAGCATCTAGATTTCAATGTCCATAAACCATTAGGTCTTAAAACCTTCTTCCTGACTCTATCTGTACATCTCCATGGCATTCCCATAATCCTTCTTCCTTAGAAGTCCCAGGAGTATTGTCTGAAGTAGTGAGAAGAGTCGCCTAGAAGCAGCAGTCAGCAAGCACAGCTCAAGACATAGGCTCTAGCTGAGGGCCTTCTGTCTGTATTGGGCTAAGGCCATCACTCCAATTGTGGTCTGGGAGCTCTCAGCCTTCACTTGAGGGAGGATGTGTATGGGGAAGCACTTATCTTCTTCCTTTCCTTTGACTTTGGGGCTCAGGGGACTGGTGGTAGCAAGCTAGCCACACAACTCAGCTCATCAAATCCTGGTGCTCAGTGGTTAGTTGCAGTGAGCTGCTGTGGTCAGTTACACACCTTGTATCCATGGAGAAAACAGAAGCATGGACAGACATGCAGAAATCCCTGCTCACTGCCATGGGAAGATCACTTCGTTAAGCAAAGATGCCCTTGGGTTAAGTGCTGTTCTCCCAGATTCTAGATTTGGCAATGGAATTTGGAACAGAGACAAAGAAGATTCTGGAATTGTATTTAAGGAGAAGAGAAGCCTGTGGCTAATATCTAGAGGTCTTGATGGCTAGAGGCCTCGCAGGGCATCTTTAGAAATGCAGGACAAGGGATAATGTCCGAGGAAACAGGAAAGCCTGGCCACACTGGCCCCAGGTCATCCTGGTGTGACCGTCTGTAGCCATGTCATGCTCGGCAGATGCCCACGGAGCCATGGCCTGGTTAGGAAGCTCTATTGCCCATCCTTAAGATCTTCGGCTTCTACAGACACAAGGGCGGGGCTGATGTCTCCATCATCCTTGCATCTCGTTCTCTCTTCCCACTTCCTCATTAGCACTCTCACAGGGTCGGTGGATCGGAAAGGTGCGATTACTCAGAACTTGAGGTTGGTAGTAGAAAGTGATAGATGAGAGGTGTTCTGGTAACTCTGCTATTAGTGCCGGGGCAGCCACCAAGTGTCAGACGCTATGCCAGGTGCTAGGGCTGAAGCAGTAGGTCTGGGCTCACTTCATAGGAGGCTGTGAGAACGAACCGGGAGACTCCTGTGGAAACAGTGTCCCTGTGGAGACTGAGCAGGCTGCCGTACTGAAGCAAAGTACGGAGTATTCTGCCTGCCAAAGTAAGAAGCGTGCTCCCACGAGCGGACGTGACTCAGAAAGATGCCCGGAACAAAGGAGTGGGACGAACTGATTTTGTTTTTGAAACTTTTAATTGCAAAAGTAAGTCACACTCATAAAAAGATAAGATCGCTTGAAGAAAGCATGAGATTAAAGTTCTCGTGGCGTGCCCTCTTTGGGACACCTGTTCCTTCCTACGGAAGTCCTCAGTGGGTATATCTGTGCACTTTCTTGATTTATTCATTGACCGCATTTAAAAACATATGTGCATTTTCACAGAAAAATATTATGCTACACACAAATTAGCTTTTTAATAAATGGCTCTCATGTCATATGAGTGCATATAAGTTAATCTTGCTTGCTGCTGGGGCTTTGTTTTTGTGTGCAGTTTTAAAAAAAAATGGCCACCAAGTGCTAGAGAGGTGACTCTTCAGTTAAGAGCACTGACTGCTCTTCCAGGGACCCAGATTCTATTCCCAGCACCCACATGGTAGCTCACATCCATCTGTAGTTTCAGTTCTAAGGGATCTGATGTCCTCTTCTGGCCTCAGGTACTGGGTGCCACATGATGTACAGGCACACATTTGGGCAACACCTATACACATCGTACACATAGAAATTTGCTTTTTTAATGGCCACTAACTATGACATTCTCTTTCCACCCTCAGAGCTGAAAATCGAATGCCTGAATAGTAAATTTTGTTTTGACTATATGTTTTTAGATTTATTTTATTTCACACACACACACACACACACATGCACACACACTTCTGCTGGGTGGAAGTCAGAAGAAAACTTCCAAGAATTGCTAGCATCCTTCTATCCTGTGGGTCCCAGAGATGGAGGCGCAGTCCCCAGGCTTTGTGGAAAGTACCTTTACTGTGCCATCAGCCCTTTATTGTTAACCAAATTATTCCTGTATTAAAGTGTGCTCTCTAATACATAAAATTCACAATTTGAAATATAGCTGTTGACTCCTGACTGTGCACATTGTGTGTGTGTGAATATATGGTGAATTATGTGTGTGTGTTTAATTGTTAATATATATATAAATATGTTAAAGTTACGTGTTATTTACACACAACATACACACACATTGTGTTCATTGCATGTCACACACTATGTGTATATGTGTGTATATATATAGTAACAGTATTTATACACACACACACGTACATACATTGTGTTCATTATGTGTCACACACAATGTGTGTGTGTGTGTATAAACTACCGTTACTATAACCACCCACAGAGCATTTCTCTCCCTGCCAAATTTCCTTGGGACCCTTTGCTGTGAATCCCCCTCTACTTCCAAACTCAGGAAGCCACCGACTCAGACTGTAATGGTTGATCTTCATTGCTGGCTTGACACGGCTTAGAGTGACTCTGGAAACAAGACACTGGGCATGTCTTTGAGGGAGTTTCTAGATTAGGTTAATTGAGGCCGCAAAGGTACACATTATGCCATCACGCCCCCTGCTGGGGTCCAGCCTGAAGGAGAAGGAGACTCGAAGTTGGGTACCAGCATTCATCTCTGTGTGTGCCCAGCTGCCTCACACTCCTGTCGCTGTGCCTTCCCTCCATGGTGAACTGTGTGTACCCTCAAACTGTGATCCAGAGTCAGCCTTTCCTGCTCCTGTCGGACATTTTATCAGCACAAAGAGAAAGTGAGTAATACGGTGGTTTCCATCACTAGTCGGACAGAAACTGGTCTGTCTAAACTTCAACGTATAAAGACTAATAACTATGTATTTTTCTTATATAAGTGTATTTTGTTCATCATGATCTTTTGAGAGTCATCAGTGCGGTTTCATTTACGAGGATTTTATTCTTTTTTTATTCTTGAACATTCTATTGCATAGATTTATCACAATTTTCTATTGACTCAACTTAAAGAAGAAATGGACTTGTTTCCAGTTGGGGCCTATTGCAAACAGAACTGTTAGGAACGTACTTGTAAGAGGTCTCTGTGTGTGTGTGTGTGTGTTGTGTGTGTGTGTGTGTGTCCCTGCACCCGTGTGCACGTGCATGCATGCGTGCACAAGAACATTTTCATTTCTCAAATGCTGAACAGCAGAATGGCAGGCTCATGTGACAGGTGTACTGTTGGGTTTATAAGAAGCTGTCAAAATGTTTTCCTTTCATGCCTATGTGGTACATGTTACATTGTGTATCATTGCACAGGAGAGTTTAATTTGCTCCATCCATTTGTCAACACTTGGCATTGTCGGGTTTGTTAGTTTTAGTCACACTGGGGAAAGAGAGTATACTGTGATTTTAATCTGTGTGCTCCCATGACTAATGAATGTGAGCATGTGGTTTTCATGTGTTTATTAAGTTTTCATATATTTTCTTCAGTGCAGGCTTTGTTCAAATATTTAGTTCTTTTTTTTTTTTTTTTTTTGCTGTTCTTTCTATATGTGGTGTATTGTGGGGCTGTTAGCTCGCTCGTGGGTGGGCATAGGTCCTGTCGGGCTGTTGTGGTTCCTGTGGCTCCTGAGAGCAGAAGTGTGGGAATTTGACTGAGTTCACTCCATATGGTGCCGGGTGGATGCTTCGGGGCTCCGCCCACCCGGGTGTGGGGAGATCTCAGTCTGAGATCCCATGTGGGCAGGGCTTTTGAGTGGGGATTCCCGGACAAGAAGGTGTGCAGGGATCGACTGGTCTCAGACTCCTGGGCAACCAGGCGCTGCTGGGAGCTGCGGAAGAGTTGAGACTGGGGACGTGCAGGCTGAACTGGCCCACAGCTGAAAGCACCTCTCAGGGAGACTCGTTACCAACACTCGCTTGGCTGCCTTGGCTAGCTTGGTTGGATTGGCGGCCTTCACGGCAGGAATGTAGAGAAGTCTGTGGGAAGTTAGGTGGAGAGGGCAGCGGTGGCTCATTAGTTAAAGGCCTTCTCCACAGTTCCCCATTGTGGGGGCACCAATGACACCAGGAAGTCCTTGGTTTAAAAGGTTTATTGTCATGGCAGATGGTGGATCAATCTGGTTGTACCCCTCACCCCCAGGGTGGGCCTTTGGTTAAATATTGTTTGTAAGGAAGAGGGTCTGGGAAGGAATACTTAAATGGCTATGCCCTCTGGCCTTTAGGTATCTTATTAATATGAAAATCTCTTGAGGCCCTGAGGCCTGTAGTCACGCCCTCTACCTGTGGAGGGCTGGTAGGGGCATTGACTGAAAGGCACTGATCAATGGAGATCTTGTCCACATGTCAAGAGCCTGGAGTCTGGGAGCATGGCAAATGTATGCCGTCCCTAACAGGGTCTCCGGCCATTTCTAGCCAGTTCTCTACCAAAAACCAAGCTATCCTTTCACAGTCCCACAGTGTATGTGCAAGTAATGTGTGTGGGGTGTGGGGTGTGGGGTGTGTATGTGTTTGTGTTTGTGTGTGTGTGTGTGTGTGTGTGGAGAGAGAGGAGAGAGAGAGAGAGAGAGAGAGAGAGAGAGATCAGAGGTTAACATATGAGAGTCAGTTCTGTCCTTCTACTGTCTGGGTTTCAGGGGTTGAACTGAGGTGTCAGGCTTGGTAACAAGTCCCTTTACCTGTTGAGTCACCTCAATGGCCCTGCAATGATTATTAACTTAAAGACCTTTACCTGGGTCTAGTGGTCTGACTGAGAATGTCCCCATAGACTCATGCAATTGAACACTTGGCCCTAAGTTGGTGGCTCGTTTTTTAGGCTTAGGGGGTGTACCATTGCTGGAGAAAGCATGTCATTGGGGGGGCTTTAAGAGCTTAAAACTTTGTCTTACTCCCAGTTTGCTCTCTCTGCTTTGTCTTACAGGTTCTGGTATAGGCTGTCAGCATCCAGTTCCTGCCACCATGCTACTCGATACCATACTGGCTCAGGTAACAGAACCATGAGCCAAATAAACTCTTCCTTCTAGACGTTGCCTTGGTCATGGTGTTTTATCACAGCAATAGAGAGATGGCTAAGTCCTGGGCCATGTGCAGTCTTATAGTGAGCAGTCTTTATAGTGCTTCTCTGGGTTACTTCAGGCCTGTCCCAGTCCTGTGCTGCCTGCCTGGTACATAGGTATAGAGATATAGTCTTCATGGTCTAGGAGTTGGAAGATGGTACCAACAGGTTATTCTTGTCTTTATTATTTATCTCTTATCTTAATTTTCTCCATACATATTTATGTACTTGTACCCTAAGGCAAAAAAGGAGGTACGGTGGCCATCTAACTGTTACAGTACAGCCTTTTGGAAAGCTGCCAGTTTGGCTCTAAGTTTCCCAGTCAGTTTTATAACCCACACTATCAATAAGTCTAAAATTAAATGACTTTCTCGGGAGAAGCAAGGCCTTTTCTTACAGGATGAAAACCGCCTTTATCTGCTGCCTCTAGATTTGGGAGCTTGGAGTTCTCAAATGATCCTCCTCGTAGAGGCTATACAAATAACACTCAATGCAAAACGCGTGTGGGGCAAGCCTAGTGTCCATGTGAGCTGAAAAGAGAAGAGAGTCTGAGTTTAGCACATAAGATATATTTCTTTCCAGATTGTACGTAGTGTTGCTATTTTCTAAGGAAAAAAACAACTCGACTTTTCATTGATTTATGAAATACCCTGAACTCTGTGCCCAGCTGTAAATAATCAGGATCATGAATATTTTAAAGTAATTCATTCTACCTTTTGTTTGAAAGGTAAGTTTCATGTAGCCCAGGCTAGCCTTAAACTTGCTATGTAGCCGAGGATGACCTTGAACATCCTCTGGCCTTTACTTCCAGAAAGCTGGGAATGCAGGTGTTTTACTGTATGCTGAATCGGATAGAACCCAGGCTTCATGCAAGTGCTCTCCCAGCTGGGCCACACCCCCAGCACTGCCTCCTTTCATTTCTGGCCAGATTATGAAGGGGAGGGAGAGCTATGGTTTCAGTACAGTCAGACTTGATCATTTTTCAGCATTCAATGTACCTGGACATCTCTAACTAATAGTATATCCATGTGTCAGCCCAGACCAGTGGGATCTAAATCTCTGGGGTGGAGCCTTAAGAGCAGGGCTATGGCTGTACATGCTTGTAACCCCAGCCCTTGGGGCTGGAGCAGGGACAGGAGCAGCCCTGGAGTTTGCTGGGCCAAACAGTTTTTGCCTAATTGGTAGGGTCAAGATACCCTGTCTCAATCAGGTTGGACATATGTCCTGTAGGAAATGTCTAATGGTATCCTCTGGCCTCTGCCTAGGCAAGAATGCATGCCTGCTTATGTTCACAGGTGCACCTTCACAGAGACAGACAGACAGACACACACACGCACACTCAAGCACACAGAAAGAAGAGAGAGAGACAGAGAGGGACAGAGATAGAGATAGAGAGACAGAGAGACAGAGGGAGAGAAGAAGGGAGGGAGGGAGGGAAGGAGGAAAAGGGAGAGAGGAGGGAGGGTAGAGAAGCACAGCAGCTCTATGAGGGTGAAGCCATCAACCGACAAAGAATTTGTGTCAGCAAATTCCTTCACTAGGATCCCCCCACCCGGCAGGCCTGGAGACCTTGACAGCTGTCTTCCTCACCTGTACCTGGCAGTGGAGACACAGGTAGCCTGAGATGGAATTGGTCCACAGCCACTGAATAGATTTCTGGGAAGAAGATGAGATGGGAACACTGATGATTCCAGAAGAGTCTGGATGTGTCCTGGAGCCCTGGTTTCAAAGCTATGGCACCTGCCCAGCCAGGCGAGCTCACCTTTGTCTGCTCCTCAGGGTTGCCTCACAGTACATATCCCAGGGAGGTTAAGGGACACCTCAGGGAGGACTTTCCCCATAATTGAGAGACAAGGCCAGGAAGTATCTGCCAAAGCCACTGGGCGTCTTGACAAGGGAGACAGCCTTGTGACAAGCAGCCACAGACACATGGGTCCCTTGGCCTGCCCCTCCCAGCCCAGCTTGGCTGCCCAAGAAACAGTAGGAGGGTGGATTTCACTCAGCGAGATCCGACAGAAGCCACGGCAGCTCCTCTGTCGGCTCCACTAATCATCAGCCTCAATCTCTGCTGCGATATTTTATGAATTAATAAAAATGATCACGGGCAGTCCAGGGGGACCCAGGGAAGAATTGCATGCGGTAGAATTTTAATGAGCACCGTGGGGAATTTCAACCTTCCCTTGCTTTTTATTATTATTATTTTTTTTTAAAAATCTCCCCTTCTCCCTCCTTGTTGGCCCACCCCCTTTGAAAAAAAAAAAAATCATAGACCGAGCGGCTCTAAATGACTGTTACATGAACGAGTCTTTCCCTCCCTGTGTTGTTTGGCCTTCCACACAGCCTCCTGCCCTCCACACCCTCCTGGCAGGCACACCTGCTCTCTGCCCTAATTGAGCAGATCATCAGCCGATTTGTCATGCTTAGCCCAGACCCCCTAACTGCCACCCCTCCCCCAGACAGACAGCCCTGGCCTGCCTGGAACACTCAGCAGATGTAGAGCCTGTGTGTGTGTGTGTGTGTGTGTGTGTGTGTGTGTGTGTGTGTGGTTGCGCCTGTGTGTTATGACAGATCTTGTACTCATTATTGAATAATTCATTGTTGCGTTAATGTCTTCAGATAACATCTCTCACTTCCTCAGTCTTCTCTCTCATCTGGCTCGCTGGGGAAAACTTGATTATGCCTGCCGCCCTGACGACAGAGTACACAGATAAAAGATAATTGCTTGGCTTGACTCCTCCATTGATATGAAAATAAGATTTAAATTATTCACTCCAGTTTAAAGGTTAGTTGAAGGTTATTACAGGGGATGAAGGGGGGAAAATCACTCTTCGTGCGTTGGGGGCTGAGATAAGACAGGTTTGAGAGAGCTTAATGCACTTCGTGGGCAGAAGCGCCGGCTTGCGGATACACCCGGAGCCCCTCTAGAGATTTCAATCTAGGAGAAGTCAATTTTTTATAAGCAAATTATGGCCGGCTTCTCGTATACATAAAACACTCTGCGTCATAAATAAGGACAGGGTGGTGTCTGCTCCCTTTTCAGCACCCAGTTTTTCTTGATCTCAAAGCCTGGGCGGAGTTACAATAGAAATTTAATGAGGTGCTTCCATTAGGAAAGTCGACTGCTTGGTGGGGGCTCCTTTTAGTAAATGACAATTCTGTTAAAAAAGATAATTTGGCTTCAGGCAGGTCTCTAGCTAGGGATCTGACTCTTGTGAGGGGCACAGGAAGTAGACCCTTGGGGGCCCTGCTGAGCTTGCCCTGGTTTATCCCACACGGTAGTGTTTCCCGGAGGGCTTGGGAGCTCGGCATAGGAAATGATCTCAGGGCTGCTTCTTCCCATGGAGCAAGCTCTCAGGCCTGAGGATCAATAATTGATAGCCTTCCTTGTTTCTGGAAGTTGGGCGCTGTTTCATACAGAATGTATCCAGTGCCTTTCACTCACTCTATGCATTAATCATGGACAGCCATTTTAATCAGAATAAAGATCCTCAGAGCTAGTGTGCTGAGCTCCCAATGGCCAGCTTGGAAGCAGCTCAGGAATGTGTCTGGACCCCTCCCCCAGGAAAGCACTTCTAGGCTTCAGTACGCCTAGAACTTCCTCTTGTGTTCATGAATTTCTGTCTTCCTTATATCTGCAGGAAGCACTGCATCCTCTCAAGTTGGTGCGGCTACACAGCAGAACTAGTGGGACAGGAGAGGGGACAAGAAGGGTCTTGGTATCTGGAGGCTACTTGTAACAGTGATGGAGTTGGGGCAGGGAAGCTGTCTCTGGTGGGGGGGGCGTGGCCAGGTATGCCGCCCTCCGTGGCTTCCCCATCATCTTGAGGCCTTGAGGTTGTAGACCCTACTGGATCTCAATCCTCTGACTCTCCATGGATATCCTGTTGGAAGGGATCCCAGCCTTAACCAGCTTGTGGGGGAAGAGGCCAGACAGCCTGGGTTTTCCCTAACTAAACCGGCCAGGTGACGGTAGGATCTGAGCTGGGGAGGCCAAGAGCTGCAGAGGACGGAAGGGCAGTTGGGGAGGGGGGGCCATGAGAAGTGAAAGTGGGCCTCAATTGATAATGGTGGTGACAGTGTCCTAAACAGGACGCTAGACAGGTAAACACGTGTTATTGGGTAAGCAGAAGTCTAAAGTCAGCATTGCTGGGGATCTCTTAAGAAGGGCTTCTGTTTACCAGATCTCATCTGCCCCAATGGTCAATTGTATCCGGCAAGGGTATCTAATTCCCTGTTAATCCAAACAGCCAGCATGAGCCAAGACCCCCCACTTTGCCCACCACATTTCCAAACAGGAAGCAGAGAGAGAGATGAACATACTGCTGCCCTATTGCACAGCCCAGGATCCTTGCTAGAGGATGGTGCCACCTGCAGTGGGCGATCTTCCTACTTCAACACCATCAAGAAAATCCCCCCCATAGACATGCTCAAGATATGGCTCCAGGTGATTCCAGATTTTGTCAAGTTGACAACACAAAGGAGCTCACTCTGGGACATTTGGGGACATTTCACAAGTGACGAGCAACTAAACCAGAAGAGAACTTGCCCAGACAAGACCTCTACACAATAGGTCTTGGAAGAGACATGCCTTGAGAACCTGTTCTCAGGCAATGGGCCAGCTACAGGACCCTGGAGTTCTGTCTGTGGGTCCAGTGATTTGTACGTGAGGATGCACCGACTCCTAATAGTCAAGAAAAGAAATGGGCAGGTATTGACCAGTGGCTTAGCCCTAGGCTCATTTGCTTAGAGAGGTAGGAAGGTTAGACCTGGTCTGAAGGACAGGTCTGGCAGGTCATCTGAGTCATACTTAAGGACACCATGAATGCACCATGCCAAATAGTATTTGGATTTTTTCCCATATCAGGTCCTGGGTGCCCCTCGAGAGTTCTGGGATGGAGGCCACTCCACAAGCACAAGTGACTGATTGCCTGTGCAGGACGCTAGGCTAATGAGACTGAGGTCGCTGCAGGGACGGATATCCATCCAATCGGCGCATATTAAAACCCTCCTAATCATTTTTGCTAGCTGGCTCCCTAATGTGATCCGGTGATGTGCCTGGGTTTAAATTCTCATTACCCATTCCCACCCACAGGTAACAGGTCTCGCTCATTCACTGTGGGCAATTTCCTGCCCCATTACCTGTGAAAATCAGAGAGCAGCCGGGGCCGTTAGGAGAGCAAAAGAACCCATTTCCTCCTTTTAAAAAACACAGAAAAGCAGGAGCCCTGGGTCTTTGTAAATCCGTGTGCCAGCCCACCCAGGCCCCGTGCTATACTGTGCCCATCAGAGGCGGGCAAGCACTTTAACTCATTCTTCCTTACCACAGACCCGGGGAATCACACCACCCTTGGCATAAGCACACCCCTTTGCATGGAGTCTGCTTTTCTGGACAGTGTCTCACCTCCCAGGCCTCTGCAAGCAGTGACAACAGAGATGATCTGCCTCCTGCAGAAAGCTAGGGGACACTGGTTTCTGACTACACCTTGCCTATCATGGCCATCTACCCACGGTTTCCTTTCTTCTGAAACAGAGATTCTCAACCTTCCTAATGCTGCTGCCACTCTTTAATACTGTTCTTCATGTTGTGGTGACACCCCCCCCCCCGAGCCATAAAGTTATTTTGTTGCTTCTCTCATAACTGTAATTTTGCTACCGTTATGAATCATAATGTAAATATCTGATATGCAGGATGTCTGGTTTATGGGACACCCCACCCCCCAAAGCA
The DNA here is from genome assembly GCA_021653895.1 of Mastomys natalensis. Taxonomy (NCBI): domain Eukaryota; kingdom Metazoa; phylum Chordata; class Mammalia; order Rodentia; family Muridae; genus Mastomys; species Mastomys natalensis. Next base: position 133,166 of record JAJTUV010001666.1, read on the forward strand.
GTTGTGATCCACAGGTTGAGAATCGCTTCTGTAAAGGACAGAGTTTGCATCTGCTAAGGTCACCTATCGCTGTATAACAATTTCTCCCCAAAGCATCGCAGCTTAAAGCAACAGTTGAGGACTGGAGATATATGCCAGTGTCAGGGTGTTGGTCTACCATGCACATAGCCTGGGTTCAATTCCCACCAGCACAAACCAGCACAAAGGCACAGTAAGGCAGACCCTGTCACCCACAGACTTCCCAACATTGTGATTGCTGGAGGCAGCTGTGTGCCCAGCTACATCTGGACACACAACGTGTCACCTGTGTGGCACATACAGCGTTTTTTTTTTTTTTTTCACAAAGCTGAGACTATGAGTCGTTCACCATGTGAGTCTGTCTGAACTGTCCCAAGTGTTTGGGGCCAGGTGTCATTCAGGCTTCGATTCTCTGAGGCTTGCCTGAACCTCAGGATTTACCTAAGGGGGGTTTACATAGCTGGCAAGTGGGTGCTGGCTTTGACAGGACTCAGTTCATAGACCATACTCTCCAGGCAGCTTGAGTATCCTCACAACATGGTGACTGTCTCCTCCCACAGCCACGGATCCAGAGACTCGGGAGGAAATCAGCCATGCCTCATGGGAATGACCCTCAGAAGCCACCCCAACTTTCTTTCACTTACAAAAGTTAGGGTGCTCAGGGGGTGAGGACTGTAGGTAGGGCATTATCAGTTTCACTGGGTGCAGGGCCTATCCGGGAGGGTGGCTCCTTAGAGGTCTCAAAACCCTGCATCCTTCCCACCATCAGGGGCCCATCACCTTCAGTAAGTCTTCAGGGAAGGAAGGAGAATCGCCGAATAACCTCCCTTCCTTATTTAATTCCAGTATCCTAGGACAGGTTATATCTTCCTGCTGGAGAGGCAGCCTCAGGAAATGGCTGCTTCAAGATCTAGCAGTGAGCAGGTTGCTGATCAGGGTTAAGACTCAAGAGACTGAGAAATAGTTCAATAATAGAATGCTTGCCTAGTGTACTTGAGGTGCTATGCTCAAAACCTCAGTACTGCAAAATAATAATAATAATAATGATGATGATGATGATGATGATGACGTAATGCTTTAACAAAAGAAAGAGATTCGTGTCTCCTCTTAAAGTTCTTTTAAACATGTATTTTATTTTTAAGTTACCTATATGTGTGTGTGTCTGTGTGGGATGTGTGCTCATGAGTGTAGTGCCATCGAGGTGAGAAGAGGCATTCCAGAGCTCGTGGTAGTGAGCTGTCCCATGCGGATGCTAGGGACTGGATTTGGGTTTATGGTAGAGCAGGAACTGTCTCTCCATCCCCTTGAAGTTCTAGAAGTTCCTGCTGGCTCTGCTCTGCTGCAACTCTGGTTAAGAATTGATTCTTGTTTTGGAAGAATTCTGTGTCATAGTTAGGCTGGCTGGCAATGTCTGCCCCAGAGTTGAGGACATGAAGGTGGGAATTTAGTGGCTCATAAAACACCTCAGGGCAAAGCAGGACCCAGAACTCAGCCCTCTGTCTTCCACACTGAAGCCCAGACACACTTCCAAGGCTCGTCACAAGACAAGTGAGGTGCTATCAGTGGGGTCTCTCATTTGGCTGAAGGCCTGAGATCATTATGGGCATGGGTCACTAATGAATGGCGTTGCCTTTTCCTGTGGTTTAAGATTCAGAACCAGGAAGAAATTAGGCAACTGGAAATCAAAATATGAGAATTCTTTGATGAGTCTGCATCACGTTGTCTGAGGAAAACACGAGCAAAGTAGTACCCGGCTGCAACTCGAGGGTGTCACCAGCATGCCTGACTTCCTTGCCCACCTGTCCTTGAAGGTCCTGTGTACTCATTTCCTTTTATTGGGTAGTGTGTGGCACAAAATACAAACTCCATCTTTGCCACCATGTATCTGAGTCTCCCTTGGGAAAGCCAGGATCATTGCATACCAGGCTGGACTGGAGGGAGGATAGCTTAACCAGAGTGGGTGGGCAAAAATGGTGAGCACAGGACTACATGCCCAAAGACATGCAGGCTCAGGGCACGGAGGGGAGTGATTCTAGTCCTGCCAATCTCAGGATGAGATTTCTGGGGTTTAGACATGCCTCAACCATACTTTTGCTCCAGGGTGGCTTCTCCCAGTCCTGCAGCTCCCTGGCCCCACACACCTTCAGTGACTTGAGGAAGGATTGCAGAGGGGTTGCCCTCCAGGCTCCGGAGCAGCAGCTTGGACTGCCTGCTCATGTGATCTTGGAAGTGACTGTTCCTCTCAGGAGGGAAGTACCAAGAGGTAGCGACGCTGTATATCAGTCACTAGGCAGAAGTTCTCAGCAGAAATCAGCTCCAAGTCTCTCTTGTTCTCTCTAATTAGATGGGAGCCCTGGGTAGAAATTGTTTTCTTCCCAAGACATGAGGTAGTTATAGAGATGAGGCCTGGCTCAGAGAGTGGGGAGAGCCAGGAGGCTTCCATGCTAACCTGGCTAGTTGGTAGTAGAACTTAGGTGGGGACTTGGGCCATGGTCCAGACCCACCAGTGACAGCTAACTTGACCTTTGTCACCTTTGACCATTCATACTGGTCATGTCCAGGTTCTCTTTCACCTGTGTAAGGCCCTGGGAGACCCTGTAAGCAATACCTGCACACAGGTGTATGCATAGCTATTAGTTCCTCTGAAGAAGCCACCTCTTAGTGTTGTATCAAGTGCCTGCTGCATACACCCCTCAGTCCAGTCTTCTGGGGCATGTTCCTGTCTCCATTTGCCAGATGAAGCAACTATGGCCCAGGGTTTGCTTTTCTAGTGGGCAGTCAGAGACAGAATCAAACACGGGTCAACTCCAGAGCCAAAACTAGGCCTCTTTCATGCTCAGGAGGCACACGGTATGGCTCAACCTTCCCACATTAGGTGGGTAGATACTCTATTAGCTTTTGTTATTGGATTCCTTGGTTCAGAAGCATCACAGAGCAAATGGATATGACAGAAAAGAAAAGGCCAGCCAACTCTTGGAGGATTCCAGAGTAATAGGAGTCTAGGCGCACATTCGTGTGCAGGCATGTATTCATAAGGACCTAAGACTACACCAGCATCTATGTCTCTGTGTCTTCACACACACACACACACACACACACACACACACACACACACACACTCCTGTTGAACACAAACAAGTGTGCTCACTTTAGGCTCTTCGGTCTTGCGAAAGTCTCTAGTTGCTCCCTGTGATGGCCTACTCTGCAGCTACCAGGACTAGGGAAAGGAAGCAACTCCCATGTCTCTCCTTTTCTTTTCTGGACGTGAATTCCCACAATTCTCAGGGAGAACACTTCCAACTCTTTTACCTGTCTCCACACATTTTCCCTCTTACCTTTAGACTTCTATTGGCTTTGGAGGCCAGCCACGGAGAACAACAAACAGGAAAGGTGAGGAGGTCTGTGGAGGTGGGCCTTGGTATTTGGGTCTCACACAATGGCTGGGCTGCTTGCTCTGTCCCACAGCATTCTGGTTGGAGACGGACTGTTGGTATTGATTCTGGCAAGATGGTGTGTGGTTGAGAGCTTCTCAGAGCCAACTATTCTGTTGTTGTTTAAAGACAGGGTCTTACTATGTCACCCTGACTGACTTGGAATTTAATATGTAGACCAGGTTGACATCAAACTCACAAAGATCTGCCCGCCTCTGCCTCGTGAGTGCTGAGATTAAAGGCATGCACCGCCACGCCCAGCCCCCAACTGGCATATTAAACAATCATTTCTAGAGCAGATGACATAACTCCCCCGGCATCGGTTTGTCCTAATGGGCTTGGTATTACTCATGTGCTAATTGATTGGGCACGCAGGGAAGAAAAACTAAATTTGCTTATGAGGCGATTTTATGGCAGAACTCTCATCACAGGGGTAATTTGCTGAAAATGTTCAGTCCTCTCTGGTTATGTAAGATTGCCCCTGCTTCTGGGTTTTATCTCGGCTGGCTGAACATGTTTCCTGGAGGTAGACTCCCCCAGGACCTCAGAGGCCCTGCCTCCTCCTGCCTGCCTCCTGCCTTGCCTGCCAGGCAGTTGCCCTTGGGAGCGCTGGCAATTAGTGCCTTGTGCACAACTTTCTGCCTCAGGGGCGGCTTTCAAAATATCTCAGCTTCTCCTGTGGAAAAAACGCCTCTGTCTAAGGGCAAAACAGTTATTTTCGGATCAGCCATCTAGTGTTACAAAGCTCTTGCTCAGAGAGGAAAAGGAGAAAGGCAGAGGGCGTGTGTGCCTATGCGCCTGTGCCTGTGCGTGTGTGTGTGTGTGGTGTGTGTGTGTGTGTGTGTGTGTGTGTGTGTGCGCGCGCGCGCGTGCGCGCGCGCACGCACATGCATGAGGTCTGTGTGTGTGTTTTTAAGGGACATAATACTGTGCTTGGAAGGGAGAGGATGAAGAGGCTTGAACAAAGCTGGGGACTCTCCTTCCTCCCCACTCTCCTTCCTCCCCACTCTTCCTCCTTTTCTTTCTCCCTCCTCCACCCTATCTTCCTCTTTCTTCATTCTCTCTCTCCCTCTTCTTTCTCTTTTCCCTTCTTCCTCCACCTCATCTCCGTCCTCCCCTCCCTCTTCCTTCTCCTTCCTGCCTCTCACATCTCTCCTTCCTTTCCATCTCCCTGCCTTTCTCTTCTTTCTCTCCTTCCTCTCTGGCTCCCTCCCTGCTCTTGTCTCCCTTTCTCTCTTCTCCCCATCATCTAATCCTGTACCTATTGCTCTAAGCTCCCCCATCTCCAGTGACTCTAGAAGATTCCGAAGCCTTGCTTGGCCTTTGTTCTCTAGACTATCAATGCCACCCTGTGCTCTGTTGCCATCCTGGCAACAGAGTCCCACCAGTCATCAAGAGTCCCTAGGTCCCCAGGTCTCTTTTCAGGTGTCTGTAGCTGGGTGGGCTCCCCAGGCCTCCACTGCTGCTTGCTTAGCCTAGTTCTGAATTTATTCATCTCTTAGGACCTGAGGACAGAGATGGGGCTGCTGAGACCCTTGGCCCTGGACCAGCTTCCTCAGCCCTGAGGTATGCTGTGAGGATGTGTGTGTTGGATTGACTGTACCTGCTGTGTTTTCTGCAGCTAGATGGGGAGGTGGGAAGTGAGCATCTGTAGTCTTGGGAGTGAGGGCGACTACAAGACAGGCTCTGTGGGAACTGCAGCCTGACTAGCAGTTGGTAGCCTCCACTCACCCAGCAAGGCCCAGCCTGTTTCTGGTGTTGGTCACTGACCTGGAGACTCTACTGGGAGCAAGAGGAAATGATGTGGGACAAGATGTACTCCAGGGACCAAGAAGGGAATGTGGGAGCAGGAGCAAGGATGCCCTATGGTACTCAGATGTCCCATCTCTGTTTATCCTGTGCTAGTGAATAGGACCTGAAGGTCTACCTGGGAGCCAAGATGAAGAGAAAACAAGGCTTTACCAGGCAGGAGTGCCCAGGAGGACTCTGGGAAGTCTCTGTTCCCCCAGGACAAACCCTATGCAGTCCCATGATTGTCTGAAATTCTCCCTCTGTGAACAAACCACCTGGGCCTAGAAATACAAACACTCCTAGGAACCGACTATGCATTCACTATCACTGGTGACACATTTAGGGGATTTATTTGCTAGGCAGCAATGGAAGGGCAGATGTTCCCAAGGAGAGAAGGTTAGGGAAGTAGAGATGGGGCAAAATCCTGAGTCTAGAGGCTACACAGAACATTCCAAGTGTCTTAGCTGGGCTCTGTCCCCTTTGGGAGAAATGGAATTATAAAAACAACACCTACTCAAGTGGGCTGTCGGGACTGTCGACAAGCTGAGGCTCCTGGAGGTTCAGCCCAGTCCCGAGACTGCCTGGTAGGAAGTACTGAAAAGATGGAAGTTTTTACAAGTTGAAGATCAGTGAGATGGGAGTGCTGTGCTGACTCAAATGGTAGCCTAGCTTTGGGAAACCAAGCCCACCCAGGCTGACAAGCAGGAGACAAAGGGACAAGCATGAGCCTGGCAGGGTCAGGTCGATTCCTGGAGAGAGAGCAGCTGGGGAGACCAGAGGGCAGAGAGCAGAGCAGAGAGGAAAGAAGGAAGGTAAAGCTGATGTCATCATGGTCAGGGATGGGGAGTGTGGTGTGTGTGTGTGTGTGTGTTATGTATGTATGTACTGCGGCTGGGACAACTGGTCAACCTTCAAGGCTCCAGTAGGCACATGCAGCCTGTGGCCTGTTAGCTGTAGGCACCGTGGGAAATCCCTGAATGCGGGTCAACGTAAAATGATAATAGTACTTAACCCATTGTGTTTACAATTTGCTTTTGTAACTCGACAGCCTGGTTCTAAAACATGGACTTTGTGATTGGAGTTCAGAGTTCGGGCACCCCGCCAGGGTTTGCCAGTGAATCTAAGCAGAAGATGTAGAAGAAAGGATGTGTGAGTGGACTCAGTAGGTGGTGAGGGGCCACACAGCCCCTTATATGTTTAAGAAGTAGTAATTTTGTGTTTGGAGACAGGGTCTCATGCAGCTCAAGCTGACTTTAAATTCTGACTCTCTTCTATCTCCAGGGTGTTGGGACTGCACATATGTGCCAGCTTGCTTTCTAATGGAAACTCCCTCTGCCAAGACACGAGTCCTGCAAGCACGGGGATTTTCTTTTTTCCATCAAGATAGACCTGAATTAACATTTTGTGAAGAGCATGTGTCAGTCCCACAGGGCAGTCCCAGCGGCTCTGTGGCTGCCAGTGGTGGGGGTTCTACTCAGGATCTGTCTGACTTACGGGAGCCTGGTTCCTGACTGAGAAGTGAGACCTGGCACTCACTCAGGTGATGGACAGACAGGTATCCTATGTCTTCATGCTGGATTCCCTTTGTTCCCTCCAGCAGTGGGTGGAGAAGACATTAATATCACCCACTTTTCTTGTCTTGGGCCACTTGCCTGCCCAACTCTCTTAAGGCCAAACTCCTCCCCTTTCCAACCTGCCTTGGGAAGTTGGGAATAGAATGGGGTGATTTCCAAAGGACCCCTGTCTGGGTCTCCCCTTGGGGCCTTTCCTTCCTAAGACTGTACTCCTCCCTCACTGCGAGTTGACGGAGCACCCTCTACACAGCAGGGCTGTGTTCTGGAGTCAGAGGCCTCAAGGGGGGCTGCAGGCCGCCTGATTTAGAGCTCCAACAGGGCACTGTGTAAACTGTTTATTTAATCTCTCTGTTTGCATGCTTCCCTGGTGCCCCCCTCAGCACCTCTCCGCTTCAGGAAGCATTTCGGGGGCTGCAGGGTCAGCTCTGCTGCATTCATTGGATTAGTCCCACTGTGGACATTTGAGAAATATTAAGAACCTGGGTTGGAATATCTACTGGAGCCTCAAGCACCATGATCCAGGGGAAGCTAGCCAAAGGACCTGGTAGCTGTGTGTGTGTGTGTGTTTTCACATGAGTGCAGGTATAGGCACTCATGTATCAGGTATCAGATGTCTTCCTCAATTGCTTTCCTTTATTTATTTATTTATTTATTTATTTACATATGTATGTATGTATGTATTTATTTTAAAGACATGGTCTTTCGTTGGACCCAGAGTACACTGACTAGACAGGCTTGTCTGGTTCAGGGAAGCCCTAGAATTCAGTTGCCTCCATTCCACAGCACTTGGGTTATCAATGGACTCCACCATGGCTAGCCTTTACATGGGAGCCAGGGATATGAACTCTGCATGGCAGAAACTTTACCAACTAAGCCATCCTCCACCAGATACTTTCTATAGCTTGAGAGATCTCTGGAGCGCCAGCCTCCTCCAGATTCCAATGGCTATATCCACCCTGCTTGGAACCCTCTGTGCCTCTTAGCCGTTCCCCCTTTTCTACCACCCTGCCACTTTCTGTCACTCAAACTATTCTAGCATTTGGCCCATCTTCTGAGGACACCTGCTTGTGGTAGGAAAGGACTTTGTAAAGAGTCATCTCTACGGCTCTGTGGAGAGCATTATGACCCTTCTGGGGAAGAGCAGACAATCACCATGATCACCTCCAAGTAGCCCTAGCCCTCTGGTCTAGATTTCAACAAAAGCCTTATCTCTGACCCAGAGACATCTCTTATGGGCCTGGTGGACAGGTGACTTCCAGAGTCTCCCACCTCAAGGACAGTAGAGAGCTCTGCTTAGGGGCTCAGGATCAAGCTGCAGCCCCCATTTATCCTCTGAGTTAACTGTGTGGCATTGGGTAGATCTCCTTCCCTCTCAGACCTTAAGTCTCCAGGAGTTACCTGCCCGAGGAAGGCAACCTTTGGCCCCACTGAGCAACTTCTCCTTCACAGATGGAATTATGTCCAAAACATCAGCTCCAGGGTACGGATCCATCCTTTCTGCCCTGATAAAGATGCCAAGTTTTCATTGATGATCCAAGTCCCCAAATGTTTCCCTAAATGGGAGGGGGGGGCCACGAAGGGAGGAGATGGCTGCCTGTGGGCAAGGGACAGGCTGATACCCTGAGCATGTGGATAGAGCCCTGAGGAGAGCCCTGTAGACTCTGAAATGAGCTCAGTGGGATGGAAACCATCCAAAGGAGACATGCAGCCTATGGCAAGCCAGGACTTGACGGCTCTGGGGGTGGTATCCAGTAGGGTCTTGGAACCCTGCCCAAGGAGTGGGTACTACTGCTCAACTCATTCCACTCCACCCCTGAGAACCTTCCAGGCTGCTTTTTCCCATTCTCGCTGCCAACCTGAGCCACTGTGCTGTGCTCCACCACGTCTCTGTAGGCTGGGACACTGCCCTCTCCTACCAGCTGTGAGAACTCTCTCAGGTTTTCCTATGGAAGGAGGAAGGAAAGTATCACTCTGTCCCAGTGTGGCTTGACTGTCTGTCTTGGAGGTCTCTGGGTCAGGTGGCCTCTCCCTGACACATCTGTCTCTTCGACTGCCTTACTATATTTAACAGTGGACGTTAGATGACGTGATGCTCTTGTATGCTGAGGGTAGCTTCTCTACAGTAGCACACAAGTATCTGTAATCCTGGCTCCTACAGTTAGATGGGAGAAGAGTCAGGAGAATCCCCAGAAGCACTGTGGGCCAGCTAGCCTGGGGTATGTAAGACACAAACCCTGTCTTATACAACAAAGTGGAAGAGGAGGGCTAACTTGGATTTTGTCCTCTGACCTCAACATACAGGCTGTGGGGCACACACACACACACACACACACACACACACACACTCTTTGACATTGACCTTTGACCTCTACATCCATGTGGGTGTGAGCAGCTGAACTCACCTGAATGTTTACCCAAATGCAACACACACACATACACACACCACACTCACACAACACACACACACAACAAGCTGGGTCTGGCATTGCCTACCTGTAAGACTAGCACTTGAGAAGACCGTGAGGCCAGTTTTGAGATCCTGTCTCGAAAAATAAGAAGAGAGGAGAAGAAAGGAAAGGAAAGCACTCCTCGTCAGAGAATTCTTTTTGTAGATAATGTATTTATGTTGAAGTGGTGGACAGTAAGATGTGCTCACCCTCCTAGGTGACTTCAGTCACCTTTTTTTTTTTTTCTCTTCGTCCTGTGGTGAAAAGAAGACTCTTATGGTACACGCAGCCATGGTGGCATTCCAAAGAAGCATGCTGTATTCCATGCATGTTGATGCTTAGACCGGGCCCACACAACACCACACGCCGGCTGAAGCATCACGTTCCTCAGACATCTGTTTGTGGTTCCTGTCTCTATGTCCCAGCATTCCAAGCTGGCTATTCTGCCAATGGCAGCCTAGTAGTGCCTGTGCAATGTGTGTGTGTTGTGTGTGTGTGTGTGGTGTGTGTGTGTGTGTGTGTGTGTGCATGCATGTGACGTGTATATATTCAGGGCCAGAGGCTGACAGTGGATATTTCCCTCAATAGCTTTTCATTATATATATGTTTTTGCTTGTTTATTTTGAATTACACTCTTCTTGAGACAGGGTCTCTTACTTACCAGGTTAGCTGGGCCCTGAGCTCCCTGAGAATGCCGGGATAATAGGCCTATGCAGGACACAATACATCTAGCTACTTCTATGAAGGTTCTGGGGATTTGAATCAGGTCCTCAAAATTGTACAGCAAGTTTTTAGGCAGCAAGCCCCTCCTCCAACCCTGAAATGTTTTAAAATGAACTTTGTAATGGTCACAGGATCCCTCAAAAATTCCTTGAAATAGACCCTTTTGAAAGGTTGGTTGTACAATATGTAAATTGTGTTTAGTTGATAAGAACAAAACAGTCAGCAGAATGTGGCAGCACACCTGTAATCCTCGATACTTAGGAGTTCCAGGACAGCTGCACTGTAGACTATATGCATTAAATATTTTTTTTGAAACAGGGTCTCTCTACATAGCCCTGGTTGTCCTGGAACTCACAATGTAGACCAGGCTGGTCTACAACTCACAGAGATGGGCCTGCCTTTGTCTCCTGAGTGCTAGGATTAAAGGTATGATCTGAGTGCATGTCTTTTTTTTTTTTTTTTTTTATTTTTTCCCACTGAAGGACAGCGGAAGATCGCATGACACTACAGCGATGTTTGCCACTGCAGGCCGGTCTGAGTGCATGTCTTAAAAGCAAGATACAAACAAACAAAGATACCCTAGAACTATGGCCCTAATAACAAGACCTCTGAAACCTGGCTTGTCCCTTCTTGACAAAGCAGCCCTTTACCTGTCCTTGCACCTGCCCTTACACCTGCCCTTACACCTGCCCTTACACCTGTCCTTGCACCTGCCCTTACACCTGCCCTTGCACCTGCCCTTGCATCTACCCTTACACCTGCCTTGCATTCCCTCCCTTCACCTGCCCTTCACTGCCTGCACTTGCCTTACACCTGTCCTTGCACCTGCCCTTGCACTTGCCCTTACACCTGTCCTTGCACCTGCCCTTGCATCTGCCCTTGTATCCCTTGATCCTTGCATCTGCCCTTGCACTTACCCTTACAACCTATCCATACCTATCCTTTGCACCTGCCCTTGCACCCAGGTCTACCCTCTTGCTCCTGTGCTTATCCTGTTACCTACCTTCCCTTAAGTGGGACTGCTTCTGTCGCTCACCCTCCCAGCTTCTTCTCCCCATGTGTCTGGCTGTCTAGTCTCCTTTGTTCATCTCAACAGCACCGTCTCCCCCCACCAGGGTCAGGGGTGGCAGTGCTGCTGTTCTGGGGCAAGAGAGCCTCTAGGCAGGTAGCCTCTGCTGGGCTGTGGGTGCTCACATCACCTGTACCTATTCTTGGCTGTACGAACTTCACAATATCCTTGTCTAGAATATGGCTCTGAGGCATAGAATATGAGCTCTAATTCTGTTATTTCTTGGGTGGATGGGCAGAATGGCTGCCCTTTCCTGTTCCTAGCTCATATATTAAAGTCCTATCCCACCAAAAGGGAATGTGACTGTGTTTGGAGATCTGAGTTAGTCACTCTTGCAGTTTCTTCTCTGCATACTCCAGGCTAGAGTTCCTGGAATTAAAAGAACATGCCATTGTGTTTAGCATTCATTCATTCATTCATTCATTTACTCATTCACTCACTCATCCACTTACTCATTCATTCACTCCCTCACTCATTCACACCTTCATTCATTCACTCCCTCAATCATTCACTCCCTCATTCATTCACACCTTCATTCATTCACACCCACATTCATTTGCTCATTCATTCATTCACTCATTCTACTTTTTTTATTTTGTTTTGCTTTTGTTTTTTGGAAATCGATTCTCTTTGTAGCTCTGGCTGTCCTGGAATTCATTATGTAGATCAGGTGGCCTCAAACTAACCAAGATATGCCTCCTGAGTGCTGGGATTAAAGACATGAACTACGACACTCCACTTGCTTTCAGATCTTCACATGGGCTCTGGGCTTGGAACCCAGCTTCCTCTGTAAGTGCTTTTACCTACCAGGCCATCTTGCTGACTGTGTCCCGATGATGTGGATTGAGTTACTGACAGTCTTCTTAGTGGAAAAGACAGGCATCAAGGACCAAGGGGAGACATGATGTGTGTGCATGAGGTCAGGATTTCCCAAGATTAACCTTGCCAGTGAAATGCCTTGACAGGTAACTTCATGCCAATGAAAGGACTCCTGCTAATTAAAAGAGTCAAGAAAAGGTCAAATACCAGGCAGGCTGCCGTGGTTGTGAGAGTTGCGTCTTCTCAGTGTTTCCCCACCACAGGAACCTTTTACCGCAGGCTTCAATGGGCTCTGAGCAGACCTGATGATGGCTCCACAGGGAGTGACAAAGTGGGAGCAAGGTGGTGATGACATCAGGACCTTCCAAGTCCTCTGCAGGCCTCTGTACTCCGGTCTCCAATACTGCAACCTCTAATTAGAGTCCAGACCACGCTTGCTGTACACACGCCAGTGAGAGAGACCCACCCATCAGGTCTTTGGTCCAGGTGTTTCGGGAGGTCTTGGGCCACCCTCAAGTAGGTGGGGCTCTGAAGAAAGCTCTGCAGGTGAAAAGCAATCTACCCTAAAAGTCTATGCCTAGCCAGCTCCGTGTCACCTGCTGAATCTAGCCAGTGTCAACTTCATTTCTTCCCAGTTCAGTTAGGTTCTTCCTTAAAACGAATCAAAGCAAGCCTGTTCCTCTCCAAAACACAGACAAAACAGAAAACCCAATAACTAACCAAACAACTCTGGCTGTGTTCCCTCTCAGCGTACCCAACCCCAGTGTCTACACAGTGGCTACACAGCAAGGCGGCTTCCAGGACACCTTTAGACACCCCGCAGATCTGAGGCCAAGCGTGGTTTTGCTCCTTGACAAGTTGTGCACATTTGGGAAACTGAATCTCCCTCTCTGGGTCTCATACCCTCACTCTGACAGAGGAGATAAGTTCCCTGGGTGGTGCCTGCTCACAGCAAGGATGAATGGAGATTGTTCTAACCCAGTCTCTTGTCTTTCCTTTCTCTCTTTGTTCTTCCTCTCTGCCTTTGCCTGGATCTACCCCCACTGTCCAGCCATCTTGGACACACAAGACACTTGCTGGATGACAGACACATAATTGCCAACACCCAGGAGGACTTGTACACATATCTGTCTAATTCACTATGGTTCCGTTTTTCTTCCTTGGAAAAGCCAGTGATAGTCTTCTCTTTGGTTCCCAGTGGAATCCAGTGGGGAAGACCCTGCTCTCCCTCTATGGAGCTCACTGACAGGCAGAGGGCCTCTCAGACTCTCCCTTCTCCTACTCGCTCTCCTACTGAATAATGAAGATGCCCTCAGACCCGGCTCCCTCCCTCCTGGCTCCCAGCCTCTGATATATTTGATCCCAGATAGCATAATTTTTCACTTAAATGTGAATGTATTTGTGAATTGATAGAAAATAGTTCTCACTTGGGTGATATAATACAGGACTGCCCCCATCCCGGCTGCTATTTTGATTGTGACTTAAATGGATGAGGCCATCAATAATTATTTTATTGAACAGGCACATAAAAAATGATGCCGGGCTGAAGTAATTTCCCAGGCGAAGACAAACTAATGCATTGGGGGTAGGCTACCTTTGCAGCCCCGAGCCTGCTGCAGAGTGCTGGGGGTGGGGAGATCCTTACCTATCAGGCCCTCCTCCCCTAGAGGAGGACTTCCCTGCAGGGAACCTGGGGTGTGGAGCAGAGTGGCTGCTGGTGACCTGAAGACAGCAGCAGGGACTAAGGAGTCCCTGAAGCACTTCCTGGGTCATCTTGATCCCACTCTGTAACCTGGGGTCTGTGCAGGAGGAGAGGGCCTCTCAGACAGGCTGGAGGCTGCATGGATGCCCGGCTCCTCTGGGGAATAAAATTTTGCTTACTTATTTACTCAGTGCTCAGTTACTCTAGATTTGTAGGATTCCAGCACCTCAAACATGTCCTCTAAAGGGGGAAGCACAGAAAAGGCTGTCAATGGGACATGAACGCACCCAACCCCCGACCCCCAAACCCACAAGTCTCATGAGCATCTGCCTCACCATAAGTTTGGGCTCACTTTGATGGTGTCTGCTGACTTGAGCCGAGGTTACAGAGCTAGGCAGGGCAGCGTCCACATTCCAGCTGCTGATACGAACCACTGTCTGGATAACAGTTTCCCCAGCTCTGGCCTTTTCTGTCCCACCGTGCTTGTAAGCCTACCTGAATAATGATTTGCTTTATTTTCCTAAGCCAGCCTTTTAATTTAGTTTCATCTGTGGCAATAAATCCATGAACCCATCATTTGATATATTCTCTCTGTGTCTATGTATCTGTCTCTAACTCTCTCCTCCCCGTCTCTTTTCTAGTCTTCTCTTCTCTTCTCTTCTCTTCTCTTCTCTTCTCTTCTCTTCTCTTCTCTTCTCTTCTCTTCTCTTCTCTCTTCTCTTCTCTCTCTTCTCTTCTCTTCGACACAGTGTCTCATGAAGCTCAGACTAGCTTCAAATTCCCTGTGTAGCTAAGGATAACCTTGAACTCCTGCCTCCACGCAATGAATGCTGGGATTACAGACATGTGACTCCATACTGGTTTACATGGTGCTGCAACTCAAACCCAGGGCTTCATGTATGCTACACAAGCACAATACCAACTGAACCACACCCACATTCCTCTCTTCTGTCCCATCTCTCTCATTATGTAGCCCGAGTATGGCTTCCAATACCTAATCCTCTCCCCTCAGTCTGCCTAGGGCTAGGATTATAAGCTTGCCTGCCTGACTTTTTTTTTCCTAATGCTCATAAAAAAAAAATCTAACTGATGTAGAATATCTGCATCCGGCTAATAAGAAGCATCTAGAAGCACCAGGTGGGGGTGGGGTTGTACCCAGAGAGCAGAGCTAGGAAGGGATGGTGCCTTTCTTCGTGACCATCTCTCTGCTAGTCTGGTCTAGGTCGGCAGATCACAAAGGTCTACAGGAGCCTGCTAATCCCGGGACAAGAAGGTCTGGAGATCTGCACAAGCCTCCCTTTTCCCTTGGGGCTGCAGCTTGCTTTCCTTAAACTAAAGCCACCCATTACTGCCCCATAATGAATGTACCCATGTTCCACTTCAGGGCAGATTCTGGGAGCCAAGTACACAAGGTTTTCCTTCATGTTTGAGTTAAATGGCTCATCTTCATAGGAAAATTGTCAGAGGATCAGAGACCTGGAATGCAATAACTCAGAGGGTCACAAATCCCAGACCATGGCGGAGGTGGGGAGGCCCAAGAATAAGGGTCCCCAGAGGTGGGGAATCTGCCTGAAGCCATCTGGTCCTTCCTGGATATTAGTCAGATTCTAGGACCTCTGGGGTCAGGTGGGAAAGACAGAATGAGGGGGCCAAGTTTGTACCTACAAAAGGGCAGGTCCCTTCTGAAGAGATGAACTGAATGAAGAGGAAAGAATTAACTGGGCTACTTCTCTAGGTCAGATTCAGCCACCCTGTGGCTCTGGCCTAGATAGAGCATGCAGAAATGTTATAAGGTTGCAGGGTCTTAGAGGGCTTGGCCTGGCCTCCAGGATTCACTATAGCACTTGAAGTGGCTGTGTGTCCCATTGGAGTCAAGAGTCTGGTCATCTCAGCTCTTGTGCAGACAGGAGGAAGGTCCCCAGGATAAATATAGCCTCCTCCCAAATACTTGTTCAGTTTTGATTCCCAGGATCTCTCTGGTTGGGGCTGCTGTGTGCAAACAACTGGGCAAATGTGTTGTTGGGTCTCCCCACCTCCGCCATGGTTGACTGGATTCCTGCTAATTTAGGGCATCTTCCCCAAGGACTTAATATTGTCACAGATATACAACCCCTGGGGTCGGGAGACGTCTCGATTAGCAAAGTGCTGAGGATCTGAGTTCAGACTCCCAGTGTCCATATAAAAATGTCCAGTGCAGTGATGTCCACCTGTATCCAGCACTTGAGAGACAGAGACAAGAAGATCTCTAGAGCTTGCCGGCTAACTGGCCTAGGCAATCGTTAAGCTTCAGGCCCAAGGAAAGAGCCTGTGGCCTATTGGCTTTAACTGCCAATTTGACACCATCTACAGTCACAAGAAAGAAATGCTTTATTGAGAAATTGCTTAGATCAGATAACCTACTCAGAGGTGGCACCATCCAGAGTGGACTGGGACCTTCCACATCAATCTTTAATCAAAGGGGGAAAATTGTACTATAGACCCACCCACAGGCCAGTCTGATGGAGGCAATTCCTCAGTTGAGGCTCTCTCTCAGACTACTGTAGTATATGTGTCAAGTTGACAAAAACTAAGGAGCCAGCCTCCCTTTGTCCATTTAACCTCTTCACTTCTTTCACAGGTCCATTTTCCCTTTTCTGATACCCTCTGCTCATCCTTGTTGGGAGCTGACAGGCAGAATAGCTGGGTGGGGCCCATCTGTGGCAAGCACAGTGGTAAGCCAGGCATCGAAGGAGTCGTGGTAGCATCTCCATGCCCCCGCCATGGGCTCTCTGCTTTTCCCAAAAGCCCAGGCTCAGTAGCTAGCACACAGTCAACAGAGATGCATGGCTCTGGCCGGGAGGAAAATGAAGGCCAGGGTACCCTGCTGGTCTTCTGTAGATAGGAAGGAGGCTGTGGTAAGAATGTTGTATTTACTCCATTACCTTAGGATGATCCTACGTGATAAGATCTAAGATCGTCAACAAGGAGACTGAACAGTGGAAGCAGGCAAAGTCGCTTCCCCAAGGTTGTGTAGCTGTCCTGTACCAGGTCCAGATCTGAATGCAGGCATCTGGCACATACCCTTGACCTTTGCACTGTTTGGCCTCTCGCATCCTGATTCCTTGAGCCAGTAGGTCAAGCCTGGCTTAGCTTTCTCCCATCTCAGGCCCAGAGGGCTACTTTCTTGACACTGCTATTTGGATCTCTATCCATGGGCATTTGACATCTTCTTTTCTTCTCAGACACGAACCCTTTTCAATATAAGACAAAGCCTTCTGCCCACGTTTGAATTTGTTCACTGGCTCTGGAAGAGATCACCAGAAACCTGAGGTTTGCTGTGGGCTTTGCAGCTCGGGAGCTCACGCTAGACCTCCACCTGAAGGTCTCGATCAGTAAGCAGTACAACGGTGGAGCATTGGCACTTGGTACCTGCTCCCCGGAGTGCTGATACTGGCTGACGACCATACCTTGAGCACTGCCGCTGTGAAGATGGCAGACTAGAGGTTAGCTCGTTCCATAAAGAGCTCTATGCAAGCATGGAGCTGCTCCTCGGAGCCCATGTCTAAAGCCAAGCCTTGCCTAACTGATGAGCCTCTGACCAAGGAGAGACCTTGTCACAAAACAAAAGGTGGATGGCACCTAAAGAATAATACTCATGATGTCCTATCCCTCCATACACACTTATATGCCTGCTCAGATATGTACATCTCAAACACACGCCCCACAAACACACGCACAACACACGCACACACACGTGCAGCAGGCTTTGATTCCTCACTAGACATCTCAGAAAGACAGGAAGGCGGTCCCTGCAGGCTCATACACATGCATGCCTGCACGTACACACACACACCCCTGTGCACAGGGCTGGGGCACATGTGCCCTGCTGTGATGAATAGCATTCATTTAGGCAGTGTAGAAAGCGCTGCTCTACAGATCTATCGGGTTTTTATTAACTGTTTGGCTGTCACACTTTCAAAATCAATCACACCATGCTGCCCTCTGGAGACTCACTGGGATTTCAGGCCTGGCTTCCTGGTCTAAATGTGGCCCGGGCTTGGCCAGGCTAGCAGGGCTAGGGTAGGTGGAGGAGGGGTGGAAGCACAGGAGTGACTGAATCCTTTCTTGTCACCTCATGAACAGCCTGCTCTGTGCACTCCCCTCTCTCCCTCCCGCCATCCTGAACCTATGCCTCAAACTCCGTGTTCAACTGCACCCTCCGTGCCAGAGCTCACTATGTGTTTCTTGATTCTTGAGCCAGGCCCAATGTGAATGTTTCTTGTTCCTCACTTACCAACCAGTAAAGCAGGTGGGGCCAGGCAAAGACCCTCAGCAGGCTGCTGTGAGGCAGAAGGGAGTTTAAACTTTCCAAAACCTTTAAGGGAAAACAAACCATCAAAAGCCTTTGAGCTGACGCAGGTCAATATTTCAGTTGGTCAGGCTCCTGGACTGACATAGCCAAGGCCAGGTGTAGGGAGCTGGCTCTTCAGTCCAGTGAAACAGGGGGGTCTCTGTGTCGAGTGGACCACCCCATGGAGTCCTGTCTTCAGTAACAGCAGGCTGTGGGTCCTCAAACTGCCCTGGCACAGTTGCAGGATGCAATCTGGCTGTCTGCTCCCTATTCCCACAGGAGTGGGCCTGGAGTCTCTAGCTCTGGTGAAAGCTGAGCTCTGTGACTTTCTGGAGGGCCACTGTAGTGACATTGACTTGAAGGGAGCCCCCAGTAGAGGGTAAGAGAAAGGTGAGTGAATACGAAAAATCGAAAAATCGGGATGAAACCCTGGGGCTTCTGTCCCTCTGTGGGTCTAACCCAGGTGTCTGCTGCTTCCTATCTCTGGTGTCATGGCAACAGCTTGCCTAGTCTGGAAGCCACATTTATTCCAGCCTCAGGACTTGGATTCAACCTTGTTCTTGTGTGGTCTCCGTACTAGCTAATTTATGTCCACTTGATACAAGCTAGAGTCAACTGAGAGGAAGGGACCTCGACTGAGAGAATGCCTCTATAAAATCAGGTTGTAGACAAGCCCGTAGGACAGTTTCTTAATTAGTGATTGATGGGGGAGGGCCCCAGCTGGTGGTCCGGGCTCTATAACAAAGCAGGCTGAGCAAGCCGTGAAGAGCAAGCCAGTAAGCAGCATCCCTCCATGGCCTCAGCATCAGCTCCTGCTCTGGGTTCCTGCCCTGGCTTTCTTCAGTGAAGAATGGTAATGGTGGAAGATTAAGCCAAATTAACCCTTTCTTCCCCAGTTATTTTTGGTCATGGAGTTTCATCACAGCAATAACCCCTAACTAAGACAGTGTCCCTCTCTCCCTGGTCATCCCTGACCCCAGCCCCACACTCAGATCCTTACTCCTGAGAACTGGACATCTTACCTTCTACTCAAACATAATCACCTGACAGTGTGGGATGGGGCTTTCTGCCTGTGTTTCCTGATTTGTCCCACAGTTCTGGTGGCAGTGGGGTTGTGCTCTTTACAACAAGGGGTTCACTCTTGACCTCCATCAGAGTCAATGCCCCCTCCCCCATTCCCTTTCTCCTCCTTTTTCCTCTTTGAACTCTATTCATATTTGCCTGGACCTACATACCTGGCCACAGGGAAGTCCTTGACCCAAAACAACAAACACTTTCTAAATATAACTGCTCAATCTGTATATGTTGTTGTTTTTATGTGTGTGTATGTATGTATATAATCTGTGTACATGTGTATATATGTATACATACATATATTTTTTTCCAGGACTGAATGTTTGCTATTGGATAATCAACTAGTGTGTCTTTACCTGAATGTTACCATTTCTCCCCTGTCTTTTTTGTTTGTTTGTTTTCTTTTGTCTTGAAGACTGGGTTTCTCTATGTAGCCCTATGTGTCCTGGAACTTGCTCTGTAGACCAGGCTGGCCTTGAACTCACAGAGATCTGCCTGCCTCTGCTTCCCAAGTACTGGGATTAAAGGCGTGCACACCACCGCCCAGTCCTTTTTTTTTTTAAATTAATAGGGGCAAATGGAATATTAGTCACTCTAAAAAAGAATGAAGCACTAGCCTATGTTATAAGATGCATGAACCTCAAAAACATGTTGAATGAAAGAAACCGAGCAGCAAAGGTCACGTGATACACAGCCCCCCATCTAAGAAAGGTCTGAGTTGGGAAAGCTCACCCAGACATATAAAGCTGGCAGCAGGGCTAAGGAGACAGAATGGGGAGGGCTAGGTGTGAAGAGAATGTTCTGGAACTAGATAGAAACAGTTTCACAATGTCCTGAACATTCTTAAATGGCACTGGATGCTGAGCTGAAAACTGACTCGTCTTGATAAGATGTGAATCGTGCCTTAAACACACAAATACTAATGTCTCCACACCTTGGGTGCTCATACCTTGAATGCTCTCAAAGCTGGAAATACCTCAGTTCTAGTAGCTCATGTGCTCAGGGATGAAGCCAGAAAGACTCTGACTGATATGCTTGTGATTTGGGGCACAGGCCCTCCTTGGCCTTTGTGGTCACAGGTTCCAGCTTAGAGGCCTCAGAAAGCTGACCAAGGAGGAAAGAGCAAGAGAGGACAGAGGCACCTGAGTCGGGTAGAAGGGAGTGGGGGCGGGGCAGGGCAGAGTCAAGGCGGGGCCAGGGGTGGGCGTGGTCAGGGCGTGGCCAGGGGCATCCCCCCCACCCCCACTAGGCTGTGGTCTGCGCTTCCCATACAAACAGCTCATACCTCATTGCAGCCTCATAGCTTTCAGCTCTGCAGAGGAGGCCAGTAGAATTGTAGGGCAAGCAGACAGCCCACAGCCACTTGGTAAGAAAACATTGCTCTGCTTCAAGGTCTGCTACAGCGACAGGCAGGGCCTTCGTGACAAGAGAAGGGAAAGGTGTGCTTGGCTTTGTGTCCCTTCTGCTGGGAAGCCTTGTGGGCTGAGCAGAGGAGGAGTTAGATGACCAATGGTTGACAAGAACAATCCCCGCAGCTCTGTGGAGAGTGACTCACAACAGCCACAAAGAGGGGACAGTGAGGCACAGTCTTCGCTCCCGGGGTGTCTGCAGTCGGTGAGGCTGTGAATGTGAGGTATGGGTGGCGATTTGAGGCTGCTGCTGCCTGACAGGCCCCCGCTGTATGTACTGTGTGATGGTCAGCACACCAGTGGACCTCTCTGTGATTCTTTGCTCATCTGTGAGACTCGGCAAATGGGCATAGCTGCTTGGAAAGGCTATCGTGAGGACAAGTGTGACAGACAGTGGCAGGACACAGTAAGCACTTACTGTGTGTTGGCCGTGTTCCACTCTGAGATCATCTCCTGGCGGGTGGGTGGAGCTGAGGAGAGATTCTGCAGGGATCTGCCTCCCCATTCTGGGCTTGGAGTCCTCCTCATAGACTGAAGATTTGCCAGCGCTCCTGATGATCCTTCCAGCTTAATACTCAGAGGACCAGAACCAAGACCCCAGAACAGAAGAGGAAAGCAAAGGGCAAACCCCTAGGCTGTGCCCAGAGGGACCGCGAGGGCAGCTTCTGTCAATCTTTCTCATGCTCCAGCCAAAGGCTATTGTTCACTTCACAGATGAGGACCGTCACTTCATTTGGGTTAGTGTATTATTTTTTTTAACTTATTGGATAAATACTTTGGAGGACAAATTACTGTTTTGTAAACAGTTTAATTTGGGAGCTGACAAGATGGTTCAGTGGGTAAAGACATTGGCTGAGCAAGGCTGGTGACTTAACTTAGATACTTGGAACCCACATAAATGCAGATAGAGAGACCTATCCCCATCAGATTGCCCTCTGACCTCCACACATGCACCATGGTTGGCCTGTCACCATATCACACATACACACACATACAGACACACACACACACAAATCACTAACTTCAGATAATCATTTGGGTGGCTGAGGAGATGACTCAGTCATTAAAGGACAAAGAAAGCACAGGAAGCTGAGTTTGAGCCCCTAGACCCATGATAATAATCTGGGCACATGTTATTCCAGTGCTGGAGGAGGAACAGGCAGACCCACAGGGCTCTCTGGCTATTTGGTAAGTTCCAGGCCAGTGAGACTGTCTTTAAAAGCCAATGTGGATGACACCTGAAGAATGACAGCCAAGGTGGGCCTCTGGTTTGCACATGCTCATGTACACGTGTGCACCTGCACACATGTGCGTGCATGTGTGCAGGCACAGACAAGTCACTGTTTTCAATTTCATGTGCATTTCTTTTGTGTCTGTTCCTTGGTCCGAGGTCAATGGTGTTGTTATGGAGTTTTCTGGGGTTGCTCTCTGGAACCAGCAGCTGACCTACCAGTCTTCCCCTTGTGCTCAGTAGAAGAAGTACTGTTATCCACAAAGCTATGGGGTCGTATGCACACATACATGTATATATGTGTACACAGATGTTCGAGAGAACAGAAGAGCCAACAAAAAAGTATGAGCCTATAATCCTAGCAGGTCAGGAGCATGGAGAGTTCAAGGCCAAGTGTCTTGACTAGTTCTTTTTGTCAACTTGATACAAGTTAGAGTCTCCCAGGAAGATGGATGCTCATTGAGAAAATGTCTAAGCAGATTGACCTGCAGGTGAGTCTATAGGTCATTTTTAAAATTGATTATTGATATGGGATGTCCCCAACTCACTGTGGATGGTTCCATCCCTGAAAAGGTGGTCTTGGTTTGGGTAAGAAAGCAGTGGAGCTAGCCATGAGTAACGAGCCAAAAGGCAGCTCCCCTCCGTGGCCTCATTTTGTGCCTAGAGGTCCCTATGTTGATTTCCCTTCATGATGAACTATATACCATAAGATGAAAAAAAAATACTTTTCTCTCCGTGCTGTTTTTGGTCATGATGTTTGTCCTGGCAATAGAAAGCAAACTCAAACACCTACCTCCTTACAGAAGGAGTTAGAAGCCAGCAAGGCTATGTGAGTCCTTGGCTCAAACATGAGAAGTGGAGAGTAATTGAGGCAACATCTGGAGCCAGTTTTTGGCCTCCACATGCATACATGCACAGATGTGCAATACGTCACGTGTACACACACACAGACAGAGAGAGAGAGAAACAGAGACAGGAGGAAGATGAGACAAAGAAGGCACTATAGAATGAGGTCCATAGTCCCAGCCATGCTGAAAGCAACAGGCCCCCACTTTCCACCATGCTAGCTGTTTTCCCTGGTCTCAGCCACTTGGAGCAAAAGACAGAAGTCTGAACAGTGGACAGACACCTATGGAGGCTGGCTCATAAACATTTGGTACGTTCATAGCTCAGTGGCCCAACCAGGCCAAACAAGGGCTAGCCAACTTCAACCTAAAGCTCACTGGCCATGTTGCCTTTGCCCATGAGCACATGTGGGAGTGGGGACAGCTGCTCCTTTTGGTGGGTACAAAGGTCGTAGCAGGTTTGTGTGACACAACTGAGAGGAGGTAACAACAGCTATTTTGATGGCAAGGCCAGATGTTACCTCCCCTTACCTAACAAAGACATAGACCCTGTCTAGTCTTGTTGGTTTGTGCTGAAGCCAGCATAGGAGCAAAGTTCTCCATCACCCTTCTGGGATGGAGACCTCCACAACCCTGGCACTAGAGTGGCATTCAGTGAGGATGAGTGGATCTGGGTGGAGTGGGAGCTGGGTTTGGTTTAAGTTCAAAGACTTGAAGTCCTAAGTAGAGGATGGGGGACAGACACTGGCATGCAAACAGTCTGTCTAAGAGCTCGCTCCCTCTTTCTCTCTCCCTCTGTCTCTTTCCTCTGTCTCTGTCTCTGTCTCTGTCTCTGTCTCTCTCTCTCTCTCTCTCTCTCTGTCTCTCTCGTCTCTCTCTCTCTCTCTCTGTGTGTGTGTGTGTGTATGTGTGTGTATTTTAGCAGCAAGATCAACAGAGGCCATAGTATGACCCAGCTGCTAAACCAAGGAGGCCTGCCTCTCAGTGACCTAGCCAGAGCCGGCACCTCCAGCATTAGCAAGTGACAGCCTCATTTTTGGCTTGTGCTGTTGGCTGCTTTCCAGAATTTTCACTTATTTCTAGGTGTCACAGATTTAAAAGCATATCAAGGTTTGAAGAGCGTAAAAAGGAGACTGGCTGAGTTGCGGAAGACCTGGGGGGCCTGCCAGAGACCCTGTTAGAGTGGTAACGATTTCTGCGTGGGAAAGAGGGCAAGTGTAAGAGGTGTGAGCTGCATCTTGGGTTTATGAGGGTGCTGTCGTGAGACAAAGACTTGTTCAGCAGCTGCGGTGGGCAAGGCTGAGACTCAACAGTGATGGGTGGTGCTTCTTAAAATGGGGGAGGCAGAGTCTAACAAGAATAAGAGTCTGTGTGTGTGTGTGTGTGTGTGTGGTATACCCTAATGTATCCTGGAGATTCAGAGCTTTGTCCTAGTACATGCATGCCATATATATTATGTGTATGTGTGTGTGTATCTATATCATCTATATCTATATCTATCATCTATATCATCTATATCTATATCTATCTATATATATCTATATCAATAGATGGACTCCATGGAAAAATCCAAAACCACAAAAGAGCTTGTCCTTTCCCAAGTCCTTGATTAAGAGCAAGAGCCTGGTACTGAGCTGACAACAGGGAGTGTGGCTGATAGCCAGGACACCATCCCCAAGGAGCCTTACTAACAAAATTGTCCTTTCCAGGATCACCAGTACAGTGGACAAATTGGTCAGGCTCTTTCACTAGTGGGCTATACATGGATACAGCACACGGTGTTGATAGTCTCCTCTGAGATGCTGGAGTGGGGAAAAGATGGGGAGCTGGAGGCAAAGCGGTCCTCTGTAAAACAGACTGGCGCACACAAAAGCCTATTGGTGCTTGAAGACGGCCTGTGACAGATACATCAGAACCAGTACGGCCTCTTCCCTCTGCTGTCCACCTCCCAGAGCCAATCAGAGGCAAATTTATTTCTGTGCAAAGCCTTCTGACAGGGTGAGCTTGTACACCCACCAACATATGATGTGGTGATATATACACACAGGATTATTTTCATAGACATGGGGGGCTTTGGTGACACAGACCCTTTTAACATAACAGTCTGTCTCAGCACACAGAGCGCTGGAGCGCCTTTGAATATCTGCATGGCACTCCATCCTGTTGATGCCTGTAATTTATTAAAGTGTCCTAGTAATGGCGTTAGGATGTCACTAGTCTCCTGGTATTGCAATTATGGTGGCAGTGAATATTCTCATGCGTAAGTCATTCTGCAGCCCCCAGAGCTGACCAGCTAGGCTAAATAACATAAAACCAAGAGCTGGGCAGAAGGGGCTGTGCACTTGGTGTTTTCATTAGGGTTGCCACGCTGCCTTTTCCCCTCACAGGATGCCAGAACTGCCTGCCTCCCCATCCTCACGGTGCAGCATCAGCATCCTTCTGATGTTTGCCATGTGAAGGTGGAGTATGATATTTCTGCTTGTTTGAGTATCATTTTGTGTGTATGTGTGGGCACACTCAAGCCTTCATAAGCAAGGACCAACCTACCATGTGATCCAGAGCCTTGCTCAGCCATTAGTGATGTCTCACAGGACTCGTTTAAGACCCTCCCCAGAAATATCCAGGTCCAGCTTCTCAGAAAGCTAGGTGTTGACTTTGTCCCCAGTTTGCCCATTGTGGTTAGCTGTAATGATAGGTGGGACTGAGTATCTTAACCACACACATACACACATACACACATACACAACATACACACATACACACACATAACGTAAAATACACACAACACACAACTACACACACACTTCCTCTCTAAGCTCCCATCATTGCTTAGAGCCAGGCATGAAACTGCTGTCAGTTTGAATGGCCAGATCAAAGCCAATGACGACAGTAAACTTGGTTTGAACTCTGAGTGTTGGCAGCTCTGAGCAGAGGACTCTAGGGAGACCCCTGTGTCATTGTCCATCACAGACTAGGCCATGGAGGTGTGGCTACCATTACTTCTAGTAAAGCAGCACGTGCGTGTGCATGATTGTTCGCGTGTGTGCTGACCTATGTGTGTATGTGTACTTGTGTTCATGAGTCTACATGGTATGTATGTGTGTATGCACATGTATGTGGAGGCCTGAGGTTAATGCCAGGTGTCCTCCTTGGTTGCTCATTTTCTAATGTTCAAAGCAGGGTCTTTCACTGAACAGAGAGCTCACAGACTCAGTCAGTCTAGCCAGCCACCTCGTGCCAGGGATCTTCTGCTTCTGCTTCCTGAGTGCTAGACTTATAGGGAGCCACCATGCCCACCGGGAATCCACAGAAGTGCTGAGGATCTGAGCTTTCCCAGCATGCCCTGGGTTCAGGGGGTGCACGCCTCTCCCCCTAGCTCATCACCTCTATTTTGCAGAACTGAGATGGAGGGAAGCAATCCTTTGAGGCCTCGCAGCCACTGAGTGCTGGAGGCTTGAACTTTGGTGTCAGGGCTCACAGAGCATCATCTCATATTCCTCGCCAGATGGAAGAGCCAGTGGCCCCTATCTCGCAGATACCACACATAGTTCTGGAACTGCCAGGCGGTAGACAGTGGCACTGCATTGAAGAGTAACCCCTGGGAACTGGTAGCCGTGAGATGGAGACCCTAGGTCTGGTCCTCTGCCCCTTCCATTGCTCCCCTCCTGGAAGGAGTCACTGGCCAAGCCCAAGGCCACACTTAAGGCTGAGACCAAGGAGGGCCCCAGTCTGTGGAGTTGACAGTTGCTTTGGGCAAGCCGCAAGCAAACAGCTGTGACTTTAGTCCCTGAAGCTCCCCCTTACTCCTTACCTGTGTCAACATTTTTATTTTTTAAAGCAATACAGCCAAGGTGGGGGCTGGGAGTGGGCAATGGGGAGGGAGGGAGGGAGCCAGGGCCTCTATCAGCTCTGGGGTCCTTGCATATGTAACACTGTCGTATAATTAACAGTGAAGATCATTTACATTTCGCTTAGCTAATTTTCATAATGTTTTCTTTATTATCAGAGGAAGAAATTAACCCAAGAATTTATTTACATAGCAGCCTCAAACAGTAACAGCTTGCTAATTGCCTGTTAGGTGATTAATAAGCTTACAGCAGATGCTAATGCGTCGTGGGCTCCCGTTTCAAAGGTGCTCTTCCTGCACGCCTGTGTTTTTGGCAGCTTAATTAGTGCAATAATTATGTACTTGTTGCTCCTTCTTTCGAGCAAATACTGTCAAATGCTTAAAAGATTAAAGTGAATTATATCCTGAGAACTCACACGCTGGAGGATGCCCATCCAACTAACTTCTCTGCTGGTGCAAAAATAGACACGAATAAATAAGAGCGGGCTCTGATGAGCTACGATGAACCAGCCAGGCCTGGTCCTGACTTTGTCCCTTGTTAATGGAAAACCCTAGAAGCATGCCTCAGTTTCCCATCTATGTACGGTATGAGAGTCTATCTGCATGGAGTGAGGGTGGGAAAATGGGAATCTGAGAGATTCAAATAATTCAACATTCACTCTAAGGGATATATCTCCTTTGGTTGTTTTTTAAAAAGATTTATTTACTTTATATGTGTATGTGCATGCATGTGTATGTGCGTGTATTCACACACGTGTACAGATGCAGGCAGAGGCCAGAAGAGGGCATCAAATCCCCTGGAGCTATAGTTTCCAGGCATTGAGGGCCACTCAGTACGAATCTGAACTCAGATCCTCATGAATGACAGCAAGCCCTCTTAACCGCTGAACCATCTCTCCTGTCCCCTCATTTCATTGTCAATTAGAAGAAATCAATTGTCAAGAGACTTCACCGGGATGGCCAGAGAACTTTAATCCAGGGTTGAAAAGCAGATGGCCAGATGGCGGTGTGATTTTGTGTACTGTGATGGAGATGTAATGGTTATGGGGAAGGAAGTCTTATCTCTTGACATAAACACTGAAGAATGCACGGCTGATCCTGGTGACTGCCATCTGCCTTAACGTTTCCAGCCTCCTCTTGAAGTAAATGGTCTGCAGGTGAAAGGCTAGGAAGAATGGACACCTTGATGATGGATTAGAAGGCTGGGAATGGAGCTCAGTGGAAGGGGCACTTGCCTGGCACGCAAGGAGTCCCCATTGTGATGGTTACCTGAGAGGACTCAGCTAAGAGGCAAGGCTCCAGCGCACCCACGAGAGATGGTAGTCGAGGTGGGAAAACCTATGCTAAGCATAGACAACGCCTTCTGCCTGGAGCCCAGATATAAGGGGATCCGAAGTGAAAATCGTTTGTCTACTTGCTCTCACATCTTGTTTACAAGAGGTTCTTAACCTATGAGTCATGACCCTTTGGGGACCAAAGGACCCTTTCATGGAGGGGGATGCATATCAGATATCCTGCATATGAGATATTTGCATTGCAGTTCACAACAGTAGCAAAATTACTGTGACAAAGGAGCATCGAAAATATTTGTATGGTTGGTGGTCACCACAACGTGAGGAACTCTACTAAAGGGTCCCAGCATGGGGAAGGGTGAGAACCTCTGCTGTAGACAGTTGCTGCTGTGTTCCGCTGAAACTGGGACCCAGCTTTTTCACTTGCAATGTGGCCTGGGGTCCCATGGCTTCCCAGGAAGCCTCTAGGCTTCCTTGTTGGATTAGTACTGCTGAAGCCTCCAGCCTTGTAGACTTAGTGGCTTCTGGCTCCTCAGCCTCTCCATTGTACAGAGAGCCATTATTGATTGGCCATCCCCTATAGGTGAGACGGCCGAATAAATCTTCTTTTACTATATATTCATTCTATCACTTATGTTCTTCTACAGAGCTCCTGATGTTTCAAAACCTAAAAGAGAAAAAAACCTCAAAAGTGGCTCCCGGGGACTTTACTAAGGCCCATGTACCTATTTCCTCTTGCATGTATTTGAAAATGTTCACAGGACAGGTAAGGAATCCATCAAGGCCTGGACCTTAGATGAGAGCCACCCCTGGTCAAATCCTCTTATTAGCTCTGTGGCAAGGGCCTAAGATTTCTGTGCCTCCATTTCCTCATTTGTGATAGGAAGATATATTCATTGTGGCCCCAGCAGGCTCATCCTTGTGTTGCTGTCAGTATGACCGGTGTGGGCACTAAAGGTTCCTCCTCCGCTGAGCTATAGGACCACGGGCATCTGCTGTTGGCGTGTTCTATGCCATCTTCACTCCCGGAATGATTCTTAGCTTCTGCCCTCTAGCACATTCTTAACAACCTTTCACTCTGCCATCCCACAGAGCCCACCTTGTCAGGACTGGGCCCAGCCCCTCAGTTTCTCCTTGCCCCTGATTGAGACCCTGAGCTTGGCCACAAATTCCTGGCTTGACAGTGAGATGCCCTCCTCACCCCTACCTGCCTCTCCAGCTATGGTAGCTGCCCACCTAGCTCACCCACGCCCAATTAGCTGAAGTTTGCCTATTTCTGGTTCTCCCACTTGGGATGTGTACTCTGACCTCTGACTGCTCGACCTTTCTAACCCTGGGAGCTGCACTTGGTCCTTGATTTTGCTTCAATCCTGCCAGCTGGGGCTGGGTCTGCTCCCGCTCCAGTTTTTTTATGGACATTTCCTTTGAGCAGGCGGAAACACACCTGGTCTTGGCACGTCTTATTAGGCCACCGATTCTTTGCATGCTCTGAATCTGGCCTGTGTTCTCCTTTCTTAGAGACAGTCGAAATGCCCAGTGCTTGTTAGTAGTGATTCTTTATCTAGAGCCTATGAAGTCTCGGGGCCCCAAACAAAACCACATAGAGCAGTAGCTGGGCAGTGTTTCTGCTAAGGAACCAAATGAACACATGGGTGAGAGATGTCTCTCTTCAGCCCTTCTGCTGGCCCAAGACTGTTTTTCTTCTACTTACTAATATACTCTCAGGTTCCAACTTCCTGTCAAATGTCACAACCGAACCCTGGGGCTTGGTCCAGCAAAGGTGGATCAAATCTGGGTGCCACAGCCACCCTTCTCCATCTGTCCCTGAGCCTGATTTGTTTGTGACACCAAACATACACTGATAAAGCATGCTTGCAGCTATCTGGAGCGGAAGTCACAGACTTTATAAGGTTGTGGGGGGAAAGGCCCAGGCTGGGGCGGACTGAGCCAGTGACTCTTCAGACCTGTAGCTAATCCTCTCCCATACCTCTGCTCAGCACTTGTCCTTCTCTTTCAAGGGCACTCTGCCATGGCACCACCTGCTAAGACTCCCTTCTTCAAGAGAGTCCCTAGAGTGGCCTGCTGTTTTCGGGTCGCTTGTGTCTCATGTCTATACCCATAGTGAAGAAGATGGTATGGTGTTTTCTTGCCTGGCATCTGTTTTGCACAGAAGTGGCCGGTCCCTAGGTAAGAATGAAGGTCTGTCTCTCTGATGCTCAGATGTCACTGTGAGTATGGACCTTGGAAGACAAAGAAGGCAGACCTGGAAACCCAAGTATGTTATGAAAGCGCTTCCTCTCTCTCTCTCTCTCTCTCTCTCTCTCTCTCTCTCTCTGTGTGTTGTGTGTGGTGTGTGTGTGTGTGTGTGTGTAGGTATGGATACACATTCTCACACTGATTAAGCTGATTTTCCAGTGAGCCCCAGGGATCCCCCTGTGTCACTTCCCCACTGCTAGAATCATAGATACGCATCACCACATCTAGATTCCGTTTATGTCAGTGCTGGGGACTGAACTCACCCTGTGTGTGTACAGCCAGCACTTTAGTAACTGAGTTATCTCCCCAGCCCCCTGCATGACTCTTAATTTTTACAGAGAGCCTACCGTTGCCAGCAGGACAAAGGAAGGCGAGCTATTGGGTACAGCAGGAGTGGTGCCTACTGTCGGTGCTCCCAGGAGCAGAGACCCATCATCTCACGAGTAACTCAGGCCACCCTCCAAGTCTTCCTTCCTTTGCTTGTGACATGTGATGAGGATTAAGTGTGGACGCCGAGGGGCTGATGAGCATGGGGATCGCAGTTCTTACCCTACAGCAGTAGCCCTAAAACTTCAGACCATCAGATGTGCTTGGAAGGTGTGTTAAAATGCCACTTCCCAGAACCCCATCCTCCAGTCTCTGCTTCAGTTGGAGGGGAGGGGCTGAGAGTCTGATCTTCTAGCAAGTATTTTTCATGATGATGGTCGGACAGAACCACTTCTGCCATTCCAGAGCCAAACATCCATCCAGGAGACAGGACTTTTACAACACTAGCGTCAGCATGCACAACAGAGGCCAGAAGCACGCTTGTGAGACTTTTGGTTTCTTGGCGTCTACTCTCCTTTCCCACCTGGTATTCTTTTGAGGCACTACCCCTCCATCACTCCCAGCCTCAGCTCCCATCGGGCTGTGGTGTGAAGTGGTCATGTATCCTAAGGGCATCTGTGGCATGGTGGTTTGAGTAAGAATTGTACCCGTGGGCTCAGTTACATGAACACTGGGTCCCCAGGTAGCAGTGTTGTTTGGGGACATTCTAGAACTTTTAGGAGGGAGAGTGGGGAGCATTGCTGGAGGAAGTACATTATTGGAGCTGCCTTTGAGGGCTTCTAGTCTCCCTCACTTCCTGCTTGCTTTCTCTGCTCCCTGCGTGAGGTTGAGATGTGACTCCCCAGATCCCGGCTTCTGCTCACATGCTATCAGCAGACTCTGTTATTCTAAAACAGTAAGTCAAAATAAACTCTTCCTTCTATAAGTTGTTTTCCCTAGTGGCATTTCAGCTCAAACAACCGGAAATCAATCAATGAGTTGTCCAATCGGGAATGCTTTTAGGCATCTATCCAACCAATCACATGGCTCTCACTGTCCAATCATATTAAATCCTAGGACCCTGAAGGGAATCAGTTAGAAGCACATGACTTCATGAGTTCTGATGACATCACCTCACCTCAGTGCTTACGGAGCCTCTAATGGTGAGATGCTGCAGAGAAGGCGCTGGTCAGTGCCCCTGGATGGAGCCACACCCGAGCCCAATGCCTTCCTTGCTTGAAAGTTCCAAGTGCGTACCAATACTTAACCTCTTTCTGCCTTAGGCACTGGTTTTTTTTTTTTTGGAGGGGGGGGATTTTCTCACACACAACAGTAAGCTTCCTACAATACCCATTGCTCCAGGAAATGGGAGGTAGTGGTACCTTGCAGGTCTGAGAGCTTTACAGATATCCATCTGTGAGAACATTAGCAAAGATGTGTTGACAAATAGGGAAAGACGGAGGTCATAGCACAGACGAGAAAGGCTGGTTCCTGGTACCCAAGAGGAGCCTCCAGAAGGGGTGGGTCCAACAAGGAGGGACAGCTCAGCATTCTAAAGCAGAGAGCCCTTTGCTTTTCCCAGTCCCCTTTCCCAGAAGAGGTCACCCCAGTGCTGGAGGTCCCTAGAGTCTGCTGGCCCCATGAGTGTAGACTTCCTGCCCAGACGGTGCTCCTGGGATGAGATCATGGCTGGGGAGCATCTTCCACTCTCTTAAACCGCTGCTTTCAGTAGCCATCTCTGTGTTGTTGCTTAATCTCAGAATTATCTGATTGTCACAGTCGAGCCTTCCACATTAGGCAGCGAGCCAGCAAGTCACTTAACCTATAATTGCCCTTTAATGAAGCCCCATCTTCAAAACTGTATTGTCAAAGGGAAACTTGTAAACACACAGTGAGGTCCAAGACCAAGCTGGCCCCAGACGTCGCAGCCAGGCCCTTGACTCCTCTCTGGCGTCGGCCAATTTGTCTGAGTTATTGGGGCTTTAGCTCCAGCTGCCACCCACAGTGGAGAGGAGCCTGGTGTTCATAGCTTTCCCAGAAGCAGGTCAAGCCTTTTAAAAGCAAGCTGAGGGTGCCTGGCTTGAATACACACAATTCCCGTTGCCAAGTGTCGCCTTCCCGCCCCCAGGCTATGAACCCTGGGCTACAAAGGTAAAGCCAGCATTAGAACTTGAACTTGAATGAAACCAGCGTGACTTCTGTTTTTTTAGTGACGTCATGTGGCGGTGGGTGGTCTGTGATACGTAAAGAGTAGGCAGGGGAGGTTGATGTTAAAGACGGCGGCTCACTATGACAGTTGTGTGCTGAATGTTTGTGGGGCAGGGTATCCGTGTTCTGTGGCAGTGTCTGTGTGTCTATGTGTGTGTAGGAATGCATGCATGTATAAGCATGAGGTCATAGGACATTTTGGGGGGCCGTTTCTCATGAATCATCCATTTTGGGTTTTTTTGAAGCAGGATATCGGAGTAGCCTGGAGCTCACCACTAGGCTAGCCTACCCGTCCAACGAGTCTCAGGGATCCACCTGTCTGAGCTTCTAAAGTACTGAGATTATAAGCATGTCACTTCACATGGCTTTTCAAAAAGGATTTCTTTTTGGTTTATGTGCATGACTATTTGCCTTCATGTATGTGTACCACCTATGTGCTGGGTGGTGCTATGGAGGTCAGAAGAAGGCATTGGATCCCCTGGAACTGGAGTCACAGATGTTGTGAGCCACGTTGTAGAGGCTTGGAACGGAACCAGGTCCTCTGTAACAGCAACAAGTGTTCTTAACTCTCCAGACACGGCTTTTTTTTTCTTTAAGGTCTGCTGGGGATTGAACTCAGGTTCTTATGCTTTCGAGGCACCCCTTTACTGACTGAGCGACCTCTCCAGCCCTCTCCAGCGACCTCTCCAGTCTCATTTCCATCTTAGTTAGCATGCTGGAGGGCAAGTGTGGCACTCAGCATGCAGCTGCTTTGATGGACACATCAGGACCAGGGAAGAAAACATACAGAACACTCGCTTGGTGTCAGGTATGTGGCTGGGGACTTTACAAGCTCTCCGAGTGGCCATGGGGACAGCTCCAGAGTGCAGTCCCTCCCTTACTTAGACTGTGAGGGACATGAGACAGGGTTGAGTAACCAGCCTGATGCGCTGCAGCTTGTGATGTAGAAGAACAAGACTTGAACTTTGATTTACCAGATATCAGACTACTCAGTGTCTCTGAGACACCTCGGCAACTCCCGTATCAGCTTTGCGCTGACCTCCAGCCGATGAAGAGTCCAGACCAAGAAGCTGTGACAACATAAATAAATCTTGCGTTTGTTCCAAAACAACAGCACAATATAGCGAGAAGTAGGAAGAAACAGGCAAGAAACTTCCTGGAAGGCAGCAGGTGTCTTAGCTGGGAGATGACCTTACGCAAGGTCATTATATTGTTCTGTCTGGCATGGAAGATGATTACCAATTTATTTTTTTTTTTAAGTAAGACTTTCTGTAGAAGTGGTGGTCATTCCCAGGCCACCCATGCATATCCTTAACCCCCAAGCCCATCACTGACACAAAGTCACCTTTACACATTAGCTATGTCCCTTCAAGACAGCACACACTCTATGAGGATAAAGACAGTGTCTATCTGGTTCAGCTGATGAATGAACACAGGGAAGGGACTAGTATACAATCGACACTTAATAATTGCTTGCTGAATGAATGAAAATCCAAATGCGCAGGCCCTAAAGGCTGATCCAGTACGGATAAGCACAGAGGGTATAGATTGGGCAAGCTTGGCTGGAGACTGGCTTGGTCAGAGGCCTGAGCAACAGGAGGCCAAGGTCAGAGTTATAAGGAGAGAAAGGCCCAGCCCAGGCCAAAGCCACAGCCAGCAGTGCGAACGCACAATTTGGGCGAGCTGTTGCGGCCACTTTTCCCTCATGCCTAGTTTGCAGACACAGCACTGACAACATAAATGTTTTATTACTGTGATGGGGTCACTCTCAGCCAACCCGCTATAGCTGTGGAGAGCGAGGAGGCTCTGTTTCTGTCCCAGCTCATTAACTGGAGAGTTGGCCAGTGTGTACCCTGCTGACGTGGCTCAAAAGATGTTGACACATTTTCAAAGACTTGAAAGAAAGAAACAAACAAACAAAATCAATTAAGGGGACAGCCTGGAGTGTCAGGTGGGAATATAGATGTTACTGAGGTGAGAGGAAGGGAAAAAAGGGAAGAGAGATGGAGATGGAGGCGGAGACGGGGACAGAGAGAGAAGTGCAAAAGACTGTCCCAGGCCCTGCTAGAGCATAGTGCCACTTGGAAACTGGGCTGCATGGTCAGGGCAGGTATTTGAGTCTCTGGGGGGGTCCCCGCCTGTGTCTTAAGGGCTTGCAGGCGTTGTGGTGTCTGAGCTCCCACCAGCTTTTCTGATAAAAACCACGCTTTGCCACTGGCTTAGAGTAGGCAGAAGGAGGGGAACACTCCTGGCAGGCAGGAGGAGGCCTTCAAAGGCCTTCCCGCACAATAGGACTTGCCACCAAAGCTCAGGAAACGCAGGGCACGACAACAGCTACCTTGAACTTAACCTTGATTTTGAAGTCCTTGGGAGCTAACAAAAACAAACAAACAAACACTTCCCCATGAGCTTCCAAAAGTGACTGGAGAGAGGGCTGAGGTCTCATAGACCCAGGCTGAAAAGAATGGTAGTACATGTGTCCAACAATATGGAGCAGGTTAAGAGGGTCCCCTCTCATCTGGGAGTCTGGTCTTTTCCAGAGTCCTTGGACTTAGACCAAGTCAGATCCATGCCTCCACTCGCTCCCTAGCTCCTGTGGCCTGTTTTGGCACCTGTCACCAGTCACCCTCAAACCCAGCTGCTGGAAACAGCCGTGACTGCCATTGTCGGCTGGAAACATCAAGCACTCCCTTCCTTCCCAGGTTGCTGCTCTCTTGATGGATTCTTCTGGAATATTAATCAGCCCGTATAGGCTGGAGCAACAGATTTCTCTTAGGAGAAAAGGCAAAATGAACATAAATATGTCTGGGCTAATGATTCCCTTTGTCATAACACTATGCATTTCTCCACGGGCCTCCGCTTCCGCCAGGCTTGTTTCAAACAAGCCGTGACCTTGCGAGCTGACTGCTGCGATTAAGATCACCCTTCCCTGTAACAGAAAGGGAGGAAGGTGCCCGAGCTTCTGCGGCTTGCCTAAAGTCTTGATTCTTGTTCTTTCCCCGTCCTTTGGAATGAGTGTCTCAGAGAGGGTGTTTTGAGGAGAACTCGTCCCCCAATTTTTTAGAAACGGATCTTATCACATCCTGCATGCGTATACACCATCTTTCTTCCTTTCCTCTTTATTCGGTGTCTGAAAATGTAACTAGTGCCCTTCTCTTGTTCTTTACTTCTGTCCCTGTAGTAAAACACCCCGACCAAAGGTGACTTAGAAGAGGGGTGGGTTCACCTCCTCTTACAGGTTAAAGTCCATCGAGTGAAGCCAGGGCAGGGAGTTGAAACCAAAACCACGGAGGAACGCTGCTTGCCAGCTCACTCATGGGATTAGAGGTGTGAACCATCAATTCTATTTTAAATTTACCCATCTGTGTACACTTTTGAGTGTTCACATGTATGTGTGTACATAGTCATGCGTGTGGAGGTCTGGGGAAAACATTGGGCGTTGTTCCTCAAATGTCACCCCAGCTAAAATAAAAATTGAGAGAGCAACTCCTACTGGCCTGAAACTTTCTGAGAAGGCTAGGGATGCTGCCCAGGGAGCTCCAGGGATACTTTATCTCTCTCTTCCACCCTTCTCCCTTTTTAAAATTAATTATTTGAGAATTTTGTACAATGTGCTTTGATCCCTTTTACCAACCCCCCTTTCTCTCCTCCCCACCCCCTCCAGTCTCATCCCTCTTCCCCTACCCACCCAACTAACTCATCACTTAGAGTTTCTCCCCCCTCCCCATGTGACCTTCGGTGCACTGTGGTTAACCTACCCAGGGACTGTATCCTTGAAGAACACTGACTTTCCATTTGCCAGCAGCTACCAAACATGGGGACAGCAACATGCTGGGAAGGTCACCCTCTGGAGCAGCACTCCACGGAGTGTAGAGACCATCCAACATACATACTGTACACACATACACACGAAACATGAACCTCCGGGTATGTGGCGTGAAGAGCGGTGCCAAAACCAAGCACGATATGTGCTTCCATGTATATAGAACTCTAGGACAATTCTGGTGAGAGAAATCACAAGAATAGTTGTCTGGGAGTGACCAGAAGTGGTGTGTGCACAGCACACATGCGCGAGCCCACCACACACACACACATACAATCCGTTTCTGGGGCTTTGGAAAGGCTTGTGTGTTGGCTGATGTGGTGCATATGAGAAGAAAGATACGTACATTTTTATTGTTTTATGAAAACACAGGCTGGGCATGGTGGCAAACACCTTTACCCTTGGCACCTGGGATGCAAAGACAGGTGGGTGATTTCCATGCCAGCCAGAGCTACATAATGAGACCCTTGCCAGCACAAAACAAACAAATAAAAAAAAAAAAAAAAAGGAAGAAAACAAGGAAGCAAATCAACAAAAGAAAAAACTAGAAGCTTGCACTGGGCAACATGGCTCAGCAGATAAAAGCTACACGCTGTCCTCCGACCTTCACATGATGCCATGGCACACAAGGTCTGTGTACATGCACAGACTGAGAGAACAAGTAAATAAAAATTACAAGAGAGACATTAATGAAGTTAAAAGAAATCCCAAGGAGCCTGTCATCGCAGGCGCGGAGCAAGGGCTTTGTCACATGAGGCTGTCCTCAGAACAGCTCTTTCTTTGCCCAAGCAAATGCAGAGTACAGGAAGGTCTGCCGAGCCCGAGGGCCTGCCTGGCCAACTGCTTGAGCGAATACTTCAGTTTAAGGAGCATCTATAAATTACTCTTGAAGTCTGTGTGAGCCCTGTTGCACTCCGGTCTTCTCTAAGTCTCTGCGTTTATTTTAAGCCTTTCCCCTTCCATGGCTGAGTCCATCAGAGAAAATAAGCATTCCCCTGGGTGACGTGTGACCCCAGGCAGAGGGTAAGCTGTCTGGCCAACTTGGGCAGCCGACAGAGGAAGGTGTCCTGGAGGTTTGCACCACCAGTTGGATCTGAAAGCATGTATGCTTTCCTGCAGTTCCCTGGCCAAGAGGAGGGAGGAGGGCCAGAACCTGGAAAAAAAAAAGTTTCCCAGTGTCACCTCCAGGTCAGTCCTTCAGGAAACCCGTGCTCTTCCCCAGTGCTGGCATCACATTTGTGCTGACTGCCTTGAAGCTTCCAGCCACTGGGAGTCAGACAGATGAGGTACCCACCGGGCAAAGAGGAGGAGGAAGAGGACTAAGGAGAACAAAGCAGAATCCGGAAGGGGATGCTGAAGAGTACCGGGGAATCGATGATGTACGCATGGATCGGGGTCAGGAGGACACCAGATGGAATCCGTGGCTTCTTGCACAGAGAGTGACAGAAACAGACAGTTTATTAGGAAAAAGAACACTTTGGTGCAAGGAAGATGGCAGAGGGAGCAAGATTAGACCTCAGTGGCCACAAGGGCCCCCTAATGGGTCATTTCCACGGCACCCACCGTCTCCCACACTTGGTTGTCCCAGGCTTTTCTTGTTCTAGTCTGTCCTTGACATGTAGCCCTGGCTGGGAAGTCTCCAGACTTCTTGCCAACTGGCTTCCTTCATATGCTATTGCTCTGCTCTCTCTGTCTACTCTCCTGCCACACCAAGACCCTCTTTAATAGTGGAGGAAGCAGAGACTGGGGAGTCAGGGCATTTGCTCAAGTTCACTCAACTCATCAAAGAACAGAGAGGAATCCGGCCAGAGTCCCCAGTTTTCAGTCTTGTTGAGTGTTTACATGGGACACGATTCAGCATAGCTCCAGAGCCCCAAGGGCTGCTGTCTGTGGAACATTCTAATGCTCACTTGTGAGGAAGCTGGTCTCCCACCCCTACCTTTTTAGGAAATGTAGATCTGCAGGAAACACTTGGCTTTGATGGAAAGGACTAATTAGAGGTCATTTGATTTTTCTTTTTCCTTTTTAAACGGCATCCGTGTATCTAATTCTGTTTGACCACAGTCGCTGGGCATTTGCATGAAGTCCAGGGCGCTGGGAGCCGAGTCTGTTGGACACTGGAACCATCCTTGGATTTTCTTGGCGTTGTTTTCTTTCTCTCTGGTTTTGTTTTGATTTTGTTGCTGTTCTTGTTGCTTTAAAAATACACACACTCTGGAGTCGGATCCTTTGACTTCTTTGATGCTTGGGAAGCCAACCATACACTCCTAAAGTTAGACAGAATGGAGTTGACCTTGGCAGAAATTAGACCACAGCCTCGGCGGTCTCTGGCCATGGGCCTGGCCCACAGCCGGTGCGGTCAGCAGAGTGTCATTAAGTTCTCTGGAGAAAAGCAGAGCCCAGAGACCTGCCGCTTCCACCACCACTGGCATCGTGCCTCCGTGCAGGAGGACCAAATGCTAACAAGAGCTGAGGCTGTACTGCCGGGGCTTGGCGGTGGGGCAGATGTCTCCCCTCCAGAACCACACTACAATGACCCCTCCCCCTGAACTCCATTGGCTACCTTACCTGCCTCTGTGAATTCCATTGGTTCCCTTACCTGCCTGTCAGGAAGGACCCTTCTGCTTTGATACCTAATAACACAGGGTCCTGAGATGGATCTCTGAAATCCATGCCAAGTGGTGAAAGGAATGGCAGCACATGGTTGTAATCCCAGCCCTGGGGAGGCAGAGAGACAAGAGGATCCCTGAGGGCTCACTGGCTTGGCCTCGCCTATTAGTGAGTTTCAGACCACGAAAGACCCGGCATCAGTCGAAGGTGGATGTCATTCTGATTGGATGCCTGAGGTTGTCCCTCAGCGTCCAGGAGCATGCACACAGATGTGCCAACTATTCCCACACACTCACGCATTAAGTTAAAGAAAAGACTCCTGATTGAAGCCTATCCAGTCACAGTGCCACCTTTAACCCAGCCTTGGTGATTGGGTCCATCATGGACACATGACCATGGCCAGGCCAATCACAAGTGTTCTGTTTTTCTGCTCTGTATTGGTTAAAGTGACAGGGCTTCTATTCTATGTTGTGAAGCAATCTGAAAGGGTAGGCTGAGCTTGACCTCCCGTGCTACAGCTTCCCTTCCTCCATTCAGCAATCCCAAGGCACCTTACTCCTATTGGCTATAATGGCAGGGGTATAACTATTTTGAATTTTATTCCTGGGTTCTATAACCAATAGCCGTAACCCAAGAGTATGTCTCACTCGACTTTGTGTTTCAAGCACCTGCAATAGAACAGCCTTGTTAAACAAATATTTAAACTTCCTTAGAAGGGGTAAAAGGGGGAGACAGAGTTGGGGTAGGTGGGAAACAGGCAGTGTTGAATATCTGACAGGCCCGAAGGTCATGCACTAGATGTAATTTATTCAGTGAAATCTTCCTTCCCAACATCGTGGTATCAGGACAGTTACCTTGGTTGGGTTGTAGGGCAAAATGAGGCAGAGGGAGACTGATGGGATGAGCTTGCAGGCTCTGACACTTCAGAGGTTGGACATCTATGTATCTCTTCCCTAAGGTGACCTGCATCCTAGTGCCAGGTCTCTGGGGGAAGCCTGTACCAGTTATTGGAAGGAAGAGGTCTACAGCCAGACTTCTCAGCCTTCATAGTCCCTGGCCACCCCAAACCCCAGCACACACAGGTTCCTAAATTTCCCACCTTACATCTCAGTTGCTCAGTGGTACAAAGATCAGGCCAACGTGAACCTTTGCTGGGCAGCGCTGTGGACTCTGGAATCCAGAACGGCATGGTAGAGCATACTGGGGCCCCGAAGGTTGTAGTGAGCTCAGGACCTGCGTCTTCACTGAAACCTACATGATCCTGAGTGAGGGACCTTAGAAATCATATTACCAGTGGAGCAAAGAGCTAGTATGCTTGCTATTGTGACTCTCATCTTGCTAACCATTGAGGAATGCCTTTCCTGCGGCCTGGATCGACCGCTACTCCTTCTTACATAGTCCCGGGGGCAACTTCTGCAGCAGGGACCTGACTGGCACAAACCAGACTCACTTGCCCAAATGCCTGGAACAAGACCTCCCTTATTTTTGCATCTGTGAAAATGGAGGTCTAGAGAGGTAAAAAGACTCAGCTAAGGTCCCTCAGCTCAGCTAGGAATTGAGCCAGAGTGTTTGATACCACCGAGTCTGTCATCCTTTACTCCAGATGTGTTGACTGGGTCACATCAGTACTTAGCAAGATGCCAAGCCGAGTTATATGTATACGTAACTGGAAAGCAAATCAATCACATCGATAGAGCTTGATGTGATGGAAAAAGACACTGAGGTATAATGTTATATAATAAGCTGTGTGACCTCAAGAGCATTAACTAACCTCTCTGAGTTTGTCTCCTTATCTGCCACTTTCGCATGCTGGTGTGTGTATAGGTACAAGACGTCAGTATGGGGTCCCTTTCATTGATCTCCCCCCTTTATCTTTTGAGACAGGGTTTCTCAGTGAACCTAATCTCATCAATTCAACCAGGCCACTGGCCAATGAGCTTCAGAGCTGTGCCTGTCGGCTTCTCTAGCGCCTGGATTACAGACACATGCTGCCAAGTCTGGTACTTTACATGGGTTCTGAAGATCTCATCCTTTCACCAACCGAGCCATCTCTCCAGGCCTGAGACACCCTTGAATGCTAATATCCCATGTGTTTATGTACCCAGAATGGTACTAGAAAAAAATGCAAGCTCTAAAGAAATAAAAGAAACAGCCATTCAATATGAGGAAACAAAAATATTCAGTACAGTCCTTAATTTATGTAATTACAGGCCAAGTGCTGCTTCTGCGAAGGCCCGCCTGCTGGGCACAATGGGAGAGGGGAGGCCTCCCGGAAGGCAACACTAAATCTGTCTTAAAGGATGCAGGCGGGAAAGAATGTCACTGTGCTGCAAACAAGAGAAGGCAAAGAAGAAAAAGGCGAGAGGTGGGGCCATGTTTAGGGACAGACCAACCTGACTGGAGAGAAGTCCGAGGAGGCAGAGATCAGCCTGATCTGGCCATTGAATGACAGAGGCCCTGCTCTACAGAAGGTGCCAGAGAATCTCATGCTGCTGGCAGCTCTCTCTCCACTCAAAGAGTTCTGAGAGGCCGAGATGTGGTAGGCAGAGGCTTTGAAATGCTCTTCCTACCTTCTCCTCCTGGAGAGTCTCGGGGTTTGGGGCAAGGAAACCCAATGACCTCGTGGAGAGTTCGCCTTGCTAC
Source organism: Mastomys natalensis (assembly GCA_021653895.1). Classification (NCBI taxonomy): domain Eukaryota; kingdom Metazoa; phylum Chordata; class Mammalia; order Rodentia; family Muridae; genus Mastomys; species Mastomys natalensis. The sequence continues at coordinate 174,614 of JAJTUV010001666.1, forward strand.
GGTCTCACTTCATTGCACCCCCCTCCCCAAGCATCCTTTCTCAACTAGAGCCTCGAGCCTGAGGGTACCCAAGCAGCTCCTAACTTAGACTTGTCAGTTAAAGCCAAAGGGATGAGAGCGCTGCACTGCAGGCTCCTGCAACCTGATAGGTTGATGCTCATTGGCTCAGATTTGATCACGTGTCCATCTTTGAACCAATTACAGAGGCCTGAGGCTACACAATTGGCCAAGCCTAGACTATACTCCCATCTTTAAAAGTAGCAAATGGGTCTTACCCTGAAAGGAACCATGGAAACAGACACAAGACAGGGATGACGGTCACTAGAGAAAAGGCCCGGATGTTTAGGCACTTGCACCGGTCCCCATTAGCAGATAAAGAAGCAGGTTCACACTGGTTGACATCTTTTCTAAGACTTCACTGGGATAGAAATAGAAAAGCCTTCTTCAAGGCAGGTGCAATGGGTGATCTTAATCTCGCTGCGATGGAATTTAGAGTCACCATGGAAACAAACCTCTGGGATAGCTGTCAGGGAGTTTCTAGAGTCTAGGAAGACCCGCTCTGAATGTGGGTGGCACCATTCCTGTGGGCCGGAAGCTTGAACTGAATTAAAAGAAGAAAATGAGCTGAGTACCCGCATTCATCTCCCTTGGTTTCCAGACTGTGATTGCTATGTGGCCAGGGCCTCAAGCACCCAGGGCGGTACCTTCCCATTCTGGACGGACTGTACGAACTGTGAGCCACAGCAAACCTTCCCTTCCTTATACTGCTCTTGTAGATATTAGTCACAGCCACGTGGAAAGTAACAAGCCATGAGCCCTGCATCCTCGTTTTGGTTGGACATTGTGAAACCCCAAAGCAAAGCCGCCGAATGCCCATATACCCCTCCCAAGAGCTCAGAAGCCTGAGGTGCAGGGGACTGGACAGACACCCTCAGGGACGTTCTCATCTTTCTTCAATTAATTCTTCTTGGAGAGTCTCGGCAGCAGGGCCGGAATTTGTTAAATTACATAAATATCATTGTGACCCGTAAAATTCAATGAATCTCGGCCTGTTTACCCGCGGCTGGCTTTAATGTTTGCACAGTGTAATTTAATGTGTCAATTTGCTCTCAAATAAAAAACATCTGGCCCTCTGACATGCCAAAGAAACTGGAGAGCTGATGTTCAAAACCGGTGCCGAGCTCCAATCCGGGACGATGCTACGGAGAGGAAGGGAAGGCATGGGGCTGGGGAAGGGAGGCCTGTGTCATTCCCAACTCCTGGCCTCGTGACAAACCCCTGTTTGCAAGCCTGGAAGATGCAGTAGATTTCATCCTAATTAGAATTAAGAAAAGCCAGGAAGAACTCATACCATCTTTAACTGACACCCGTTGTGCAATTAAATTTCCTGCGGCTGTCCCTGCCAATATTGACGTTCATATGATTGGATTTTTAACAATCTTATTATTTTGTAATTGAGAGGAGCAAGAAGAAACGGCACTTCTCTGTAGTGAGGAGCTTCGTAGCTCAAGCCCTGCTCCTTGCAGTGGTGCTGTCTGCCTGGCCTGAGCTCCCTTCCCTGTGGAGTCCCAGGTTGGAGCCTGAGGAGAGGGCTGAGGGGCCAGCGCTTTCCCAGTGAGGTCATACCTTCCGCACAACTTGGTTCTGCTCCATCAGTTCCCCACACTGCTCATGCTACAGGCAGAGGCAGGCTTGGCAAGGCAAGGTTGAGTTGGAGGCCTGACCTACATAGAACAGCTCAGGGAACTTGGTCTTCTGAGTGACAGGTGGGGTCCAAGACCTTGGATGGGGACTACAGGACTTTGCCGATGAATTCTTCCCTGGGATATAAAACCAGAGGGACACCATCTCCACTTCCATTTTCTGCCGTGCCTTTCTTTCCCAGTATCTCAGGGTGGGTTGGTCTGAGGAGAAGCAGGATGGTTTCCACTCCCCTATTTCTCACCCCTATAAACACTTGATAGAAAAGGGCCCGGCATGGAGCCCTGGCAGACACTCTACTGGAAAGAGCCCGAGTCTGCTCTGGCTGTGGAAGAACAAGGTCACCATGAGTTCAGCCTCGCCTGAACTGAGCAGAAGGCAGAGTCCTCCTTAAGGGAGTCCTCAAGAACTGCTTGGGCTAAGCGGCAGGCAGACTTCCCTCTGAGCTGTCAGGAGAGATTAGACAGGCTGCTTTGTAAATACTGTTGATCCTCTTGCCCCCTCTAGGACAGCCAAACCTCTTCCTTCAGATCCTCTGGAGACCGGGCTTGCACCAGTCAAGTCCTTGACATTTCAGCAAGGCTGGAGGAAGTCCTGTGTTTTCCATGATTGAGCCCTGGGTAATTACACATTTTCCTAAGTGATTGCTGTTTTCCAAACCCAAAACGTTTTTTGGGAGGGGGTAAGAAAATGAGCTGTCTGTCCAACATGTGGGAAAGGAAAGACTGTGGTAGAGAAGAAGAGAGAGAGAGGAGAAGAGAGAGAGAGAGAGAGCGCTCATGTACATGCATTAGAGACAAGGCGTTGACATCAGTTGTCTTTCTTAGTCACTCTACACTGTAAATTATTTTATTATAAGATCATTTTGGTGTTCTTTTTGTTCTTGTTTTGTTTTGTTTTCAGACATCTCGCTAGGTAGTTTTTACCTTGCTTGGAACACACTATGTCGAACCAGACTGGCTTTGAACTCATAGAGATCTACTGGCCTCTGCCTTCCGAGTACTAGGATCAAACACAAGCCCACCACTGCTGACTTCCTCCTTAGTTTTTGAGACAGGGTCTCTCTGAACTGGGAGCTCATGGACTTGGATAGACCAGCTAGCCAGCAAGCCTCAAGGATGCTTCTGCCTCCGTTTCCCCAGTGCTGAGGTAACTGGTGTGCTACCATGCCTGCGTGTTATATACATGTTGAGGATCGAACTCAGGTGCTCATGTGCATATGGCCAGCACTCACCAACTGAGTCACCTCTGCTAGGCCAGCAGTGGCGCTCTGGAGGTGGAAAAACCCTACCCTAGTCAGAGCCTCAGGTTGACCCCTGAGACTGCCAGACAGCCACTCCTTTCTCCCCTCAGTTTTTGCCAGGTGCCAGACACTTGGATGGCCATTAAGGACAAAACTAAGGAACTCACAAATCTAGTCAGATTAACCATCCGCAGGCTGCTAACTTCAACAAAACACGCTGAAACAATTGTCACTCGGTCCTAAAGGTAGAGTGGAAAACAAGAAAATAACCGGAAGCTCTGAGGAGGACAAGGCAGGCTTCACAGAGGTGACTCAGGGTCCCCAGGGACGAATAGAAGTTGGCTAGCCTCATAGAATCACAACAGAAACCCTGGTCTTGTACCAAGGGCCTCATACCAAAATTCAGTGTCTAAAACTTACCACAGCCCTGTGAGGTAATATTTGTCTTCAGATAATGGAACTAGTGGAGTGCAGAGACAGAGCATTCTTGCCCAAGAAAGCAGTGTGTGGGAAAAAGACATACTAGTGAGTACAGAAGGCATTCACTAGGAGGAGAGGAGAAAGGAGGTGTCGGAGATGGGTGAGGAGCTGAAGTGGAAGAAACAAGAGGCACTTAACCAGAAACAGTCTGCGGAGCCTGGAGCGATGGCTCAGTCTTCCAGGGGACCTGAGTTCAGTTCCCAGCACCCTTCTCCCGTAACTCCACCTCCAAGGGGAGCCTGGTGCCTTGTGACTTCCTGTACTGTAACATCCCCGACACACTTATTAAACACTGAAAATAATTTTTTAAAGTAAAATAAAGCATACTGTAACCCACAGGAAAATAGAGTCCCCTCCAACTTTTCACTCCACACTGTGTCATCTCCCCACATTACCCTATAGCAGGTCCTGGGGTCACCCATATGACTCACTAGTAGGACCTCCTAGTTTTCCCCACCCCTCGGTAGAGAACTAGCCAAACTAAGAGCTGTTGCTTTCCTGCAGGGAGCAAGAGATTCCTTCCAATTCCCCTTGCCTTCACCTCAGAAAGCCCCAGGATAGAAAACCAAAGACCCTACAGCTGGAACTCCTCCTTGGGGGTGGGGATGGGGGAGACAGAACTCTTCTCTGACATCTGTGGCCATGGAAGTGTCCATGCCTGCCTGGCTTCTGCTTTCTTAAATAATGACTATTTCTGTCTCTTTCCCCTCAACAGTCTTTCTTACACACACACACACACACACACACACACACACAACACACACAGCAGGAGAGAGAGAGAGAGAGACTTGTGTCCACTCCAAACATAGATGACGAGGAGTCTCAGAAAAGCAGCCTAAAGAAACACTGAACAAGCTGTTTCCTGAACAGGCCCGTCATCGTGACCCTTGTAAGCCAAGAGCTCACTTATAACTTGGGAATGTACAAATATTTACAGTTGTGGGGAAGGGAGCCAACATCTGCTAGAGGGTCCCAGAACCAGAAAGGAGCTGAGGTCTGCCTTAGCCACTTGAATGCCCTCACGGAATCGCCTGTACACGGTCACCAGGCACCCTGTCTCTCTGTCCCTAGCACAGTAGTGTCTGCTCTTTCTCACAGCAACCTTGGAAAACTTCTGTCTCTGCTTATTCTTGGGTTCCTGCCTCCACGGTCATCTTCTCTTGATAGGCCAGCACAGCCTAGCTGGTCAATGTCCATCTCAAACTATGACTTGCAAATGTGTCCCCATTCTACAGCTGAGTGGCTTGTCATGCTTTGACCCCCGTGCCCATTGTTCCTGGTCTCTGAGACACTGCTTGCTCTCCATGCAGCGTGAGAGGGTGGGAACACACTCTCCGACGCCTGAGCACCGCTCTGGCTCTCGAAACCAACAGGTTGCGAACAACCCCCAGGGGAAAGACTTCTTCTCCATTCATTTGGGAACTTGGTCTTCTAACCTAGAACTGAAAATAAAGAAGCAAAAGCAAGAGGGTCTCCAGTCCAAGTGACTTTTATTTTATATTCTGTCCCCTTATTGACTTGGTATCAGGGGAACTGTGTAATTAACTTCTCTAAGCCTAAGGTGACAACCCTGTCCCAGTTTGCCTAGACTTAAACCTCTGTGTATGCGTGTGCGTGTGGTGTGCGTGTGTGTGTGTGTGTGTGTGTGTGTGTGCGCGCGGTGTGTTGTGTGTATGTAGGGTAGGAGACATCTTCAAGTGTCATTTCTCAGGTGCCATCTACCTCATTTTTGGAGTCAGGATCTTTTGCTGGCCTGGAATTAACCAAGTAGGCTCGGCGGGCTGCCCAGCAGGCTCAAGGGATCTACTTGTCTCCACTTCCTCGGTACCAGGACCATAGATGGATGTGAGCTATGGCCCACAGGAGATTGAAGTAAGGTTCTCACGCTTGCATAACAAACAGACTAAACCAGCTCCTCAGCCCCTAAACCATCTTGTTAAGTTTTGGTTTTTTTTTTTATTTTTTTGAGGGGGTGTTGTTTTGGTTTTGGTTTTGGCTTTTCACAACGGTAAGACCTATGTCCCCAGAGACCACTCAGTTCTGGGCAAAGGGGTCTAGTTGGTCACCCTTTAAAAATAATTTCATCATTATGAAATGAGAATAATAGTGGAGTTTCTGTGAAGTTTCTCTGAGATGATGCTTAAAACCTGCCCCAATGCTGGCATATATACATACATACATATACACATGTACACATACATACACATATATGTACATGTGTATACATACATACACATATATGTACACGTGTCTATATAGCCACTCAGCTTATGGTCTATTAAATTGAAAACCTAGTTTACTGTAGCAAGTTAGAAAGATGCAGGAGTGGGGGGCTAAAAAGCGGGCTTGAGTAGTTGAAGTGGGTAATGATTTTAAAGATGTTGACAAACACAAAGAGATCCCTGGCAGGGTCTCAGGGCTCTCTCATGTGAGTACCCCATTGAGGTTCAGTTAGATGCTGTAAGTGAGACATCCTTTGACAGGGACAGTGCTAATCCTTATACTCTTACATCTGAGGAAGCAGACCGGGTGAAACTCACCCTGAGCAGAGAGCCACAGGAAATGGCTTAGAACCCTGCATCTTGTCTTATGGGTTAGCACCTGGCTACCCTGCAGCATTGGCTTTTGGCCAGCAGACAGGACAAGGGGGGCACAGACGAGAGGCTCCCACGAGAGCCTGAGACTGCAACTCACCCACTGTGACTGCAGACGCTTTGTCTTCATGCGTCCGGTCGGGTCACCACATCTGTAAAATGAGGAAGAGAAAGCAGACAAGGTGTCTAACGGACAGACAGCAAGAAGCAGAGTCTAGAGCACCACCCACTAGACCAGTGGCCTTGGGGGCTGTCACTGCACCCTGCACTCAGCCCATGACCTCATAGGGTGATGAAGGCGTGAACTAATGTGCTTCTTGGTGCATGGTAAGCTTTCAGTAAGCATCACTCGTATTGCCCTACCCCCAACTCTGGACCTAACAGGGTGATAAAACATGCCACCCCTCCCTCTCTACGTCAGAAAGGGTTAGTGATTAATAAGCATTTATTAGGGTGTTTGGTTAGGTTCCTTTTCCCTCCTGAGCCTGCCCTATCATTCCCTGCTCATGTTGACTTGAAGCAGACTTTAGAGCCTCTTGATCTTTTTTACGAGAGCTGTAGGAGAGCCAGGTCTCCCTTGCACTGCCCTTGTGCAATTTCATTTTGGAGACTGTGCTCGAGACATTAGATTTATTGAGGCTGAGTTTCATCTGCTTGCTTTTCGACCCAGCATTCTCCACTATCGAGATCATCCCAGACTCTAAATCTGTCGGCTCCTCCAGCTTTGAGTCATCTGCAAATTTGATGCACATGTTTCCCCACATCTTCATCCAAACTCTCGCTTGAAACGACGATTTTATAGATAAAAATAGACACGGAGATATGGGCCATTCTGCAGATCTGAGGGACCTGCACTCAAGACTGGGGCAAACTCATCATGTGGAAGCAGGGGCTTATGACCCCAGATCAGATGTAAGACTTTTCCATATTTATGCCGCTTACGTATGCTTGTATCTTCTCCCTGATTCCAGAATGTTCTCAGTGATGACAAGGAGAGTTCACTTCAAGGCCACCTGCGGCCACTTCCAACTTTTAAACCTCAGTCCACCTGGATGGTTTGAGTCTGTTGGCAGCAAAGGCAGTCCCCAAAGCCAAGGCTTGCCTTTCCCCTACCCCACTGTTTCTCTAGCCAAAGATACCTGCTAGTCATCCAAGAACTGCCTCTTTATTGGCCCAGGGAGGTACACGCCGTGGTGATTTAATACACTGCCTACTCAAGGGTTCACAGAGTCTGAGCCACACCAAGACAGAGCTATGTTGGATTTGCTCTCTGCTCTGCCAACAGGAGCTGCCCCTGGTTCTGAGCAGAGCCAGCCCAGGTCCTGAGGGCATCCTGTGTTACAGCACAGGGTGACCAGCGGGGCTTATGAGCAAGCATGCAAGTCAGCATTATGGAAGAGACCTTTGGCAAAATCGTAGGAAAAAAAAATATTCTATAAGGAATTTCCATAGAAAGTGGTTTAAAAATCAATGAACAGGAACAAGTTCTATTTCTCCAGATAATGTGGCGACTCTCTAAGTAGCCCCTGCCTGTGGAGCTACTCAAAGCCTCATGGCCACCTCCAGTCTCCATACAGTAGCAGACAGCTGATCAGATGTCCCCTACTCCGGGACAGCCTTGTGGCCTTTGGAGGCATAACCTTCTCTTTTGCTTTTGTTTTTCACGAGTAAGTGTGCAGTCTGTGTGCATGGGTATTGCATTCACATGTGTGGGCACATATATGTGTGTGTGCTGTGTGTGGAGGCTAGAGGTTGATCTCTTGAGTCTTATACACATGGTTCTGACCTTTATTCTTTGAGCAGGGACTGCCAATATGGCTAGTCACGCTACCCAGTTTGTTCCCGGGGATTCCTGTCTGTCTTACAAGCACTGGAATTACAAATGGGTCACCACGCTTACTGGGTATATACATAGATTCTGGGACCTGAACTCTGGTCCTTACACTGGCTGCTTATGCAGCAGGTGCCTTAGCTGCTGAGCCATCTTTCTGGCCTATGGACTCTCCCCTCCCTTTGTAGGGAAAAGGCTGAAGGTGATGATGAGAATGCCCATGCGATGCTGAGTCAGCCAAGGTGCTGGGCCTTCTCAACAAGCATCTGCCATCCCTTGGGAAGCAGATGTTTTATTATTCCCGTTTTACTGAGGAGTAAACTGAAGCCCACTGAGATGATCCTTGCCTGTGACTATGAGCAGACAGACCTAGAATTGGAAGCCCCGTCTCTGCCATGACACTGCTGTTCTGTCTCTGCAGTAACCTCCCGGTGGCTTTCTCATGACTCAAGCAGCCTCTTGGGGATGGTGGGAAGCCAATCACAAGCCCTTCTGTGTCACCAAAACTTGTGCTATATTTGGCTAGAATTTCAGGCTCACTGGAAAAGGGACAGAGCAGATCTGGTGACTTAGCCTTTGGGTACAAATGGCATCAATCTCCTTTGTCCCTGGATAATGGCTCTCTAATTAGGAGCAAGCCCTGGGATGGACATGAAGAGGAAGCTTCCTTGGTTGCAGAGGACGAGGTGGACAGTGGTACCAAGGAGAGGGCCCAGTCACTGTGCTGGCTAAACCTATGGGTTCTATACAGAGACTCCCGCTGGGTTCCCAGGACTCCGCTTTCTTAATTCTGTGAATGGTTTTATATGCATGCATGTTGTGCATTATTTTGTGTCTGTGTACATTGAGTCTAAAGAGGTCTAGGTTACATGAATGGAGTTATGGTGTTTGCAGCTATCATGAGATCTGAGAACCAAACCTAGATCCTACAAGCAGGAAATTGCTCTATTGCTAGGACATCTTTCAGTACCCTCAGTATATATCTTAAATGTTACCCCAAGTCATGTGGTGAGGCTTGGTCCCAGTGTCACAGCATTCAGAGATGACTGGATCACAACGCTTGAACCATGAGGGATGGATCTGTTAAGGATTCTTAGTACCATTAAGAAGGGTTTGTTATGTTAATGCAAGCATCCTCTATTTGCTGCATGCTGCCATGAAGTGAGTTCTTCCTTCGCCCCAGGAAATTGTCATAATGCTCTGTCCCACCACATAACCAGAACAAGGTGCCAAATGGCCGACGGGTGAGCCCTTTGAGATTGTGAACCAAAATCTTTCCTCCTCTGCATTTATTGCTTGGAGATATTTGTCCAACAAACATCTTGCGGCAGAAGGTGGCTAGCACAAGGGTGTTAACTGTGCCTAATTGAAACCTGTGAAGTCAAGGATGGAGCCTCCACAGAGCCAGATCTGTTAGCCTATCTGTGGGTCAGGCACTAACCTAGTTCAGCTCTTCCTGGTGTTACTTGTGTTACCCCATCAAGCGGTGCCCTCCCCTCATACCGTTTTCCATGACTTGCCCCTCCTGGGTGGAGACAGTGGCTGCTCCACTTCTATAGCCCGGAAAAATGATTTGCCCAGGAGGCACTAAGCTGAGCCAAGCCTGAGCACCCAATACCACAATGACATCTTGTCCCCACACACTGCCACGGAGAGTCTCACCTGAGTCCAGGTCTATACTTCCAATATTGGCCAATCATTGATCTACAACTCCGTCACCAAGTCCTGTGACAAACTTCAGGCTCAGGTTGAATAGGGGCTAAGGAGACGACAGCTCTTCATTTTAACAATCTTCCAGATATCAAAGTTGCTAGCCTATCCTAGTTGGCTCTGTCAACTTGATACAGCCTAGACTCTAGACCCCAGAGTCATCTGAGAGGAAAGCCTAGATTGAGTAATTGCCTGGATTGGACTGACCTGAGGGCATGTCTGTGGGGAATTGTCTTGAATATCTATTTTTATAGAAGGGCTCAGACCACTGTGGGAAGCATTATTTCTGAGCACGTGGTCCTGGGCTGTATAAGAAAGTCAGCTATGCATGAGACCATGAGCAAGCCAGCAAGCGGTGTTCCTCTGTGGTTTATGCTTCTTATTCCTGCTTTGAGTTCCTGATCTGACATTCCCTCAGTGCATAAACAAACAAACAAACAAATAAATTCCTTCTTCCCCTAAATTGCATTTAGCTGTGGCATTTGTCACACTAACACATAGAGATTACACTATGGTTCTGAGGGTCTCACTTTGGTCAAGGGTTGCCCTTTGGTTCATCAGGGACCTTTAAGCAGGTTTGAAAAAACATTAGCCAACTCTGGGGACCCTGGAACTGGAAACAGCAGAACCCTTCAAATCAGCTTAAAAAGGATCTTTGCACTGGAGGATCTGTAGCCCATGTCTCTAGAGGGGCTCCTTCAGGAGCCATTCTAAAAGGAGATGGTATTCTGGGCTCCCCCCATCCCCCAGCAGGGCATCTAGGCCAGGACCATCTTTTGCTTATATTCTTCCTTGCTTCCTCTGGCTGTGCCTGTCAGAGCCTGACAGTTAGACTAAGCATTATTGCTCCCTACGCCCAGCCTGTACTGCGCTCGGGGCAACTCACGGACAGCCTGTGGAGAAAGAGCTGACATTTGTCTTAATTGGAGTTACCTATGTAAGTCTTGCCATCCCCTCCCGGAGCTCCCAGCCTTTGATAGGCAAGGGGCTCTGAGCAGAGGGGGCTCCTCATCTCCCTAGGGATATGCCAGCATTATTAGTGCAGGTGCCGGACAGGGGTGTTCTGTCTCGTCAGCAGGGCGTGTGAGCTGGAGGCGAATTTGAAAAAAAAAAGAGACAAGAAGAAGAAAGAAAGAAAAAGAGGAGAAATTGTGGAGGGAAGCAGCACTCTCAGGAACTCTCACAGCCTCCAGGGCACCCATCCTACCCATGAGTCTTTCTACCCCACGGGCCTTCAACCTCAGCTGCCAGTGGAGTCCTCCAGAGAAGGTCTTTAAATGACAGATAATCTGGTCCTTACCACTAGAGACATTTACTTCATTGGCCCAGGGAGTAGCCTGTGGACCGTTAAGTTTGAAAGTCTCCCAGTGAGTCCAGTGTTCAGTGGGACTAGAGAACAGCTGCTTCTGTCTTGCCAGCAGCAGGCTCTGCTTGGTGCAGGCCATCCACATGAGGACATCCTCTGCTACCTCAGGATAACGTTATAGTTCACTGCGTTGAACAGCACAGATCAACAACTTGCACAGTTCTACTAGCCCTGGCATATCTGCATCAGTGGAGGAGAGCAAGCAACACACACACACACACATAATACACACACACAAACACACAAAACACAAACATACACACACAAACACAAACATACATACACACACAAACACACACATACATACATACACATACATATACATACATACACACACATACAAACACACACACTACACACAACACAATCACACAACACATACACACATATACACAACAAACACACATATACACACACAAACACAACATACACACACATACATACATACACATACACACACAAACACACATAACACACACAAACACATACATACACACACATACATACACACAAACACATACACACATATACATACATACAAACACATACACACAAACACACACATACATACAACACATACACACACAAACACACACATACATACACACAACATACACACAAACACACACAAACATACACATACACACATACAAATACACACATAACATACATACAAACACACACATACACACACAACACACAACAATACACACATACAATACAACATAACACAAACACACACACAAACACACAACACAAACACATACACACATACAACACATAACATACATACACACTACACACACACATACACACTCAACACATACACACACACTACACATACACATACACAATACAAAAACACTACAACATACACACTAAGCTTCCTCAAGTGAGCAAGAATGTGGGGTATTAAACAGCCATTAGCTGGTTCATTCAGTCACTAAGCAATATTTATTGAGCACCTAGTATGGGCAGAGCTGTGGGAGACTCAATGGGTATGTGAGATGGACTCTGCCTTCTCTCAGTCGTGCCCAGGAAGATAAGGCCAGAGGAACAAACCCTGTGCCATAGGGAAATTAAAGGATGTACCCTACGGCAAGGTGCCAGGCAGTGTCACAGTCCACTTAGGAATGCTCTGTCACCAGGTGTTGGCAAGAGCCCTACAGACAATGTGGCATTATTCCCAATTTACAGGGGAAGAAACCAAACCTCAAAGCAGTTACTGCTACTGGGTGTTGAAAGCCTGACTCCAAAAGAAGAGTCAGAACAGCTGAGTGGAGGTGGGGAGCATTGTGTGTGTGTGTGTGTGTGTGTGTGTGTGTGTGTGAGGTATCTGTTAGAGGAGTCTGAGAGATAGTTTGGAGGTCCCAGGAGATCACCACATAAACCCACTACACTGAACATGTGCCCTCCTTTGCTTTTTATTGCTGTGATAAAAAACATCTGACCAGAAGCAACCCAGAGAGGAAAGGGTTCGTTTTTCTGTACACATTATATCCTATTGTTGGGAGAAGTCAGGGCGGGCACTCAGCAGGGCAGGACCCTGAGGCCGAAGCCATGGAGATGTACTGCTTGCTAACTTGCTCCCGGCTCCTGTTCTGCTAGCTTTCGTGATGTTTTAGTTGTGAGTGTTACCCTTTAACAGCTGAGCTGTCTCTCCAGCCCACTGGTGGCCTTTTCATTCAGCCTAGGTCTATCTGCCTAAGGATGGGATAGCCCACGCTAGGCTGAGCCTCCTAATCAATTTAGCAACCAAGCAAATGTCCTGCAGAGAAGCCCACAAGCAATTGATAGAGGCAGTTCTTCAATGGAGGATCCCCTTTTTCAGCTTGGCATCTCATTGACAACCATGATTAACCATTACCACGTGACTCTCATAGGAGGTATCCCAGTAGGGGAGCATCTTCCAGGAAAGGCTGAGGTGGCAAAAGAAGTCTGAAGCATAAAGAGGGATCTAGAGGAGTGGTTCTCAACATTTTTAACACTGTGGCTCTTTGACACAATTCCTCATATTGCAGTGACCCCCCCACCCCCACCCCCACCCCACCGTAAAATACTTTGGGTCTTTAAATCATAATGTAAATATATGACAAGCAAAATATCCATATGTGATCTCCAAAGGGTTCATGAGCACGCAGGATGAGAAGCACTGGTCTAGACGATTCTGAAGCAAGAGAGCTGGAATCCCAGGGAACGGCTGGTTGGCAGGGATGTTGAAAAGTTGCTTCTCAAGGGTTTAATGTTTATAGCAGGTAGGGGCATGGATGGTGGAGTGGAGACTTGGACTTCAGCACTGACTAAAGAGGCCCAAGGACTTCTGCCTTCAGTGGGCGGGTCCTCGCTGAGGTGATGGCTGACTGCCGACTCTACCATTTGGTAAGGCTTGACTGAGGGACACTATACAAACCACTCAGAAGATCCACTGGGCAAGCAGGTGGGATGGGTGAGGGGCCTGCCACTCTCAGATGGTCACTTGTTTACCAGGGTTATATAGTCATAGTTCCTGCATATCTGCCCTGGGGTAAGCCAGGGCACTGATCGTTTTTTTCTGGTCTTAGAAGACATTCTAATTTCCATATTCTTGGGGACGACGATCCTAAGAAATCTGAATATTGGTCGGTCCTGGTAGCAGTCGTGGTGGTAAATGACGCAGGTGGTAGAAACAGTGAGAACGCTGGTAGAAGACTTGATGGAAGAGGGACTAGTTGTCATGATGTGGAGATGGGGTGGGATGGTGATTTGATGGCGTTGATGACACCGTTGAGGGGTCATGGCTGTGGCGGTGATGATGGTGATGATGATGATGGAGCGGATGCTGGTGATGATGATGACTATAATGATGATGCTGGTGGTGATGATGACTATGATGATGATGGTGGTGGTGGTGGAGGGGCTGATGATGGTGGTGATGGTAGACACCTGAGTGACTGCTATCTCTCTCCTTGCCTGTGACTCACATTTTCTCCACAATGATCATCCCCTCCATAGCCTTCAGGCCTAACACACGATGCATGCCCACCCTGAAATCTGCTTCTCTAATTTACAACCCATTCTTCCTCCTGTATTTCCTAGTCTGGGGAATGACCCCATTGGCTAGCCATCCCTCAGGCTGGATACTCAACACAGAGTCTAGACAGCTCAACCTTCCTCACCTCATTACCAAGCTAAAACAAACCTTGAAGCTCACAGGCTCATTCTTACCTCCTCTCTCATTCCCTACTGGGGATCCCATCACATTTCCCTTGGACAGTGAGAGCAGTGCCCTGATGGAACTCAAGCTCTGATTGGCCTTTGACCAGGCCACCCTACAGCTTCCCACCAGAGGCCACATTTCCATAGGAACATCCTGCTTTGTCATACCCACATTACGCCCCATTGGCAGAGCATAGCTGGCTGATGCTGGCAGATGAAGGAGGGTACAGGCAGGTGCAAGTGGGTGCAGGAGGGTGTAGACAGGTACAGGCAGGTGCAGATAGGTGCAGGAGGGTACAGGCAGGTGGAGGTGGGTGCTGGCAGGTGCAGGAGGATGCTGGCAGGTGCAGGTGGGTGCAGGAGGGTGCTGGAAAGTACAAGAGGGTGCAGGCTGGCCCTAGGCAGCTTCCAAGCTCTAGTCCTGTGGCGCTTCAGGCAAATGCCACTTTGTCGCCTTTATCCTGCCCTTCTCTGTCTTGAACACCCTCCTCCTCACTTCTGGCTGGTGCTGTCCTACCCTGCTCCCAGGAAGCCCTCTGCTTCTCCACCCTGGAGGGCTGCATTGATGTCTCTTTGCCATGCTCTGCAGTGCAGTCTTCAGACTTTATCTGCCTCGTCTCCTGTGACACAAACATTCCCTGGGGAAGAGACGTGCCTTTTCCATCTCTGAATCCTGTGGACTCAGCCCAGTCTCATGTGTTTCCTGAGTTACAGACCAGTGATGTTGATCCCGGATACCACACTGGTGCCTGAAACTATGCAGAGGGCTGCATCTCCCTGACGCCGCCTTTGATTGTCCATAGCTCTGTGGAGGGGTTCAGCTGGTATTAACTGTTTTTTTTAATGGTACAAACATTTTGATCCAGCCAACAAGGGTGAAATGTCTTGTTCCAAACTGCCCAGAAGATTCTACCCCAGTCTGTCTAGGTTTCAGGTATGATGATTCCACTCCAGGAACCATATATTCTTTTTGAAACAGGCTCTTATCTTTTCTGCCTCTGAGAGATGCTGTGGCTGAGAAGTGGCAGCTCATATCAGCCGTTAGCATGGGATGCCTGCATCTGGGAGGGGTGGGGGGCTTTGTGTTTCCAGATGAAGACAGAGAGTGAAGACAAGCATCTAGAAGGCACAAAGCCACGAGGAGCAGGAATCTGAGAGAAAATGTGTCACAGTATTGTAGGCAGCAAGCAGACGAGTGGCTATCAACTCAGCAGGAGAAATAAGGACCCTTAAGCTGGCATCAGGAAACTCTGAAAAGCAACTTGAAGGAAACTGCAGAATCCTCAAAAGCTTCAGGAGTTGATACCAGCGTGTGCTTGTGGAAAGAGGTGAAGAGATGGGTCAAAAATAAGGGTCACTGAGTGAGAGCAATTCACTGAGAGGCAATTAAAACTCTAGATGCCTGCCTCTCCTTCATCCTGCAGGCAGCCGCTCACCTCCGCACAGCCGGAACCTGAAGATGAAGTGCAATCCGTGTTCTGAGATAAAGGACAGAAGGTACAACGGAGGGTGGAGGTCAGCACCTACATCAGAGGAAACAAAGAACAATATGTACTTATGGCCAAGATCCTCTAGCCATCTTGTCCTGTGTGTCTCCCTGAGAGCTGACTATACTCTGTACACTGGAGACCTGTTCTCTGGAGGATGGAAGCGGTAAGGTCCACATTACTCAAGCGTTCCCCCTGTACGTTTCTGTCAGAAAGCGTCTGCAGAATATAGATACCAATATAGACATCAATGAAAATGAGAGAGAAGATTAAGAAAAATCAAGGCACGGAGCCACCACACCTGGCTCAACCCCAGGATCGAGAAAGCTGAAGGGAAGTTTGATTACTGTGCAAGTGAGGCCAACCTGAGCTATGAGGTGAGTTCCAGGTCAGCCAGAGCTATAGAGTAGGACCCTATCTCTAAAGAAAAAAAGAAAAGAAAGAAGACGAGGAGGAGGGGAGAAGGGAAGAGGAGAAGGAGAAGAGAGGAGGGAAACAGGGAGAGAGGGAGTGGAAAAAGGAAGAGAAGAAAGAAAAAGAAAATAAAAAAGAAGGAAAACAGATATGAGAGGAGTCTCCAGATCTGTAAAATGATAGTTTCTGGGAGAAGCCAGGATGATAGTCACTGATTGTGACTGATGGCTGTTTGGATCAGGGAGCCATTTTCCAAGGGAATTAATGAATTACTAGATCGCTAGGAAACAAGAAGAACAGAAGCAACGATCAACTGCAAAGAAAGCAGAGCGAGTGCAGTACAGGGACCAGAAATTCAAGTTCCGTCTGAATCAGCCTCCCACAGTGGCTGCCCTTGGTCACAGTACCGTCACCAGTGCCTCTTGGTTGAGCAAATGGAGACGGGGACATGCAGGTGTGAACTAGATATGTCTGGATGAGAGAGAAGAAGCGAAAGCCCACGTAGTAGAATGTCAACAAGCAATGCCTAAAACAGAAGGATCGAGAGTCTCACCCAGATTATGTGAACATGTATTAAACAAATCCATTCTAGAAGTTACAAGTGATGTTTTCTGAAAGCAAGCAAATGAAGGCTAACATTATCAAACATCACGAAACATAGTCTACTGCATGCCTTTAACTCTTTAATGTTCTAGAAGTTCAGAGTAAATACCGAACGAGACCACAGCATGGTTCTAGAATATGGCGCTACCATTTTTCAATCGTAGGTGCAAACCAATTGAGTTCATCTCTGGGGCTCAGTTTTCTCATTTGTAAAATAAGGATGAAAGGGGGGATGCATGAAGGTGGTTCAGTGGTTTAGAACACTGGATATTCTTCCAGAAGACCTGGGTTTCATCCCAGCTCACACATGGTGACCCACAGCAATCTGTAACACCAGTCCAGCAGAGACCCTCTTAGACCTCTGAGGGCATTACACATATGAGCACAGACATACAACGCAGGCAAACACCCATATACACAAAATTAAAATAATCTTTGAAAATTAGTATGGACATATTTATGGCACATGAAGGTCTTTAAGATAAATGTGGCAAGTATTTGGGTGCTAAGTTCTGTATGTCTCAGTAGGTATTTATTTTCTATCAATCAATGCAGGACAATTCTTTGCCTTCTTTTCTCTTCCTGACAAACATCTCCTCTCACCCTTTGCTGCCAGAGGTGGGTTTTGCTTTTGTATTCTTTTGTTGTTTCTCACAGTGTTCTTACAAGTCCCCTACCTCACCTCGCCTAGAGACGCAGGTTCACGGGTTTGTGTGTTCACCAGGGGCAGTGGGAAAGAGGCTGACTCAAGTTTCTTTCCCACCCCTCATGCATGGAAGGGGTTCTGCATGTCCTGGCCTCTAACTGTGTGCTCCACACCCCACCCTTGCATAGTCATTGTCACTTCTGGCCTTTTTGTCAATCCTCCTGACCCGGTCCTTAGCTCCGGCTTATGATTCTTGCCTTTCTCTTTCCTGTCCTTGACTTTCTGTGAATGGCTGTTTTGCCTCTAAGTATATTTGTGCACCACTCATGTGCCTGGTGACCTCAGAAGTCAGAAGAGGATGCCAACTCCCCTGGAATTGGAGTTAAGGTCAGTTCTGAGCCTCCACATGGGTGCTGGGAATCACCAGCTCACAAGCCCCAAGTGGGAGACAGCAGTCTAGAGAAGGCTAGATGAGGATTTCCTGGGAAAGGAGTCTGACTTTTCCACTGGGCCTTTATGTTGCACAGGAATGTTGACAAACCACGTCCCCCGGTCCCCGGTCCCGTGTCCTCCCTAAACTCTAGGTAATCTTCCCCAGACCCTACATAGACTCTAAACCTATGTTAAAAGTCTCTGCATCTGTATAGAAACATTTCTTTACCTATTACTAGCAACTAGACAGGGAATCCTCATGGCTCCCAATTCTAGAAACTTCTTCCGCAGGTGAATAGATTGCAGTTTTATCTTAAAGGTAAGTGAGAACTATTTGAGCAGAAAAAGGAGTAAGGAATATTTGCCAACCACGTTCCAAATAAGGACTTATATCTAGAACATCTACTTTAAATTTTAATTACTTTTAATTTTATTTCATGTGCATGTGTGTGCATGTGAAGCGACACATGTGCCACAGCACACAGACAGAGATCAGAGGACACAGTTTGTGGAAGTTGGTTCTGTCCGTTCATTATGTGTGTCCTGGGAATTGAACTCAGATCACCAGACTTGACAGCAGGCACGTTTATCCACTGAGCTATCTTGCTGGCCCCAAGGATATATACCTTTTAGAACTTTCAAAAACATACATGTAAGCACACTATAACTTGTAGAGCTTGGTCTAGCAAGTGAATTCCAGGACAGACAGAGCTACACAGAGAAGCCCTGTCTCAAAAACAAAAACAAAACAAACAACAAAAAAGGAAGCAAGACAGACAGACAGACAGACAGAAAGAAAGAGAAAACAAAGGAAGACTAAATATTAAGGACAAAAAAACCATGCAGATGATGGACATGAGTTATGAGAAGATCTAAAGCTGGCTGGTTTTCCAGTTACGACTCTGCTGCGAGCATTTTTCCTCTTATTGGTGGACAAGTTCATAAACACATACTAGACAGTGGGAGTGTGAGATCCATGGCCAAGCTCCCCAGTGTTGGAACTGCTAGTCTAACCATGTAGAAGTTTGTTGAGATAGACAGACTTGGGGTCTGATTAATTTGGGTGTGTGATATTTTCTGTACTCGGGTTTATAATAAACAAGCAAGCAAGCGACATCATTTTTAAAGTTTTTCATGACTCAGAGATCCAGTTTGGAAGTGAGCAAAAACAGGAGCTGTTTCAGCAAAGAGGTAGAGAGATGGAAAATGACCAGGTGAAGGGAAACTTAGCTTGCATCCAAGGAGAGGCAGCCTGAAGCCACACATGCCTGAGAATGGTCCAAAGGAGAAAGAGTGAGGGTTGGAAGTGTGGGATGGAGGAGGGATGAGCTCCCTTGGCAACCAGTGAGGAGTGTAAGGGTGGAGAGATGCTGGTTGGTTAAGAACTCTGCTACTCTTCCTGAGGACCTGAGTTCAGTTCCCAGATCCATGTCAGAGTGCTCACAAATGTCTCCAATGCGCCACTAGAGGATCTGAAGCCTCTTCGGCCTCTGTAGCACCCACATACATATAGTGCACAGACACATAAAAATATTTTTAAATTTTTGTTAAAAATGTTTAAAAAAAGATGTAACGACTTTGTAGCAATTTGGTAGGTTCTTGTCTAAACATAAACCACATGACTCGGAGAGTCAACAATAGATACCTTAGCCCAGAGGGTCGCAAGAGAATATATAGCAACTGGCTGTGACTGTTCTTAGCAACTCCACCTTGTAACAGCCCCAGACTAAAAAAACAACCAAAATATCTCAGAGCAGGTGAACCATCCGATGAACTTGCCACATCCAGGTGTAGACTGTGACTTGGCCTTATTGTGTTGTTCACCTTCTCCAAAGAATGAAATGCCAACAGAAGGGCCTGGGTAAACTTCTTAAGGACATGCCAAACGAAAAAAGAATCTTGTACCAAAAGGCCACACACTATGGATAATAACACCTTAAGATGGCAGAGGGAAGAGGGGAAAGGAGAGGGGGAGGAGAGAAGAGAAAGGGAGAAGGGAAGAGAGAGAAGGGAAGAGAGAGAAAGGGAGAAGGGAAGAGAGAGAAGGGAATAGGGAGAGGGAGAGGGAGAGGAGAGGAGAGGGAGAGGGAGAGGGAGAGGGGGAGAGGGAGAGGGAGAGGGGAGAGGGAGAGGGAGAGGGAGAGGGAGAGGGAGAGGGAGAGGGGAGGAGAGGGAGAGGGAGAGGGAGAGGGAGGGAGTAGGGAGAGGAGAGGGAGAGGAGGAGAGGGAGAGGGGAGAGGGAGAGGGAGAGGGAAAGTAAACGGCACGTGGGGGCCCCTTGCTGCCATCTTTCTGAGATGCAGCAAGAAAGTCCCAGGTCTTTCTGAGAACCTATAATTATTTCAAGGTGAGTGGCTAAATGACTTACTTAGTAATCAGAGTAATGTTATTACACATGGTAAAAGAAAAGGCCTTGTGTCTGGGCTGGTGAATGATGGAAAAGAAGGACACACTGGGCACACAGAAGGGTTCCAACCGATACACACAGCTGGAGGCTGGGATTCCGAACACCTGCTCTGATTAATCCCGAAACAACCGCTTGTCAGGAATAGTCAGTGGGTGGTAAAATCAGAGACAAAGTTATGATGAGCCTCAGATATCTTCTCATGAAAGTCAACTCTGTGTTTGTGCATTGCACATGTGTGCATGTGTGTGTCTGTCGTAATGTGCATTCGTGTTTACACATGTGGGTACATTCTTACCCATGCACGATTGTGTAAGGCCAGGGGTGACATCAATGACATTCCTCTCCCGAGTCTTTCATTGAACCTGGAGCTCACCCATTTGGCTCGACTGCCTCCCAGCGCCCTACACCAAGCCATCTCCCCAACCCTGCTTAGCCTCACAAAGGGACAGAGCAATTCACAGTGAAGAAACCTGGCAAATCTCCCCTCCCCCAGCTAAAAAAAATCAAGACACCTCCTATAAGAGACACATCCATGTTGCCTTACCCAATTTAAGGATTTCTCCCAAAAAAGAAAAAGGGTGGCCAACTTACGAGCAAATTTTTTTAATCTTTAACCCAAGGGGGCAATGATCTTTAGGAGGAATGGGGGGTTTGGCTTCAGAACTGGGAAACCAAAACCTCACCCTTAAGGATGAAACCTCTGAGGGACTAGAAGGCCAAGAACTGAGGTTCCCCAACTCAAACTCTAGAAACGAATACAACTTGGGACAAACTGTAAAAAAATTATACTTGTGTCCCATCACCAAACTTTGTAAAAAGGGGGAATTATAAAGAATACAAAAAACTCTGCTAACATTTAAGGAAAATCTTGTTGGGTTTTGTAAATACCTTAAAAATCGGAAAGTTTTTTTAAAGGGTTTTTTTTTTTTTATTTACACAAAAGCCCTTTTTGGAAATTGTTATAAGACTTTAATATTCATTTTTCTTTTCTTTTCCCCTCCTGGTAAAAAGACGGCTTGCATTTGCTCTGAGTCATTTTCTATGGAGGCTGTGTGGTTGGGTGAAGTGTGAGCGGGTGTTGTTATGGGGGAAGAAACGTTTCCTTCAGGGGGGCTGTGAAAGGCAAGGGGGGGCCTGCCTCTGGGGAGGAAGAAGGATTTCTGGGTATTAATCTTTTTAGTGAATTTTTATTTCATAATAAAAACCCCAAAAAGGAGTCAAAAGGAATTTAGAGTTAAATTTTTTTAAAGATAAAAAATAATTATTTAAATTTTATTTTGTAATTAATTTAAAAGGGGAGGAAATTTTTTTGTTTTGTTGGGTTAAATTAGTGTAAATCAGGGGGTTTTAAATTGTTTTTTTTGGGGAAAGGGGGGGGGGATAAACAGATATTTTTGAAAGTTTTTATTTGGTTTTTAAAAAAAAATTGGGGGGGGGTTATCATTATGTTTTTTTTTAAAAGTTAAAAAAAATAAAAACAAAGGGGGGGACCTGAAAAAGTTAAAAAGGATGGGGGGGGGTAATGAGTTATATTTGATGTTTTTAGAAAAGGAAATTAATGGTTTTAAAATTGGGGGGTTAAAACATTTAATTAAAAAATTTAAGGGATTTTTATTAAAATTTAAAGATTTTTTTTTTTTTTTTCGGTTGAGGCCCCTCCTCCTTGTGACTCTCTGTGCCCAACTTTGACAAAAATTAGGACAGGTTGTTCACTCATTCACCATTCACTTAAGTCTGGCCAACCTCACAACCCATTCCTCTCATTCGTCAAAACAACAACATAATACAAACATGCATACTTACTACAAACCCACAACAAACACCATCTACCACACATCCAACCCCACCCAGCACCATCAATTCAGCCTCTTACCGTGTTACCCCTGGACCCAACATCTATCCTTCATCTATGCATCCATTTACCTAATATCTAACCACCTCACTATTTAGCCTTCCTTGTCCCTACATCCCCCAGTCATCAACCTCCATCCAACATCACCAATTCGTCCTTCCCATTCACCAAACATTCTTAAGACTGGGTGCACCAAGGGGGAGGTTCAGGGTCGAGAAAAAAACAGAAAAAGATAACCCAAGTCTAAGTAAAAATGAGCACATACTAAAGCAATTCTCTAAAAGTCTGGAGAACAGGGTCGGCAAGCAGAGGGAGGGAAGATGACACATTAAATACAGCCCCCAAAGGGAAAAGTTAGTGACTGACAAGAGCCAGGAGTGCATTTAAAAACAGGGATTGGGGTGGGGAAGGGAGGTGGGAGAGTGGGAGGAACTGTGAAGGGAGCAGAAAGCAAGTGAGGTGACGCTATACAATACAGGACTTGGGGGACACTAAAGCAGGGCTTTCACTGCTCGCACGCCATTCCAGGCATCTCTAGCCTAAGGGACCCCCCCCCAAAAACCAAAAAACCTGTTCTGTGTTTGGCTGATCTGGAATGAGTGGAGGTTAGATGCCCAAGTGCAAGTTGGGGTACAGTTAGCAGAGAAGTCACCATTTTGCCGCTGGTCAGGATAGCGGGTCAAAAAGAGGGGGTGTGTAGGTGGGCTTTGCTACCTTTTGTGTTTTCCCTTTCCAAACCCTTTACCCCACTCGTGGTCCCCCCCTATCATATAAGGAGGGGGAAGGAAGGGGGAGAAAAAGAGACCCCAATTAATTTCTTTCCTTTTGTTTCTTCTTTGAGCAGATATTCAAACTGACCAATGAACGAACAAACCACCAACCCAGCCTACGAGGCTCACCATTCGCATCCCCTTGAGAATTCCCCGAATTCCAACCGTCAAATAAATTTTCAGAAACTGCAGCTGGCAAACCACCCTCTCTAGAGCATGAGGCAAATCATAGTCAGCGCCCTTTAGCGGCCAAAGTAACCTCAATCCACACCTGGGATTTAAAAAAAAAAAAATTCTTAATATTTCTGTGCTTTAGAGAAACCAAAATTCCAAAGTTGCCTAACGTTGTGCCCAGGAATGTGTGGCAGTTGGAACGTAAGGTGCCTGCCTTAGGAAATCTCCCTCCCTTTGCTGGCATAGCAGGACCACTGGGCCTCGTCCGGAAAGTGAGAGCTGGCCCCCAGTCTCTCGTAACTTGCTAACCCTGGCTATCACTTTTTTGTACATTGAGTCCCTCTTCGGAGAAGAAAGGAGGAGGGCCAGCAATTTTTGCCTGGCGTTTTAGGGACACAGCTTTTGGGACGTGTTTTCTAGATCCTTTCTCCCACACAGAGCTGAGGTCCAGTACCCACCACCAAGTTGGGTCCTGTCTCCTCACGTGGTTCTTTTTGGCCAACTCTGGAAAGGTGACAGTCCAAGCCCCAACCTTGATGGGGCTTCTGTGTACCTTATAGCTTTGGGGAGAATTTGCTGATCGATCTAAATTCGGAAGCGGGAGGCCGAGCTCAGGGGGCTGAGGTAAGGGGTTCAGATCGGGGAGGGAAAATGGTTCTAAGGGGACATCAAGGACCAGAGAACGTTTTTTTTGGTGACACAGCTGTGCTGGGATCTGCCCAGGCCTAGGATGCTGGCTTGGGGATTTGTGCTTTATCTGGGATTTATTTTAAACCTTCTACCTGCTGAGGCACAAATGAAAGTCAATAAGTCTCCGTCAGTAGCAAGAAAAACCACCTCAGCCGCCCACCTGCCTGTCTGCCAACACACAAACCTCCTGTCTGACACCTCTAACCACTTCCTTTTGGTTATCACCTCTCACTGCTGAGCCTAGGGTCTTGTCCCTGAAAGGGGCCCCCCCAAAAGGCCCTTTTTAGTTAAGCTGGAACTCAATTTCTTTTCCCTTTTTTTCTTCCCTGCCATCCAGGGCAGAGTTTTGGGTTGTCCTATAGCACTTCCCTGGGCACCGACAAACTTTGGCATTTTAAAAACAGTGTGTATTATATTGGTTATTTTCCTTATTGCTGCAACAAAACAAGAAAAAAATTAAGGCCATAGCAGTTCCATCAGGTATAGGTCTTGCGCAAACCGGTTGATGGGAGGTGTGACCTGGGCCCCAACATGGAGGAGAGGCTGATTAACACAAGTTTGTTCTTTGACCTACAACGTATGGGTGTTACCACCACACACACTAAATAAATAAGAATTAAAAATACTTTAAAGCAACTTAAGGAAGGAAAATTTATTCCACCATGGTTTGAGCAGACAGTTTTCCGGGAAAGCCCGGGGCAGGAGCGGAGCTCTGATCACACATCAGGAAGCATGGAGAGCGGGGAGGGTGCTCAGCTCTTTCCTCTCTTTTTTCAGTCTGAACCCCGGCGCTAAAGGGGCTAAACTTTGGGTAGCTTACACTCATTAGCACAATCCTTATTGAGCGCTTGGTTTTTTTTTCCATGGTTATCTAAATCGCATCAAAATTTTCATTATCACCAATCCCCGTCCTGGAAAGCCCTTGAGAGGTCTGTTTTTTATTCCTCCCTTGATGTCAGCATTCTGCTGCAGCACACCCCAGGGTGGACTCCCTCCAACCCTACTGAGGAAGTGAGTTACGCTGGGACCACGGACTGTCCATAGGGGCTTTCCTGTAAAGGGTGGACTAGTCTAAATCAATTAAGGGCCAAAACAAAATTTGGATTTTCTAAAGTATACATTCACCTGCACAAGCGCTGTCTTTAGCCCCGCAGCAGCGTTGTTGCCTGACGATCAATATTAATTGGGCATTTCTTTTACATCACCTCTTACTGGTTCTACTTCATTGACTATACCTCTAATACCTCTGCAGTCCCAAAGGACAGCTCATTCTAAGCAGATTCATTATTCTCATTCATTCATTTATTTTATTTATTTTATGTGCATTGTCTTTTTCTCATATAGATGTGAAGGCTCAGGTTTTCCCCGGAAAGCAGTTAGGCAATTGTGAGCTGCATGGGTGCTGGACTGAACACAGACCCTGAAGAGAAGCAGTGCTTTTAACTGCTGACCATCACTCCACCCAAGAGTTCTCAATCTGTAAACTGAGCCTTCGTTTTTTTCAAGGTGACCTCTGTTCGCTCAAAATGTTTTTGCAACCCGATAAGTATTTACAAGATATGCAAATCCCACTTCTTAAATCTCATGAGAAATTTATTTAAAACTTCTTGGGAACAATGATTTATCATCTATTAAAGCAAGTAAACTGTTATCTAATGGATGGGTATGTTATTGCATAATCATTTAATCTAACTGAAGTTAGGGGAGGATAGAGCACCTTAAATGTTTAGAGTGATAATATTTTTTATGGCCATCCGTGGGAACACACTTCAGTACAACATCCTTACAAAATGCAGAAGTAGTTTAGGGCATTTCCAGAAACTTGAATTCTTCGTAATCGATGCCAAGATTCATTCATTTTTTTTTTTTTAATGAAACTAACCAGCAAAGCAAAAAGCAGTTTTTTAAAACCAATACCATCTAAAGATGTAGTTTGACGCATACATGCTGAGGAATGATGGTAGGAAAAATAGTAAAGGTGTTTTGTTTTCTGTAATTAAATCCCTCAGGTTTGTAGGCAAGCAGAAAACTTCCATATACAGTAAACAGGGCGCTTGGCAGTACACAGCCTTCGGCATTTGGGGCTGAAGTTCTTCAGTTCTGGGTCATTTGTGGGGTCTACACATGGTGGCATTGTTCAGTGGAAAGTGAGTATTGTGTGTTCACAATGAGGCTACAGCTGCCAGAAACACATCGGATTCGTTTGGAATTTTGAGTTTTGGGTGAATCTTTGGGTGTCGAGGGATTGGAAACTTTTCTCTGTTGCCAGATTTCTTGCTAAGCCCACATTCAGTTATGCAACTCCATGGGGGGGATGGCCTGGTCGGGAAAATGTTTCCCGTGCCACTCTGAGGGCCTGAGTTTAGTCCCCAGTACCCTTTTGTGGTAGGTGTGTCGGAAACTCTTGTCGGCACAGGAGTTCTGGAGCTCACTGGTCAGCAGGTCTAGCTCCGGGTTCAGTGAGAGACCCTGTCTCAAAAAATAAAGGTGGTAGGTAGGAAGATGACTTGGTAATTAAAGCACATGTCATGCCAGAAACAGCACTGTCCAGAACCCATGTAAATTCAGGGTGGGCACCGCGGCTCACTCATCTGTAACTCCAGCCCCAGGAGTCAGAGTTAGAATCCCCAAAGCAAGCTGACTAGCCGTACCAGTGAGCTCAGGGATCGACTGAGAAGCCCAGTCTCAAAAGAACAATGTGAGAGAGTGATTGAGGAAGAGTTCCAAATTCAACCTTGAGCATGTGGAGACATGCATACTAACACAGTGCATAAGCACACATGTGCATGCATGTCTACTCACACATGCGTATACACACCAACATACCCACACATGTATGTACACAGTCAAGAGCCATCCCTGTTGTTAGGTTCCCCCCCCCCATAGCCTTTTGCTCCCTCCCCTCTGTGAGGACCTGCGGTATGCATGTTGTTATTTTCAGACAAGGCTCGTAAGCACTGAGACCATAAGCCAGTGCTCATTCATCTTTGTAACCCCACAGCACGCAGCTCACAGGGTTCCAGATGAGTCTCTGAGTGGAATGCATGAGACATGGGTTTCCCATGTTTTTCAAAAACCCAAAGAAACTGTAGAGCTGATGCTCCCGTCAGCACAAGGCTGATGGGACAGCTCACTGGGCAGAGTTTTAAAGAATAAGCTACCACAAGAACGGAGCCACCAGTAACTGAGAGCTTCTAAGGACTCAAATTATCATTGATTAAAATCCCACTGAGAATTTGCAGTCTGAAGGCAAGAAAAATCCTCCTTTTGGAATATGAGAGAAAGCATCACTTTAGAGGTTTAGCATCCAAGATAGCAGGAATATCAGAAGACACAAAGGAACACGGTGGGGGAGAGTTAGCTTAGAAATAATCACATTTGAGCATCCCCAGAGCCAAGAAACAGCACTGAGTCTTTACATTGCAGGGCCAAGACACCATGTAGACAGGGAAATAAAGGGGAGATTTCAAAACACGCTTGGAAGAAGTCGGTACACATTTCTAGAAAAAAATCAGAATACAACTTTGCGTGTGTGTGTGATGTTGTGTGTGTGTGTGTGTGTGTGTGTGTGTGTGTGTGTGTGGTGTGTGTGTGTTTTGCATGCACATATGCATGCATGTGTACTGGACAGATGTTGACAATTGCTCTCTACTTTTTTTCCCCCCGTTAACCTGGAACCCTTTGGGGCTTTGACTTTCTTCACTACATGTAGGGGGAGATGCTGATACTAAAGTCTGGTTCCTTAATTGGTTCTTGATTTGGTCAATAAAGGAGGCCGGGAGCCAATTGCTGGGTAGAAGGGACAGGTGGGACTTCCCGGGTCCTAGGAGGAAAAAGAGACGCAGGGAAAGAGAGGGGGTTTTTCATCCAGGCTTTGGAAGGAGAAGCACTAAACAATCATGTAAAATCTTGGGGAAGCTAGAAGCAGTGGCCTCTGCCACCGGCAGGTAGCCAAGGAGGTAGGTGGAGACTAGCTGATACAGGCTAGCTGATGAAGTTAGGGCAGGAGATTCTGCACCCAGCAATTGTGCTATCTGGCAAGTTCTAAAATAATAAAACTATCTGAATGTTTTTCATACTCTACAAAAAGGTGGGTAAAGAGAAGCTGGGTTGTAGCTCCAGGGCAAGCTGGGAGTCAGGCTGGTGTCACCTGATCTGAGAGTTATGTCAGGAGGGGCCAGATCATGGTTTGGTCCCTGGCAAAGGTGGAAGTATGTTTTTAAAATTACGTGCAACAACTACACTCTATCTCTACCAAACACATAGTTTTAGACCTGGAATTCTATATCCAGCTAAACTATCAATCAAGAGTGAAGGAAAAGAGAAACCACATTCAGACAAGACTCAGACATATATGCACATGAATGTGTGTTTGCATGCACATATGCATGCATGTGTGCTGGACAATTGCTCCCCACCCTTTTTTTTTTTTCTGAACCTGGAACCCATGGACTGGTTAGACTAGCTGGTCTGTGAGCTCCAGGGATCCTCTTGTCTCCATTGCCCAGCGTGGAGAGTATATGCACAGGATGTCATGCCCAACACACTCAGATCCTCTTTACTGCACAGGAAGCACTCTACCTATGGAGCTGTCTCAGCATCCCACCTTAACTTGTTTGACTAATCAATCTGCAGACATCAGATGGGTGTCGTTGTAGTTCTCAACAGAAGCCATGAAGGCCAGATAACAATGGCCACCATTTGCATGATGCCTGACTATGAATTAGCCAATGCTAACTGATGCACACTGTCAACACAAAAACGGATTGATAGTCTTCACAACTCCATGACCTAGGCACTGTTGTTCTCTCAAGTTAAAGATGAGAAAATGAAGGAACAGATCCAGAGTCTTGCTGGGTTTTAATAAACGGCAACATTAAAAGTTGAACCTTGAGCTATGAAGATGCCTCAGTCAGTAAAGTGCTTCTTGCCTCAGAAGCCAGAAAACCAGAGTTCAATCCCAGAACCTACCTAAGAGTGAGCACAGCAGTGCATACTTGTAATCCCAGCCCACGATTGTAGGTAGGGACAGGCAGATCTCTGGAGCTTGCTGTCCAACTAGCCCTGCCTACTTGTTGAAGTTCCAAGCCAATAGAAGACAATGTATCAACCCCTAAAATAGAAGAAATTCAAGGAACAAGTCCTGGGGTTGTCCTGTGTCATACTTAGTTGTCACCATGACACACCTGGTGAGGGGAACCTCAACTGGGGAACTGCCTTCATCATATTGGCCTGTGGTTATACCTATGGGGGTATCATTTTGATTGCTAATTGGTATAGGAAGGCCTAGTCCACCATGGGTTGTACCTCGCCTGGGATGTTGAGCCTGGGCTGTATAAGAAAGCCAACCCTCTTCTTCCCAAGTCACTTTTCAACTGTGTTTTATTACAGCAACAAAATAAGCAAATCCTATGATGCTCCATATGCATGGCACACAGACACACACACACACACACACACACACAACTGCACCCTGGTAGTATCATGTAAAATACGGGGCTTTGACTTTCTTCGCTACACTTCATCTCTACCAGACAAATTCACATAGTTTTTAAACCTGGAATTCTATATCCAGCCAAACTGTGATCAAGAGTGGAGGAAAAGAGAAATCACGTTCAGACAAGACTCAGACATTTATTTCCCATGCCTCCTCTTTGAGAAGTTATTTGAATATGTATATTTCAGCCGAATTGACTTGGAAACCACAAAGACTATAGTCATGGGATAAAAAAAAAAAAAATTAATCCTGGTTCTAATATAAGGAATTTCAAAATGCTCTATGGGGACTGCCCTAGGAAAGCCCCTGGATAAACAAGAACAGAGAATCAGACACCCACGTAGAATTACACTGGACAAAAGGAAGATTGAGTCCAAGGAATATATGAAAGAAGGCCCAAAGACGTTAGGAGTCATGAAGAGATCTTCATTTGCTGCAGGAGAGCAGATGGGAAATACCAGTCAATGGGACTTACAGTTGGTAAGAGCCCAAGATTACAGTGTGCTTCCAAACAGCAGGATGCACACACAATAAAGTACCAGGTGTTTCAAAGATCTACAAGAAAGAATGTTTTATAGCTTTCAACATAAAGAAATGTCAAATGTTTGAGGAAATATGATAAACTAATTTAGACAACAGTGCCTAGAAACCATGCAGTAGTCACGAGCATGCAAACTGTTTTTGCTTTTATGTATCAATTAAAAACAATCTCTGTGTGTACATTTGAATAATTTGTATATTTGTTATGTATTTGCATGCATGTACACACCAGGAGCAGCAACTTTAGTTTTTCTTTTGCCTTCTTCCCTCTGGGTGTCTGGCTGTGGAGAGGCTCTCTACTTAAGGACCTATGAGATTAGATTGATTTATTAAGATTAGCAGGAATAATTTGGGCTATCAAGACAGTTCAGCAGGTAAAGGTGCTTGCCAGGCCTAACGACTCATGTGGTAGAAGGAGAGAACCTCTGACCTCCAACACACACACACACAACACACACACACACACACACACCACACATGTAAAACTTATTCTAAGAATGATTTGCTCGCCTAAAAAACCCTACCCACATTCACAGAGTACCTCCAGATACCAAACATTAGAGGGTAGTGTGGGAGCTGAGGCTGTATTAGCTCCCCAGGTTTCAACTTGGGGTCCCCTTTGGCTCAGTCCCAATTTCTCCCAGTATCAGGAATGGTGAACTCACTCCTTTTAGGAGAACTTTCTCCTCTGAGGCCACAGAGACTGAAGCTACGGGGTCTCCTAAGACCTCCCCAGCCGTCTGTATGCAATGAGAAACCTGAATCCGGCAGATAGACTTGAATTCTAGCCATGGGGCTAGCGGGGGAAGCCTGCTGAGACAACCCTCGGGCAATGGGTACTGATGGACATCAGCAGCCTTGGCAACTGGGGCAGCCACTCTGGATCCTTCCAGGTACCTGATCTCCAGGTTCATGAGTCCTTCCAGAGGGTATTCAACTAGGACTCCCTTGGCCTATATTCAGGGCAGAAGGACTAGATATCGGGAGTGATATGGGCTCCCCAGTGCTTAGGTGAGGTGCTGTCTCTGTGTGCCTCAGTTTCTTCACCAATATAATGGCGACAACACTATTTGGAGCCTGAGTTTGTGGCAAGATAAGGACAGGATACAAATCAGCTTTCTGTCAGAATTCCCACTCTATCACTTGCAGCCCGGCTCTCCCTGTTCCAGCTCTCATTGGACAGATTCCTCCCGTGTCTTTGTTTTTGTTGCATGCTGCCCCCCTTCCTAAGGGCAGCAGTTGTGGGACTGCATAAGGGTATCCTGGTTCTTGGCTGGGCATGGGCCTAGAACCCCGAGACTCCAAGGGAGAAACGGCAGGAGTTCGGCCACGCCCCAGAACTCAGAGTCCTGAAAAGCAGTCTAATCTCCATAGACTACATTGTTCAGTCACGTAGGCTATTACAGCCCCTCCCAAAGTGCACAGGTAGAGGGTGTAACTACAGGCCTCAGGCCCTAGAGATTTACATACTAATGAAGGTCAGAGGGTGGAGCCAATTAAGCATGCCCCCAGAACCTCCCCCTTTCTCCCTCCCTACTTAACTCAGGTCTGCCCTGAGTTTGGGGGGGGTACATCCAGATCCATCTACCATCCGCCATGACAATAAACCCTTTTGGAACCAAGGACTTTCTCGTATCATTGGGGCCTGCCGGGCCTGCCGCCGCCGAAGCCTCCAGCCACTGGAACCTGGGACCTCCTCCGGAATGTGAGACCAAGCTAGCCTCCACCTCACAGGTCCCAGGCCGCTGCTGCCTGGGCCTGGGGCCTGCTGCTGCGTGGTTCCAGGACTCCACTGCAGGCCCGCCAGATTTTTCCCACAAGCAGTCTTTCTCATTTCCAGATGTGCTCATACCTCTGTATCTGGGCTGGGCACAAAAGGTGTTCAGGAATCATCTCTGCCCTGGAATTCCTTCCTGAGATGCCCGTCACCATCACACCTACCTGTCTGTGTTTTTCATTTCTGTTGCTGTGATTAAAAACAAACAAACATCCTAGAAAACAAAGCAACTTAAAGGAGAAAGGGGTTTATTTCAGCTTAGGATTCCAGGTTACATTCCATCACTGTTAGGAAGCCAAGGCTGGACCTTCCAGCACACCCTCAGCCAGGAGCCCAGAGAACCGATACACGCATGCTCACTAACATGCTTGCTGCGCTCAGCTGACTTCTCGTCTCTCACACAGTCCAGGTCACACCGCCTAGAAAATGCTGCTGTACACAGTGTTCTGGGCTTCCTCCCATCAATGAACTGAAACATGGCAGTCCCCAGCAGACATGCCCACGGGCCAGCCTGAAGTAGACAATCCCTAGTTAAGATTCTCTTCCTCGGCTGTTCTAGCTTGCGTTAAGTTAACAATTAAAGCGAACCATCACATCGTCTCCGTGGAGTTCACCTCAGCACCCCTCCCTTTGTGTCCCTTTACTCTTCATAGCATGTCTGTGAGGCAGAAAACCTGGTTGTGCCCATTTTGTGGATGAAGGAGCCCGGGATGTGGAAACCATTCTAATCAAGAGATATAGGGGTACCCGAGCCTCTCTGGTCTCCCTCCCAGGACCTCTTCCTGAGGGGGAAAAAAAAAAGGAAGACATCAGGGTTTGAGGCCAGAACTGATCTCAAAGAACATGGCACCTTCACCTTCTCCTGGAGCCTATGCACCGAAGCCCTGGCTTTGATGAGTTCATATTTTCTGGCCCAGGGGTGTGGCTACCATGGTTCTGTTCACAGGAAGTAGAATCCTTCCAACAGGGGAAAACCTGACACTCCTTTATGTTATGGAGTTGGGGATGAAGAGAGAAGAAGTGTGGGAGAGGGCAATCCAGGGCTTCTTCGGTCCCCTCTGATGTCACATGTGCCTGTTTGGTCACTCAGCATATGACAGAATAATATTGCCACCTCCCTCTGGGATGTCCATGCTGGCATGAGGATACTTCAGGCTCTGCTCTTGCTCAGATCTTCTTCCTTAGCCCCTCCCACCCTATGAAAGGATGAGGATATTTTTTTCTCAGCCCCATCCTCTCTTGCTCCATACCCCCTCCCTCCTGCAGAGTCTGTCCCCTACCAATCTTACCCTTAAGGATCTGCTGGCACCCAGTCGGGGATCCCTCTCTGGTCTGCCCATCGGATCGTCCATCTTCACAGAGCAGCGTGTCCCTGGCAATGCCTGATGGTTCGGAAGCCCTTTCCCTTGGGGTTTCATTGAGCCGACCCTTTCTTCCTAAGAGCAGTGATCCCACTGAGCAGATGAGAAGAACGGAGCTACACAAGCTTGAGGAGTTTCCCAGCTGCATGTCTGGCTGTGACTTCCACAACGTGGCTTGTGGATGCCCTGGCCTAGAGCGAGGTCTCCGTCTTCCGTCTTCACTTGTTATAGACTATGAACTATGCCCAGATCCCCATTCAAATGGTGTCCCCTCCCCTAATCCTGAAAATCCATGGCTCACTCTCCATGAGAGAGAGCTTATGTGCTTATAAAAGTGAGGAGAAGGACCCTAATCAGCCCTAAGACCTGAAAGGACCTGATGGTGTGACGACCTTCCCCATCTGTCCCACAAGCACTCACAGTGCAGTTACTGCCTCAGGATCTGCACCTCAGCCTTGCCACCCCAGACCTCTGAACCCCATGGCTAGCTTCCCTACCCCAGTGCTCCGCTGTGTAAATCTCTCTGATATCTGACTGGCTTCTACATACGCAAGGCTGTTAACACAGTCAACATTTACTGTGCACTCCTAGGGAGTAGATGCGGTCAGTATTCCCCCTTGAAGAGCAAAGAGACCTAGCACAGCCTGTACTTGCATGGGATTTGGAAGCTAAATACTAAGAGTCATGAAGTGGAGCCAGGAAGATGTGTTCCGTGGGTAAAGCACTTTCCACACAAGCATGAGGACTCAAATTCTCTCCCAGAAATCCATGTCACAAAAATGCCAAGCATGGTAGAGTGCACTGTAACCCAGTGCAGGGAGTTTGAGACTGATGAGCCCAGGGGCTTTCTAGAAGCTAGTCTAGCCTAGCATCAGTCAGCTCCAGATCAATGAAGAGACCCTGTCTCAACAAACAAACAAACAAATAAGCAAAAAAAAAAAAAAAAAAAAAAACTACAAGTCAAGATGGATGGTACCTGAAGAATGACACCCAAGGTTGACTTCTGGTCTCTACACAAATGTGCACTTACATTCACACAAGCATGCATGTACCATACACACACATACACATACAAAAATACCTAGACACAGACACCTACACACATATAAATATATATATATATATACATATATATATATATATATATATATATATATTATATTATATATATATATATATTGGACTCTTTTTTTTCAGCCTTTGTCTTTTCAGTAAATATTGGTGCAATAATCGTATACTGCTATAACCTCCATAGCAGATACATTCTCAGAGAAAAGTGGCAAAAAGTGAAATTATAAACTCTGTATAACAGCACACACCTTTAATCCCAGGATATGGGAGGCAGAGGCAGGTGGATCTCTGTGAGTTCAAGGCTAGCCTGATCTACATAGTGAGTTCCAGGACAGCCAGAGTTACATAGTGAGACCCTGTCTCAAAGATTGATTAATTCATTAATTCATGAATTAAGTTTAAAAAGTGAAATTGTAAGGTCAAAAGATGTGTGTGATTTTATTGTATTTATAACTTTTTAAAGCTCTTTATTACATTTATTTATTTATTTATTGTTGTGTGTGTGAGTGTGTGTGTGTGTGTGTGAGTGTGTGTGTGTGTGTGTGTGTGTTGTGTGAGAGAGAGATCCTATGTCTGCTATCATGTGCATGTGGAGGTCAAGAGACAACTTCCAGGAGTAGATTCGTTTCTTCTACCACGTGGGTCCAGGGATCACACTCAGGCCATCAGGCGTGGCAAGCAAGGACTTTCTCACTGAGCCTTCTCTATGAGGGGTTTGACTATTACATTGATTTATTTATTTTGGCTATGTATTTTGGGGGTAGGTGTACATGTGCCATGACTTTCTGTGGAAACTGAAAGACAACTTGGAAGAGTTAGTTGTCTTCTTCTACCATGTAGGCCCTGGAGATTTAAGTGAGTCTGCATGTACATTTACTCACTGAACCATCTGTCGTGTGGATGAAGTTTGAGTGTACAGTGCGTTTTGCACACGCATGCACTCCTGTAACCATCACACAGGTAAGGGATAGGACAGTGTACTCTCTTTCCATCCTCCTCCCGCCTCAGCCACACAGATGACTACCCACTGGGTAATTTACTAATCTGACTCCATCCCCACGGACTGGCTTTGCCTGTTTCTGACTTCTGTATGAATAGAGTCATAAAGACTGTGAGTGGGCGGGGCTTCTGCGGCCCGTGTCACTCACCCATGTCACTGCGTTCAGCTGCCCCTCTTACATTTGCATTGCAGATGTGTGCAGCATTGTGAGAATATACCACAGTTCATTTCCCTATCCAGGTATTGGTGGGTATTTGCATCCTTCCCAGTCTTAGGATAGTGTTAATTATCTTGTTGCATATAGTCATGGGGAGGGCATCAAACTCACTTCTACTAGTCATATGTCTAGGGGTAGAGCTGGAATGTATACCTCCCCACGTTTGTGGATACTGTCAGACTGTTCTCCATGAAGGTTGGTCAGTTCGAGGAAGGGCTAGCCCCACTGTTCTGCATGCAAAGTGCTGGGCTTAGCATGGTGCCTGGGAGAAAGCCCAGTCAACCACAAGTCAGCTCCAGTAGTAATAAAGGCTGCTTTGTGACCCTCCAGCCCCATTCCCAGTAAGACACTGTGACAACATCTGTCCCTCAGATGATCGGGAGAGAGCGAGGAGGAGCAAATGAATCCTTCTGCCCAAGAAAAATGTCTTTGATACAGAGAAACCCTTCCATTGACCTGGATCTTTGGTCTTTCTAAAGTACTTGGACATAAATCTGTGATTCTCAAGCCCAAGCTTACATTCGATGCTCTGAGGAACTTTCCAGAACTACCAATGTCAGAGCTCCACCCCCAGGTCTCTTATTGAAGAGGGATAGGATAGAGTCTGGGCATGGGTGTCTTAGGAGAATCTCAGGGAGCCCAGGGACATGCCAGGTCAGGATGCACTGAAAGCACCCTTGTGTGCCACATCCGTAGTAACCCGGCTTGGGAGAGGACAAAATGATGTCGGGCTGGAGTTCTCCTAGTGTTTGCAGAATCGTGATGACTCTCTCCCTGCCAGGAGCTTTGGGAAAGCCTTGTAAGGCAGCATTAGGACCACCCTGTGTGACCAAAGGCACAGCTGAATGGGATGCCTGGCTGAAACTGGTCCACGATGACCCCCAAATGAAGCAAGCTCAATGTTGTGAGGGTCTACAGATGCCTCCTCATCTTGACTCCTACGGGCCAAGGAAAAAGACTGGAAAGAAGTCAAAGGCAATGTTAGCAGCACACACTTGGTGAGTGTGCCGATGGGTGGTGTCCCTTCTACAGACCTTTCAGCTCTTTTTCAAGTGTTTTTTTTTTTTTTTTCTCCCAGTGAATTACACTAGCAGTGACAGCAAATAAAAATTCTTTCCAGTTGATGAAATCTGGTGAAGCAAACTGAGTCCCAGAGAGTCTAAAGAGGACGCATGATAGAACCAGGAACACTTTTGTCTCCGAGGTTCCATGAAATACTTGTGGCCTCTCAGGAGGCAAGACAGTTGTGGCCTCGGCCTACAAGATGACACTCAGGAAGGGTGGAGAAAATGTCCCCAAAGAAGAAGAATTGTTGCATTGTTTTAACTAGATTGTCTGTCCTCTTGTTGGGTAGCCAGGATATAAAGATAAATGGAAGTAAAATAAAATATCCCCAAATCTCACCACCCAGATGTAAACGGCAGGGGATTGGGGGGTGATTCTCAAGAGTAACCTTTGTCCAATACAATTCATACAGGTTCTCGTAACTGTAATATCCCATCTATGCACCATACTGCTTGGCCGCCTTCCTTTTTACTTAATAATGTGTCACAGAGCAAGATGTAGGGCCTAGCCCGGCAGCCTAATGTCCTGAAGAGGGATCATAACACAGTCAGCTAGCCATTTGTAGTTGTTTTTTTTAAAGGTTTGTTTTAGTGTGTGTGTGTGTGTGTGTGTGTGTGTGTGTGTGTAGGTCTTCATGGACATTGGCTTAAATAGT
This sequence comes from Mastomys natalensis, assembly GCA_021653895.1. Taxonomy (NCBI): domain Eukaryota; kingdom Metazoa; phylum Chordata; class Mammalia; order Rodentia; family Muridae; genus Mastomys; species Mastomys natalensis. The sequence continues at coordinate 211,392 of JAJTUV010001666.1, forward strand.
TCCATTTAACACCACAGAGATTTCAAGTCTCTCTTTCTCTTTTTCTTTGTCTCTCTGTCTCTGTCTCTCTCTCTCCTCTTTCTCTCCCCCACCCTCTGCCTCCCTCCTCCTCACCCTTTCAAATACACACACCTCATTTGCAAATGAGTATTTGCAAACTCTCTAGTCACAGCTGACTGATAAGGCCACCCAGCCAACAGCCAAGGTCGGACGCGTCTGCAGTCTTAGCTCTGGGTCCCCAGCTTACTCTTAACATATGCCTTCTATGAGCAGTGACTACGTACAGACGCTCCAGTGTGCACACATGCTGGCCGATTTCCCTCTCCCTTACCCTGCTCCCAGGATGCTGGGGCAGGAATGGAAACTGCATGTCCAGAGGTAGGCATAATTGAATAGCTGAAGGCATTACCTCCTTGATTAAACTGGTTGTTCATTTGAAGGGCCAATTAACCCAGCTAATACTCCAGGCCAGCCCAGCAGGTCCAACCCATCAAAGGATATATTAAGCCAATAATGAAGTGGCTGCATTACCCTTACTGAAGAGAATGGAGTTCTGCGTTATCCCAGAGACTGCCCAGGTCAGGCTGGGGTCATGGAACTTTTAAGTAGTGAGCCTCAAATCCACCCGCTGCTGTAACGCTTGTCTGAGCTTGATTTTATGGACGAATGTGGTGTTGCTTCCTAGGAAGCTCTCTCTCAGGGATGACATGGCCTCCTCCTCTGGTTGGTTTTCCACATCTATGCAGGCCTCTTGCAACTTCACAGCCACCGCATGACTGTGGAAGGTCATTGCTGGCTTGGCCTTTCCGCTTTGCCTTCTACTTTTCCACTGCGACCTTACTTACGTTTGAAGAAGCTGGGCAATTCCAAAGCACACTTGGGTAGAGGCCGGGGCCACACTCTGGCTGAGGGGGCTCAGTCTCTTCATGCCACCCAGAGAGGATTTATAAAGCCTTCCTCTGGAGTCTGAACTCCGTTGGAATGTTCTGGGTCAAGAAAGCACAGCCCCAGGCTGGGTTTGAGTTTAGCTCCATATGCTGGCTCTGTGACTTTGAAGCAAAGAAAACATCCCTCCTCCGGGGCCTCATTGATTTCTCTACAGAGCTGAGATTAAAAGGCCCAGTGCGTTCTTCTCGAGGGTGGTGGGAGCGTAGAAATAAACACTTTTCCTAAAAAGCTCTGTAAACACGAATGTTCTAGGCACTGTAAACCACTTTCCCCGTCTTTGAGCAAGTGGTCTCCTTTTGATGATCAGCAAATCTCAGATAAGGGCCATCTTCAAAGACTTACTCGTTTCATGTTGTAGATTGCTCTGAGAAACCCTCGGGAGCTTCATGTATGCCTATATGACAGGCCTCTTTAGGGAGGACAGGGAGTCAGGCTGCGCTAGCAAGCTCAGATCACACAGCCTCTGGTCCAGAGCCATCCCTGACACCAATGGCTACCAGCTGTGCAGGGGAGGGACTGATGTTGGGCCAGGTCTTCTCTGGGTTTTTATTGCTGGTCTGCTCATGAGAAGAGCACCAGAAAAGGGTGAGATCTCTTCCATGTGTGAGTCTCCAGTGGCCCTGGCTGGAACCTCTTTTGAGGGTCAGAGAGAAGCTGGGCTCCCTCATATGACTCATGGCAGGGGGCCACAAAGCCCTTGTCCTTGCACTTCCCATGGATTGCTTTTCTGTTAATGGTTCTATCCCACAAGGCATGTTTTCCAGGGGCAGTCTCAAGAGGCTCTTGGCCTTAAGGATGCTCACACTGGATTCCCCAGAAAACAGCAGCATCAACCCTCTGCTGGTTTTAACTTTAAAGGATCTCTCTCTCTCTTTCTCTCTCTCTCTCTGTCTTCTGTTTTGTGTGTGTGTGTGTGTGTGTCTGTCTGTTGTCTGTCTGTCTCTGTGTGTTGTCTCTGTCTCTGTCTTCTGTCTCTGTCTGTCTGTGTGTGTCTGTCTGTCTGTCTCTGTGTGTATGTCTCTGTGTCTCTCTGTCCCTGTCTCTTTCTCTCTCTCTCTGTCCCACTCTCTCTCTCTCGTCTCTTTCTCTCTCTCTCTCTTCCCATCTCTCTCTCTCTCTCTCCTCTCTCTCTCTCTCTCTCTCTCTCTCTCTCTCTTCTCCTCTCTCTCTCTCCCTCCCTCCCCCCTCTAGTTTTAAATTACATGTATATGTATCTATGTACATGAGGTGCCCTATAATAGTCCAGAATGTGTCAGATCCCCTGGAGCTAGAATTACAGGCAGTTGTGAGCTGCCAGATGTGGGTGCCAGGAACTGAATTCAGGTCCTCTACAACAGCAGTATAGGCTCTTAGCCACTAAGGCAGCCCTCCAGCCCTTGGCTTGGACTTCTCAACCTGATCTATCTGTGGACTCCAGCACTCGCTTTGACTTTCTTATGGCAAATGAAGGCAGCCACTGTGTTTGTTCCTGTGTCTGCCCTTGTGTCACCTGCTGATGTCCTCCTAGGTGCCAGGCATCTTATCTGCTGGTCTCCTAGGAAATAAAGCCTGGAGCCAGAGGGGCAGGAGGGGAACAAAAAGCAGAATAGATTGTTTAATTAAACCTGAGATGCCAAAGTTAAAAAAAAAAATACACAGTCCCAGACAATTACAATTGTTCTCCATCCCTCAAAAAAAATTTAAACTCCGTAACTCTGGCATCTTACGTAGACAGACAGACACACACACACACACACACAACACACACACACGACGCACGCACACACACACACGCACGCACAACACACACGGGAGTGGGGATGTATGTGGGTTTAGGAACCTTTGAGTATATGTATAGGCAGGTTTTATATGCACTGAAGGAAATGTACACATCTTTGCATATATGTCCATGTGAGCCCACACATATGCAGATCTCTGTATGCTGATGTGTGTAGGGCAAATTGAGAGCTATGTGTCTCCAGGGATATAAATACATCCCTGTGGGAAAGGGGCTACATGGCCCATGTTGTCCCATTAGTTAGATGGAGCAGGAGCTCCAGGGTGGTGGGAGGTGGTGTCCTGGGGTTCCAGAAGTTAACCAGGCTCCTGGGAGAATCGCTCACCTCAGTTACAGACAAAGGTACCCCTGATTTAGAGGGGAGCTTCCTGTTCCAACAGAATCTATACACTGACTGACAAAGCCTGTTTTCAAGGGGCAAGAATGGCCATTTTATAATGAAGTAAAAGCTGGTTTTCATTTATCTCTATTAAAGGCTTTACAAATGACTATTGATTATAATGAATAAAAAAGAAAATCACCCGGCCATCTCATGCCACTGTGATTCATCTAATATTAAGGATTAGGATATCCTGAGCAAGAATTGTGGTTTAAAAATGCAGAAATAAATTTTTCAATACGAAGAATCAATAAACTGCACCCAGCTGAGATGCGAAGCTGTATGTGAAAGGGAGGCTGAGGTCACAGATGCCTACAGACGTGTGTGTGTGTGTGTGTGTGTGTGTGTGTGTGTGTGTGTGATCACAGATACCTACAGACCTGTGGGTGGGTGTGTGGTCACAGATGTCTACAGACCTGTGGGGTGTGTGTGTGTGTGTGTGTGTGTGTGTGTGGTCACAGATGCCTACAGACCTGTGGGGTGTGTGTGTGTGTGGTCACAGATGCCTACAGACCTGTGTGGGGGTGTGTGTCCTTCTGCTCATTACTATATGTGTTTAATAATATCTGTGCGTCAGTGAGACAATACTGTAGCCTTTGTATGTGTGTCTATATTATCTGAGCACATGAAAGTGTTTTTGTAACCCTGGACATACCCTGCCCCAACTCCCTGAGTATCTGGGCCTCTTTGTGACTTCTGGTATCTCATTCTCTTCTCTGTCCCCTCCTCCTCCCTCTCCTCTTTCTTCTCCTTCTCCCCCCTCCCCAGAGAGTTTGCACACTAACTGCTCTGGCTCCCTCCCTTTCAGCTCCCCCAATGGTTCCATCATCCCTGTTGCTCACATGGTGCTCCAGACTCACAAGCAAAGCTGGGGTGCTCAACTCTGTCATGTCCTCAGTCATTGCTCTCCCTTAATGGCTGCAACCTTGAGACCATCCCTTCTTTTTCTAGACTCTGGGAACTAAAATTAGGTGGCAAGAGACTTCTCTGGCTCAGTTATCCTCAACCTGGAGGTGTCCTGCTCCTGGTGAGCTAGTGACCCGGCAGGGGCTGGGAAATGATCTGTGACCCAGAGACATACAAAGAAACTCCTGCAAACTAAACACCTGGGGGACAAGCATGGCAGTGTCCCAGTGCCCAGAACAGGGCTTGGGAGAAAAGGTATTTCGAATAGGTGTGTGTGTGTGTGTGTGTGTTTTGTGTGTGTGTGTGTGTGTATGTGAAGAGGGCTGTGTGGAACAGTCAAGACTAAAGCATAAGAATCTGCCCCTGGAGTCCTCCATACCAGTCTACTCTTTAATTAAATACTCAGCTCCTCTCTCTGTCTCTGTTTCTGTCTTTTTTGTGTCTTTATCTCTGTCTCTCTGTGTGTCTCTGTGTTGTTTCTGTGGTTTGCCTCTGTCTCTCTCTGTCTATCTCTTTCTCTCTCTGTTGTGTCTCTATAATTGTCTTTTGTCTTTCATCTCTCTGTCTCCATCTCTCTGTCTTTCTCTCTCTGTCTCTTCTTCTCCCCTGCCAACCCCCACATACGTTTTGGCTACATGACACTATGGCTTGTGAAGACTTAGGTGTCACAGCATGTAGATCCCCAGACCCAGTGAGACTGCAGCAAACCACCTGCATTTCCAGGGGCTCCAGAGGTCCTTGGGTGTGACACAAGGCTGGCTGAACACCTCTGCCTTGGAGGCCACTTGCTCTGAAGCCAGCCTGACAGAAGCTCTCGCAAAGAGCAAGTCCAAGTCTACTGCTTATATCTGCTTCTGAGCACCCTGCAGTTTGCCAAGTTCTGCATGTCCCGGTGCCTCTGGTTCTGTAGATCTGCAGCTGGGCTTGGAAGTCGCATAGAAAACCAGTGCTTAAATCCTGGTTCTGGTGCAGTTTGTGCTTGGCCTGGAATGAACCCAACCCCAAGAGGTTCAGCAGCAGCGTTGCCTAGGAGTGACAGGATCCCCAAGGCTCAGTCACAGGCTGCCACAGAAGAAGCATCACCCATAGGAGCAATGCAAGCTTCCCCGGAGACAGCCTCTTCAATTCTCAAGTTGACTTTAAAAGCTAACCTAGAAGTCAGACCTGGTAGTTCAAGTCTGTAATTCCCAGCTTCTTCAGGAGGATCTTGAGTTCAAGGTCTGCCTGGACTACAAGAAAGCTCAAGGCCAGCCAAGTCAACTTTGACACTGTCAAAATAAAAGTAATAAAAAGGGCTTTGGGTCGAACTCAGTGGTAGAATACTTGCCTGGGATAAGAAAGGTCCATGGTTCAGTCTCTAGTACTGAAGAAAAAGGAAGAGGGAGAAGGGAAAGGGGGATGGGATTGAGAGAGGGAGGGAGAAGAGGGAGGAGGGAGAAAAGGGAAGGAGGGAAAGGAGGGAGGGAGAGGAGGAGAAGGGAAGGAGGGGGAAGAGGGAGGGAGAGAGGTAAGAAGGAAGGAAGAAGGACAAAGGGAAGAAGAAAGAAGGAAGGACAGACAGAAGGATCGGGAGGATGGATGGACAGGCCTGGTTCTGTTCTTTCTTCTCCGAGGCTTCCCATTGCCTTTATATCAGCTCCCCAGTGCTGCATAGGAGACCTCCGGGCCAGGCCAGCCCCTCCTGTCCCACAGTCCACATCTCCCTCACTGCTGCTCTTTGCAGAGGAGGCCTCTCCATAAAGCCACTGTTACTGGGCCCATCTACCCCGCTTCCCGGGCAAGTGAAACAGCTCATTTCTCACTGTTCGTACCTCTCATGAGTCCGGACCTCCGCCATTCCCCTCCTCCAGGAGTCAGCAGCTGAGCTGGTTTGGCCCCCCTTCAGCGCTGTAACTCACATGTGTACCTGAGGCTGGCTATGTAATAGGTGCTCAATAAATATTTGCAGAGTAAATGAGACAGACAACACGGTTTCTTCATCTAGGTGATTCTCTTTAAGGCTTCCAGATCACTAAGTTGGGAACAGCAGTCTGTGACTGACAATGTACAAAAGGGCGAGCCAGTCTTCGCATGCCTGTAGCATGTGTATAACACACGTGTAACATATGTTCACCGCTAGTGCTGTGGGAAAGTCAGAGGTTACTCTGACCTTGAACTCGGAAAAATCTTGGCCTGTAGCTCTTTTTAGCAACTTGGCATGACTCCTAACGGTCTGGTTCTTCTCCTACTAAGGCTTCTGCACCAGATCCCCTCAAGATGTGACATGCGAAATTTTAGTGGCTGTCAGGAACGGGAAGAACCTTTGGTGGTTGGGGTTTGGCTCAGAAATGGGTCATAAAGATCCCAACTCCTCGATCTAACCTCTATGTCCAGTTCTTGAGCTTGCCCTCACCACCTGGTGGCCATCTCCTTCTCGTCCTCAGGACTAAGAGATTAATGCTGATGAGCCTGTGGGCGGGGGACAGTCCTGATTGGTAGAGCCAGCAGGTGACACAATGTTTTCTGCCCTCTTTCCAAGGAGGGACTTTCTTTAAGCTCCTCCCTTTTCTCCCTTGATTCCTACAACCGCCCAGCGCAGGACAAGGTATACTGTTGGCGCCTCATAGCATCAAGTAGTCCATCAGGAGCCCTGTGATGGGCATGGAGGACATACACAATAACGCCCTTTTCCTCTCATGAAACAGGCTGGCCTGAGACGCGCAAACTAGAGTCTACCTCTAGCCCTAGGTGTTATGTGTCCCACCCTGTGAGCAAGAACATTACGAGGGGCTGGAGTCTCCTGTTTGCCCTTCCCAAGTTACACGTGACAGAACTGTGCCAAGGCTGGTGCTGACGGAGGTGTGGGTTGGCAGCACACAGCAGGCGTTCCGTTCCTTCCCGAGAAGGGGGAACAAGCTGTCCTTCCCTACCTACCTTCAACTGAGCTGTTCCCATCTTTTGCCCTAAGCTACGTCGAGTAGATTGGATGAAAATTATCAAGCCTTCTCGTCTAGAATAAATATTCTTGAAATGGAGCAAGTTATAAATAAGCAAGCAGCAATATCCTGTGTTATGAATATATAATTTCCATCTTTAATAGCTGACTAGGCCTCGGGGACTGTCTGAAAATGGCCTGTCTGGCCCTGATATTTTATATTTTAAAAGGGCTCCCTAACTCTTGGTTTCTTAGCCCTCGGACAAAGATGTCTCTAGGGAAATGACGAGAGTTCTGAGTCTCTGTGAGCCGGTGTGCAGGGGCAGGTGCTCTTTTTCTTTTTCTTTCTTTTCTTTCTTTTTGTTTTTCTGAGAATTCTAGAAGCTGCAGAGTTTATGTGAGACTGGAGTCAGGGCTTGGAGGGCTGAGCCCTTCCTTCCACAGACTGAGAGACAGAGTCACCCCAGCTGTGATTCACTGAGCCCTTGGCTTGAATTAGCCCAGAGTGGACATAGCTGTTCATCTTCTTTTCCAAAGACAGTGAGTCTTTCCCAGCTCTGGGGTGTCCAGCACAGAACCAACCAGCCCAAGGTGCTTGTTCAGATGTCCATCAAGTGTTAGAAATACTCTCTGCACTGACTCAGCTGAGGGTAATGGCGCATTCACATACTCCCGGTGTCAGGAGGCAAGGCACGAGGTCAAGAGTTTGAGACTAGCCTGGGCTACATAGGTGACTCTGTCTTTTTTTTTTTTTTTTTTTTATGGACAGATGGTGGAGAAAGTAAAAATGAAATGCAGGCTAGGGATGTGGCTGGGTTGGCATGCACAAAGGCTCCCTGGGTTTGCTCGTTAGCGTTACATAAACCTGGCATGTTGAGGCACATCTGTGACCTTAGCCCTTGACCGGTAGATGCTGAAGCATCCGAAGGTCAAGGTCATTTCTGGCTACAAGGTAAATTTCAGGGCAGCCTGGGGTGCATGAGACTCTCGGAAGGAGGATCTCAGATGGAGGGAGTTAGAGAGGGAAGGAGGGGAAGAGAGAGGGAGGGAGGGAGAGAAGGAACGAGAGAGGGAGGGAACACTGTCTCAGAAGCTTTAGCATAGCCCCCCTAGAAGATGGGTCTGCCCCCATTTCAAAGATGAGAAGAGTGAGTTTTGCTGAAGCAATTAGTTAATGTGCCCTCAGAGTAAGGAGCATCATGGCAAAGACCCTCTCGTGGGAAACCGCTTTCCAGGGCTCCTTGTTGCTTTCTTGAAGGATGACCCGCTTTCCTAGGATCAGAGTAAGTTGGCGAATAAATGAATTCAGCCTCGGTCTCCCGATGATGGGTGTGGGGGGTGTTATTGCCTGTGCAGTATGCATGTTAAAATGTAAATGCCCTCTCCCGCGATTCCCAAGGTACATTCGTAATTATGAACCAGCGTCTGAGGTTCTGATTTTGATGGCATTAGCTTTAATGGCCTTCTTTTCTTCTTCTTTCTTTTTTTTTTTTTTTTAAGGCCGTTTAATTACTAATCAGTGCTGCCTTGCAAACTAATGTGGTATGTGTGCTTTTCTTCTGGGAAGAGGACTCCCTAGGCAGGGCAGCTGAGGAGCCTACCAGGGGCCTTATGCTGGGCCAGCTGCTCTCTCCCCACTGTGGGGCTCTCCCCCACCCCAACCCCGCCCCCAATCTCCAGTCCTCTCTGCCACTTCACACTTATCTCTGAAAACATAGAATCGTCTTTGAAATGCTCCTGAGCAAGTAGCTAGCTGGACCTTACAAACAGGGAGACGGAGGCTCGGCTCTAAGAGGTTCCGAGGAGTTCTAGGACGGGAGTGGGCGGAGCTTCTTTTTCTTCTCACTAATTTCTATCGCGTAGACTCATTTAAATTTCCAATTTCCATAGTTTAAAACTTTCCAATGTTAAAAACCCCATTTTCTGAAACTAATTTAGGTCTCATTCTCATTAATAGCTTGGCAACAGTTATGCAGTGCGGATCTCTCCCAGGTTGAAGAGAGAGCCTTGGCTGGGAAAATCGGATGCCTGGGAGCCCCTGCTGAGCATCTCTGGGCAAGCTGAGTCACCTCTCTGGTTTGTGATTGGTTTCCCCTACAAGCTAATGAAAAAGATGGAGTTAACTGGGTATCATTCCAAACACTACTCAGTAAGCCCCTCTGTAGGGCATCGGGTACGGCAAGGCGAAAATTATTGCTATTTAGGGAAAAGGGGGATCTTCAAAAGGTTACATGGTCAAATGTGGTGGTTTGAGTGAGAACAAATCCTATACGTGCAGACCTTTGAGTGCTTGCTCTCAAGTTGGTAGAACTGTTTGGGGAGGATTGACAACTGGAGGTGTGTGACCTTGTTGTAAGGGGTGTGTCACTGGGGACAGGATTGGAGATTTCAAAGATTCACCATCCCCAGTTTCTCTCTACCTCAAGATGTGAGCTCTCAGTTGTTCCTGCTTCTACCACCACAGACTCCAGCCCCCTGAAACCGTAAGCCTGATTAAAAGCTTTCCTTTATAAGTTGCCTGGGTTGGTGTTTTATCCCAGCAAACAGGAAAGTAACTAAACCATCAAGTCATTCGGTTTCATTATTGCGACTTGTTTGTTTTCCCACATGTGAGAAAGGCCTTTATTACATTACATACAATACTTGAGAGCCTCAAGGAAGAGGTCTTACCTTTTTCATGACATCCCTATCAATGTTCATCGAAGCACAAGAATTCTTAATAAGAGGCATTGGCGTGGATATGCTCTTTGTCTCTTTCTGCTTCTCCCTTTGGGACTTCAAAAGGCTGGAGCACAGCTCAGCTGGAAGGGTGTTTGCCTACCTCGTCCAAAGCCCGAGGTTCCACCCCAGTGCCCCACAAACTGGGCCTGGCAGTGCATAGTTGTGATCCTAGAACTTGGACAATAGAAGCAGGAAGATCCAACTGGTCAGTCTTGAATATTTAGGTAGTTTAAGGTCAGCCTGAGTTACAGAGACTGTCTAAAAAATATAACAATAAACAAATAAAAAAGGTAAGGAATACAGTCACAGTTTCTGAGATACTTAATGCTTTTACCCTACATATGCTCACACTTGAAAAAAATTTTAGCATATATATTGTATGTTAAGTAGGGGGTGGGACGGGATGCATGTAAGTGTCACAGTGCATATATGGAGGTCAGAGGACAACTTGAGTCAGTTTTCTCCTTCCAATGTGTGGTCCTGGGGACCAATTTATCCCCTGAGCCATGTTTCCAGGCATGTCCCCACGGCTTTGTTTAGAGCAGCCTTGCTATGTACCCAAGGTCTATGTGAGGACCTTGATTTTAACTATCCTTGCCAGAAAACCAATGCCTGACACAGCAAAATACATATCTGTGCTGTGCCCAGCCAAACATTGCTCTCACAGGCCAGCAGACACTTCCCAGGCAAGCCATTCTCATTCCCCCTATAGTCCTCCCTCACAACCCTGCCTTGCCCTAGGCAGAGTCTCCGGGCCTCTGACTAAGCCCAGACTTAGATCAGAGCAGTCTGTAAGCAATGTCTTCACCCTGGCCTTGCTGTGTGACTCTGGATCAAGCATTGAGCTCCTCCAGTCTCTCTGAATGCAGACTCAAGGGCCAGGTCTGATCGTGAAGTACTGCTGAGATCCCGGTGGTGAGTAAAGGGGCCTTCATCTCACCTTAGCCCAAGCTCTCTAGAAAGCAAAGCCCGAGGCAGCACCACACTGCACTGCTGGCCTTTTAAGGAGCTGAGAGGGAAAAAATGTGAAGACTAGGAAAGAAAGCTGAGAACAAGAACACACCATGACCTGGCTGTATCCAGAAAGACATTCTGTTGATGTGATGATAACGTCTCTCAGATGCAGGAGGCTGGGGACCTGGCTCAGTTGATAAAGTGCTTGCTGTGGAAACATGAGAGTCTGAGTGAGTTCAGAAGGCCTAGTATCCACATGAAGTAGCTAGGCATAGCCGTATACACTTCCCATAATCCAAGCACAAGGTGGATGGGAGTCTTGGGGTGTGGCAGAGACATGAAGATCCCTGAGGTTCGCTGGTCAAATTGGTGAGCTACAGGTTCAGTGAGAGACCTTATCTAAAAAATTAAGGTAGTGACTAGCTGAGGAAGATATCTAACATCAACCTCTGCCTTCCACAGGCACACGCAGCAGGTCTATACAATACCTGCAGACACATGCCTATACACACACACACACACACACACACACACACACACACACACAGAGGTTGGGGATGGTTCTCATGCTTTGAATCAATCCAGTCCCCAAAATCTGGAATCTCCTTGTCCAAATGCCGAGAGTCCTTGTCTCCAATTGGTTTTTGATTGATCAATAAAGAGCCAATGGCCAATGACTAAGCAGATAGACTGAGGTGGGTCTTTGAGATTTTTGCAGGCTAGGAACTGGGAGAGAGGAAGGAGGCGGAGATCGCCATGATAGAGAAGAAGAAATACCAGACCTAAAGGTGAGAATTGGGGTAAGTAGCCACAGGCCACCTCCCCAGTTGTGTTTGGGGTAGCAGAGATGAAATACAGATGTTAAAAGATGTTGACTCAGGAGTGCTGGAGGGGAGCGTTTGCAAGCAGTGGGAAGGATTAGAAACACCTAGAAATTAGACACACACAGTGGGCCTGCAGTGGGATGTGGGGCCGAGGAACCACAAACATCTAAGATCCAGGAGACAAAGCAGGGCAAGATCTGCTGTGAGGTACAAGGAGTGTCTCCATCACTCCTCCCGTGCCTGCTTCTGCATCTTGACTCCTGTCGTGTCTAGGTTTACGCTACAATTTTGGGACTCATTCATTTTGTGGTCATGGAAATATTCTAATACAATCTTTTATTAATTCTTGGAGAATTTCCAACATGCATAGAATAGATTCTGATCAGATCCATACATCGCCACCCCACCCCCAACAATTCCTCTCTATAACTCCCTCAGGTATACCTGCCTCCCCCCCTCCCAGCTTCCTGTTAAGTAGATCACTGAGTTCAATCTGCTCATACAGGCAATGGTGTGGGGCCATCGCTGGAGCACGGCTGACTTAGCAGAACCACACCCTTAAAGATGATTGATTCTCCTTCTAGCAGCCGTTGACTGTCAATAGCTCCTCAGGTAGAGACTGGGGATTCGTGAGCAGCTGCTCCATGATCCGTGCTGAAATGCTGACTGTTTTGACCCGGTGCAGCTCCTGTGTAGGCAGCCAGCCATAGCTGCTGTGCGAGCATCATTCCTGTCACAGGACCTCACTTCTTATGAAAAGTGTGTCCTTCCTTCCCCGGCAAAGACCAACAGTTACAGAATCTCCCCCAAATCTCCAAGGAGACATAAGGTGAACAAAGCAAGTCATACTTGTTCACGGGTCCCAGCCCCCTAGAACAGCCACAAATGGCCGTTATCTTCATGTCCCTCAACCCTAATAGCCACCTGGCTGTTCTGCTTGGCTCACCAGGCACAGAAAGCTGGGATATCATCCGGGTGAGATCTGAGCCCTCACTTTGAACTGTGCTGAGGAGCTGTACTTACTGCAATTGCTCATTTGTAAATTCTCGTCATTGGGCCAGAGGTGTGCCTGGGTTCCCAGAGAGTCCCTCCCTGTGCCCATCGGGAAAAGAACTCAAGACAGGTAGCTTTAGCTGTAGCATGCGGAGAGGTGCAACTGACGACATCTAGTATGATTTAACATTTATTTTGAGACTTACTTAAAACTAAATTTTGAATACTTAAAGCAATAAATAGTTCCAAATTTAAAAATAAAAATGTATATGGTAGACCGTCTCCCTCCTCTTCTTAACTCCCTGTCCAGTAGAAAACCACTGGGTAGTTTTTTGCCAGTTCTTACCGAGGCTCTTGCAGGAAAGTGTGTACGAGGGTGCATGTGTATATGTGTGTGTTTTCTTCTACTTCCAAGACCTTAATTTTTTTTCCAAAGGTTTATTCATTTTTATTTTCCCTATGTGCATGTCTGTGCACTGGCATGTGCTTGGAGCCCAAAGAGCCAGAAGGGGGCATCCGATCCCCTGAAACTGGAGTTAAGGAGGCTTCTAAGTTGTCACGTGGGTGCTGAGAACTGAACCTGTGCCCTCCAAAAGAGCAGCAAACGTCTTTAACTGCTGAGCTGTCACTCTAGCCCCTCCTAGCACATTTAAACACCACTGGAGTTTATGATTCTGTCTCTTGTGTTTTTAACTTGACAGTGCATTTTGCCTAAGAGGCATATCATGGCTCTTGTATTTCATGACTACCTGGACATCTGCTGGGCCAATGCACCATATCTACCTGGCCTTTCTCCCACGGGTGGATATTTAGGTCGTTTCATCCTTGAAGTTACAGAGAGTACCCGCAATGAGTACATGAGGCAAACCTTCCCGGGAGGAGCGCTTTTGCCATTTTAAGGGCTGTTCCATTTGGAATCTCTACTGATTCACACTTCCCTGAGTGATCTGGAAGTCTGCTCAGTTCTTTTCACACCACCACTCTCAGTATGTGTTTAAATCTTTCGCAGTCTGCTCGGTGAAAGATGCTATTTCAATATGGCTTAATTTACTTATAGGTTACCGCATGGAGCTTGGGTGTGTTTATGCCTCTGTTACAAGCCGGAGATAAAGCTACTGGGGCATTTGCAGGTTGCAGGTCTTGTGTCTTGATATGTAATTGCAGAGGTGAGGACGGAAAGGAAAACCAAGGCTAACTCTCTAGTTGGTGCCTCCTTAGTTCTGAGAACACTGGGTGCACCTCACAGATGCTAAATAAATGTTCCTCTCCTTTTATCTTTTCTTTGGGGTGGGTATGGGGTCTAACTACATCACCCAAACTGCCTGGAACATAATTACTGCAGTCTGACCTTGAATTCCAGCAATCCGTATGTCCCTGAGTGCTAGGATTACAGAGCAACTCAAGAAGTACTTCTTTTAAAAAAAAATTATTACAGGAAAAGGAGGCATCCATGTGACACAGTGAACATTTGGAGGTCAGAGGATACCCCCAGAAATTAGTCTTTGTCTTCTGTCTTGCCAAACATAGGGTCTCACGCTGTTTCCTGCTGTGTATTCCTTTGTAACTTGTGAGTTTCCAGGAATTATCCTGCCTCTGCCTTCCATTTCACTGTAGAAGAGCTGGATAAAGGTTTGTGTGCTGCTCTCCACATTTACACAAGGATTGAGGATCTGAACTCAGGTCCTCAGACTTGACCACAGAGTGCATTACCTGCCGATCCATCTCCCCAGCCCAAGAAATAGTTCTTACGTGAGTAGATAGTTGGATGGATGGATCTATGGATAGATGGGTAGATGGATAGATGGATCAATCATGCTACTGCTCCCATCTGTATATCAAGTTGTAGATCACAGAATACTTTCCCCTATTCCATCAAGTCCCTCCTCCCCCACAGTCTAAAAGGAGAGAGCACTAAGGGTCTGATGGTGGCGCACTCATGACAAATGTTTGTTAAGGGATAGCGCCTCCCATGGAGATTCAGACAAGAGCCTATGGTCATATTTCATTCTATGGAGTTCCCTCTGCTCACAGCTCTCCATAACTATCAATTAATTGAGCCAAAGGCTTAGCACCTGACCCAAAGGTATCTTGGCTATAGACTGAGCAGCAAACCAAGATCTGTGAGGAATGGCTGGAAAAGATGGACCAAGCCCATCAGAACTTGAGTACTGGATCTCTGAGAGTAGACACAGGGCTGAAGAATCAAAAGGTCGACTTTGGGTTTTAGCAACCTCATGACTGTCATGAGGAAGCCATGAGCCGAGCATCAGGACTAGGGAAGCTTGAAATGAGCAAGGGAATCTGGGTAGCAGAAAAAGACACCCCAAGAGACATGCAAACCATCTTGGAGAAATTGTTTGAGGTATTTGGTCTTCCAGGAAAGCCCCACTATTCATGAAATGGATTTAGAATTCCATCCCTGTATTTCTACAGCATCCTTGAACCTCCTTTTTTAAAAAAAGAGTCTTTCTCTACCTGGGTTACCTGAATTGGGTCTCTGTTTCTTGCCATCAAAAGATCACTAGCTGGGGGCTAGTGAAATAGATTACTCAGGGTTTAAGAATGCAGAGTGATATTGCCCAGAACCCAAGTGCAAATTCTAGCACCCTTGTCAGGCCACTCCCAACAGCCTGTAACTTCAGCTCCAGGGATATGTGATACCTCCGATCTTGTATAACATGTGTATATGTCCCCTCCACACACATAATTAAAAACAATAAAAATAAATCTATCTTTGAAAAAGTCCTCCAACCGAATCCCATCTTGCAGACTGGCTTTTCCAAGCTCAGATGCTTGGAGAAATTGGAGCAGGATCCCTCTCCCTGGCCTGTCTCTTGGCTTGAGAACTTGTAGCACAGAATGCCATCAACCCATTTTCAGCATTTGCATGATTAAATGACTGACTTCTCAGAAGTTTAATGAAAACAACAGCTCTTGTCACAGGGTGTGATTTCCAAGATGGTGGCGATAGGAACTTCTACCCCATGTGTTTTTCTGCAATGTGACCTTGCCGGCTTCCCACCAAGAAACAGAATCTAACTTGTCTCCCCTTGAATGGGAACTCACCTCCATTACTAGTTTATAACCAATAAAAATGATCCTGCCTGGTTTCTATGGTCCGAGGGAACGTCAGAAGCCTTAGGCTCTTGAAACACTGGATTTGTGGAGTTCTCTCTTTTGTCCTCCCTCCCTCAGACCCCAGTTCCTATGCTGCAAGAAACTCACATGTATGGAGATGCATTTAGAATATACTAATCAACAAGTCAGCTTTTATGTAGACTTTGAAATATCCCAACCTAACCACCAAACAGATCAAGAAGCCTCTGGGTGGCTCCAGCTACCAACAGTTTAATCTCTACCTTACTTTGCACCAAGTATGTAAATCTTTAAGGCTGGGGCTCCAGGCACAGTGTGGTAGAGACAAAGCATTACCATTGGCACTATCAAAATTCCAATCTCAAGGATTTAGGACTGTGGTCATCTAGTTTCATTAACATTACTGAGTTTTAGGGCGATTGGTTATGATGATGCTTTGGTTGTCAACTTGACTGCATCTAGAGTCAACTAAAGTTCAAGTTGCGGAGCACGCCTAGGAGAGAATTTCTCCATCGGATTATTTAAAGCAGGAAGATCCATCCCTAAATCTGAGCCTCCCTTTCTGCTGGCCGCCCACATAAAAGAACACGGAAGAAAGAAACTTTGCTTGCCTGCTTGCCTTCACTCGAGACGGCAAGCCCGTCTGTCCTGTTGCCGCTCTGTGGTATTCCTTCACCAACGTTAGAACACGTTTCTTTGGAATTCCAGTGTAGACTGAAGACCAATAGGTCTCCAGGAATCCACCAGAAAGCCAGTGCCAGCTAAGGACTGCTGAGACAGCCAGCCTCATGGACTGAACAGATACTGTATTCTTAGCCTTTCCATCATGAAACATCTATTATTGGACTACTCAGATGTCAGCCTACAATCTTCTCTAATAAACCACACATATATTCATTCTGTTTCTCTAGAGAGCCTCAACGAATACAGTTATACAACAACAGATAGATAGCTCAAACAACATCTAAAATGGACGTCTTTGCTCTGGAACCTCGGCTTCCCATCCATATTACAGGGTAACTTACAGCCTGCTTCTAAATCTGATAGACATGCCTCCGACTGAAACTGGTAAACAAGGCTAGAGCTTTTCTGGCACCAAGGCCATCCATAAAAAGAAGGCCCTTGATTTACACCCGAGGGAAAAACTGTAGAAAGAAACTTCCTGATACATGAAGAACTACATCTGGGTTTTGGGTTAAACACACACACACACACACACACACACACACTCACCAACTGGCTTCCTGTGCAGACAATGCAGGCTCAGTTTTCTGGAAAATAGTTCTGCAGTTAGGAAGCAGTCCAGTGGAGAAAGTCCAGGCTCTGGGGAGGACTCTGAGGACAGTGTGTACTGGAGGAGAAAGTCAGGCTGGGGACCACTGTGCATGCCAGCTCCTCCTTCAGGGTTTCCACGTGCAGCACTGAAGAGCAGCGGGAAGTCTTCCATGCCACCATGCTGCCTCCTTAAGCAAGCTGCATGTTCCTGCCTCACGTGATGTTTGGAAGCTGTAAAGGTCTCATCAAACACAGCTGTTAGCCCTGAGACTGGGCTCTGATGAATAGGCTTGGGAAGAGAAGGTCAGGTGACATCCTGAGGAAGTAGATATCCCCTGCATCCTGCCCAGCTGAGGTAGTGACCCATATAGAGCCCCTTAGCCACCACACCCCTTTATAGTTTGCACATACAGACCGTTAAGCCTTCCTCACAGACGGTCTCATTATTCCTCAATAGTCAATGTGAACCTCAAACATAGGGGATCTGAAGGACTTGGCTTTTGAAGGAGACCCAGGAACCCAAGGGCTGACTGCCTTTATTTCTTGGTCAGGAGCCTTTGTACTGGTCTCCTGGTCATTCTCCTCACAGTTACAGAACACTTCCGGTTGTAGGTGTCTTAACATGCAATGGGTCAGTCGAGCCAGCAGACCCTGTGCTGCACCCATGTTTTGTAGATAAGGACCTGTGCCTGTGGAGAATTGCTAAGCATCCACAGAGAAGCAAGGACAAGCCAAGTTCAGAACCAGGTTTCATGGCTTGAGGGGCTGGGCCCTTCCACTCAGTGTGCCTCTCAGCACAGGGTAACACAGATGGAGCCTTTACAGGGGCCTCTATCATTTTCCCCAAAGCTCCAGAAATCTGCAAGACACTAGAAACAGAAGTCACTGGCAGCTTCCTTTTTTTTTTTTTTTTTTGGTTGTGAGCCTAGCCTTTAACGGCTGAGCCATCTCTCCAGCCCAAGGCAGCTTCCTTTTAATGGTGATATTCCTGAGATCATTCAATACATAACAAGTGTTAACTGTGAACTGAACCACTGTCCGCCCCATTGCTATGGCCTCGCTAACTCACTCACATGATACTCACTAGCAGTCGTGACTAGGGTACCAAAGGACCATGAAGACCAGCATCAAGCCTTCACAGTCCCCACTGCCCTTTCCCAGGCTCAGCAACACCCCGAGCTTCACCCCCACCTTGGAAGGCCATGACCTTCTCTTTCAGGTGTGCCCTACAACCCCACGGGAAAAGAGAAGCCCTCAGGGCTGAGGCATGATTAAATTCTCCCCGGTGAGAAAGTGATACCATGAGCTGATTCATACCAGTAAATATGTGATTTACATTTAATTCCAAGTAACCTTTCTGGGCTCGCCGAGGTGTGAAGGAATCTGATGGGGCCAGCTCTGTGGAGGAGGAGGCGGCCATTCATATTCATTAAGACCTCCACATTAGCCAGCTGAAGGGTGACAGCCCTGCCCGCCCTCCTCCTCCCCGCCTGCCAGGGTCACAGCTCTGGGCAAGCCAACAGTCCCCATGCCTGACTGGCACTTGGAAAGGAGTGCAGGGTAGCAGTGAGAGCTGGAAGCCCAGAAAGCAAGGGAATAGAGGAGCCCACCGTCCCAAGAGCAGCATGCCACAGACAAGTCCTCCAGAGCTGTCTTCACAGATCATCAGTGACGGCAGGACAGGAGTGTGGACTGGAGTGGTGGCAGCACTCAGAGGCCCTTCAGTCTCCTTTGTGCATATTTACAAAGTGATGGAAAGGTATCCCTAGTCCCTTAGCCTGAGATGCATACGAAATAGCCAGGGAAGTTGAGCTGGGGTCTCAGGGCAGGGCACGATAATATTCTGGGCCTATTGAGGTATTTGGTTCATTATGACTGACTGCTGTGGTCCTGGCAGGTGTTCATGACCCACTGACCTGGAGACATCAAAGAAGTGGACTAAGGTAAAGAGCATCAGATTTCTCCTGTGCATGGCACCCCAGTTTCATTTCTGCTGGTGTGGTAAGATTTTCTGTGATAAGATAAACACAGGGCAGAAACAGTTTGTCGTAGCTTCTGATGCAGGGTATAGTCCTTTACTGTGGGGGGAATCACAGTGGCAGGGTATTGAGTCAGCGGCTCTCATAACATCCACAGTCAAGAACAGAGGAAAAATGGTTGTATACATTCTTAGTACCGTGCCTTCTCTATTCATATAATCCCAGGCCCAAACCTAGGGACACTACCCTTCTTCAGGATGAGTCTTCCCACGTTAGTTAAGGCAATCAAGACAATCTTCCACAGACATACTCAGGGTAGCCTTATCTGCCCTCATTGATACTCTTTTCCTGTCAGACACCAGCAGCCGGGATACCTACAGCTCCTCATGATGGGGCTATCTCTGTTGCTAAGCAGCAGTGTCAGAGCTGACAGTGGCTGTACGCTGACCAGGAGCCTGTATCTGCAGAGTAAGCAGCTCTTCAGCGTGTTCCTATAGAATCCATAGACCAGCCTCAAGTGGGGGATGGGAGGCATGGCACCTCTCAGGTCTGTGTATAGATGAGGCCCCTGAGGACATGTTTGGGGAGCGGCCACCCGGGTCATGTGGTAGGCAGTGTCATGGCCTTGACTGAACCACATCCAGGACCTTCCCCCAACTACACTACCCTCAGAGTCTCCTTCATTCAGTCGGTCAGTCATTGGTTCATTCAAAGCGAATCCACAGAGAGTAGAGGCTACTTCACCTGTAGATTACCTCGAGTAAAAGATTTGGCTCTAAGGGAAGGTGAGGCAGGGCAGGAGCTGGAGGCTTTACAAGGCCCAGAAGAGGGTGTTACAGGAAGACTGGAGCTAGAATAAATGCTGGTGGTCAGAAGCCAGGAAGGAGGCAGAGGGCAGCTGATGAGTGTCCAACAGACTGACTGGGTCCCTGTACAGGTGTGGGTCCCATGGGGGCAGGGAAGCTGTATCGGGGAGGGAAGAAGGGCAGAGAGGGAATCTGATGATTGGGTGGCAAGGCCATGATGGCTCTGGAGAGAGGCTAACTGTGGGTGGGAGTCTGAGTCCCTGTAGGAGGTCCAGGTAAGCCTCTATTGTCCACTGGTTGCCCTTTCTCAGACAAACTCCTTTCAAGCCTCAGGCTATATCCCGGTATCAGCTTGTGGTTCAGGTCCTCACCACGCTGGCAAGACTAGCAGACATGGAGAAAGAAGCAAAGGCGACAGAGAGAAGACAGAAACGTGTGAGGAAGTCATTGCAAACGACACAGAAGGCACGACTGGAGTGAGGCCCCGCCCTGGAGTTGGGATGAAATCCGTTGTCAAAACCCAGAGACCAACAAACACGCCCAAGTTCCTGTGCACATATCTGTGCAAGGGAGGGGAGGGGGAGGGGAGGGGGAGGGGGAGGGGGGGGGGAGGGGGAGGGGAGGGGGGGGGAGGGGGAGGGGGAGGCTCAAACATCTCAGGTGGACGCAGTTGCCTCTGCAGAGAGCAGTTAACTAGAGGTGAGTACGGAATTAGATGCAGTAATCTTGGAGCAGACCAGCTTTTAATCTGCTCGCATCTGCCATCCAGTCAGACTCGTACCAGCCATTGCTACATCCGTAGATCTTACTACATTACCTTGTCCTACAAAAACCTCTTCCTTTGTCCTGCCTCCCTTCCTCCTTGTTCTGAATGGGATCTCTTTTCTTCTTAAGATGCCACCAAGGCAGCCAAAGAGATGAAACAAATAGCCACACAGAGAGGGTAGGAGTCAAGCCTGATTCAGGGTACTTTACTAAGGTGGGCTCTCAGCCCCCTGAATGTCTTGTACCCAAGTCCCATCAGCTCCAGAAAGAACGGCCACGATCCACACAACACACTCCAATTTATTTCTGTCTTTGACTTTCACAGCATATGCTGTGGGGGGAGGGGGCTGGGACTTGGGAAGGATGGCAAAGACGGGGCCCGGGGACTCATTTAATTTTCATGAACATTCTGCTCTCTTGGAGACTCACGAGACAGAGGCAGCCAGGCCCACTGGAGAAATGTGTGAGGTGTGTTTACTGCCCTAAGACACTTGGGAAAGAGCCAGTGCGATGGCTCCATAGGTTAAGGCACTTGCTACCAAGCCCAAAGATCTGAGTTCAATCCCCAGAACTCACACGGTAGAAGGAAAGACAATCAAAGACACTTGGACAGGACATGACATACTCATCTTTAATCCTAGCACTTAGGAGGCAGAAGCTAGTGGATGTCTATGAGTTCAAAGCCAGCCTGGTTTACATAGCAAGTTTTAGGCTAGCCAGGACTACATAGTAAGATCCTGTCCCCCCCCCCAAAAAAAAAGGAAAGAAAAGAAAAAGGGAAATGGAAAAGAGAAAGGAAGGAAGGAAGGAAGAAAGGAAGGAAGGAAGGGAGGGAGGGAGAGGGAGGAGGAGGGAGGGAGGGAGAGAGGAGGGAGGGAGAAAGAGAGGGAGGGAACAAGAGGAGAGAGGGAGAGAGAGAGGAAGGAGGGAGAGAGGGAAGGAGGGAGAGAGAGGAAGGAGGGAGGGAGGGAGAGAGAGGGAAGGAGGAAGGGAGGGAGAGAAGAGAGAGAGAGAGAGAGAGAGAGAGAGAGAGAGAAGAGAGAGAGAACACACTTGGAGTGTGTTCGAGGAGGCAGAATGCTACCATGGTCAAGCCCAGAACAATGATGGTTATGGACCAGGGTGACCTCAAAAACAGAGACAGATGTATGACAAGGACCTTCATATTCTCTTCAGGTGGTGGAATTACAGATTTTTGTCAATTGTTAAGGCTCTTGGAGGGAGCAAGGAACAGAGCGGTATGGAGTCAGAGGTAGAAGACAGCATAGGGAAAGACCTGAGGGGTCAGGTCCGTGCCACATAGCAGTGGTTGAGCACAGAGAAGTCAGCGCTGGCTGAGGGCCTGATAGACTGTCATCAGGCTCTCTACATCAGACTGCTGTGAGTCACTTTCCTTCACTATGCCTCCGTTCCTCATGTGACAAGTCAACAGGTAGTGGGGAGGCCATTGATCCAAAGGGATTCTTAGGTCTGCAGCTCTGGAGTACCCTGAGTCTCGTGGCCCTGCTGCAGGCCTCATCTCCTACCCTCTCTCTGTGTCCACTGTCCCTGCTGTATTGGAACAAGCCCTGCTTTTCCTGCAGGGTTAAGACGGCAGGAAAGTTCCTATCAGCATGGAAATTATAACCCGAGGCGTCTGATTCACCAGGGAGGGCACCTTGCTCCTCCTCTTATTTTTAGCCCCTGTCGTGCTGGCAAGGAGATCTGCACTTGTTAACCTGTTTCATTGAAAGAGCCACTGAGGCCACAGGGAGCAAGCTTGGCCCCAGCCTGGCCCTCTGCTCCCAGTAGGTTATTTATAGCCTTCCTTCCCTCTGGCGAATTAATTAACTGGTACTGGTGGCCTCCACTCTGTTGTCTTCAGTTGGATGTCCCCATTGTGGCGGCCTGCAGTCATCGGAGGGATGGGGAAGGCAGGAAGGTGGGCTGTCCACTGCCCTTGCTTCAGCTTGGAGCAGCTAATCAAACCTTCCCAATTTTCCAGGCCAGTGTTCCACCTTTACTCCTCAGATGCTTGGTGATGTAGACCTCAAAAGCTAGTCCCTCTGTGGATAAACCACTTGCCAATCAAGCTTGAGGACCAGAGTTCAAATTCTCAGCATCCACATAAAAAAACCAGTGTGCATGGAGGCCCACCCATATCCTAGCTCTCAGCATCCCCCAGGCTGGCTAGACTAGCCTTATAGGAAGCTCGGAGTCAACAAGAGCTCTTGTCTCTGTAAATAAAGAGGAGATTCACAGAAAATACCTGACATTACCTTCCAGTCTCCAAGCAGTCATTCATATACATGTATATACATACAGACTTGTGAACACACACACACATTTGAGACTTTGACCAGGTACTAGTTCAAAAACAAAACAAAATTAGTCCAAAATCTACTCCCTTCTCTCATTAGGGGTGCAAAATCCAGGGCAGAAACCTGCAGGGTTTTTGGGGCAGCTGAGTGCCACAGAACAGGGAGCAGGTACCTTGGAGGACTGGAGAGCTTCAGGGCTTGCACAGGCTCCTTGCCAATAGAGGCAGAAAGAGCTACATCGGGAACCATTAGAGACCCTATCAGAACAGACTTCCCGCCTGCAACACAGGCAAGGACTTCAAGCTCAGATGGAGAAACTGAGGCTCAAACTGTGGTAACATCCACCACTCCCATTACACCTTCAGACACAAGGCCTGATCCTCCCAGTGGGAAAACGAGTCTTGATCTGGATTGACTGTCCCCTAACTGTCACAATACTTCCTGCTGTCTGTCTCTTTGTCTAAGGGCACTAATGCACAGCCAGTGGGGACAACGCCCTCTGATTTGTCTCTTCTGTCCCCCAGTACAACCTTCATTAATCTGTAGGGACTTCTTTGTGTCAGGTCACGTGGAAGGCTATATTAGGGGTATCTACAAGCAGAGCAACAGTCATCTCTCCCAATCTCTCCCCCTGGAGATCCCTCAAACACACCCTAATTATATAAAAATGCTCCCCAGCCTCATGAAACAGCTCTGAGACTCAGGAAGTCCCGTACCTGTCCCCCAAGATGACCTGTATCCCAGGCTCCTCCCACATCCTGAAGAGATCCAAGTTCCTGATCCGCAGCACCATTCACAAGCCTTCACAAGCCGAGGCCCCACCCCCACCCCCCATCCGCAGCCACGCATGCTCAGTACAGACACGGGGCCAGGCACTGGTCCCGCGGGAGGACAGCTCTTCAGACCACACATCTCCCTAGGAAAGTGCAGCTCCAAGTCACAGGAAGGGGATTCGAGGAGGGTGGGCAGCCTTGGGCCCTGTATTAGCAACTTGTCTCTTTGCTTCGACAAAATACCTAACAAACTAAACCTAAGGAAGAGAGGGTTTATTCGGGCTCCTGTTCGCTTCACTCCGTTATGGCTGGGAAGCCATGGTGGCAGGAACTTGAACCATCTGGTCACAGTGCACCAACTGTCAGGAAGAGAGAAGCAAATGTGCGTGCTTGGTTCAGTCTCTCTTTTTTTATTCGTCTAGGAACACTGCTCAGACCCCCGACCCCCGACCGCATCATGTGCAGTAACTGCCCACAGTTAAGATGGATCTTCCTACCTCAGTTAACCCAGTCTAGAAAACCCCTCATAAGCATACCCGAAGCTTGTCTCTAGATGATTCTAGATCCTGTCCACTTGACAGTAGTGACTATCACAGGCCCACCCAGGGAACCCAGCAGCGTTTACCTGTCAGACCACACCACACCACTGCTCACAGGTACCTACAGTTATTGAGCACAACCATCCTCTAGTCTAATCTGCAGTCCTGCCTGTACCCTAGAAATGCCCTCTATCTGTCTAGGCTTGGGTTCCAGTTTATCATAGCAGCCTAGTGTGCAGGTCGGGCTTCTACCCTCTGAGCACCTTGAGCGACCTTGCCGAGCACTGATGGGTGATTGGCTCTCATCAGCACTAGTGCTAATATGAAAATCACTACAATTAAAGCTGCCAGCTTGGCCTTGTTCTGTGCTGGAAAGGCTGCTCATTGCTTCAGGAAAACCCCATAGACTGGGGCCCACCCCACCTGCTCGAAGAGCTTCATGCCCCACTTAACTTCTCACCATCTCTGGTCTCTCCCCTGGGTTTGGGGTACTGAGGTTAAGATCTCTGGACACAGTTGGTTGGTGGTTTCGGGTGGGGGATGGTGATGGAGATGTGGTGTGTGTGTGTGTGTGTGTGTGTGCAATTTGCCATTCCCACCTTCAAAATAGAGTGCAACTGGCTAATTGCCATGGCAATTATGTAATTGCAGGTGCAATTAGCATCTCTCTAGCAAAGCAGGAAGAGGAGGAGAGGGAGCAGCAAGAGCCTGCGAGACAGGTGACTGGGGCAGAGGACAAAGCAGACCTGCGGTAGAATCAGGACAGCTAGAAAGAAGAAAGAGATGGCATAAAACAGAAATGAACCAGTAGGGCTCCTTCCTGGACCAGACAAAGAGGTCTGCAGCACTGCACTGTGGAACAGGGCAGGCTAGGGATGTCCTGGGAGGAGGAGGGAATTCCAGGATGAGCTTAGAGAAGGCTTCCACAGTAGATAAGGAAGCCCAGTATCCCGTAGGTTTTAGAGGACCAGCAAAGGTCAGGGAAATGTGAGAGTCAAGTCTGTCCCATAGAAGCACCTGTGATGGAGCTGTCCCCAATCCACAAAGTTAAACACAGAAACTAGCAGCCACTCACATGGTATGTCTATCCCAATTAGGAAACTGGAGTCTTTAGTATCACTGGGTTGGTTGACTTTAACTGTCAACTCAACACAACCTAGAATCACCTAAGAGAGCCTCAAAGAGAGATTATATAGATCAAGTTGGTCTGTGAGCATATGATTGTCTTAAATTAACTGATACGGGAGGAACCAGCCCACTAAGGGTGACACCATTCCCTTGGCAGAGTTCTTGAACTGTAAAAGAGAAAGGAGCTGAGCTGAGCACAAGCAAGCAAGAGGCATACATACATTAATTCTCTCTGCTCCTGACTAATGATTGATGTGTGAGTGTGTGTTGTGTGTGTGTGTGTGTGTGTGTGTGGAGAGAGAGAGAGAGAGAGAGAGAGAGAGAGAGAGAGAGAGAGAGAGAGTTTTATGTGTACACTCACACAAATGCCTAGACTCTCTAGTCTGGAGACTAGTGAGGTTGTCATCTTCTCTCTGGGCGGCAGGTGTCCTTCATTGTCTAGTTCCAGTATGTAGAACAGTGGGAAGTGCTCAGATCAGCTGGCCTTCAGTCAGGCTGCTCACAGTCTTACTGTGGAGCAGAGCACTGTGGCTAACCACAAGGCATAGGCAGAGGTCCCCTCCTTTGAGATCTGAGCTTCCCCCAAAGGGCTTGATATAGACCTGGGCACAAAGGGCTGAGGCCACAGAAGCCATCTGTCCAAGTAAATAGATGGGTGTCACAAGTCTGAAACTTACACAGGACAAAGAGGAGGAGAGACAGCAGGTGACAGGAAGACCATGGTGAAGTGGAAATTTCTGGTTTCTTTGAGTGCCTACAACATGGTATCACAATTCAACCCCAAATCCACTTGCCTCCGGGACTGACCCACTTCTCACACCCCTGTCTTACTTAAGCTGAACATCCTCATTTTGTACAACACAACACAACCACCACAACACACTCACAACACACACACACACACACACACACACACACACACACACGACAGAAGAAACTAATTCACTCCATTTAAGAAGAGATTTTATAAAGGACTTTCAGTTGATCTCAAATCAGCCTCTGTAGGAATAAGAAACCCAGACCCATGCTGGAAAGGTAGTTCATTGGTTAAGAGTATCAGCTGCTCTTCCAGAGGTCCTGAGTTCAATTCCCAGAAACCACATGGTGGCTCACAACGTCTGCAATGGGATCTGACTCCCCCGTCTGATGTGCATGGAGACAGAACATTCATATACATAAAATACATGAAGAAAGGAAGAGAGAGAGAGAGGAGAGAGAGAGAGAGAGAGAGGAGAGAGAGAGAGAAAGAGAAAGAAAGAAGAAAGAAAGAAGAAAGAAGAGGAGAGGGAGACAAAAAGAAACCAGATCTGGAGGCTCTATAGTCAGAACTCAGCTCTAAGGTAACTTTCAAGACTGCCCAAGGGTATCCTCTCAACTGGCACAGATAACTAGCCTTAGAGAGGATCACCTGCTTCTCCACAAGCCTGACCGCAGATCCCATGGGAAGAAATACCTACAGGCCAAAGCCCAGGTCACACCACTGTGTTCTGACTACAGGGGAGGCAGAAAAACAAGTGACATCTCCCAGGGACTTGGTGGGAAATTCCCAGGCAGAGACACGGCTATGCACGAGTAACCAAGAGAGTAGCCCAACATCTGGACTGCCTGGTTTTCTGCACAGGCTGCCCACAAGGGCCAACGGCCTGCCTGGCCACTCCCCTCTCCTGGCCATCACTAAGGAACAAGGCCTGCTGCTACCTTGAGCTACAAAGGTGGCAAGGTGGGGCATAGACCACAGGGTGTGGCTTTCTGGTGACATTTGGCTCAGGCTGGGGATGAATTAAAATCACTCTAACACCTCAGACTCGGAGACACAGTGCCCACAAGCCCCTTTTGGAAAAAGCACTGATCATAAGAGTCCAGACCAGCAGGAAATGGTTACCCCAAGACCTCACCACACAACTCTTCATGTGGCCATGGCAGCAGTAGTGATGTTTACCGAGTACTTGCTGAGTGTCAACTGCTATTCTAAGTACCTAGCCCTTACAGTCTTTGAAAGCACATTATGAATTAGGAGCTGGAGGGGAACAGTTGAATAGCTCACCTGGGACTACCCAGCTCAGAAAGGCAGAGCCATGACTTGAGCTCTGACTCCAGAGCCCTGAGCGGCTTTATAACATGTCCTCACAGGTCGTTTTTCCTCCCTCTAAAACAGGAGCCCTAGGTAGACAAGAGTGCCAGGTTTGCGGTTAGCGTTTAAGTCGGCCGCTCTGTCTTGCTTCCTGTTAACCGTGGAACTCTGGGCTGTTTGTGAGCCTCTCTGAACTTCGGTTTTCTCACCTCTGAGAGAGGGCAATAAGGACAATCTGCAGGAAGTTTGTGGGGACAGTGAAGTTTCGGGGGCCTGGCAAGTGCTTAGGACAGTAGGACTAAATTGAAGTCACGCTTCCTCTTCCATGGGGACATTCTTGCCAGGCATCAAAAAATCACCTACTCGGGGTCCCCCTGGAACCAAATCCTGATGTATTCTGGATAGGGACATTGGGTATATTTGCCATTCTGAATATAAATATCTATTCGTGAGTCCCCAGCTCCACACTTCTCCAGCCTTCTCTCCTAGGCCTTCCTAGATCCCTAGGACAAAGGATCTAAGACCTTGTCTAAGCAGAACCTCGACATGACCCCATCTAGTGGCTGGATGTTCAGTTCTCCCAAACGGTGATCATGTGAGCTAGGGGTGTTAAGTCAGGCCGGTACAACCACTTGAGAGACATTTGGCAATGTATAGACAGTTTTGGTTGTCAGAACTGAAAGGGGGAAAAATGATCTCCGGGCATTTGCTGGGTGGACTAGACACTAAGGACACTGTTGAGGATGCCACAAGGGACAGGCTGGCCCCGTACAACAAGGAATTAATTACCTGGTTCAGACTGCACAGACACTGAGAAATCCAGATCTCAAGAACATCACTTCCTCATCTCTCTAGAAGAATCTGTTGGATGCTTTGCCAGCATCCCTGATCTCCTACACTAGACTCAACCCCTGCCCCCTCCCTCACAGCCTCTGCGTCTGAGGCAAGTCTTCTCTGACGTGTGGTCCTCAGGTCATTTCAGGACTTCCCCAGGCCTCTTCCGACCTCAGCCTTTCATTTACATAATCTCTTTCCAGGACACAGACAGTAGTTGTGGCACTACTGTGGCGTGGTGGCACATTCCTACAACCCAGCACTAGGGATTCTGAGCCACAAGGATCACTATACAGGCAGGCCAGTCTACAGAGTGAGTTCGAAGCCAGCTTGAACTTAAGAACTGGATCCTGTATCCAAATAACTAAAACTAAAACAAGGTGAAGATAGAGAGATGGCTCAGTGGTTAAAAGCCCTTGTGGGCTGCTCTTCCAGAGGATCCAAGTTTAGTACCCAGCACCCTGTGGGACTCTGTATCAAATGACCCCTAGTTTCCTGCATGCCCTCCTCCACCACCTTTTTACATTTATTTTTTGGTGGGGCGTACATGTTTATATGTGTATATACCTGTGTGTGCAGGTATGTTGCATCCATTTGCCCTGGTGGAAGCCAGAAGACAGCATTGGGCATTCTGCTCTGTCATGCTCTCTTGTCTCCGTTGGACTGTCTCTCACTGGACCTGGAGCTAGGCTTGCCCAGTGATTCTCTTGTCACCTCCAGTTCACAGCGCTGGGATGTACAGCCTCACTAGACTTTTTACATGGCGCTAAGGACTCAAACTCAAGTCACCAAGCATGCTATTCACTGAGCCATCTCCTCATCCCCTGGCTATGCCTTCTTTGACCAGCTTCTGTGTCTTTTTTTTTTTCTCCCTGAGTCCAGGCTTTGTGTGCTCAGAGGCCTGAAGAAACCCTGTAGTGACTAGCAAGGAGCCAGGCCTAACAGGTTTAGTGTGATGTCCTCAGTAGGTTTGCTGACGAGTGATGACATTTGTCAAGTGGGAGCCCGGGTCGCAAAGAGGAGGGGAGGGGAGAGGAGGGGGAGGGAGAGGAGGGAGGGGAGAGGAGGGGAGCTCCCTGCCACTGCCAGGCTGGCTGAACAGTCTTGACAAGCAGGAGGGGCTGCTGAGAAGACCCATCGTCCTCTGCACTTTAAAAGGCCAGCGCCCCTCCCGGAATCTCTCCTTGGAGACCTGCTAAAATAATACATTTAGACCTGCCAGCCCCAATCGCTTCCGTCTGTCAGGCTCCCTGTAAATAGCACTTCTTAGCCGAGCCAGGGAAAATACGATTCCAAGCAGCATGGGGGCAATCATACATCAATCGAAGAAAAACATTTTCCCCTTCCTTTCCACCAGCCCCCATAATTGCATTTTAAAACCATTCCTGTGTTTCTGGGAGACACCACGGTACCTGTTGCTTTTTAACTCGGAGCCGAGAGGCATAGCAGAATGGGGCTAAACACAGCAAAGTTATTTTGATTTATTTTCCAACGTTGGAATCGGGAGCTTGCTGCGGATTCAGCCGCGGGAAGACGAGCTGATGAAAATGTATTTCTTCTTATCGTTACTCTTTTAAATAGATGAGAGTTTTATTCTTGCTTTTTTTTTTTTTTTGCCACTTTGCTGTGCTAGACTGAGCTTTATGTCACCCTGGCATGCTGGCACTGGCGTCTGGATGACAGCATTAGTTGTCCTGTCCTTTGGTTTGCTGTACACTTTGGCATTCCTGTTCACAAAGGGGACAGCTGAAGTCAGAAGGGATAAGTGGTACCCATTCCCTCAGAAATTGAGTGGCTGACCCCCTTCTCAGCCCTGGGAGCCTTTGCATATCTTGATGGAGACCTTGGGGGCCATTCTCCCCATAGAGCTGCTTGCCAGCCCAGGCTCAAGGGTTGCCATGGAGACATTGTTATTAACAAGTCTGTTCTAGTTCGCTCTCTGTTGCTGTGGTAAAACACTGACCCAAAGCAACTTGGGGAGGAAAGGTTTTATTTGGTTTCCACTTCCAGGTCACAGTTCATCACTGAGGAAGGGAGGGCAGGAATGCTGACCAGGAACCATGGAGTAACACTGCTGCTGCTTGCTACTTTGCTTTCTGTCTTGACCTCAGCTAGCTTTCTAATATAGCCCAGGCACACCTGCCTACAGATGGTGCCACCACAGTGGCTGCCTGCCAGACTTCAAATCATCATGTAAGAGAACCTCTCACGGACGTGGCCTCAGGCCAATCGGACACAAGCCTTCCATTGAAGTCCTTTCTTCCCAGGTGACACTACAATGTGTCAAACTGATATTTAATAAAGACTAACCAGGTCAGCAAGTAATGGTAGGTGTCTGCTGGCCCCAACGCTCCGGCTGCCAGGTCTCCACTCATGCCCACTACGGCCTGGGTGCTCTGAGATACTAGAGTCAGAGGTAGTGTGTCAGGCCTGCCCTGTAAGTACATCCGTCTCCCTTCTAGAAACCTCTGTTGGGGCTGGAGAGATGGCTCAGCGTTTAAGAGCACTGACTGCTCTTCCAGAGGTCCTGAGTTCAATTCCCAGCAACCACATGGTGGCTCACAACCATCTGTAATGGGATCTGATGTCTTCTTCTGATGTGTCTGAAAACAGCTACGTTTACTCATATAAATGAAATTAATAAGTCTAAAAAAGAAAGAAAGAAAAAAAGAAACCTCTGTCTTCTGTGTGACTCTCAGCCCTGATGATGGGTAGGTCCCTGGTGCCTACAGCACTTCCTGCATGATGTGATTAAGAGTAGACAAGGTAACCCGGGGAATAGTTTACAACTGCACTCAGATTTGAGGGCATAGTAAAATTAACATGAGGCACAGAGAGGGCATGAATTCTGGATAAGAACCATGGGGTCCTGGGTATCACTTAAGTCCTCTTTCCTTTGTACCATGTAAGTAAACAAATTCTTACTTGTACTGGTCTCAAACCCTTGAAGCACCCTCTTCTCTGGTCTTCAAAAACCCATGCTTTAACCCGAAGCCTGGCTTATCCAATGCACAGGAAGCTGTCCTGGAACTTGCTCTCTGGCATTGGCTGCTATCATGGAATATCATGGTTCTCACTACTTACTTCTTTGTTTCTATGTATCTATTAACTTAGTATGGGCTCTATATATGTTCTTGTTATATGTCTCTTCCTCCCCAGTGCTGTGATTACACGTCACTGCCATGCTCTGCTGATGGGCTTTTTACCTGGGTGGTGCTGGGATCCAAACTTGGGTCCTCCTTCTTTCAAGGCAGACTTCACTGACTTGCTAACCTTCCCTTTCTCCTTCCTGGATCTCAGCCTGGCCTCTCCTCAGGTCTGTTTATACATTAGACAACAAAGAGGGGAGAGGCTACTCTGGGACAGCCAGTGAGGGATGGAAACAGGGAGAAGACGCCTTCCCAAGGAGGTAGATGCTGTGAACACACATACTCACATGCATGTGCACACACACCATGCACACACACCGTGCACACACCCCATGCACACGAACCCCATGCACACACACCGTGCACACACACCGTGCACACAGAGGTCTGGACCTGTCAGCGTAGGCCCAAGCAGGTGAATGACTGTCCATTTGGCACGGCTTTTGAGAGGTTTTGGGAATTCAATCTCAGATTTGGAAAGGACTCAGCTAACATACGAATAGGGCTCCAGGGAAACCGTGCTCCCAAATCTCCTGGCACCAGGACCTCCTGCCAGCGAGCCTCTCCCGATGACATTGTTCCCAGCCTCTCCATCTCCTTATCTGCCAAGTGCAGAAAATAATCCCACTGCGACAAGGTCCCAGGAGGACCATACAGGATCCAGCACAGCAAACATTCAATTACCAGCCCTACAAACACAAGGGGCTGCTGCTGTCCACACAGCGGGATGAGTCTGGCCTCAGAAAAGAGACTAGGATCTGTCTCTGTGAGGAAGGATGTGTCAACAAGGACTGTGTTAGCCACACAAGTTTCAGAGCACAGCTGGAGGCCAGAATGTGCCACTGTCCTTAACAGCCATCCAGGATGGGACTCAATGAATCATGGGATTGTCAATCTTGGTTGTCAACTTGACTGGATCCAGGGTCTTCTAAGAAACGCACCTCTGACCAGAAACCAGCTCATGTTGGGGCGTTTCCTGAAAAGATGAACAGAGTGGGAAAGTGGGATGGGCACAAACACTACACTCCCAAGGAGAGACCAAATAGAAAAGACCCGAGGGAAAGCTGCTGCTTTTTGCCTGCCTGCCTTCTTCCTTGCTTGTAAGTGCTTCTACTACATTGATGCCATGGCATCTGTCATGTTTCCTGACATCGACACCAGCTTCTCTGACCTTCACTCCAATGTGGGCTAAGGACCTATGGCCCTCAGGAGTCCTCCCGGCCTTCGGGGGCAGACTGGGACTGCTAAGGCATCCAGTGTTATAGATTGAGCAGTTACTGATTCTCCGCCTCTCCAGTGTGAGATCCCTGGTGCTGGACTACCCTGGCAACATTACAAAAGACAATTTAATGTGCTCCATTTGTAACATATATTCATTCTCTCAGTTCTCTGTCTTTAGAGAACTCTAAGTCTCATCCTTCTCCAGATGAGTCTCAGGGACCCAGGGAGGTTAAAGAACCAGATGATGGCCAGTCACCTAGCTGGGAACAAGTGACCGAGCAGTCTCTTTCTGGAGCCACCACCCACATGACTTCAAGGCTCCTGGGCATATATAAATCAAGAGGGAAATTGGCAGACATGAGTCCATATGACTCACTGTGACACCTTAGAAGTCCCGGGCCTGGTGAGACTAAGCCCCACTATCCTGGCTGCCTCATGGGCTACTGGGAAAAGAGCTCCATCTTGAAATGAGGTCTGCAACTACATACTGCAATCATAATTGTTACAGCAGTGGCAAGCGGTTCAAACATGGAATGAAACACTCCTGTAATCACAGCTCTTGGAGGCTGAGGCAGAAGGATGGAGGGTTTGAGGACTGCACTACAGAGTCGGGCCCTGCTTTTTAAAGTCGTGCAAAAGGTGACTTTAACGCAGGGCTGCATCTTGACCTGCTCAGGACACAGGGGAGTCCTGGAGGTTATATCAGGATCTCAGGGTGGCCCTGCTGAGAGGTAGTGCCAGCCTCCTTCCCTGATGTAGTGACAGTGACTCTCTTCCACCCCCTCTTGGACTATGTGGCTGGGGCTCCTCTCTCCCATGCCTTCCCTGGTCTGATTAATCCAAGCAGAATGGTACTTTCCTCAGAGAGCAGTAGGGGCTTCAGTGGCAACCTCAATTTTCCTCAGCTACCTAGTGTCTTTTCCAGCTTGCACCATGCTCTCCCACTGGTCAACACAGGCTAAAGGAGGTCTGTAGCGTTTCACCTAGGATAGAGCATGTTCCAGCTGTGAGCCCCACGGGATGCCTGGTGATGGTGGGCGTGGACAATACAGATGCTGGATGGTGAGGAGCCACCTGAAGGCACTTGACGGAGCAGAAACAGGGCAGGTAGAAGGGCTCCTTCCTGCCCAAGTTGACTGTTTTGCTATTTTGGAAAGGGGTTGGAGATGGAGGCCAGGCAGGCTCCCTCCACAGACATAGCCCTGTAACCTTCTGCCCTCTCAGGAAAACTCCTGGATGTGGCTTTTGTGGTCTGCCTCTCAGCAGCAGATGGAGCCTACCACAAGAAGCCCTTCCTGAGGTCACTGCCACAGTGACCCAGAGGAGAGAGACTCACGCAAATGAAGTCAGTACCCGTTGGTGAGAAGGCTCTATTTTCCAGGCTGAGTTGGAGGTAGAGTCATAGGCAGGTGGGCAAAGGCTTGGGACAATTTTGGAAGGACAGTGTGCAGCCCCCTCACCTGGACAGAGCAGAGATCTGTCCTCAGAACCTGAATCTCATTGTGACATGGCCTCCCATGTGCCGTGTGACCTGGGCAAGCGACTTCCTTCTGAGCGGAATTTCCTCCCCAAAGACTAAAGAGTGCACAAGGCCTGGCTCATCAAGAGTTCTTCCTCCATGACAGAAACCCAACACCTAACATAGGGGTCAGGGACACTGGTGCCCACGGCCCTGGGGGATGACACAGGATGGACACTGGCAAGAGGCCACAGGATATAGAAACCATGCCCGCCCTACCTAGTTCCTCAGACATTTTTTAAAAAGAGTCTTGCGTTGGCCAGGCTGACCTTGAACTTGACATGATGCTGAGGATGGCCTTGAGTTTCTGGTCCTCCTGCCTCCATCCTCCCGATTAAACACTGCCTGGGTCCTTTACTGAGACCCCACTGATCACCGTCACTGCTGTCCCCAGTGCTAGGATTGCAGACTGAACCTCTGTGCCTGCCGAGGTATCACCCACAAGCCAGCACTCTGCTCCATGCGCCATAGCCACAGCCCCTCCTCCCGCTTCGCAAATCCCTCTTGACCAAAGACGCAGAGCACAGACACACACCAGACGCAGGCTGCTGACTGGGCTCTTTCTTACCCATGAGAGGTTCCCAGAGAGTTCTGACAGGGGTTGGAGTGTGGCAGTCCCTCCTGAGCCCCAACCAGCGTCCTGGTGCTTTGTGGCTGAGGGTGTGACCATACATAACCCTTCTCCTCCCTTCTGAGGAGAAAGAGCCAGGATGGCATCCGAGTGACAATAAAAAGTAAAGAAAGAGCAAGAAGCCAGGCCTGGCTCTCTGTGTGGCCTGAGGGGTGTGTCTCGATGAGAAACTCAACTGTTCCTCTTTCCGCTGGGTCTAGCAGCCCCCTCCGTGCTCCCACACTCCATCTTAAGCCCCACCTGGCTCTCTGAAGTGTACCTGTCTAGCTAGGAGCGGGAGCATTTACAATTCTGCCACACAGACCCTTCCCACACAAGGCCTTTGAGGTACATGGATCCAGGAACAAAACACCGTTCTCCTCACTTCACAGGCAAAAAAACGTTCAGGTTACCTGATGCCGCTCAAATGAGAAACAGTCTTAGGATGACAAGTCTGCTTGGCATCTTCCAACTGCACCTACCAAACTGAATGTCTTTAAACCAGGCTTTGCCACCCAGACACGCCCAGACACGCCCAGTCAACAGGGAAAGGTAGGCAATCAGGTCAAATCTGAACCTACAGTTGCTAGCATAGTTGGAAACCTTCCTAAGCCTTTATTCTATGATCTCCACAAAGTGAGGGCCCCTCACCCTGCTGTGTCCCTGTACCAAGAGACCACTGATGATTAGTTAGTGTGAATATGTGTTAGCGTGGAAAGCTAGGCATGCTGTACAAAAAGTGAGATGACATAGAGAGACAGGTAGTGAGAACCTAGGCTGGGGATGTACCTCAGCTGGTAGAGCACTTGCCTCGGATGCATGAGGCCCTGGGTTTGATGCCCAGCACTGCATAAACTGTGGAGTGATGGTGCATACCTTTAATCCTGTCACTCAGGTCGGAGAGACAGGTAGATCAAGAGTTCAAGGTCACCCCTGAAGATACAGGGAGTTTGAAGCTAGTCTGAATCCTATAAGACCATGTCTAAATCAATCAAATCAATCAATCAGTCAATCAATCTGTAAGTCAACCAATCAATTGGTCAGTCAGTCGATACAAGCAAGCCTCTTTCCCTGTCCTGTCCTCACTGTCCAGATCCTGGACACTCGAGGTGATTTTTGAAGACGTCACTCTTACCTGCCTGCTCGTAAAATTCTCCAGGCACTATGCTATCAGTCTCATTTACAAATCAAGGCAAGAGTGTAAGTGTCCACACACATGTGAGAATATTCTTTTCCTCTCCCTTCACACAAGTGGTAATGTGTCAAAAAAAAAAAAAAAAAAAAAAACACAGCCACACAGCAGATATCACAACGGTCCACATCTCCGACAGTTGTCTCCCGAAAGAATATTGGTGCTTTAAATTTCCTGTCACCTGGAATCATCAAAGCCGTCCTAAGGTTGAAACAGTGCATTCCTCACAAGTGTGCGACAATGCTAATGTGACTAAGCTGTCCCACCACCAGTCCTGTGTAATTATAGCACATGCAACTGTGTAAGTCTCTAAGAACTAATGATAATAAAATCAGTCATATTACCAACACATATATATTTACTATCCATCATCTTTATCATTGTTTTCATTTTTATGGGGTAGGGAGTATGTACCATGGTGTAAGTCTGGAGGACAACTTCTGGAAATCAGTTCTTCCTTTCCTGGGATGGAACTCGGGCCGCCAGGCTTAGCGGCAGACACCTTTACTGGCTGAGCCAGTTTGCCAGCCCTTTTATAATTATTTTGAAATATCTTCCTATTTTTTTAAAAAAAAATATGCCGTTACAAAATAGTAAGCCACACTATGCCAGCAACAGCCTCCACATCGTGTTTTTCTAGCGTCTCTTGATTGACTTGTGTGAGCACATTCTATGTGTTTATACAATAGCTGTCTCATGACGAAGTTCTCCGAACACATCCCCATCCTAAGCAACTCATGGCTTCAGGACTTGCTGTCTTATAGGATTGGATAGATGACTTTGTTTTTAAAAGAGAAACTGGCATCATTATTATTATTACTGTGTGTGTGCATGTGTATGTGTTTGTGTGTGTGAACATATGTGGGTCTGTGTGTAGAAGCTGGAGGGCAACTTTGATGTCATTCCTTAAGCAGCAACCTTTTTGTTCTTTATTTCTGTTTGCAGACCAGGTCTCTCCCTGGCCTTGAACTTACCAAGTCGGCTAGGTTGACAGTCCATTGAGTTCCAGGGATTTGTCTGGCTCCACCCACCAGCACCAGAATCTTAAGCATGAGCCACCAATCTCAGATTTTTGTTTTGATTTTGTCATTTTGTTTACATGGAGATTCTGGGAATTGAACTCAGTTCCCCAGGCTTGCAAGGCAAGCACTTTCCCACACGGCTATCTTCCCAGCCCTTAAAATGATTGAAACAACAATAATCTGTGTTCGGTATGGTCTTGTGAGTTCATTAGGCACTGTTGGGAAAACTTCCACTCTGTGATGTCAGAGAGGTCCTCTGTGCAGGCCCCTTTGCTCATGGCTGTGTAGAAACCCATGGCAAGCACCCCGCTGGTGATTTATTCTGTCCCCTGTCGATAACCGCTGCGGCAAATGGCAAGCTTTTGCTTGCTTTCATAAATAATGCTGCTGCGAGCAGTGCCAAGCACACGTCCCCCATTTAGCTGTGTGACACGGTCCTACAGCAGGGTGTGATGGGCCTCAGGGAAGGGCACATGCAGCCTGAGCAGATGTTGCCCAGTGGCTCTCCCCAGAGGTGCCCCTGCTTCCCACTCCTGCCCACCCTCCTGCCAGCCAGCCCCTGTGCCCCACACCCTCAGTCCCAGAGTGCTGCCGTGCCTTTGATCTTTCTCAATCTGATGCTTGAAAGAGGGTCTCTTATTGAAGTTTTAATTTGCATTTCTTTTATGAGTAAGGCTGAGTAACTTTTCATAGGTTTGAAGGCCATTTATATACTCTTTCGAAAGCTGTCTTCCTATATCGGGCCCATTTTTTAATTGGCTTGTTGGCTTTTTCTTGTTGCTAGGCAAAGAGCCTGTACACTGAAGGAATGAGTCCTGTCTCTGTGGCAGCAACGGCGGGTTTTCTTCTCCTCTGTCATGTGTCGTAATTTGGGTCACACATTCCCTTTGCACCCTTCTTTAAACTTCAAAGGCTCAGGGCTGGGGAGAGGACTCAGTGGGTAAGGGCACTTGCTATGCAGTCCTGGTGACCTGAGTTTGAATCCTCTGCACCCACATAAAAGCTAAGGGTGGCTGTGTGTACCTGTAATTCCAGGGCTGGGGTCGGGGTTAGGGAGCAGAGACAAGAGAATGACTGGGGCTTGCTGGTTGCCAGTCTAGCTCCAGATCTAGTGAGAGATGGTGTCCCAAGAGATTAACGTTGGGAGTGACAGTGTGAGACATTAGACGTCCTCCTCTGGATGCTTGTGCATGAGTGCAACACATACACACATGCACGCATGCACGCACATACACACAAGTTCAAAATCTTTGGGGAACTAAAATAAGACCTTGGAGGCCGTCCCAGTTGTTTCCTTCACTATCAATTTGATAGGGTCTGTGAAGCTCAGAAACCCCTGCAGTTCCCTCATCTGAGACTGGTCTAAGAAAGATAAGATTCTGATGCCCCACGGTGATGAGACAACATGGGGAGAGTGACTTAGGACAGGAGCAGGGGCCAGAGAAGAGGAATGACAAATAGCCAAAGCTCTGTGGTCACCAAGCGCTGCTCATGTCTGGTGGTCCAGAGTGCCTACTAAGCTCTAAAGGGGACTGAATATTCATGCTGTGACAAGGGGAACCTATGTCTCATCTCAGCTAGAGTCTGGCAGAGGTGGTGGCTCTGACTTCCAGCAATTCCTGACCCTGTCCGCTGGCTTCCTAGAGTCTGGCCAGCACACCAACAGGCCCAGGCATCATCCAGCATGTGAATGCTGTAGTGAAGGTCCCAAGGGACTAGGCAAAGGACACAGGCAAAAAGACAGGAGCAACAAGGGATCCCAGGACTCCTAGGTCTCTGTGCATCATTTTGCAATTGGACCAGAATGGCCAAAGAGCTCATGTTCAGAGTCTCCAATGCCTGCAGCTCTGCACACACTTGAGCATCACCCTGTGCGCATGCTCTGTTCTTTCTCCTCAGCAACGCCATGTGCAAGCACTACATCACTCAGTAGAAACATCCAGCCCGAGTCCAGAGAGAGACCTCTCATCAGGAGATGCCTGTCTCCCTGCAGTGCTGCTGTATTACTGAGCCTCTGGGCCCAGGCTGGTCCTTCTTGAATCCT
Source organism: Mastomys natalensis (assembly GCA_021653895.1). Lineage (NCBI taxonomy): Eukaryota > Metazoa > Chordata > Mammalia > Rodentia > Muridae > Mastomys > Mastomys natalensis. The sequence goes on from JAJTUV010001666.1 coordinate 250,131, forward strand.
TGCCTCACTTCTAGGCTTTGAGCTGGTCCCCAGTCTCCACACAGCTATTTGTCATATGAAGCCAAGAAAAGTCTGCTCTCCCAGAACCCCTGAAGGGGAGGCACAGCATCTCTCTGGCCTGGTTGTGGAAATCCTGCTGCTAACTCAGCCCACCGGCCAATCTAGCCCATTCTGGACAAAGAAGGAATGGGATTATAGCACATTTGTGTCACTCAGAGACTCTCCACACTCTCAAAGTGATGATGCCTTTTCCCAGGGCATCTGATGGACCTTATTGTGCCCCTCACTGGGGTACTTCATTGTGGTTTTACTTCGTTGTGGTATCTAGGACACTGGCCAACTGGCAAGTCCCAGTCAACTGCCACCCATCCACCTAAAAGACACTAAAAATTGTTTGATGAATGAATGAATGAATGAGATAAACAAGAACTTGAGCACTTTGATACCGACCACATCTGAACTGCCGATATGCAAGGTGACAGGGCTTACTGATGTCCTCTTATTTTATAAAGAAAAATAGTCCCCACGGCAGATGCAACCAGGTGACAATCTGAACAAGGTATTTGCATTACATCCCCAAGAAAGGAGGCTTGGCTTCAGGAGTGCTGAGCCTGCAGGGCAGGTGACTATGCAGGAACAAGAATAGCTCTGGTCCAGCTCTGTGCTCTGTCCAGTGCCTGTGCACAGCCTTTCTGTGGCTAGGCTAAGCAGATGCATCTGTAGAGCTGGTGGCTGCTGACTTATGCCCCAGAGCCAGGGTCTCCTTGTAGTTTATTTCTCTTCAGATGCCCAACGGGAGAAGGCCAGGTAAGAGGAGGAGGGTCCTTCTGGATAGCGTAGCCAGCAGGGAATAAGGTTGAGCAACAAATTGGCTTACTGGAACCTGGATTTGTGCATCTACCTGGGTCACCTTCTGCATCTCTGTGACACATTCTCTCTCCTGCTTCAGTGAATCACCAGCCTGGCCAACAGGATTCAAGGGTCATCTTTTCTCGAAGCTAGCTCTGGGAAATGCTAGCCCTGACCAGTTCTCTTCTTGGAACAGAAGAGCTGCCATCTGCCACCCAGTGTCTCTCCCTAGATACCAGTCACATCAGTTGCCGATGACCTGTCCCCCACCCTGCTCGGCACTGGAGGCTCCCCTGAATCTCTTGGATTAATTTGAATTGACTGCGTTGAATTGAATTGACTTGAATCTAATTGAAGTGAATAGACCTGAATAGCAGATTACAGGCTCCATCAGAGCCTACAGACACGCAGCTTGGAGGACTGGTTCACAAACGCAGAGGGTGATTCTGAGCCCTTGTTTCCATTTTCTCCTTGAGGGAGTGGGTGGATGGGGAGCCAGAGGGGATTAGCAGGGAGAGAAGGAGAAGAGAGACAAAGGGACTCAAAGAGGACTCCCCGGCATCCTTTACCCTACCTTTTCTTTTGACTTGAGTGTCCAAACTCCCCATTCCTCATTCCTGGAGACTCCACAGGCTGAGTGCTAGGCCAGGATGCACAGAACCATAGAACAGTGTGGCTGCTGCCTCCCTTTTCCCTCCATGACCAACGCACCAACTCGAAACTCCGTCGATTTGAGACACACACCCTTGTCAGCTTCTTTAGCTCATCTCTGTCTCTGCCACCTGAGCCTGTCCCCTTCCTGGATAAGTACAGTGGCCTTCTAATTTCCTCCACACACTCCCCGAGGCCCTGGTAGTCTGTTCTCCACCTGCTGCCTGAATCATGGTGCACGAATAAAGCAGGTCAGATCATATTAGCAGCCGTGGCCTTACAAGCTAACAGTCATTTCTCATTATTTTGGAGTTGAAGGCCCAGGTCCCTAGTGCCGGATTGTATTCTTCTGCCCTGGCCAGAACATTTGCATATGCTGGGTCTTAAATCTAGAATAGTCTTTCTCCTACCTTCCTACAGTTAACTCCCATTCATCCTCCAGTCCATGCTCTGAATGTGAACAAATCTATCTTGACCTTCCGGACTACATCAGCCTCTCCCCTGTCCCCTTGCTCTGGCAAATAAAGTACCTGCCACTTATGATGCCAGTCCCAGCTAGAGTGACACATTTAGTGGTGTGTCCATATGACTTCCACAGACTGTAAGGTAGAAGGAGTTTGGTTCTCACTCACTACCCTATTGTCAGGAGTCAGCCCTGTGTCTAACACAGCTGGGGCTCGGTGGGGAATGACTGAATGAATTCCTAAACAAGAAAAGAATGAGTGGGTGAATGCACGAGTGAATTCAAGCAAGCAGAGAGACCCTAGATCCTAACCCATGTTCTGTCTCCACCAGTTCGGGCCCAGGAGCAGTCAGACTGGTCTTACTCTCTCCAAGGTAGCATCCTCTTTCCCACCCCTGGGTCCCTATTTTATGAGTCACTGCACTCCCCACATCCAGTTTGATTCCTCCACTCCTTGCAAAATTCAGCGTATGTTAACTTCCAAGAAACAGATACCAAGAGGGAGGCTGGAAGAAGACGGCGAGCTTTTCTTCAACCCAGATTCAGAATCTGCTCAATTCCACATGACCCAACAAGTTTCTGGTAGATGGCACTCAAGCAATAAAACTGTATATTCTGGATATATTTCCAGAAGTTGAACCTAGCCCCCTCATGGTATGTTGTGTGTGAGTGGGCAGGGAATGGGGAGCGGCACTCAGTAACCTCCAAATGCTGTCAGACCTATTGAACTCACACCTCAGAGCCTCCTGTGAAATCTCCAGGGAATTGACTGGGAAATTCACCAAGCACACGCGATGGGGTGAGTCCCCAGCTATGCACAGGCACAGCACAGACTAAGTGACAATCCAGTGCACCCTCAGTCACTCCAGAAGGGTCCATCACCCTCCCTTACAAAGGGGACTTTAAGAACTAACTAAGCCAGAGAAGGGAAGTCAGCTTGGAAGTAGCTTAAAGGACAGTCCTCCGATAGCCGGCCCCTGTGATGTCAGAGACAACAACCAGGGCAGTCCTCACAGTGAGGCAAGAGACTGAGTCTCTTGTTTTAACCATAAGTTCATGAGTGCCCAGAGACCCCAGAACAGTGCTGAGGGACACGCCAGCACACGACCTGCGCAGTGACACAGTAGCCTGACCACGTAAGCTACTCCTCCAGCCTACCCCACAATAAGCAGCGAAACTGAAGACAGAGAGGGCAATAGACTCGTACTGGCAAATAAATAACCTATTAGGGGCAGGCGAGACCAATGAGAGATCCTGCCTCAAATAACAAGCTGGGTGATATTCTTGAGGAGTGACACTCAAGGTTTCGCTCTGTCCTACACATGCACATATGTCTGTCTGCAAACAATGCACATACACTCACACACAGCACACACCGTCCTGGTGATTATTATTACCGTTTACATAGAACACATGAGCCCTTTAAATGGTCCCCTCCCAGAACACTGTGTCTTCTCTGAGCATGAGAGATAACAACAGGGTCTCTAGGTGAGGTCAAGGTGACTGTCCCCCTACTTTAAATGGCTCAGGAACAAATAGAAGCCAAGAGAAGCCTGGTGCCCCTTGCTGTGGTGTGAATCCACTTGACCATCTTTTAGGATGAGGTCTAACCAAGCTCAAGGCCAAAGCTGCCATGGTCTTGGATTTTGGGAGCAATGGCCAGCTCCTTAGGCCCAGTGAAACGCCTGGTTTGCAGTTGAATTGGCAGTGACTAACGCCGCAGAACAGCTACAGTAAAACAGATCATGGGAAATGTAATGGCCCATGGTTAGCAATCACTGAATTATTTATGTCATTCTTTCCTCTTCAGAACTCTCTCTCTCTCACTCTTCCACCCCCTCCCCATCCCCCAGCACTGCAGCCCCTCATCTGGCTGTCTGCAGACTTCTGAATCACAGGACCACAAAGAGACAGAGACCCAAGGGCAGGGAGACTGGAGGTTGCTGAGTACCCATGCTGGTGGGGGTAGGGGTTGGGGAGCGAGATGGTTTCATTTTATCAGCTGCCAGATTCAAGGCTCTCTTCCCTGAAGTGACAACAACTTAAGTTTGCGTTGCTTTTTTGGTTCATTGAGGATCTCCCCACCCTTACTCCTGTCAAGTAAGAATGATGCGACCCTCCCTCCCAGGTTCCAGGAAGTCAAAATTGTAAATAACGAGAACCAAAGCCAAAAAAAAAAAAAAAACCCACCACATGCATACACATGAGAACAACTTGCTAAATAAAACAGGGAATCCAGCAGGCATTTCTGTAGTGTGGCCCTTCCCGGCATCCCTGACAGCATCAGGAGAAAATGAAGGCTACCACGGAGGAATGGTACTTGGTCTGTCCTGGAGTATACATTTCTGTCATGCGCATTTCTCAGACTCACCAGATACCCAGAGTGTGGTTTTCCAAAACCTGGAAGTCCTGCTGGCTGATATATGAGTTTCCCACACACTATTTGGAATGGCTATGCCATGGTAGCCAGACCCAGAGATGCTCATAAGACTGGGAGCCACTCCCACATATCTATGTGCCTCCTCAGGGACAGTTGCATTGTCTTAGAACGGCTCATGACATAGTGCTCAGTCTCTGCAACTTTGACCCTCATTTCATCATTCAGAAACCTAAATCCTCCTCATACTTCCTCTTACTTAGTAAGCCGCTTTCACTTCCTTTGTTTTAAAAAGCAAGCTCATATACCATAATTTTGTAATTTCTTACTAGAAATTTTAACATGTCCTTAAATACCGACATCATTATCACTGTCACATTATTACTACTGCTCTTATTTTAGGAATTAATTAAAAACCTTACTTTCACATGTATGCATGCCTGAGCAGGTGGACATCCGCTGCTTGCCTGCAGGTGTTCACTGAGGCAGGAAGAGGGCAACAGATTCCTGGTCCTAAAGTTAAGGATGACTGTGAGGCTCTGGTGTGGGGGCTGGGAATCAAATCCGAGCCTTTGGGAGAGCAACAGCACATATTCCTAACCACTGAGCCCTCTCACCAGCCCTTAATGTTTGCTTTTGTTAGTAGTCACTCTAATTGTAATGCTGTATCAGTCCCTAATTCTGTATCTCCATTTAACACACACACACACACACACAAATTTGCAATCTTCCTGCATCAGCTTCCCAAGTGCTATGACTTTAGGCATGTACCATCATGCCTGGCTAGACCTATTACCCTATTACTGTTATTTATAAATGTAAAGTTTGGAGGAATTTAAAGATTTGGAAGAGTTCATAGACCAAAACTTCTGTATAAACAAACAAACAAACAAACAAACAAATAACCAGCCCCCCAAAGTGAATGCTAATGTTTTTGAAAGAAAGAGTACTATAGCCCTAAAAAACAAAAGCAGCTCACAATGTTAGGCAAAAGGACCAAGAAGGTGATAAAAGATTTTTAGAAAGCTGACACTGGTGACACACACCTTTAATCCCAGCACTCAAGAGTCAGAGGCAGGTTGATCTCTAAGTTCGAGGCCAGCCTGGTCTAGAAACAGAGTTTCAGGACAGTGAGGACTAAGCATAGAAACTCTGTCTTGAGGGGGAAAAAGAAAAGAAAAAAAGGTGAAAGAGATTTTTTAGAACTTAAAATTTTGTTGGCTAAAATGAAATGCATCGTAAAAGACCTGGAAGGAAAGGATCAATCAAGTCAAGAGGGTATCTCAGAGGACACATTAAATGTTGGGGTGGTCTTTTCAAAGAGGGAAGACAAAAAGCTATGAAGTGGATCTCAGAAAGCCAGTACCAGTACCCAACTGACTAGAGACTCCAGGGAGAACCAAAGCCTTTGAAGAGGACTCATCAGACAATAGAGAAATGTCCCCTGTGCTGAAGACAGGGAGGGATTTTCCAGCTAAAGGTGACCACTGTATTATCAAACTCTTTTGGTTTCGTCTAATAGAAACCCAACTGCAAGGGCTCAAAGAAAGAAAGTAATACATTGGTTAATCCAGCTTTGGTCCAGAGACCAACCCTAGAAACCCCCTCCCTGTCCCTCCTTCCCTCCATTCCACTCTTTCTGCCTCCTCTCTCTCTTTCCGTCTTCCCTCTCCATCTCTCCACCCCTTCCCTCTCTCTTCCTGACCAGCCTGTCCTGTCTCTCTAGGTTCCGGAGCAGGCTCTCTGCTAAGATGGCTAAGACAGTCTCTACCACTTCCAGCTTCACCTCATCCTTGTACCTAGCCTCCCTGAGCCCAGAAGAGGAAGAATACAGTCTTGTTTCTGAGCATTATGATCACTGTTCAAAGATGTTCTCTAATTGGTCCACTTCTGGTCAGCAGTTCCCTCCCTGCACCCTCTCAGGCTGGAGAGATGCCACATTCTGTGTCTACCCCAGGACAGGGAGAAAGAAAGGACTCCTTAAGACCACAATGAGTGTGCTAGTGACAGTTCTTGAGGGAAGGAAAGCAAGCTAAGGCAGAAAGCAGTAGCTGCTTCCAGTTTTCTCTGACTTGAACAGGTATAAATTAAAGAAGACACACATTTAATGGACCAGGAAGATTCTTGGACTCTACCTAGCAGCAGGAAGTCTTAAAACTTCTCAAGGAAAAAATTTAGGATAGCTAAAAAGAAACCACAATCAAAGTAGCCTCTGGGGCCTGGAGAGTTGGCCCACTCAGTAAGGTGCTTACTGGGGAAATTCGATCCTTAGAACCCACATTTAAAAAGCCACGCCTGATGATTCCTGCATGTAATCCCAGCCCTGGAGAGAAGCAGATGTGAAGATCACTGGGACTTACTAGTCAGCCACTCTAGCAAATCAGCAAACACAGAGCTCATGAGAAAGTCTTTTCTCAAAACAATAATGCACACAGAGATTGTGGAAGACAGCTGACATTCATTTCTGGCCGCCACATGTGTGAACACATATGTGAAGGTACACCAGTGTGAGCATCACTTTGGATTGGTTGGCTAGTTAAGTTTGGTTTTTCAAGACAGGGTTTCTTAGTATAACCCTGACTGTCCTGGAACTGGCCTTATAGACCAGGCTGACCTTGAACTCACAGAGATTCTCTTATCTCTGCCTCCCATGTGCTGAGATTAAAGGAATCCATCACGACTACCCTGGGGCAGCATCTCTGCTCTCTCTCTCTCTCTCCTCTCTCTCTCTCTCTTCTCTTTCTCTCTGTCACACACACACACATGCACACACATACGCACACACACACACACACACACACAAGAGAGAGAGAGAGAGAGAGAGAGAGAGAGAGAGAGAGAGAGAGAGAGAGAAACTAGCTAATTGATTTCATATGCAGTAGAGCTTGCTGGAAGACAGCACAGCAATGTCGACAGTATTTGGCAGAGAAATCACTTAGAGTCTCATATTGAAGTACAAGGGCCTATTCTGTTCACCGTGACTGGTTGCTGATTTCTGTATTAATCACTATCGATTGCAAATAGAAGCTTTTCTCATGAGAGTTGAGATATTTGTTAATCTATGGGTAAAAAAATGACAAGTAACTAGGAGTTGTTTTAATATAGAATAATGACATTAGGGTTTCCTGTATGGCCTATGGCCTATCTTGGACTGATAATGGTGCCAGATATGGGTTGCGTCTTATGACGTGGGACTTAGATCACAGAGTGATTGGTTACCCCCATACTGTTCATGCCACTATTACACTGGTGAGCATTTCTTACCAGGACAGTTATTATAGCTCTCAAGGTTCTCTACCAAGGAAGACTGATGTTTGTTTCTCTTCTCTGGTAGTGTGTACAGCATCTTGCAGCACTATGAAGGCTAGTTAGTAGAGATGAAACCTTCAAGTGAGTATCAGGATCAATGAGGGCCATGAGTCTGAGGAGAGTCGGGGAAAGGCTAAACATGATCCAAATACATTATATGAAATACTCAAATAATCATTGCTAAAATGAGACAATCATAAGGACAAGGGCCTAGTGAAGATGTTTTTAGAAATCCAGGGGCTCAGAGTTACTTGTGCCACACCCCTACCATGTTGGATATAGTTCCTGAAAGAAATCCTTCAGGACATGTACTGACAGGATGAAAACCAATTCCAGAAAAGAGAAAGAGTCAAAGACATTTACAGTTAACCTAAGACAACAATGAAAGGTGTGCCAGTGGAACTCTGTGTAGATGCTGCGGTAGATAGTTAGTGCCAATTAAAGCTAGAGATCATAGAAGCCAATGAAAAGGAGAAAATAGGGACACCCAAAACCTTGTAAGGAGCTGGACTGTAAAAGCAAACCCTGAAAGCCCCTGAGCGCCAAGGAACGCACAGGCCAGGAAGTCCCCGGAAAACACTGGACACTCAAGAGAAAAACCACTTTGAGGGAATCAGATGGTTCACAGGGTAAAAGCGCCCACTGCCAAACCTGACAATGTGAGTTTGTCCCTGGAACCCACGCAGCAGAGGGACTCTCACAAGTTGTCCTCATACCTCCACATGTGCACGATGGTTGGAGTGTACATAAACACAACACACACACACACACACACACACACACACACACACATGTAATCAAAATATCTGCTAGAGCTACTGTTCCAACCTATGGCAACATTCCTGCCTATGCATCCCACCCACGTTGTGTGTGTGGGGGGGTGGAGATTCCTTCTCAGCCCACAGAGCCAATTCCTCAGCCTCAGGTAAATAGGAGAAAACAAATGGAACCTGGAATTCCCATGTCACCGTTGGGTTTTTATTGAGAACAGGTAGGAAGTGTTTCCCCAGGCTAGGTCAGTTCCTTTTGAAACTGATTGATACTCCAATATTGTTTCTGATGGATTATCCTGATAGGTGGGCTCAACTTGCCATAGTATTTTATTCGGAATATATACAGGCTATCCCTCTGCGTTATGAGTTCTGTGTCTGAGCATTCAGCTCACCAAAACCCAAAACTATTCAGAGCGGGGATGGAGAGATGGCTCAGCAGTTAAGAATACTGCTGTTCTTGCAGAGGACCTGAGTTCGTGAAGGAGCTAGGCTCCATCCCAGCCCCCACATCACGTGTGTACCTGTAATCCCAATATTCAGGAGTAGAAGGAAGACATTCAAAAGTCCAAGCCATCCTTGCTACATAGCAAGACTGAGGCTATCCTGGGCTATATAGGACTATAGATATAGGAGGATATGCATAGATTGTACGTAAAGATAACATCATTTTATATAAAGAACTTCGGCATCCTCGGACTTTGGTGTCCAAGGGTGTCTCAAAGCTAACTCCATGCAGATAACAAGAAATAAATGCACATAGATAAATTAGTCTCTTTCTTTCGTTTCTTTTTTTAAAGTTATCATTCATGCCATGTAAAGGATGGTATGATGAATCTTTTATTTTAAAGATTTATTTATTTAATGCATATGAGGACACCACCATTGCTCTCTTCAGACACACCAGAAGAGGGCACCAGACCCCATTACAGATGGTTGTGAGCCAGCATGTGGTTGCTGGGAATTGAACTCAGGACCTCTGGAAACGCAGTGGGTGCTCTTAACCACTGAGCCACCTCTCCAGCCCTCTTTATTTCTTTAGGGATAAGTTATATTTCATTTTTATGTGAAACTACTGAGTTCTCCCTTAACTAACAACTTCCATAATACACACAACATAAAACATCAAGACTTTAATGTCTAACTTCCTGCAAAGTTAAAGAAGAAGAAGAAGGAGAAGGAGAAGGAGAAGGGAAGGAAGGAGAAAGGAGAAGGAGAAGGAGAAGGAGAAGGAGAAGGAGAAGGAGAAAGAAAAAACTGTACAAAGACTCTAATTTTGAAAAGATAAGTCCAGGTTTGCCCTACTCTTCATCTCCGACCTCATTTTCTTGTTAATCTACTATTGTCCAGGGAAAGCTGAGTGCAGACACCTTTGTCCTGAAAGATCATCTCTAAATAATAGATTTTAAAGATAGTGGCAGATGTACCTCTCTATGATGGTTTTATGAATTTTCACATTTTCTACCATAAACCTCTATCATTCTTGCTGTAAGAATGAAAACAGAATAGAGAAAATGAAGGGTGGCTACCCACACTACCATTGACACCACCAGGACATACGTGTTTTTAAGTGGGAGGTTTATTTATTTGTATTGTACGTGCATGGGTGTCTCACCTGCATGCGAGCCAGTGTCCCACGTATGTGTCCTCTGCATAGATGATCCCCTGGAACTGAAGTTCAGACAGTTGAGAACAGAAAATGAGTGCAAGAGCAAGTTTTAACCACTGAGCCATCTCTTGAGCGTATATTTTATAATCAAAACATCAAAAGCTAAGTATTATTACATGTGTGAATTGGGAAGCAGTAAGCAGTGCTAGGGAACGGAGCACGGGAGCTGATGTCACAAGGATGATGAAGACATTGTATTTATTTATTCTCATTCCAGATTGTACTTGTGCAGTGGTCATATAATAGTTTTATAATTTAGAACATTTGTATCTGTGCATGTGTGCATATGTGTTTATATATATATGTGTATGTTGTGTTTGTGGTATGTGTATGTATGTGTGGTGTGGTATGTGTGTATGTGTATGTTGTGTGTATATGGTATGTATGTGTATGTAGCATGTGGTGTATGTGTATGTAGTATGTGTGTATATGTGTATATGTGCGTGTATGTGTGGTGAGTGGTATGTGTTATGTGTGTGTGATGTGTGTTTATGTGGTATGTATGTATATATGTGTGTGTGTAGTATGTGTGTGTATGTGTGTGTGTAGCATGTGTATGTGTGTGTTTGGTCAGAATAAACATAAGGTGTATTCCTCTATCATTCTACAACTTATTTTTTGAGACGGGGTGTGCTGGCTAGTTTTATGTCAACCTGACACAAGTTAAAGTCACCTGAGAGGAGGGACCCATAATGAAGAAAATCTCTCAATAAGAGCAGCCTGTAGGCAAGCCTACATAGGACATCTTTTTCTTTCTCTTTCTTTTTTAATATATATTTTAAAAATTTATATTTTTCCATTTTTTTTGAAGTTACAATATAATTACATCATTTCCCCTCCCCTAAGCAAAAGAAACTTCTAGAAGGAGAAGCTAAGTCGTGATAGAGAACACTGCTGGGCTCTACGAGCTTTGGCAGAGTGAACAATGGGAGAAAGACACCAGAGTGGTTGGAATGTACACCTATGTATCTGACATAGAGTGAAATCACTGTAGACCTAAGACAGGCATAGAGGCTGGAGACAGGGAAAGGGAGTCACTACCCAGTCAGACAGGCAGTCATCGTGGGAGCCCAGGAAGGGAGCATCCATCCAGGTGGAGTTGCTCATGATGCAGTGTCTTTTGGGAACTAACCAGGTGATGCCTTCTCTGTCCCCTCAGCTTTCTGGGCCTTCTTGACACAGCAGAGGGTCTATGGCCATTCCTACTCCATGGGCCGAACATCTTTATTGCTAGCCTTTGTCTGTCAAGATGAAGGTACTCAACTGTCCCCTAGACCTACAGGTATCTGCAGCCACCATGTTCAATTTCAAGCCCACTGCCCCTCTTTGCTTCCAGCTCTCAGCTCCCTTCTCAGTGTACATGGAGTCTGTCCACTCCACTGAAGGAGCCTGAAAGCAACTCTACCTTCAATATCCCTTCTCTCTGCCTCCCCATCAATCACCAGGGGCTGCTCATCACTCAATGACTCTTCCTGCAGCACAGGAACCCCTCCCCTGTCCCTGTTACCACAGCAGCCCAGCCTTCCTAATGTCCTTAGCATCATCCCAACCCCAGGCCTCTGGGTGACCACACCCTCTCAGCATCCTCTCCCCACACACAAGTGCAATTGCTCTGATATTCTCCTTCCAGATACCTCACAGCTCAAAGGCTTCTCTCTCCTTACCGCATTTAACTAAGGACAGGGTTCCGATGATCAAGCCAGTCTGCCCTTTGGCCCTCCGCCCTCATCTCCATCATTTCCCAGCTGCCAAGGCAACTCTTATAAGGATAACATTTAATTGGGACTGGCTTACGGGTTCAGAGATTCAGTCGATTATTATCAAAATGGGAGTATGGCAGCCTCCAGACAGGCATGGTACGGGAGGAGCTGAGAGTTTCTACATCTTCATCTGAAGGCTACTAGGAGAAGACTAGCTCCCACGTGGTTAGGAGAAGTCTCATTGCTCACCCCTACAGTGACACATTTCCTCCAAAAAGGCCACACCCACTCCAACAAGGCCACACCTCCTAATAGTGCCACTCCCTGGGTCAAACATATTCAAAGCACCACATTCGCCCATTATATTGTTAGATGATTCTCTCCTTAGTTGCTTCTCATTTAGCCCTGGACTTTTCTGGAAGACAGTCCTGGTTGGTCAAGGAGACTGAGAACTACACTTGTGAGCTCTCCCTGGATGGGTTCACAGTGGCTTCCTCCTTACGCACTGGCTGAAGTCAGCCTGATTTAGCTCCTACATGGTCCTCTCCTGCTCCCTGGCACCTCCCAGGAAGCCTTTTGTAAATCTTCTCTGGATTACATCTGTGGCTCTCACCCACTCCCAGCCCCCTCAGTCCTCTGTGGCCTCCTCAGCCCAGTCCTCTGACAGAACCGTGCATAATTACCACCAGGGAGACAGAAGTTCATTCACTCAGAGAACTCAGCTGAGAACTAGGGCCTGGATTAGAGTCTGTGTCACCTGATCCAAGGCTTTCCCCCGAATCCCGCCCCCCCCAATCCCCGCCCCAGTGCTGCCTTTGACTGGCAGGTCTCTGTTACTCCCAGCTTTTTCCAGCAAGATGCCTCAGACTGGCTCAATCCTGATCTGCATTGCCTCCTCCATCACCTGTCCTGTATTGTACATTGTCACCCGTGTCACCTACCTTCAGCAGCTTGTTTCTTGAGGCTCCAGGATGGGAATGCCTTTAAGCCCCTGATAGTTCTCTTCTCCGTGGCCTGTAAATTCTGATTGCTTGTCTGTAAGTTCTTGAGACCCAACCCTAGGCCTACAGCTCAAGCGGCTCTCAAGACATATGTATGAAATGCATGCATACATGAATGAATGAATGAATGAATACTGTAAATTCAGTGCCCCACCTCCATATTCTTCCAGTCAGCAGGACCTGCATGAAACCATCCAGCAGATGCCCTGCTCTCTGGAAGTCAGCCTTTTCTGAGTGAATCTGACAACTAGAGCCAGCCCCCTTTCCCAGGACTTTCTAGCTCCCTGCCTTGATCCTCAGATGAACCAAACTCTACAAGAGTCTGGCAGTTTCTGTGTAGATTTTCATGTCTTCATTCTCGACATCTACCCATTGAACAGGGTCCACCCACCTGACCTCATCCATTCAAATCATCTATCCATTCACCCACCCATCCATCCAAGCACACACATCTCATCCAACAGACCTTTCCTGTATGCCAGACTCTCTGCACCCACCATCTCTGCGATTCCCACATCCTCTGAGGAGTCTTCCACAGCTGGCCAAGGAGTCATCCGTCTACCTCCCATCACTCCCAGAGAGGAAATGAAATACAGACTTCAAAGTCTTTATCAAGGGGCATGGATCATAGCAAGACGCCTGATATAACTACTATTGTACAAGGCACTGGGTTTGTATTAAGCATGGTGGTGCCTGCCTGCCATCCCATAGAAGCTGAGGCAGGATTGTGAGAATGGGGCTAGCCTGGCCTATGAAGCCAGGCCTTATCTCAACAAAGTAAATAAATAAAAAGTTTAAATCTCAAAACAAAACCACACGAAACTCCTGAGTTTACCAAATGGCAGACATTTAATCGTCCTGGATCAGACTGAGTGCCGTGAAGAAAGACTGCTGTCTCTCAGAGCCACGCAAAGGGGCAATAGTCTGTCTTTTTATCTTGTTCAGCAAAAACATCAGAATTGTCAGAATAGAACTGGGGAGACGTATAAGCAATTAATCAGGCCCCTGCCTCAGCGCTCAGTGCTCTTGCTCGCCTTCTCCAGTGTAGCTTCCCCATCTCTCTCAGCTGAGAAGGAGAAGCAGCAGGTTTCTGAGATATTTTTTGCTAATGGGCTGAAATATTACACCCATAATTATAGCCTGGCTGGTTTTTTTTTTTTTCCTCTTGCTCATTTTGTTTAGCATGGCAAACAGTGTATCTGATTACAGCCATTCATGTCTTCCTTAAGAAATTAGCTTTATCATACTCGGCAGACGGGATCAGCCTGCTCTGGGGAAATGATCCAGGTTGAGAAAACCTCTGCGGGCCTCTGGAGGGAAGTGGTGGGTGGCGGGGTGCTGCCTCTTAGTGTGGAGCAAGGTAGGGCAGAGAGGATGAAAGTGTAGCCTTTTCCCTTCTCTCCACTGTCCCTGCTGGCACAGGCCCTGTCCCCTCCTGCTCCTACCTCTAACCCTTGTAAAATGCCCTCCTCTTTCTCTTCCACTTAGAGCTTTACAGGGCAAGTGTGGTGTGCTGGCTGGCCCCGCATGGCTTTACAAGATGTCAAACAAGGCAGAAACAGTTTGTGCCCTCGCAGACTCTGTCTAGCTATAAAGACAAGAAATTATAATTACAATAAAATTAAGACAATACCATTTCATGCCGTGATGTTACCAGACTCGGAGTCACTGTCTGTACCCCAAGGAGCCAGCTTCTGCCACCTCTCCTCAAGAAGAAATTAAACAAGTTAGTAGAAAAAAAAATGCAGAAAAATGAGATTTGTTCGAATGTGTCCACGTTTGGGAAGAGGAACAAAGAGTTCCAGAGTCTCACTCAAGTCCATCTTGGGGGTGCTGAAGTGAGTTAAAGTGCAAGTGCACCACTGGGGTATGGGCATATTAGACAACCAGCTCTAAGTGTGGTCCCATCCCACTGACCCATCCTTGCCTACACTCCAATGTCTCATACTAGGTGGTTGCCAAGTTGTCAGAATGTGTGGAATCTCTTTCTGGGAGATGAGCATTCCCTCCCCCCAATATACATCTTTGTTTTCTTTTCCCAGCCTCAGATTCCTGAGAGGGTTCGGAGGGGCAGGGGGACAGCACCAGGAATTCCAGTTTCCACTTGTTTCAATAGTCCGATAGTCAGATGGAGGGCTACAGGTGTCTCTTTAGAATATATTCATTTCTGTCAGGCCAGCTATAATGACCTATGCATTAATAAGTAATAAGACTGAATAAGCCAATAATAACAGTAAATATGAAATCACCTTTCCAGCAAGGCTTATCCTGACCACGCTACTTGAAATTATACCCAGGCCTGGTACAGTACTGCACATTCTCTTATCTTGGAAGCTGAGGTAAAAGGATCAAGAGTTTGATGCCAGCCCAGACTGTAGCATTCTCCTAGCAGAGAGGGATCCTTCTCAAAACAAACTGACAAATATAACAAGGGTACCCCCTATCAGTGATGATCACCCCAGTCTGCTGTACGGAAGCAATGCCATCTTGTAGAGTAGATGCAATTTACTTAATATGTCCATTACCTGTCTCCTCCTCTCCAATCCCTCCGTAAAGAGGAGGGGTGTTGTCAATGGTATTGGCTTTACTTACTGATAAATTGGGGAGGATCCAGGGGAACAGTTGACCTCCAAGGACATGTGACAAGATGGCAAAACATTTGAATGGTCACAACTGGGAGGACTTTGCCTGCAGCATCTGGTAAATAAAAGTCACTGATGCTGCTTGGCCTCCCACAATGCACTTCCCAGAACCATCTTTCCCAAATGTCCAAAATCAGGAGCCCTTGCAACAGCGTGTGAGAGCATCTAGTAAGGGCTTCTAGTCCACAAAGGTGACCTCAGAAAGCCCCTGTGAGAAGGGGGGCCTGCTGTTGGAACTGAGTGATACTGTGGAATGCCACAGAAGACAGTCTGACGTCATCCTATGTGACGTGGGAAACCGCAGGGTCAGATTTGAATGTGAACTTCTACTTTGAAAGAAATCTGGTTCTCACTTGGGGCAGCTTAGGGCACTATAGTGGAAGCAGCCTTCCTAGGCATGAGAAGAGACCGTGGATCCTGCTGGAAATATGGGAGCTGAGCTGGGGACCAGAAGAACAAGGTGGGGCATGGGCCAGTGGGAGAGATGTCTGTAAGATAGAGCCACGTAACTTGCCAGTGGATTGGGTATTGAAAGGAGATGACTCTTTGATTTGGAAAAAGAAAAGAAGACAGGAAAAAATGGGAAAGAGGCGAGGGGAAAGGGGATAAAGGAGTGACTAGGAATAGTCCATTGTTCCATATGGTGGTTAGTCTTGAATGATTGGAACTCGAATCACCTTGGAAAGAAAAGGCCATCAGAGTTTGTCCAGAAAGGGCTAAAGTGTCCTATCTACTCTTCTATCGCTGTTAAGAGACAACAGAACCAAGGCAATTTATAAAAGAAGGCATTTAATTGGGGCTGGCTTACCGTTTCAAAGGGTGACTCCATGACCATTATGACCAGGAGCATGACAGCAAGCAGGCAGGCATGTAGATGGAGCAGTCGCTCAGCAATTATACGTGACCTACAAGCATAAGGCAGAGAGAACTAAATAAAATGCCGTTGGCTTTTGAAACCTCAAAGCCCACTCCTCCACCTTCACTGTCACACCTCCTCCATCCAAGCCATCCTTCCCAAGAAGTTCCACCAACTGGGGATCGAGCATTCAAACATATGAACCTATGGGGGCTGTTCCCATAGAAACCACCAGACTGAGGAAGGAAGAATGCAGGTGGCATCATTCCATGGGCTTCAGGCAGGAGAAAAGGAACTGAGCTCCAATATTCCTCTCTCTCTCTCTCTCTCTCTCTCTCTCTCTCTCTCTCTCTCTCTCTCTCTTTCTCTCTCTCTGCTTCCTCACTGCTGACACAATGGAACCAAGCCACCTTATATCCACCATAAAGCCTCCCTCCTGATCTTGAACATTTGGGAAAGATGGTTCTGGGAAGTGCATTGTGGGAGGCCAAGCAGCATCAGTGACTTTTATTTACCAAATGCTGCAGGCAAAGTCCTCCCAGTTGTGACCATTCAAATGTTTTGCCATCTTGTCACATGTCCTTGGTCACAACAGTGAGCAGAGTGTGAGGCACACAGAGGGGATGATCTGGACTTCAGTCTAATCTCGGTCTGCTGTTCTTGCCCATCACAGTGGCTCCCTGCAGACCAGGGATGGAGACTGGAATGGCTCCAATCTCCTAGGATGGCAGAGAGGGTTAAATAACATTCCACTTCTTTTATTCTACAAATGAGTGGAAGACATGAGAGCCTTCCATGTAGACTCTGTCCAGGGTATAGAAGAAGCCTTTCCTTCAGGAACTTATTCCCTAGGGCAGTAGTCAATCCTGTAAACAAGTAAGACAGAAGATGAACTATAAACATCTCAACCAACACTAAAATAACACACTGTAGAAACCAGGAAGAAAGGAAGCCTAAGCCACTGGGGAATAGGTTATGTAATCTGACCATGAGGGATTGATGGTCAAGAAGATATTCAGCTGTCCCAAAGTTCTGAGACAGGAAGTCATCTGCTTCTGGAGATGGAGAAATTGCAGGTTCCCAGGGACCCTGGAAACATCTGAATGGGCCATGTACCCACAAATCAAATGCATATGTGCCCCTATTCCTCAGTATACCTGAATTGTACCAAAGAGAAGACACCCAGCACAGTCCCCAAGAAAGAACTCAGCGAATTGTGTTTTTAGCATTCACAAAGGGTTGGTTTCTATAACGTCCATTTAACTGAAGAAGTGGATTCAGCTTTCAGTTGTGTTGGTGAGCATCTGTGAGTGAAAACTTATGTTAAGGAGACATGACCCTCCTGTCAACGCTGGTGACAACACTAATGACTGATTCCACCTGGATGATAATGTCCATGGTACATCTACGGATTCTACCGTTTGTAGCAGTTATAAGATTGTGATGGATTCCATGTGGCTGGAATAAAATATTCTCACAAGAGGCTGGAGGAGTGGCTCAGTGGTTAAGAGCACTGACTGCTCATGCAGAGGTGATCCAGTCCCAGCACCCAGGTCAGGCAGCTCGCAACAGACTGTGACTCTCACTCCAGAAGGGTCTGATCTGATGCCTTCTTCTGGCCTCCATGGGTACTGCAGGCACATGGTACATATAGGTAGACACACATACACAAAAAAGTAAGTAAAAATGCTAAAGGAATTTAAAAATAATATCCTGACAAAGGCACCTTAAGGGAGAAAGGCTTTGTCTCACAGTTCCAGGTCACAGTTCAACATGGTGAGGACATCAATGGCAGCAGAAACTTAAGCCAATGATGGACAGTTAGGCCCACAGTCAAGAGCAGAGAACAGCAAATTAATAACACACGTGTTCTAGTGCTCACCTCTTTCTCCTTCTCATTCAGACCACGTAATGGCACGGCCCACTTTCAACATGGGTCTTCCCATCTCAACTAGAATAAGAAAACCTCTCACAGGCATGTCCATAGCCAGTTTTCCCAGAGGATTCTAGAATGCTTAACTTAGCAGTTAAACCCAACCATTACTATGTCATTGGTGTGGAACAAATTCCATGACGGTAAATTTGCTAGTGACAATCATGATGTCGGAATCAGCAGTTACTGTAAAGGAAACACTGTGGGTAGCGCTGATCATTTGCTGTGAACTCTCCTGATGGCAGTGACCATGACCACACTGCTCACGATTAATGATGGTGTACATATTTAAATAGCTTTGGTTCTAATGCCAACATTACCAATGAGGTCCATGCTGGTGATGACGTTTGAATGTTTCAGAGATGCTGCATTGAACTAGGGAGATGGATCGGCTGATAATTGGCAAGTATGTGGACCTGAATTTAGAGCCCAGCATCTATATAAAAGTGGATGTAGAAGCAAAGGTCTCTAGCACCAGTGCTGGGGAGGTGGAAACACGTGATCCCTGAAGCTCATCGTATAGTCAACCTAGATGAATCAACGCACTCTGGGTTCTGTGAGAGACACTGTCTCAAGAAAAAATAAAAATAAGGCAAAAAGCAATTGGGGAGGCACCCGATGTTGACCTCTGGCCTTCTTGTGCATGCACATGTGCATAAGTATCCACATACATCCATGCACATGAGTACGCATGCACACACAGAGAGACAGAGACAAGAGTGAGACTCCACTGTGCATCCTGGTGATACCTTCATAGGTGAAAATGGCCATGCTCACACTAGTAACCATTATCATCTGTGACACAGTACTGATGATGGATAGCACTGTGATTGAAAGCCTTCTCTGGAAACAGATGTGACTCTGAATCCAAAGCCAGGCACCAACTACGGTGTGGCTTCCAAGAAGTTGCTTAGCTGCCTTGAACCTCAGTCACCTTGTTTATTAGATGTGAATGACTGGAATGGCTCCGATCTCCAAGGATGGCAGAGAGGGTTAAATAGCATCCAGCTTCAGAAACACCGGAATCACACTGGAATCCGCAGAACATACCATGAAATTAACAGTGTGCTGACGGGGAGGGCGAGATGCTCTTGGAGATAACGGCGCTGATGATTCTCTTGATGATCCAATTAAAGATCGTTTATTAGCTATATGACCTCAGTGATTGTGATAAAGCTATTGATAGTGAGAGCCATGATTACAATTATGATCAATGACAACAGCGTGGCAGCGTGTTAAAAGTACATCAAACAGCAAGTGCTCAATTTTCAGCCCCCGCCTCCTCTATCCTCTGTAACCTTGGCCACATCACAGCGCTGGAGGCTAGAAGGCCACATGGAGCTTACCTAATCCACTTCCTCAGTTGACAGATGAGGCAATTCTGGTCTAGAGAGATGAGGTAAATGGCCAAACTCCCTAATCTGTCCCTTTTCCTCCTCAGTCTCTCAGATGGATTCCTGTGCTGTTCTCTCTCTGTGTCTTTCTCTGTTTGTGTGTGTGTGTGTGTGTGTGTGTGTGTGCGTGTGCGTGTGTTGTGTGTCCATGTGTGTACAAGTGCACACACATCTTCTGGGTTTTTTCCCCAGCCCCAGAGTGCTGATTTGCAAAGAGCCATTTTGTGGGAAGTCAGGCCCTGGGTGTTCTTCAGCAATCTTTCTCAGCTCCTCAGACAAGCCCGGGGTTGAGGCTGGCTGCTGATTGGCTGTGGCCAGACAAGGAGTTGAAATGGGTAATATTTGCCTAGTTTTTAATGTCTGGTGTCTACAGTCTGCACGTCCATCATTCTATTATATTGATGACAGGCAGGCCCGAGCCACAGAGAAGAAACAAATTACCTAATAAATCACGGCCCCAGGATCTAAAGTGGACAGTGTTATTAGACTAAGGGAGAGAGGGATGCTAAGCGATAGGTAGGGCTAGCCGTGAAAATGGTCCAAGCGGGGACTCATCTGTCTATTTCTCCATAAATAATTATACACCACTGATATGCATCTGAGACAGAACCATGATATGTTATTATTAACTAAACAGTGGGAGGGAGAGCGTGGCAGGCAGGAGAGGGAGGGAGCGCAGAAAAAGCAGCAACGTGCATGATACCCAGCTTTGGCAATGACAGGTGGGGACGTGAAGACCTAACTCTGGAATTTGAAGGCCTAGCACCCTCCTTCTGGGAAGATGCAGGAAAAAAAAAAAAAAAAACCTTGAATAAAATAAAGAAGGGGGGGTTGGACTAACACATGCTAGGTTCCTATGACACTCCAGGGCAAAGGTTTAGCTCCATTATCCCTTGGTCCACAAGGGCCATACGATGAGAGGCCATATGCACAGCAGTCAGGAACACAAACTGGAGGCATACTCCCTGTCTTTTAAAATCCCAGTGCTATGCTGTTCTGGACAAATTACTAAAGCACTCTGGGTCTCTACT
The DNA here is from genome assembly GCA_021653895.1 of Mastomys natalensis. Classification (NCBI taxonomy): domain Eukaryota; kingdom Metazoa; phylum Chordata; class Mammalia; order Rodentia; family Muridae; genus Mastomys; species Mastomys natalensis. Next base: position 270,776 of record JAJTUV010001666.1, read on the forward strand.
TCCTCCTCTGTAGACTGAGTAAATCACGATGTCCCAGTTGCAGCGAGGAGGGACAGGCAAAGCTCTTATCAGGGTGCCTGGTGCTGGCACATGGATACATAATCAGCACAGGCCGCATACACCAGCAGTCCTACCTAAAAGTGGAAAGACGGAGGTGCCAGGGAAGGACCACGCACAAGGGCATATAGGAAGAAACTAAAGTGGTATTTAAGTCTGTGTCAGAATAACTCTGAAATCCATACCATCCCCTCCCAAAGGGTGGGCAAAACCTAAAGAATAAGAGATGAACTGTCTTAGGCTCTGTGGACCAGTCCCTTTTACATCCACATAGTTTATAGCTTGAAAGCAGCCACACAAGACATACGAAAGAGTCAAGCCACAGTGTCTATAAAACTTACTTGTAGATACAGGCAGCAGGCAGGATGTGGTAGGAGTTTTCAAAGAACTCTAACCTAACGCCTCTGACAACTTTGCCCAAATGACCTGATGCTCCAAAAAGCCATTCTCAAATACCTGGAATGTATCACCCAGACCCCCCCTGCAGACACAGTTCACAAAGATCACTACCTCTCTGGATTTGGGAGCTTCTAGGGGGTGAGGGAGAGGTGGGGCCTGGAGGAATCTATGTTCTCAGGCAGCAGAGCCAGGAAGCAATCCCTGCCCCAGCAATCCTCTGTGGGCTTTGCCTAGAAACCCCATGACAATCCTTTGTGGGCTATTAATAAGCAACTTGAGCCCACAATCACCCAGTGCTTGGCTTCCTGGCTTTAATTTCCATGGAGGCTGGAGAAACAGCTGCTAAGGAGTTTCCCTCCAGACAATAGCAGCAAACATCCCTCACCCCCTGCAGATATCTCCAAGTAGGGGCTGGTACTGCCCCATCTCCTTAAGTCTTTTAGCTCTCACACACTCAAACTCAGGGGACTGCTCTCTATGTCTTTCAGAGTTGAAAGGGATGGGTACTGCGTGCTCCTAAACCAGGGGACAGCAACCCTGGTTGCACCACAGCCTATTCAAGAGAGCTTCTCTAGAAAGTTCTGCAGGGTTGGTCTCCTGGTTTCTTCCCACCCACAGCACACCCCCCACCCACCCCACCTTGTGACCTTCCTGACCCTTCTGTTTAGAGATAACAACCAGTCCCCTCCCCACATGCCTCTCTCCTGCCTCCACACTGTAGCGCTCCTCCAGGAAGATAATGAGTACTTACTAGGTTTCATCATCAGAGCCCATATTTGCCAGGCAGATAATTTAGAACTTCAACTGAGTGAAATTGCCTTTGGTTCAGCTTCAGTGGCTGGAGGGCTCCTGGCTGTTAGGAAACCTCATCCTGCTGTGTTCCTTGCTGTGGAACGGTACTGGGCTAGGGGTGGGAGACTTGCGTATTCAATTCGGCAAACTAATTAAAAAAAAAATCACAAAGAAAAACAAATAAACCTAACAGGAAGCCTAACCTGTAGTTCCATACTGAGTATCTGTCTGCCTTGGAATCAGCAGGCTGTAGGGTGAGTCCCACACTCATTCACAGTTTGCTGCTAGCTATGAATGAACCTTGGGAAGGTTCACTCCTGTAGGAAATTCCAACCCTTCCTGTCCCATGGGAGGACTTGGCTCCTTCTCAGCCTTCCTACCTGCATAGCCCCAGTCCTAGAAGGCCTGAAGATGGGCACTTGGACAATCAGACAATGAGGGACTGAGATAAGCTCAGTCAGCCAAGTATTTGCCTTGCATGTACAGTGGCCAGGGTCATGAAAAAGCCGGGTGTGGTAGTGAGCACTTCACAATCTCAGCCCTGGAAAGGCAGAGACAGCCACAGCTCTCTGCCTGGCCAGCAGTTCAACAGGCAGGTCCCATACCAGTAAAAGATAGCCGGGGCATGGTGGTAGCACAGGCCATTAGTCCCAGCACTAGGGAGGCAGAGGAAGGCAGAGCTCTGAGTTTGAGGCCAGCCTGGTCTACAGAGTGAGTAGTGAAACAGCCAGGGCTATCCAGAGAAACTTGTCTCAAAAAAAAAAAAAAAAAAAAAAGACAGTAAGATAAAATAAACAAATAAAGGTTGGTAGGTGCACATGCATACCTGAACAGCCTCACATGCACACACAAAGTTCAACAAGGTAATAAAATTGTTTGTGGTTGAATAAATTGAATATAGAGTTTGCGATCAAGCGGGACTGGGTTCAAATTCTGTTTCCCCACAAGTCCTTTTGTTGTGTGTTCTATGATCAAGCATGAGCTGTTGGGAGGCGGGGAGGACTGAGAACAGATGTCCTGCCCTGCAAAGCCTTCAGGTGGACCTTCACTTGTAGCCCAGAAGTCAGGAGCAAGAGCCCAATTTGCCAGAATACAGAGTCAGGAGCCTTGAACGGGAATCAAAGAAATGGCATTACCAAGTGGGTTCTGTCTGTTCTTCAATCCCCCTCTACCCCTCCATTCATCCACTTCCTGAGTATCCATGACAACACAGGCCCTTGGCCAAGTGCCCTGGAAACAGATATGACTATGCTCTCTGCCCTTAGACGAGCAAGAAACGAGTTTAACCAGTATGGCTGACACCAGAAAAAAGTCTGTTCCAAGACCGTGGGGCCCAGAAGAGGGAGGGGGCTGGGTGGTGGGGTTGGAGAGAGGCCACTGAGTACTAAACATGACTTCAGTGGCGGCGGGCACATGGCTCCCTGCACTTGTGCCTCAGCATCTACCCATGCAAGCTCATCTCTCCCAGAAACACAGCTGACGTCCCCAGAGGGTGATGTCAGCTCATGTTAGGAAAGGTGACCTAAGACGTTAATAGGAAAGACATATGTAAGGGGCATTCTAAAACAACAACCCACCAGACAGAGTGGAGAAACAGATTTCTGTGTGATCACCCTATATCCAACATGGCCACTCAATAGTCCCACACTTCACCAGGCAGCAAGCTGTGGGCATCTCTTTTGCCAACCACCTCAGCATTCCTATTCCACAAATATGTCACTGAAACAAATTACATAGATCAAATGTAAATCCAGTTCTGCAGCAGGGGGGGTACACCCCTCTACCTCTACAAGGAACCCACCTGAGCTCATCTTCTGTCTGAGGGAAGAGATGAGCGTCTGGGTTTCCTGTCTCTATATACACTGCTTCCAGGGCCCCCTCCATCCCAGGTCAGGCCTCCTTCTCTTGCCTGCAATGAATTGCGTCGTGTGTAATTGATAAATTATGCAAAAGGGTGCCTGGCAGTTTTCTGAAATGTTGGATAGCTCCAAGGCAGCCCCCCGGGGACACAGCCTAATTTCATGGAAACCTCACACTCTGTCTGGCCTGTTTTGTGTAAGTCAGATTGATCTAACAAGGCTCTGGAGAGTTGACGTGACTTCTAATTTCATTCTCTAGGTGAGCTGAATGAGATATCACGGTGAAGAGAATGTGTCTGGGGGAGACAGTTCCAGCGGTGGAAGAAATGTCTGCTGTCTGCCCGATGCATCATCCTAGCCGGATTCTGTGCCTCAGAATCCAGTCTTCTCCTCACTGGAGGAGGGGCAGCGTGGCCAACAGAGGAAACAAGTAGACAAATAAACAAAAGCCCTCAGAAAGGAGGAAGCATTGCTGGACCAACAGATGCTGGCTGTCTTTTCTGTTGGGACCACTCCAGTCTGCCCCTAGGGCTGGCAACATTAATCTCAAAAATTCAAGCTCAGCTGGGCTCCTCCCTTCACGTTTCTCTGGCTGAGCTAAGATGGCCAGAGCAACCATGGAGACTTGGGTAGGTGTTAAGCCCAAAGAAAGAGTATTGTCCAAGTCAGAAACCAGGGTGGGATCCCGTCATCTTCCCAGAGTCAGAGGGCTTGTTGTAGCTCACTAGGTTTCACAGGAAGTGTGCTCAAGACTTTCTGCTAAGCATCTTCTGTTTACTAGATTCCATAATGCTCTTATGAGAGAGACACATGTGACAATCTTGAGAAAAAAATGAAAAAGACAAACCCAAAGCCACACTGCTGTCCTGTGACTGTGACTAAGATTCATACTCAGAGCTCTCTAATACCGAAGCCTGAGCCTGATTTTCTGAGTGTATATGGGAGGAGGGGATAGTATTCACTGCAGTTTAGTAGCATGCCTATCAGGTGTCTGATTGGCCACACCTCTTACACGCATGGAGCTCTATGGCTTCATTCTTAAAGGTTTATTTAGTGTGGGAGCTGGGAGATAGTTTAGTCAGCCCACGTTTGCCTTGCAACAAGAGGACATGAATTTGATCCTCGGAACCCACCTAAAAACAGCCAAGCATGGCAGCATGTACTTGCAATCCTCAAACTGGAAAGACAGAGACACATAAATTGTTGAGAATTACTGACCAGCCAGCTAGCCTAGGCTACTTGATGAATTGCAGGCCAGTAAGAAACTCTGTTGCACAAACTAAAACGAAGAGAAGGAAAAAGAAAAGGTGCCTGAGCAACACTTGAAGTTGTCCTCTGACCCCCCCATCTTCATACGCATACTCACACAGGTGTGTATACACCCCCTCACACACACACACAAATACCACCATCACCACCACCACCATCACCACCACAACCACCACCATAGACACAACAAGCCAGAGAGGCTGCAAAGTATTCTGGCCTGAGAGTCAGGAGACCTGAGCCCAAGCTAATTCAGATAATGCTCTGAAAACACTCTCCTATTTCAACAAGGCCAGCTTTGCCTGCCAAATCCAAGAAAGGCCATCCCGCTTACTCCCCAAGCTTGTCTGAAGACTGATGCAATGGACCTGAGCCATGTAGACTAATCACAAACTCAATAACAATAATAATGGTGTGTGTGTGTGTGTGTGTGTGTGTGTGTGTGTGTGTGTGTGTTGGGCACTTATTGTATAGCTAGCCAGAGCTGCTCTGAGCGTGACTGGCTAAGAATCAGGCTTCTTGTTGGGCTCTGTCTTGTGGAAGCTGAAACGCAGTGTTGCCCACCCTTGCCTCTCAATCCTTTGATCAAGAATTAAGAAGCCGGGACCCAGCAGTGGTGGCACACGCCTTTAATCCCAGCACTTGGGAGGAAGAGGCAGGCGGATTTCTGAGTTCGAGGCCAGCCTGGTCTACAGAGTGAGTTCCAGGACAGCCAGGGCTACACAGAGAAACTCTGTCTCGAAAAAACAAACAAAAAAAAAGAAGAAGAAGAAGGAAGCACCGTGTTTGAAGTGATGTCTAGTTGAGAGGCGGATAAAGTGATGAACCAGAGGAAGATTTGACAGAATAGGATATGTCCAACTCTCATGAGAACAGAGAGCAAAGAGAGGCCACTTAAGAGACAGCAGTGCAGAGACAGAAAAGGAGAGGGGGCAGTTTTACCAGAAGAGTTGAACAGAAACAGGTGGCAGAGAGAGAGAGAGAACACGCTAGACACAGGTGAAGACAAAATGAGCCAGAGAATGAGAAAGAGCCAGAAGATCAGAACAGATTGTCAAAGTTAGTCTGGCACCAGGCAGAGCAACTCAGTCAGAAGCTGAAAGTCAGTTTGAATCAGTCAAACTTGGAGAGGAGTTTTGAGCCAGAACAGCTGAGTTGACCAGCCAGCCAAAGTTAAGGAAGACCTAGAACTTAATGGTGAGCTTACTCAGCAGTAAGTCTCAGAGGCTGAAAACATTCTAGGCCTAGATAAGATTGTACGGAGGCTAGAAGCTTCCAGAACTAGGCCCAGATTAGCAAACAGAGGCACTAAGCCTCCAAGACAACAATTACATCAGGCAAATAAAAGTTATGTTTACATTCCTCCAGCTCCTGACCTTCCCAGGTACCACCTTGGAAGCCACTGTCCTAGAACAGCTGTATACAGCACTAGTCTGGCCAGGCTGATGATCAACCTACTATATGTCTTGAAGAGGAGCCTATCTTCCATCCATCACAGTGACAACAATCCGAATGTCCTCTGCCTAGGCACGACTTCAAAGGTGATATCTTACTTCCTAACCAGGCATAGCAGACAATCATGACAGGTGTGTCGTTAGCATTTCATTAGCATATATGTCAACTTGATACAATGTAGAGTGACCTGGAAGAAGGGACCCTCAGTTGGGCAATTGTCTTCAGATTGACCTGTGGACTTGCCTATGGAGCATTTTTTTCTTCATTAAAGATTCATGTGGGAGGTTCTAGCCTATTTACTGTAGTTGGTTTCACCCCTGGACAAATGGTCTTGATTGAAGAAGAAAGCAAGTAAGCTTTCTTCTAAACAAGCCAGTAAGCAGTGGTCCTCCATGGTCTCTGCTTCAGTTCCTGCCTCCAGGTTCCTGCCTTGAGTTCCTGTCTTGGGTTCCCTGGCAGATTGGTTGTAACCTATAAGTCAAGCAAACCTTTCTGTCCCCAGGTTCTTTGAGGTTATGTGGCTTACCACAGCAATAGAGAAGCAAACTAAGACAGCAGGGTTCATCTTCTGCCTGAACAAAGAGCAAAGGGGGCTTTCTACAGTGTCTCAGCTAGTAGGGTCCTTGGTGACTTCTCTCCTTATGACTCAAGGTTGATAGCTGAGAGGACAAGAGGCCACTTGGCAGGAGAACTGATCAGGAAAATGACTTCCTTTCTGGTATCTGGCACAGTGATGCCCTGAGCCTCTCTTCCCCTACCTCACAAAGGAGCCTTGTCCTGCCTGAACAGCATTCAGGAGGGTTGTCAGATATTCCTCAGGACCACGGTGGCTTCTCTTGACAGTGACTCTAGGTCCCTCCCAGCTGCCTGGCTTCAGGTCACCTCAAACTGTGACAGCCCAGGTGCCCTGGTTTAACCTCCAACTAGGCCTAACACCTCAGGTCAGGGCTCAGCTCTTGACTGTGGGAGCCAAGGTTTTGAGTGTGTGAAGATGCAGCTACGGCTCCCATGCTAAGAGGGGAGATAAACCCAGTAGATGTCAATCACCTGGGAAGGCCTGAAAGGGGTTGATGGTATCTTTTGTGGGGTTGCTGCCTGCAAGCCCTAGAATCTGAGAGATTCATTTACTAATTGCAACCAGCCTAGGGAACAGGGAAGAATAGGGCCAGCAAGGAAAAAAAAAAAAATTCAACCACTGTCTGTGAAGGGTGAACTGAGAGTAGGGACTCAACAGAGATGGGAAGAGATATGAGTTCCCACGGGGGAAATGTTTCCATTGTCAGAGACAGGGAACAGCAAAGAAGCCCAGGCTGGACACTTTCCATGGAAAACCCAGAGTTAACAACTTTGAAAAAAATACTACAGAGGCGAGCTTCACTGGACCCTGAGCTGTCCAGGCAGAGGGAGGAGGAGCCGTTTGTGCCTGCTTCAACCCAGTCTCTGTCTCTAAGGAGAAAAGCTGGTTGGAGGAAGGAAGTTGAGAACATGATCCCATCTGGCAGGGAAGGAGGAGGACAGACAGCAGCAGTCCGGGTAGACAGAGCCAAGCATGAATGTTTATTAAATCTGGGTCATAGGACAAGGTCATCATGATATTTCCTGTTGCCCTACAGACAGTTCATTTATTGTCTGTAGACTTTATAGGCTAAAATAAAACCTAACTCGACCCTTGAGGCAGCAATAAGGGGAACTGAGATGGGGTGGAAGTGGGAGTTAGGTCACATAGGGTCAAGCTGGTGCTCCACCTCAGACCTGACTGACCCCCAACACTGACTTCCTCTTGCCTATAGCAGGACAATCACCAGATTCCAAGTCACAAGAACCTAAGGCCCTGAGGGAACTGAGGCCGGGTGGGCGTGCTGAGGTGTGAAGGGCTGGAATCACAGCTCAGATGGCTGGGCCATCTCCTGCTGAGTCAGCGCAAGGGCTCCACTTTAGTAAACAGAAGACAGTGGACTTCTTGGAAGGATTGATAACCGTAGATGTTATTTTCCTCATAGTGGGGAAACACAGATGGCAGGGCAGAGCCAGAGCCCTGTGCAGGCTCCACAAGAAGTCCGCTCAGCTCTTTAGAGTCCAATGTCTACCACACCTCTCCCACCACCTACCAAAACAGGCCTTTGAAATCCTTCCTGCTCTGCCCCACCCACCTCCGCTTTTACATTTATTTGCATATTTGGCTCTTCATCTAGAATCCCCAGAGAGCCAAAACTAGAGAGCATCCATTGTCTTCTGTTAGAGAAGTCCCTACAGGCCTCCTCCTTGCCTTCCCTGGCTCTGGGCCTGCCTTCTCTGTTAGTCCTGTGATCTTTGGTGTCCATGTCTTTTCTGCATATTCTATGCTCTCCTCTGCAGTTCTTCACCGTTCCCCCACCATTGAGCTGCAGCCTCAACCCCTTCCCCTGTGACTGTGACTTCTGGTTTAACTGCTGGTTAAGTTAAACTCCCACCTTTGAATTATGCCCATGAAATATCCAGCATTTCAGACCTGCCTGTCCTCCACTGTAGAAGCTAGGGCCCTGACCAACACCCCTGCAATCTCCAATGAGGTGACTTCTCAGCAAGACACAACAGAAAAAGGACTTTAAGGCCACCTGAGTCAGCGATCAACACAAACCCACTTCACCCTTTCCAGAGGTATTGGCAGGTGGCTGGTGGGGGTCAAATGCTAGCTTAGGTGACCTCTGACTCATTTCCCCCCATCTGTCTTGGGTTGGGGGTGGGGGAGGGGATGAGGACTAGATGTCCCACCACTGGGACAGTAGTCATCCAGGACAGGTGGCATAAGGAAGCCTGAATTAAGTTAAGGGAAAGTCTGAAGGTCCACATGAGGGGTGGGGTGGGGTGGGGGCATCTGCTGAGACTGCCCTAAGTGATCTTCAAACAAGAGAGGGTGTTAGCTGAACATCCGGTGGCCACTCCATTCCGTATGGGAAAAGCTCCCAGCTGCTGTCTGCGGGGAAAGAAGCACAAAGGCGGTGTTTCTGGTGCTTTTCCCAGGAGGGAATGGTTTGGGCAGAGCCCAGGAGCTGTCAGGGACCACCCAGCACATATGCTCTGTGCAGAGACTGGTTTAGATTCTTCTTTAATGATGTGATAATCTAAGAGAGACCCAAAGGAGGCCTGCTCTAAAACCAAACCCCCAGTACGAGTTCCTGCTGAGTTACCAGGATCCAGGCCCCTCCTTGCCTCTCACAGCCACACTGGGCTCTCAGGACTAGCTGAGTCAGGTGTATCATCCCCTAGAGGACTGCTCTGGTTTGGGGGTAACCCTAATCACAAGCAAGAGACATGGCTGTGTGTATTATCATACTTGGCCTAACCCTCATATCTTGGAAAAAAACCAAGATGCATGCCCTAGATCAAGAAACTTGCCCACAGCCAGGCAGTGGTGGCACATACCTAAACCCCAGCGCTTGGGAGGCAGAGGCAGGCAGATCTCTGTTAGTTCAAGGCCAGCCTGGTCTACATAGAGTGTTCGAGGACAGCCAAGACTTCATAGAAAGACCCTGTCTCAAAAAAACAAAAGAACAAATCCAAATAAACAAACAAGAAACAAATAAAAGGAAAGAAAGAAGCTTGCCCGAGGTCAGCCCACACAAGCAGAGGTCAGAACAAGCCCAGATCTGCACAGCCAGCCTTCAACGCTGCACACGGCTTCCTTTCACCCCAGGACACACTTGAGAAATATTTACTTATTGATTCATTGATAGACTCCACCCACAAGTTCTTCCAAGATCATCTCTTGGGTTGGCAGTCTGCTCTCCCAAATGCCAACTGTATGAACAATATATTGATCATTCTCTGCAATAATTTGTCATCTGGAGACTGCTACTTGGAAAATGCCAGTCTCCCAGAAGGAAGATGACAAGAATTCAGGCTGTTCGGATATTTTTGTTTTAAGGGAGTGGGAGTTTCGAAGCACCCTGTTACAGCTTGTGTCTCTTCCCCTGCTGCTGGGCATGAAGGAAAGGGGACCATCATGCCAGATTCTGGGAGTTGATGAGGGGCCCTGGGACTCTGAGTTGGCTGCTGGACTCTTTCCCTCCCTCGCAGCCCTGGAGCCAGCTGGCTGACAGGCATTGAATTGGTATCTCAGGATAGATGCCTGTCAAGTGGTCTTCATGTTGTGACAGTAGGCAATTATGATTTATTTCAAAAGGAATTCGCAATGAACTTAAGCTGAAGGAGGGGAGAGGAAGAGCAGACAGTTTAGAATTAAAAAAAAAAAAAAAAAAAAAACACTTGAAGGAATTTGGCTAATGGACTTTTAACTGGGAGAGAGAGAAGAGAACATTTCAAGGGAAGAAGCACACACATCCACAGAGGACCTAGAAATCCAGCGGAGAGGCTCACCGGCTGCTCTTCCAGCCAACCCAAGTTCAATTCCCAGCACCTACATGACAGCTCACAATTGTCTGTCACTCAATTTCGGGCGATCCAACGCCCTCACACAGACATACATGCGGGCAAAACTCTAATGCATATAAAATAAAAATAAAAATTATTTAACAGCAACAACAAAAATTCCTTGGGTTAGAGCGGAGGTAAATCTCCACACACACACACACACACACACACACACACACTTCATTCCAGTGTATGCCCACCCCAGGTCTCTGTCTGCTCAGTTCTGCATGATGAGTCCCTGCTTTCCTGCGCCCCGCCCCCCACCTTCCTACCCTTCCTCTCACAAACCACCCATAACAACTTCAGTGCTGCACGGGGAGTGCCTCACTCAAACCTAGATGTTTGCCCCGACTGCAAATGGAACGTGATTCTCCTTTAGAAATTGCACTTAACAAGGGCTGGGGATGTAATCCAGTTGGTGGAGTGATTCTTAGGATGCTTGAAGCCTTGAGTTCAATCCTCAGCGCCATAAAAATGGGTGTGGCTTCACACAACTACAATCCAGTGATTGGGAGATAAAGGGAGGAGGATCAGGGGTTCAAAGTCATCCTGGGCTTCATAGTGAGTTCAAGTTCAACCTGGGCTAGGTCAGACCCTGTCTCAAAAATGAATGAATGAATGATGGATGGATGATGAATGAATGAATGAATGAAAAGCAGATATTCAAGACTCAAACTCTTCTGTCTCATTAGTAATGATAGGCACAAAGCCAGGTGAGGAGGAAGAGCGTTTGAAGACAGCAGGAATGGCATCCAAGGCCTGGCTTCGACCTGGCTGTGTTCTTTCTAAACATTATGGCTGCTGACAAGTCTGTGTTTCTTCCTCTGTAAAATGAGGATCTGCCTCACCTCGGGGACTGGGAGGGTTGAAGAACATATTGCTGAACCTAGAGTCCGGTGTCTACTTCATGGGAAGCCCTCAGTGAAGAGAGAGAATTGTCCTTACTTGGCACAGGGCTGCCAGGGCTGCCCTCCCAAGTCTCACTCCATGTCTGTCTGTCTGTGGCTATTTCATTCTCTATTCCTGGTCCTCTGTTTCTCTACCAACCACTTACAAAGGGAGGTCCCTTGTGCCTTCCATCTGTAGATCTGTGTGTGTATGGTGTGTGTGTCTGTGTGTGTGTGTGTGTGTGTGTGTGTGTGTGTGTGTTTTCTGTTTATTCAGGCCTGAGAAATACAAGGCATTGAGAATCAGAGTACTTTACTGTGAATGCTGGTGGTCAAAGTTCAAATCCTCACCTCCTCTCTACCAGCCAGGTGACTCTGAGCAAATTAACCTTTCTTCACTTTAGCTGGCCTGTCTGTAGATAAGGAAATAATACCTAACAGCTTCTAGGAACCTAGGGGCTCTGCAGTTCACGTCTAGTTAATATCAAAAATAACGGAGTAGAGATTCCCCTTGTCATCAAGCTTGTAACCAGATCATTCCCAGAAATGTCTTTTTCTCAAAAATGTCTTTCTTCATCTCCTAATCTTCTGGCCAACTCCCCAGTTGTTCTATGTCCCTCTTCAGAAGACAGTTGTAGAAGGCAATTCGGCTCAAATCCAGAATTCTCTTCATTGGTAGTGTAAAGGGTCACTCAGGCTATGACAGTAAACCAAAAAGTAAGCTTCAAGATCGGGAGATGGCTAAACTGGTAAAGTGCTGGCCTGAATTCATCTGATAAATATATGGAAGAAAAACACAGACACTAGACAGAAAGATGACAGGCGTTCGCAAAATCTTCTACAGTGCTTGCCTGACTACCTGAGTTTGAGAACGATCACCTGAGTTGTCATCTGCTCCTCACATGTATACCACAGCACACTGGTGGTACACACAAGCACCATATGCACACACACCATATGCACACAACCAATGCACACACATATACAATAATAATGAGGATATTTTTTAAAGCCAGCTCTGGTTGTGTACAGCTGTAATCTCAGCACTGGGGATATGGAGACAGGTAGGCCCTGAGACTCCCTGGAACTACTTGGAAAGTTCCAGGCCAATGAGGGTCTCTGTTTGAAAAAACTAGAACTGGATGGATGACTCCTGAGAAAAACATCTGAGAAACCCCCCTCCCTCCTCCCCACCCCACCCCCTCACGAGTTTTATCCTGTTAAACCTAAGTGGCTCTGGGGACTATAGTGACTGCCCTGGTGGTTTTGTGTCAACTTGACACAGGCTGGAGTTTATCACAGAGAAAGGAGCCTTCTTTGAGGAAATGCCTCCATGAGACCCAGCTGTAAGGCATTTTCTCAATTAGTGATCAAGGATGGGAGGGCATTGTGGGTGGTGCCACCCCTGGCTGGCAGTCTTAGATTCTATAAGAAAGCAAGCTGAGCAAGCCAGGGGAAGCAAGCCAGTAAGTAACATCCCTCCATGGCTTCTGCATCAGCTCCTGCCTCCTGACCTGCTTGAGTTCCAGTCCTGACTTCCTTTGGTGCTCAACAGTAACATGGAAGCGTAAGCTGAATAAACCCTTTCCTCCCCAACTTGCTTCTTGGTCATGGTGTTTGTGCAGGAATAGAAACCCTGACTAAGACAGTGACATACACAGTGTTAGACAGTCAACTTCTACAAGAAAGAAGTCCCTGGCATCTGGGAACCAGGGGTGTGGTTACTTCTGTGAGCACTTTAGTCACACTCTACCGCTGGCCAGCCATCTTCCCTTCAGTACTCGCATCTAGCCATTCCCCACAGACACCGAAGAGCAGGAAGGGACAGGTGGTGTTTCAGGACCTAGCTTCAGAGAACTCCCAGAGTCTCCTGTCTGCCACCTGGAAGCCCAGGAGCCAGTGGTGTGATTGGGTCAGAGGTTAGGAGTCTGGAGATTGCAGAGTCCATCTGCAAGCCTCTGTACATGCCCTCAGGCCCAGAAACCAGGTGTGTCATTGGCTGAGAGCAGGACAGGCAGACGTCCCCGATCAAGCAGACCACAAGGTTCCTCTTCTGGGACATTTGGATCTGTTCAAGTTCTCAGTGGGTTGAAGGGTATCTACCATGTTAAGGATAATCCTCTTAACTTCATCTACTAACTCACACGTTAATCTCTTCCAGAACCTTCCTCATAGACACACCCAGAGTGTGTTATTGACTCTCCGGGTATCTCTAAGTTCAGTCAAGGTGACATACAAAGCCAATCTCTGAGTTTCATCCAGGTCTGAGGGTCACATCCACACCTGCGCCTGGAACATCCTCTGCCCCTTCCTCTCCAGTAAGTTGCAGACTCCCCCACAGCCCTTGCTATGTTCTGCGAAGGGAACTGTGTCCGGTCAGACACACACTCTGGGAGTCTGGGAATGACTTTCTAGCAATCCCTCCCACCTCCTCCCCACTCCCACCCCATCTCCTCTCTCACTTCACAGGAGCCTCCCCCCATTGCAGCCCTCTGGTAAACACCCTGCCTGGGGGCTGGGGGTCGGAGAGCGCTTGGGGACAGTGGCTAGTGACACAAAAGAGGATGAGTTTACGCCAACTCTGAGGATCAAAGCTGAGCCCATTGAGCATCCTGCCACAGACAGGGAGAACCTGAGAAAAGAACCCATGTGTTTGGTCATGGGAGCCTCAAAGGGAGGCAAGAAACACTAAGAGAATTTGTTCCTTTTCTCATTGCAGTGATAAAAATAGATAAAAAAGACAAGAAGCAACTTAAGGAAAGAAGGGTTTATTCTGGCTCACCATTGAGAGGCTACCATCCTCCAGGCATGGAGGGCAAAGAGACCACCTTTAGTCAAGAAGTTCAGAGTGTGCTGCTTCCACCCCTCCCACACCACCTCCCTTCCCCCATCCCCACCCCCCACCTCCCTGCATCCAGCCAGTCCAGTCTTCCTCACTCCCAATCATGGTGACTGACCCTGTCTGTCACTGGAAGGTAGTGAGGAATAACCTCCCCAAGAGGGAGGCCAGAGCTGCCCACCACCCGTAGACCTGACAGAGCATGCAGGGTGCAGGCGGCCCCATTGGGCCACGCAGGACACTAACCTTCTTATTCCCCAAGTCCGTCTTGATGTCACCATTCCCACTCATATCTGTCCCCATCCCAACTGGCAGAATCAACTTTTAATAACTGTGTGGTTGTTTTTTGCTGTTGAAGAAGACTTACCTGAGTTTCAATTATTTAATGGCCTGGGATTATTTTGAAATAAACCAAACCAGCCATGACAAAGAAGCAGAGAGTGACAAGGGACGGGTGCGTGTGTGTGTGTGTGTGTGTCTGTGTGTGTGTCTGTGTGTGTGCATCTCTGCTTTCTCTTTAGTCAGCCTTGGACTTGGGCCCTTGGAGTGGCACAGCCAATGGTTAGGGTGGGTCTCCCCACTTCAATTAGCCTAATCCAGAGAATCCCTCACAGATGTGCTCAGAGATTAGCTCTCATGATGATTCTACAGTCTGTCAAATTAACCGTAGAGATCAACCATCTGCACTAAGGCTTGTAGAGATCAAGGCTGGGCACATCAGCAGGCAGCTGGGGATCAGTCACCCATGGACCTGACACACTCAAAAAAGCCCCACCTGGGCTAAACGCATACTTCCTCTTTTGCTTGCTGTTATTCCCCAAACAACACAGGATAGCAGCTCCCAGCATCCCGTTTATATTGTATTAGATACGATACCTTGCCTAGAGTCGCTTTAAACTTCAAACCTGTAAGTGGGAGAGGGTGTGCACAGGTCATCTGCAAGTGCTGTGCAGTGTTTGAAACCAGAGCATGCACACGTTTTGGTACTCAGAGTTGGGAAGGGGTCTGGACCAGTTCCCCCGTTGTCTCTGTTAAGGCTTCTATTGCTATGAAAAACCCACAAAACAAACAAAAGCCATAATGATCACAAACAACTTGAGGAGGAGAGGATTCATTTCATCTTACACTTGAGCTAATGCTTCATTAATGAGAGACGTCAGAGCAGGGACCTGGGGCAGGAACTCAAGCAGAAGCTGTGAAGGAGTGCAGCTGACTGGCTTGCTCAACCTCTAGCCCGGGGTGACATTGCTCACAGTGGGCCTTCCCACATCTATCAAGAAACTACACCAAAGGCTTGTCCACAGGCCAATCTACTGGGGACAGTTTTTCAGTAGCGATTCCTTCTTCCCAAAGGACTCAGGCTTGTGTCACGTCGACATGGAAGTAGGCAGCACGTTACAGACACCAAAGGGCAACCATACTAACAGGAAAGCAAACTCTATGACAAAGTAAATCGGAGAGGCACAGCAGTCACCAGACCAGAGAACACCAACTATTTAAGCCACAAGAGTGAAGTTAGTCTATGAGGCCTCCATTTTGTCTGTTTCCTACCCTGACTCTGGGTTAGGGCCTTCCTGGCCAATGCCTTTTACCCCCATCAGACTTCGATCTTATTATCATTATCTATCTATCTATCTATCTATCTATCTATCTATCTATCTATCTATTTATTTAGTGGGAAGTCTATTTGCCATGCCGTTGGTGTGAAGAGCAGAGTACAACATTTGGGAGTCATTTCTCTCCTTCTACCACAACCCGCAAACGCTGATGTTAAGAACTTTAATTTCTAGGTGGTGAGATGACTTGAGGGAAACTGCCTGAGCTCTGGTGAAGAAGCCAACTGTGCATTTTCTTGATCGATGATTGATTCTCAATCCCTAGGGCTTACCCACATAATGGAAGAAGATAACAGACTCTGGTAAGCAGTCCTTTTTCCTCCACATGTGGGCCTGCACACACACACACACACACACACACACACACGCTCACATTTCTATACACTCACACTTATAACCCTAATAATGATGATGATAATAATAAAAATAATAAGTGTAATTTTAAAAATTAAAATCTTTAATTTTCATACATGGCATCAATAATCAAGAATGGACTTAGCTAGCCGGCAGACAAGAGGGAGGGTAGCAGAAGGGATGTGCTGGCTTCCCAGTACATCAACACCTGAGAGGATTGGCTGAGTGAGGGATGATTGGTTTTGACTCGTATTTCAAAGGTTCCAGATGGTGGTGACCTAGCACACACTCTTAAACCACCTTTTGAGTGGAATCCAAGGTCACTGCTACTGTTCACATAGGGACTTCGTGGTGTGTATGGATATAACTTTCAGGTTCAGGGCACATGCAGTCTTCTGTACCAGCCGTGAGACAGGACTATCAGAGTCCCAGTGAGCCCTACGATCAGCATCCACAGTGAGAGTATGGAGATCACCACCCACCTCTGGGCAAAGACAATGAGAAAGAGGGGAGCCCAATAGAGAAGAGGTCTGGAGGCAGTTAGAGAAGGAAACTAGGACATTTTTCTATAACAAAATACTGGTGGTCTTCAGTGATGGATGAAGCTGAAGAGAGGAGCAGAGAGTTCTCTTAAAGAGCTGAGGGGAGATGGAGATTTGTAGAGCCCTGATATAAACAAATGACGGGTGGAAATCTCAGTGCACTGGCTTTAATAAGGACATGGGCTGTTTTAGGTGGGATTCTGTCAGCTGAGCCTAACTTAAAAACAGGAGTGCTCAGACAGCCACGTGGGAGGAAAGAGCAGCAGAAAGGGCAGTTCTGCAAGTCGAATAGTTGGGTGGATAGATGGATAGATAAGAGGGTAGATGGATGGAAAGATGGGTGGATAGGTGGAGAGATAGATGAGTGAATAGATGGGTGAATGAGTGGGTAGGTGTGTGGATGAATGGAAGGATGGATGGATGATAGGATAGTGGGTAGGTATGAATGGAAGGATGGGTGGATATTTGGATAGGTAGATGAGTGGGTGGTGGATGAGTGGGTAGATGGATGGGTGGAGAGATAGACAGGTGGGTAGATGGATGGGTGAGTTAATAGGTAGATGAGTGGGTAGGTGTGTGGATAAATGGAAGGATGGATGGATGGATGGATGGATGGATGGATGGATGGATGGATGAATAGTGGGTGGGTGGATGGGTGGATGGATGGATGGCTAGTGGGTGGGTGGATGGGTGGATGGATAGATAGGTGAGTAGATGGGTGGAGAAGTGGGCAGGTGGGTGAGATTAATGGGTATGTGGATGAATGGAAGGATAAGTGAGTGGATGGCTGGATGGATACATGCAGAGTAAGTGGATTAACGCAAGGAAGGATGGATGGATGGGTGGATGGATGGACAGTTACACAAAGGTATAAAGGAATGGTTAAACAAGTGGGAAGAAATGAGTGGAGACAGAGGATCCTGGGCAGGTGTAGGTGAGGAGGGACAGATGAATGCCTTCAGCTCTGCCCTTCAGTGCAGAACCTCTAATTTCATGACGATATGGGTGAGTGAGGCCCTGCTACTAGATTTCACAGGCCTATGGAATATACAAGAGTGGCATAAGGTCACCAGATTTCTACTTTGGCTGCTTAAGAACATTGCCATAACACCCCTTGTCTGTTTAAAAAGACAAAACAAAATGCGACAGAATAAAGGCTAGCTCTTCCTAGATACGGGCCATTAATCCTAGCTCCCACATGTGTAGTATTGGGCTTTTTTTTCCATTGCTACAACAAAAATACCTGGGTAGGGGAGAGGAGTAACACACACAGAGACGAACTGTATTTAGGAAGTACAACCAGCATGATGAGGGTTCTGTTAGGGGTTTCCCTGGCTATACCATCTTGGCAAAGGGTGTTATGGCTGAGTGAATGCAACAGAGAACCACCGGCATGGCAAATCAGAAAGCCAAAGAGTAGGGTGGGTAGTCCTTCTCTTGTCCTAAGAACTTACTCTCTAGAGAGTGAGCTCCAAGAGGACTACATTAGATCCTTCCCAGGGCAATGTTTCTGATAACCTAATTCCCTCCAGAGACTCCGCCTCTTAAAGGTTCCACCACCTTCCAATATTACTACTCTGAGGACAAAACTTTCAACAGAGGAGTCATTGGATCACTCAAAACCATAGGGGCTGGGGGCATATTTGAAATGCATGTTATCTTTATATTAAGAATCCATAGACTTGGGCTGGAGAGATGGCTCAGTGGTTAAGAGTACTGACTGCTCTTCCAAAGGTCCTAAGTTCAATTCCCAGCAACCACATGGTGGCTCACAACCATCTGTAATGGGATCCGATGCCCTCTTCTGGTGTGTCTGAAGACAGCTACAGTGTATTCATAGGACATGAATTCTAAAACCTAGTTCTACTAAGTAAAGAAGAGAAGGACAATGTAACACATCAACACAGCAATGAGTGGAGCATTAGGTAGAGTGAAGGCCCGAGCAAGTGATGCTCACAGTATTGCCCGCCCCAGAGCTGTCCATCAGCATGCAGGAAGTAGTCCAGGCTGCCCTTAAACTCACTTGTGTCACAGGCTGAACTTGAGATCCTCCAGCAGCTAGCCTCTGCCCCACCAAGTGCTAGAATTGTAGGCACGAGCCATCATGCCTAGTCTTATTCGTTTTAAAAGACCGGTCTGTGTCCAGGACAACATTATTTAGCTAATCGAAACACACACGTCCAGCCTCTTTGCCTCACGGATCAACACCCTCAGGCTTAGACAGCAGAGCTGGGGTGGGAAGTGCTAGGAAATGCAAAAGAACAATCTCCAGTCTGTCTCTGATTCATACCGGGGTGAGAAAGGGCATCGAGAAAGTGCCACCAGATCCCTCCTACTGGTGACTAATGTCTCTGCAGTCTATCTCCAGAAAAGCTGTAATTCAGGCCCCCGAACAACCTGTGATTTACATCCTGGGTTGGTGTAAAAGATATTGTGCAGAGCCTTCCGAGTGTGCTCTGTGTGTTTGTATAAATCTCGCTACTCAAAATATCTCCCACAGTTGACTGACAGCCCATGTAATTTAGCAGAAGGCTAAAAATTAAAATCCTCAAGCCTGCTGAGGGAGTGTAAGAATCCAGTAACACCGAGCGCCGCCCCCTCACCCAGGCCCAAGCTCGACAGATGCCAGGGCTGTTCATTTTGGAGACGGAACAAAATATTTGTATTTAGATTTATTAAAGTCATTATTCCACCATTTGTTCCAATGTGCTTTATTAAAACCGGATCTCGTGTCTGTTTTGAAAGTATTACCTGATTTACATAAGCCAGTCCCAGCCCTAATTACGGCTTCCTTTGGTGTCTTTTCATTCCGAGGGAGGCTCTCGCTCCCCCTCCTAGTATTTTTTTTCTTTTTTTTTCTTTTTCTTTTTTTTTTCTTTTCTTTTTTTTTGTCGCCTGCCTTCATGCCCCATATGTCTGCCTTGAGATAGCAAGAATCCTAGCCTATAAATAGATGGCTCAGAACAGCTCCGCTGCCAGTTATCTGTCCACACATCAACATTACCATAATTGCAACAGGCAATGTGTAATCTTTCTAATCACACGTTCCAGACGGAGAACTGGATCGAGTTTCCTAAATTGTATAATTTGAGGCTTTCCTGAGCTAACCGCTGGGCAGTCGGGCTGCTGTAGGTCATCCAGGACTTAGAAGTGCCACCCTCCAGCCTGGTCAGGTTGCCCAGGGTGGCATGGTGACACACACCTGAAGCAGTTACTTGGGCGCAGAGAAAACTGTGCCACCCTCTCTGAGTCACAGCCCCCCTGCTCCCAGCCAGGCAGTTTGCACTTTTCTCTTTCATTCCTTTGGGGGAAACACCGTAAGTGTTTTCAGGATACAGATGAAGACACCAAGAGAGGTGAGACGCATCTTCAGGGGTACACAGCCAGTCACGGAGACTAAAACACAGATCCCAGACTCAGGCCGCCATGCCCTGAGCTACAGATTATATCTGCAGCCTGGCGCCAGGGAGGTCCCAGTGAATTCCGTATTTTCGTCCTTTCATAAATCTCATTCTTACTTAATTTTGAAGACCAAACAAACCAGCTTCTCCAACAAGCTAGTGTGCTATCTTGAGTCACAGGACTTGCAAAGTAAAGCTCTGGGATCCCAGTCTGGGCTGAGTCCAAGGCCTTCAGGAGCTGCACAGCCAGGGTCTTCTCTCCTGGGATCCCTCTCCTCTTTGTTTGCTTTGCCAGCCTCTCAGAAGGATGCTAATTGGGTCGTGTCGGCAGGCAGCAGGCAGAGCCCAGGGAAAGGTGATGAGGGAGGAGGGACAGCCTTCTGCCAGGCTCACAGACCACTGCTCAGCTTTCCCAAGGCCTTGGTGGGGACTTCAGGAAATTGCCTCTGAGTGTTCTACCTTCCCTAGGGAGCCGCTGTGGGAAAGCTTCCTTTGTTTTGCCTTACAAGTAACCTCCGGCAGTGCTATTCATAGTGGAGGTCCCAGGAGTGGCTGATGACACCCTGATATATAGACTGGTCCCCAAGGACCCCTGTGCTCTCTGGCACTGTGCTTGCCAGCCATGCCTAGTAATTGGCCAGCTTTGCAAAGTTCCAGCTGTCTATTAACTGCTTTAAATTGAACACTAATCAGATGATGGTTCGGTTACCAGCAAGGTCCCTCAGGCTTCCCTCAGAAGGAACCATCTCATCTATATCCCTTCATTTCTCCAGATTGAAGAAACTGACAGAAAGGAAGGGAATGGACCTACTGTGGTCGTAACCAATCCTAGGTTGTTTTCCATGGTCTGTTGATCTGTGTGTGTGTGTGTGTGTGTGTGTGTGTGTGTGTGTGTGTGTGTGTATGAGACAGAGAGAGAGAGAGAGAGAGAAGAGAGAGAGAGAGAGAGAGAGAGAGCACACCCATGCAATGACAGTGACGACCGGTAGCTGTGTGTATGCACACATGCCAGAGTCCACTGTGAGGTTCTTGACTGGTTCTAGAATCACCTGGGAGTCACACCTCTGGGCATGTCAGTGAAGGGGTGTTTAGACTGGGTTAACTGGAGTGGGAAGACCCCACGCTAGGCTGGGCAGCACCATCCCGTGGGTTCCCGTGCTGGACTGATGGATAGCAGACTGGGTATCAGCATTCATCCCTTCTGCTTCCTGACTGTGGATGCCATGGGACTAGCTACCTCAGGCCTCTCCTGACATGACCTCCCCGTCATAATGAACTGTACCCCAAAACTGTAAGACAAAATGAACTCTTCCACCTTAAGTTGCTTCTATCTGGTCTTTCTTGTTTTTCTTCTCCCTCTTCTTCCCCTCCCCTGTTTCTCCCCTTCCTCTTCCTCCTACCCCTCCCCCTCCCCTCCCCTCCCCTCCTCCCCTCTCCCTCTCCCCCTCCCCCTCCCCCCCTCCCCTCCCCTCCGCCTCCCCCTCCCCTCTCCCTCTCCCTAACAGCAAAGAGAAAAGTATCAATATACACTCCAGGAGCCTCTTAGTGTGCTGTATGATGCAACCTCTGCCTGCTTTCTAGATAAGAGACGGGAGACCAAGTTTTCTCTCCTTAGGCCTGTCCCCAGCACATCATAAAGTAATCGACCTGGCCGCTTTCTGGGAGTTTGCTCTTGTTGGTAGCAGTATCAACTTGATACAACTTCGAGTCATCTCTCGAAAGAGGACAACAGTTAAGAAAATGCCCCATAAGGTTGACTTGTAGGCAAGCCTGCGGCACATTTCCTTAACTAGTGATTGATTGTGAGGACCCAGAGCACTGTGGGCGGCGCCATTCCCGAGGTGGTGATCCTGGGGTGTCTAGGAAAGCAGGCTGAGGAAGCATGGAGAATCAGCCAGTGAGCAGAACTCCTGCCCTGACATCCCTCCATGATACACTGTGAATGTGGAACTGTAAGCTGAATTAAACTCTTTCCTCCCAAGTGGTTTTTTTTTTTTTGGTCATGGCGTTTTATCACACCAATGGAGACATTAGAGAGGCAGTGACCTCAGGCCTCGTCAGGTCATCATCGTCGAAGCACGGCTTGGTCCAGGGAGATGGAGACATAACTGCTCATCACCTAGACTTGGTCTCTCAGCACCAAAGACAGTCCCAGAAGTTTCTAGACTGAGGAGAAGCAGACCTTCCAGCTGACCACCGCCCGAGGCATTTCCTGTAAGCAAACTGGACCAGTACCATGCATACTGCAGTGCAGTAGCCAAGGGGTTTGGTTGCCTCAGCAACACCTGGGAGCTCCCTTGCTTGCTATGCACACCCCAGGGCTCTATGCATATGACTGCTGAATCGCAGCTCAGGGAGGGGTGGGATGTTTGAATTCCAGCTTTTGGAGTCATCTGGGTTTCAGAACAGCAGCCAGGTCTGACCTAGGCCTGAAGGGCCTTCCTGGATGACGCATCCTGGAGGTTTCTGACCAAGGTGTGAGGATACAGCCTAGAATAAAGCATGCTGGGAAAATAAAGAGGAAGATCTCTTACGTGCTCCCAGCAGCACAGCTGCCTGCCCTCCAGGTTCCTGGGGCTCCTTCCTCCTTCCAGACCTGACCCATTCTTGATTTGTAAGCTTTGAAGCTCCAGGCCTAACCTGTTCCCAGTGCCAGGAATGTGGCTCCACACCCATTTGGCCCTGAGGGCTCCACACAGACTCTTTCATAGCTGACCAGACCATCTGACTTTATTCAGAAGCATCCCTTCGGATCTCTCTCAGCCTCCACCACACCTGCATAAAATCTTGGTGCCTGATACTCAGTTGGCAGGACATGGGGTTCCCCTGCCAGACCTGAGCATTTCGGGCACTCACAACTCCCACAATGCATTGCACACAGTGAGGTTGCGTGCTCTCTCTCAATCTCTCTCTCTCTCTCTCTCTCTCCCTCTCTCTCTCTCTCTGTGTGGGGGGGGGTTGTGGGTCTCTGTGTGTTGCGTGTCTATCTTGTGTGTCTGTATGTTCTGCATCTGTGTGTCTATGTGTCTGGGTGTGTGATGACCCACTCACTCATGGGTCATCAGGGATGGGGTCTCCGACAGTCTATGAGGAAGATACATCATCAATTCACAATCAGGAAGGGTTCCTGTTTACTCCACCCTTTTCTCTGAGGTTCTGGAAGGTTAGCCTGGAGCTGAGCTCTTAAGCTGGACCAGGAAGGCCTGACAAATCTCTCCTCCCTTTTATTCCCCTGATACACCCACCCAGACCAGCCTCTGGCCAAGACTGTCCTGTCAGCGTGACACACATCAGATCTACGTATGACTATCAGTCATGCTCGGCCTAGCTAGCTCAGCTAGGCAGATATCTACAGTGACCCAGATTGCAGGCAGAAGAGTTGTCCAGGGCTGTTCCGTGGACAAAGGCATGGGCTCCTCCCTCTGTGAGGACCCTGGGAGCCTGCCTCCCACGGCCAGCCTCTGACAGCACACCACACAAGGAACACTGTCCAGCACTATGCTTTAGGAAGCAGGACCTGTGGGCTCAGAGTCCCAGCCTCCAACAAGCTATGCTCACATC
Organism: Mastomys natalensis; assembly: GCA_021653895.1. Lineage (NCBI taxonomy): Eukaryota > Metazoa > Chordata > Mammalia > Rodentia > Muridae > Mastomys > Mastomys natalensis. The sequence goes on from JAJTUV010001666.1 coordinate 294,214, forward strand.
CCTGGAGCCTCAAGATTTCAGAGGCCTCTTTGGTCATGTGGGGACCAGGCCTTGCCTGCCTAAACACAGTACATCAGTGGCCCAGATGACCTACTCTACACACAAAATACAAATTTAAAACTGGGAATCCCCCGAGTTTCCCTCATCCTTAACCCCTTAAGTGACACTTGCTTCATTTGCTCCCTGCTGCTCCAGCCTCAGGGAACTTGCCCATGTTCCTACCTCTGCCAATAACCCTGTTCCCCTTAAACATGTCACATACAGCTAAAACGTGGCAGGGAAAGGGAGCAACCAGGAAGGATTACATTGATGTAATGATGTGTCATAGGAAATTAAAAGATAATGAAAATCAGAAGTCCTGGGAGACTTTGATCCCTTTCCTGGTCTCTCTCATAAAAGCCTTGCGTTCTCGCCACAGCTGCAACAATGGCACTGGAGATTGTTCCAGACCCACAAAGACCTGGTTTACAAGTAGAAAGGGCTCTAAGCTACCCTTTCCCTGAGCATGGTGTGTATGGAGGAGCCAAGGGGCGGGGGAGCTTGAGTGGGTTTGACTACAGGTTTCCTTCCTTAATTTCAGATCTGTAGCTTGTTCAGTGAACTGTTTCCAAGGACTCCCTGGGCATTAATTGGGTATGGTATATTCTCCCTAATCATGGAGCTTGTCCAGGACTGATCAGCTAGTGCTGTAAACAAAGGCATGGGCTCCTCCCTCAGTGGGTCTCTGGGAGCCTGGCTCTCACAGCCAGACTCTGACAGGCACCACCCAGGAAAACTGTCCTGGTCCTGTGACCTAGGAAGCAGGCTCTGTGAATTCAGTGTCTTACCTCACAAGCCAGCAAGCTCATGTCCCAATGAAGCCTCTCCTGCCTGACCATGGGTACGCAGATGACCTGTTCTACATTCAAGTTAAAGAATGACAAACTGTGAGTCTCAGTCCGAATTCTCTGCTGATTCTACTTATACATGAAGGTTCTGCTTTGATTAGCCAATGAGGAAGTAGCTATGTGACTCTGTGTCACACTTTCTCCTGTCTGCTCAGGACTCAGTAGAGCATCCTCAACAGAGCATGGAAAGCCTACTATGGAAGAAGGCACTAGAAGGTAAGGCACCCTGTATAAATTGGAAGGCTCAGGAGAAGGTAAACAATGAACTTGTTTCACCAGCACCCCGACCAGAGCCCAGTGTGGCATCTTGTTCTGTTCTCTGAGCTGGACTCAGGCATCCCAGAGAGTGAGCCCTGTGACCAGTAGGTTCCCTGTTGCCACTTGTCTCTGCTGAGATGGCCACAGGGTTAGGTGATTCTCCAATTGCCCAACACTAGGGCAGGTGGCCCGGAGTTCCTGGGGCCAGCCTTACCTTTAGGATCATTCTTCCCTTTGCCCATAGCCTGAGGCCAGGTCAGGAGGTGACTCCAGCTCCTCCCTGGGTTCCTGATTCCAGCAGAGTGATGGGGCAAGTGCTGGTCTTCCTGGAGGACTCAGAACAAGGATCAATTGATCAAGACGGAAAGAATGGCTAGGTTGCAAGGTAGAGCCACACTGCTTTGCTTCCCTGCAGGGCACAGGGAAAGATGTGGTGCAGGTACCTTGACTTGTGTGCAGGGAACCATAGTATGTGTCTTGCACCATGCTAAGAGCTTTCCCATACCCCCTTGCTTTGACCCCACATAGCAGAGAAGGAAGGTGAGGGCTGAGGAGATGATAGCGCTATTTGAGGTTAGACCCCATGCTTGTCTTTTTACAAGTCCAGGACTCTAATCTCAAACTGAACACTATGCCTGTCCATAGGACTGTATACCTGGCTTCAACTCCCCAAGAGCAGGCTCTGAGCTCACCTTTACTCTGTAAAATGAGGGGCCACCAAACCTACCTTGGCCAATTCAAAGAGCTTGGCTAATTCTGGGGCATCCTGAAGCCGTGGGACCTGGCTGGGATCACCTTCCTGCCTTCCATCCCTCAGCAATGATAGCAACCAGCTGGACCGGTGAATCAGTTCCTTCATTCTCCTGTATCTGGGAGGGTAGGCCTCTCCTGCTGTCGGTTTGGCTCCATCAGCCTGTGTGGGGGTGCCCTGGCAGCCAGGCGGCCATCAGCCAGGCCCTGGGGCTTGGCAGCCTTCCTAAACTCTAGCACGGGGTTTGTCCTTTCCCTTAACCCACCAGCCTCTTCTCTGGGATCAGAGAACGCTTCTAGATTCCTCTGGCCACTTCAACCATGTCCTGGACCAGGCTGTGGTGGCTTCTGGTACTTTGAGTGCATGGCCTCTGTCCTGGCCTCAGCAGAAGCCTCCCAGAGCACACAGCCAGGCACAGAGCCTATTTCCCAGAGCACACAGCCAGGCTCAAAGGCCAACCTGCTGTTTTAGAGCCAGCCTGAAACATATGAGGAAAAGGGATTGGGCCCAACTGAGCAGCAGAGAGAGACATGGATCTTGGCTGGACCTTCAGGTGGGAAGTGTGGGAGGGTAATCTACAGTTGGACTGGACGGTGCAAGTAGGCGCAAGACCATCTGCTGAGTGCCAAGGCAAACATCACCTCACATGCTAGGGTGGCCTTCACCTTAGAGGGGGGAGACAGAGCAGCAGCCTGCGTTCCGGCAAGGTGGCAAACTTTCAGGTCCCATTGCTCATCTACAAGATGGACTTAATAAAGCCAGGCTTGTTGTATGCAGTCTCGGCAGCCATTTCCACAGAGGGCCTGGCCAAAGGCCTGCGTGTCAGCATGCTGCCAACATAGACATTTCTTGACACCCTGTGTGTTGCCCAACAAGGCCTGCACCATCTCTGTTGGTCCCTTTCCATGTTCATCATCCTTGAATGAGGAAGAACCTAGAGGTATTTTGCACAAGGCATGCCTTGCCCTGAAGTGGGGCACCTCGCAGGAAACAGAGCGAGCATTGTGCCTTCCTACAGACCCGCCCCTCCACACACTTGATCCTGTGAAGGGCCTGAGATCCTAAATGGGAATTAAAGTCTTGCTGATATCATGTTATGACTTCAGTCGTTCTCTCTGGGAATCAAGGATGCACTGGGCATTGAGGGTGGCACATGGACCACCCTCGTAGTCCCTACCCAAAAAGGTCAATGGCTGAAAGAGATAAGTAAATGGCCTCTAGCTCAGACAAATGGCCAACAGGCTATGTATGCTGCATCATTGACCTGTAGAGTCTTAGTTGGAGTAGTTATCAGCGTTACTCACTCTTGGGGCTCCAAAGGATGAGCAGAAGTTTTTAGGAGAGACAGGATCCGGAGGCCCTAGGCTCTAACAAGGAAGAGTATGCCTGGGTTGGCCTGGCCTGGCCTGGAGCAATGCCTCTAGGGAATGCAGGTGTTCTGAACAGCCTAGAGGCACAGGTATATGAGGCCCACATGGAACCCTGAGACAACCATCAAGAGACATGTGGGTACCCTATGGCCATAACCCTGCCTTTCAGGAACTGGTTGGATGAGACAAGACTCACCCCTAACATATTTAAAAAGCACTTTTTTTTACCTCCAATTTTGGACGTGACATGAAGCCTGATGTCACTCTCCTCGGGTGGTGCCACCAGCTCTTCTGCGAATGAAAGATAGGCACACAGTTTTACATACCGTATCCAGAAGGGCAAGGTCACCCCTCCCTTTACCTCCTTCACACACAGCCTATCTCCACTAAAGAATCAATCTCTCTCTCTCTTTCTCTCTCTCTCTCTCAAGTTTATTTCCCTTTGTGAGGAAGGCTTGCACGGATGCTGTGTAGCACGTGCTCAGTAGGCCTGTGTTGACAATGAGAGTTCTTCCCCTAGGTTTCAGTCTTTGAAACACTGTGTCCCCAGTTAGTATAGCTGTTTGGAAAGGCTTCTGAGGCATGGCCTTGCTGGAGGAAATGCATGATGGGAGAGTGAAGTGAAGAATTCACATTCTCATCTCACGTTCTCGGTTTTGCCCTTCTGCTTTGGGGCTTGAAGTTAAAGCCGTGCTCTCCCAGGGTCCTGCTCCAGCCACCTTGCTTGCCTCTGATTGCCACATTTCCCCACCACCATGGGCTCTTACCCCCTGGAACAGTAAGACAAAATAAACCCTTTCTGGCATAAGTTGCTTCTGCTCGTGGTTTTTATCACAACAGCAACAGACAGGCAGCTAATCTGTGACCAAGGACAACTGGCCAAGCTGGTTCTCTCCTTCCACCATGTGGGGCCTAGGGATCAAACCCATCATCTGCTGAGCCATCTCGAGCCCTAAAGAACCTCCTTTTTCTTTTTTTTTCTTTTTTTTTTTCTTTTTTTTCTTTTTTTTTGGTTTTTTTCGAGACAGGGTTTCTCTGTGTAGCCTTGGCTGTCCTGGAACTCACTCTGTAGACCAGGCTGGCCTCGAACTCAGAAATCCACCTGCCTCTGCCTCCCAAGTGCTGGGATTAAAGGCGTGCGCCACCACCGCCCGGCTGGAACCTCCTTTTTCTTTTGCTTTGTTTTTCGAAACAAGGTTTCTCTGTATAGTCATGGCTGTCCTGGAACTCACCCTGTAGATCGGTTGGGCCTGCAGTCAGAAATCCACCTGCCTCTGCCTCCCGAGTGCTGGGATTAAAGACTAGTGAATCCCTTGATGTAGGGCCAACTCCTATATTTTGCTGAAGATACAAAGAGTATGGCTTTGGGGCTGCCAAGACAGCTCAGTGATAAGAGCACTGGCTACTCTCCCAAAGGACCTGAGTTAGATTCCTGATGTCTAAGAGCTGCAGCTCTTGGTGTCCTACCTCAGGATAGATGGACTAGCCTGAACTCTCTGACCTCTCAGTCATCGTGCATTCCTGACCCATGATTCCTCTTGTTGGAAAACTTCCCACATATCTTTCCTCATGCCCAGTCCTTCTGTGACCCATAGCACATGCCCCATCTCTGTGCAAATCCCCACGCACACCTTCACCCTTGTCACACACAGACACCATCCTGGTCTAGGGGTCTCTCTTCTGGCTTTATGATCACCAAGCTTGCGTGTGGTATACATGGACACGTTCAGGCAAAACACTCATACATAAAATAAGATAATCTATAAAATGAGAATAATACTTAGGAACACATTTAACCGGAAAGGTAAAAGATCTATACATTGAAAACTGTAAGACATTGGTGAATGAAATTGAAGAAGAAGAAGAAGAAGAAGAAGAAGAAGAAGAAGAAGAAGAAGAAGAAGAAGAAGAAGAAAATGAAGATACCCCATGTTCATGGATTGGAAAAATTAATATCCTTAAAATATCTACACTACCCAAATCTACAGTCAAAATTCTAATGACAATTTTTACAAAAATAAGGGGGAAAGTCCTAAAAGTCATATGTTACCACAAAGACTCCACTCAAGCAGTTTTGATTACAAAGAGTAAAGCTGCTACAAGCATGTAGTACCTCCGCCCAAACTATACTACAAAGCTACAGTAATCAAAATGGCACAGCACTGTCACAATAACAGTGGCAGAGACCAATGCCCAAAATGCCCAGAAACAAAGCCATGCTTTTAAAAGAAAAAATTAAAAGCATTTGCTTTTCATGAAAGGTGTCCCAAACAATTACTAGAAAGAGCAGCCCATTCATAAATGACAGTCACACAGAGAAGAATGAGCACAGGTTTTTATCTCATAACACACACAAGCATTTGAGATTGGTTAAAAAGATGTAAACCCACTAGGAAAATGCACCCCCTCACACATTGGCCCCGCAGTGGATTTTAGAACAGGGAATGAAGACCCAGGAAGCAAAAGCAAACATGGTGTTGTCCCAAATTCAAAGCCTCTACAGCAGGGAAGCCACCATCGGAGCAGTGGCATATGCCCACAGACTGGCATTTGCAAATTGCATGTGTGAAATGGAGTTAAGACCCCAAACGCGGAAGGAGCTCAAGTAATTCAATTGTAAGAAAACAAATAACCAGTGAAAAATGGCCAATGGAGGTGCTGTAGATGTGGATGTGTGGTTAAGTGGCTGCTCTTCCAGAGGACCTGGGTTCAATGTCTAGTACCCACATGGTAGCTCACAACTGTCTGCAACTTCTTTTCCAGGGGATCCGATACTGTCATACAGACATACATGCAGGCAAAACACCAATGCACATTAAAACACTTGCCAAAGGATGTGAGTAAACACTGCTCAAAAGGAGCCAAACAAATGTCCAACGGGTGTATTTAAAACAACAACAACAACTAACCAAACAACAAACGCATTCGAGCAAGACGGCTCATTGGTAAAGGCACGCGTAGCCAAGCCGGATGACCCAAGTTTGGTCTGCGTGACCCCCACATAGTGGGTAGAAAGAGCTGACACCCACAAATTGTCCTCTGAGCTCCACACACTTGAATAAATAAGTGTAATTTAAAAATGTTCAGCATCACTAAAACCATGAGGAAGGATCATCCCACACCTGTTAGGATGGCTGGTAACTAACAGATCAAAGATAGCAAGTGCTGGTGAGATGCAAGAGAGGGTAAAAATGGCTCAGAAAGTTAACCTAGAGTATCGTTCTGAGGTAGAGAGACCACCTGTGGGTGGACAACCGCTGGAAGTAGAATCTATATATGAAAGAGCCCTCCACGCTGTTTATGGCAGCAGCAGCCAAGATAAGGAGTCAGCTAAGCATCCATCAACAGATCCACGGGTGAAGGAGATGCTGACTGTAAAGCACGATGGGTGGGCTCGGGAGCAAACTCAGCCCTAAGTGCTTACCCTGAACACACAGATAAAATGCAAGGTGGGGTGGGGTGGGGCTGTGATCCCAGGGCTGCAGACAGACAGAGGCAGAGACAGGCAGATCCCTGCTGCTCTCTGGTCCCCTTGCTCAAGGCCAGTGAGAGCGCCTGTCTCAAAATGAAAGTGGGCAGAACCAGAACAACAATATTTGAGGTGTCCTCTGGCTTCCATAAAAAGTGGACATGCACACATGCACACATGTTACACACACACACACACACACAGAGACAGACAGACAGACATACAGACTTTTCTTCCTGACTGCCAGGAGCTGATGCCCTCCTTATCCATCTTCCTTGACTCATTCTCATAGCCAGAAAAATATTCTGGAAGAAAAATAGCAAAGGGGCGAGCCACCTCTCTGGCCTTGAGAATCCACGTCCAGCTCTCAGTGTGGTGTACGAAGCTCCCCTGACCAGGGCCAGTGCCATCTGCCCAAACCACGTCCTCCTGCCACATACCCACACCCATTCTTGGCCCCAGCTGGGCAAACACACAGCATTCCCAACTGCCCTTAGACCCAGAGGACTAAGATGTGCTCAGACCAGCTTCCTGCCCTTTAACCTCAAGGCCTGCTGGTGGACTTGTTTTTAAATTCCATTTCCTCCACAGGAATGTTCTCCAGGGGCCAAGCCTCCTTCCCACCTCTGGACTTTTGGAAACCCTAGCACACAAGGGATTCACTGTAAACGACTTCCATGGCAGGCTCCTCGCACAAACAAACATAGTATTTAAGTCATACGCGATTCTAGGGTCTGAAATTAAAGTCGGGGCCAAAGGGAAATACAGGTCTCCCGGAGAAGCAATGTGAGGGCTGATGGAACACACACGCACTCGCACGTGCATGCACATGCACACACAGATGAACAGATAGTTCAGTCATGAGGCCCAACCTACGCTGATATGCAAAGTCTTCAGTAGCCCAGAGACAGAGAATAATGAACGTCAATGATTGTACTGGCCACCAGGCAAGCTGAGACCAGGTTGTGCCCTACTCCCTACCTATGTCTTGCTTAATGGTGGAGGTCACACAGAGATGCAGTCCTAAAGGACCTCCATCCCTGACTCTTGTAATTAGATTTTCAATCTTCTAGAACAGCCCTTTCTGGGCTATGTTTGCAATTTGTTGGATCGGATAACAGACTGTTTCAAAGTTCAAAAGGGACCAAACTTTGTAAGTCATTTCAGAGAACCCTTATGTATGCTGGAGTGGCAGTACGGGTGGGTGATGACAGAGCCTTATAGTCAGCTACCTGGAGGGGAGATCCCACAGCTCTGTGAGCTCTAGACTAGATGCTTAACTCCTCCTGTTCCCTGTTCACTATGTCTCACTTCTACAGGGGATTCTTATAGCCCCAACTTCCCCAGGTAGGAGCAAGTGACAGAATGTATGTCAATCATGGAGCACATACTATGTGTTTCCTTAAGATGGTTTGTGATGGAGTCAGTGAGGTGGCTCGGCAAGTAAAGGTGCTGACTGCCAAGCCTGAGGAGCTGAGTTCAGTCCTTGGGACCCGCATAGTGGAAGAAGAGAACTAACTCCTGCAAGCTGTCCTTAAACCTTCGTACCTGCACTGTGGTATACATGTGCACATGCACACACATACACTATAGATAGATAGATAGATAGATAGATAGATAGATAGATAGAGTAATACTTTTAAAAAGGATTGGCTAGGGTGGTAGTTGCTAAAAGAGACAGCCGTGAGCAAAACAGCTGGATGGTTAGTCAATACACATTGAAAGTAACTCCAGCAGAATTATTTTCTGAGCTATGTAGGCAAGCCCAGCTACCGTTAGGGAAGAGATACAAGAGCTTGCTCTGTTCGAGGATCAAAGACGCTGCATTCTACCCTCACAGCCTGTAAATGTGGCCTCATCTGGAGAAAGGCCTGTTACAGATATAATTAAGAGAAGGGCCTGGAGGCAGGATGATCCCATATTATCAGGGTGGGTGTGAAGCTAAAATGGCCGCCAGGACGCAGACAGAGGGAGACCGGGTCAGCAGACACCAGCAGAGGAGCTAATGTGAAGAGAGATGGAGAGAGATCTGAAGGTGACGAAGATGAAGTGACAAGGCCACAAAGCAAGGGTCACCAGCAGCCACCTGGATGTGGAAGAGGCAAGGAATGGTCACCTGGAGGGAGCTTAGCTTTGCAAAGCCATCTTGGTCTCAGCCCAGGGACACCAATTTTGGCTTTGTGGCCTCTAAAACTTAGAGAAGATAGATTTCTGTAGTTTAAAACTACTACGTTTATAGAGCTTGTTATAGCAATCACAAGAGATCCAAGCAGGTCCTGGAGGGCTAGCCCATGTTAATATGGCTTGGACACACCAAAAGACACACGTCATTCTAGAGCTTTGGCCAAGGCCACACCCAAGACTTCAGGCCCCTGTATTACTGTGTTTCTTCCTGGTCATGATGAGACCCAGAGGGATCAAGATGAGAAAGCTCCCAGTTCCCATGGTAACCTACAGCTGCCCCTGAGTGGTCATCACTGCCCCCCAGGCTGTATGGTCTCCAGTCACCTGGGTCCCATGCTAGGTTCTACAGGAAAGAGTTGGTGAGTAGACAACCATGAAAGAACTATTCTAGTGTAAGAAGAAGAAATTGGATCAAGCCAGGGGAATCGCAGGAATCATCAGGCCACGCAGAGGTGTCTGGGAGTTTATATTTTCTAATGGTCTGAATGTAGCTTGTGGCTTGACTTTGTGTGTGTGTGTGTGTGTGTGTGTGTGTGTGTGTGGTGTGTGAGTGTGTGTGTGTGTGTTAAGGCCAGAGGTTAAGCTTGACTGTCATTCCTTATAAACCAAGATGCCTAGCCATGGTCTGCCTAGCTCCGCCTCCCCAACACTGGGCTTACAAGTGTGTGCCTCTATACCCTGTGCTTTCTAGGGACGTGGGGTTCTGGGGATTGAACTCATGCTCTTCTGCGCAAGGTCTCATGCTGGAAGGTGGTTGTTGCTGTGGAGGTATTAGAAGGTGGGCCCTCAAGACAAGGCTGAGTGGTCAAAATGAGATGAATGTCTTTCTCCCTGGACTGGACTCATTTTCCAGAAGGCCAGCTGTTGTGAGCAAGTCTGCTTCGTGAGTTCCTTCCCTTCTACAGGTGTCTGCTCACCACCACCACACTTCTTCCAGTATCATGGCTCAGCCACATGTGGCCGCCTAGGCCTCAGCTTCCAGCTTCCAGTATTAAGATTCAAGTAAGCGTTTTTCTTTATAAATTCTCCAGTCTCAGATAGTCTATTACAACATCCAGTTAACTACGACACCACTGTCTTGCTCCAAAATAAAGTGCAAGGCTGCTCTGGAGAGGCAAGAGTGGCCAGGGCAGGAAAGAGACAACAGTTGCAGGTTGCCCACCAACTACACATATGAGCAGAGTGGCCTCTTCAAAGGTGTTTCTGGGCAGCCTGTGGAACACGTGACATTTCTACCCGCTGAGCCATCTCACATTCTTTTTTTTTTTAGAAGCAGTCACTTGACCAAAGGCCAAAGACAGTGCTGATCTCTTTGTTACAGCCCTATTAAAAGAGGAGCCAGGTGTGATGGCATGCACCTTTAATCCCAGCCCTTAGGAGGCAGAGGCAGGTCAGCCTCTGAGCTGGAAGCCAGCCTGGACTATATAGTGAATTCCAGGGCAGCCAGACTGCATAAAAAGACCCTAGCTCCAAAAAAAAATGTCATTAAGATATAAGATTTAAATAATTTTAGCCCGGCAGTGGTGGCACACGCCTTTAATCCCAGAACTTGGGAGGCAGAGTCAGGCGGATTTCTGAATTCAAGGCCAGCCTGGTTTACAGAGTGAGTTCCGGGACAGCCAGGGCTATACAGAGAAACTCTGTCTTGAAAAACAAAACAACAACAACAACAACAAAATTTAACTATAAAACCATTGCTTTTACATCTTATCTAGAGAAGAGTAAGAGACAGAAACTTCGTTTTGTTCCTCGAGTCATTTGCTGTCTCTCCCACCAGGGCTGGGGATGTGGTTCAGATAGCAGAGCTCTTGCCTATTATCCCTGGGTTCAATCCCCAGTACTACATAAACCAGGCATGGTAGCACACGCCTTATAATCCAGTCTTTGAAGAAGAGGAGGAAGCAGGAGGATCAGAAGTTCAGGACCGTTCTCAGTTACTCGGAGGTTTGAGGCCAGCCTGGAGGAAGGGAGCACTTAGTCACACTCCCAGCAGGCAGCTTGGGTAGTATGTGGAACAGCCCTGAGCACTGCAGGGAACCCCGGCCTTTCTGACCTCCCTGGCTACAGCCACACCTGCTCCATTGAATGCCCACATGGCCACCTGTTCCCGCTGACATTTCCCCCTCAGCTACGTCTGCTCCACCGGCCCTTCGTCCCAGATTTTCCTTCTACACGAGGCCTTTAATCTTTGCAGGTTTTTTTTTTTTCCCTCCCTTAACATCCCTGACTCTCTTGTGAAATGCAAATTAATTAGAGTCTAATTACTCACTCATCCCTGAGTCTGTAGCCTTCTCTGTCAGGTTTCTGTTGAACATCTCTCTCATCAGCTGAGAACACAGCCCATTAGGAACAATACAGTTTAGGAGAGGCAGGCGGCCCTCCCCCTTGCCTCTCAGGCTTTGTCAGAAACCATTTAAGCAGAAGGTTCCAGAAGCACACCCATTCCTACTGGAGCTGGAGAGGGTGACCCCACCCACCACTCAGTTCAATCACCAGCATCATTTCAGGGAATCCGACTGTGGATAGTGCCTAGGGTTGCCCTAGGCCAAGATAGGAAAGCCAGCCTCTCGCCTCAGGGAGGCTGCCCGATGGGGAGCCAAGAGCTGCCTGTGTGCAACTGCCCGTGCCATCCCTGCCAGCTGGTGAGGAAACGTGGAACATGCCCAGGGACACGGCGTAGTCTTTCAACCCAGACGGCTGAGTTTTAGTTTAGGAGGAGGTGGCGGCCAGCTTGACCTGGCAGTCAGCCTTGGCCCACAGTCTTCTTGAAGCCAATCTAAAGGGGAACATGGGGTCAACTCACCAACTCTGGAAGACCTACAGCCTGGGTCCCTCAGAAGACGATGGGTCCAGCATGAAAAGAATTAGTCCAATAGGGGTTTTGCTGGGTATGGGTGGTTCAATGTGTGAATATGTTTGCATGTGTGTGAGTACCTGTGAGCATGTGTACATGCCCTCTATGGGGAAGCCAGAGGTCATTTCTCAGGGACTCCTCTACCTTGTTTTTTGGATCTCTCACTGGCTGGGCGGCGGTGCCGCACGCCTTTAATCCCAGCACTTGGGAGGCAGAGGCAGGCAGATTTCTGAGTTCGAGGCCAACCTGGTCTACAGAGTGAGTTCCAGGACAGCCAGGGCTATACAGAGAAACCTTGTCTCGAAAAAAAAAAAAAAAAAAAACTCTCACTGGCTTTGTGGCTCTTCTCGTCCCCATGTCCCCATCTTCCAGGCACTGGGATTAAAGATGTGTAACACCACGGTTGACTTTAGAGGATTCTGGGGATTGAACCCAGGTCCTTATACTTTTGTAGCAAGCACTCTCCCAACTGAGGCCACCTGCCCTGCCCTGAACCTCTCTGAGTACTGTTCTTAACCTCTGGTGACTGTTGCTCTCTTTCTTGGAAGGTGCTTTGAAACTGTATAACCTGGGCCTGTTGAGAATACCTAGCCCCAAACTAGAATGGAGATTCTTCTGATGAGTATGTAGAGATGAGATAGCTAAGACTCAGTGGAAAGGGATCTCCTGGGAGAAAACACCTTCCCCATACCTGCCCCCTCCTACCATCTGACTGGGACCCATGCAGGAAGTAGCTCATATCATTCTGTTGGCCTCAGGTCATCTGGCCGTCCTCTACCTTATAACGACAGGTCAGCTTCAACAAAGTCTGACCAGGGCTTAGATGTCCTGACTCCCAGTTCACTGCGCTCCTAAGATGCCACACAGTTCCACTGAAGCTGAGGGAAGACCTGGCTGCTCTTGGCCCACAGAGCAACTAACTCACTCTCTGCCTCCAGTGACCTAGCCTCCAGGTGATTGGACCAGCATCCGTAAACTGATGGGGGGGTGGGGGGCGCATACACCGTCCTGGGAGAACGTCCCAGTCTCTGTGGCTGAGAACTGAGAAAGAACACTTTGGTGTCTGAGGCAGGAGACAAGCCAAGCGGGAGGCAAAGGCTTCAAGGGACAGAGTGGGCCCTGTGGATGATACTCAGCAGTGCAGCAGAGGGTAGGGACTGTGGCCTAGCTGGCTCTCAGCCACGTGCTCCAGGGATCGCTCCTGGCCCTCCTTAAGCTGGGAAAAACCCAGCTAGTATTTCCCAAGGTGGCCCTTGAGTCATAGCCCCATGCTGCCAGGTCAGTCCTGGGAGAAAACACCTTTCCCATACTTGGCCCAGACCCTGCCTTGAGGGGACTGCTACTCACACCTGTCCCCTCCTACCACTTCACTAGGACCCTGGCAGGAAGTAGCTCATTTAATTCTGTTGGCTTCAGGACATCTGGTTCCTCTGCCTCACAGACAGGTCACCAGGTCACCCTGCTAGGCTGTGGCTCTGACGTTCAAATCACTTAGCAAGCACCAGTTCTATCCCCTGGGCCCTGTAGTCCCTTCCAGAAGCCTGAATACAACCCCATTTCTCACTTACACCCCCCCACACACACACACACACACATACACTCAACACCCAGGGCAACACTGGAGTTCATCTGAGAAGCAGCCCTGCCACTGGTCAGGGTACTGACAGGCTTCAATGGGCTAGCCTGATGGTCGGGACCTTTGCAACCAACAGGGCCAAGGAAACATGGGTTCTATGTGGGCTGCATTGCCTGGCAAAAGGTCACTCTTCACCACCAGAGTGCCGAAGGGTTGGCAGAGGTATTTTAGTTGTGAGCCCTAGGAAGCCTTGCTATAGAGCACGTGGCATCTGAGCTGACCCTGGAAGATAGGAAATCCAGGCTCAGAGCATCCTAAGAGCATGACACAAAGCAAGGTGGTTCAAGACTAGAGTACCAGAAAGAAACCATTATTGGCTACAAAGGCGGGAGCCTGGGATGGGAGTGTTAATTTACTTTCCATTGTTTATCTGGCTTAAAATTCTCATTTTTCTTACCAAAAAAAAAAAAAAAGTCCAGACCTACCTGCCTAAGGATTGTACCGCCCACAGTGGACTAAGTCCTCCTACGTCTATTAACCATTAAGAAAATGCCCTACTCACGTGCCCACAGGCCAATCTGATGGAGGCAAGTTCTCAACTGAGGTTCCCTCTTCCCCAGGTGACTCTAGTGTGTGTCAAGTTGACAGAAACTAACCAGCACAGAGGGTATAAGGACAGCTAGCTACTCAGAGGTAAGTGAGGGGACACCTGCCTGCAGCCAGCAGAGGACCTGGGTAACAACCTAGGCGGGATGCATCCAAGGAAGGGATTATTGGGACAGTCCAAAGACAGGATGAAAGAACACATGTATGGAAGGTAGTCTGGGACTAGAAGGACAATTGAGAACAAAGTTGAGGTTGGCTGGACATTCTGGATTCAGGCTGTGCATGACTGGGCATTCTGTTACCCTAGAGAGGTCCAGTTTGGGGGCTCAGGAGAAAGATCGAGGTTGCTGACACAGTCATGGTGGGTGACCGGCCAGAGAGCTGCTGGAGAACATGAGAGCCCTAGGCCGGGCTTGCAGAGTGTGCCTACCTTATCCTAATTTACATACTTCCTACTGCCTTTGTCTCAGAGAACCTCTGGCTTCTGTACAAGTACACAAGGCTCTGGCTTCCCCCCAGCACCCTCTCCCAACCCCTACGCTGGGGTGGTGGCAATCCTCCCAGCTTAATAACTAACCGCACAACTGGGGCCGTGAGGGATGGAGGCCAGGAGCTCCTCACCACCCCAAGGCACCCCAAACATTGACCTCCCTTGCCAGCACACTCTGGCTCTCTGTGGACCCCCCCTAACATACCCACTCCTCTCCACCACATCCATCAGCACCCTCCCTGCCGCATGCTTTGAGTAAACAAGGAGTCATCTATGAAGCCTTGGAGGCCGGGACTCGCTCATCACAGCCCCAGAGCCAGTCTCACCTGACTGATGCCATCTGTGTATAGAGGTCACTGCTCTGCATCTTTATCCGGGCCAAGCTCCAGGTTGTTCTTAGCTTCCTCCTCCCGCCCTCATCCCCACCCCTGCCTCCTCCCCAGCTCAAAGGCTGCCCTCTTTATCTCTATGGCCTCAGTCCACAGTGTTGTCACCAACGTAGCTTTCCCATTTCTCCCTCAGAAAAAGAGAACGCTGAGCCTGATCTGGGGAACTCCTGAAGCTACGACCAGTCTGATTGGTATTACCTGATTGGCGTTACCACCCCCCATTTCCCCCCCCACCCAGCACACCCCCTCCCCGAACTCCCGACCAGCTGTGGCATGCATGGGAGCTGAACTAAAAACCGCTCTGGGGAAGAAAGCCACACTTCAGATCCCCACTGTGGCCTTGCCTTCTTCTTGTTTCTTTTGCCCTATCCTGCCTCTGGGAGCCAGTCTGGGGAGGAGGAGGAGGAGGAAACCATGATGGGGAGATGGAAAATATTCCTGGTATTGTTCTGAGGCCGCAGTCTGTGGCTGTGGAGGGAAAAGGGGGGGATGGGGAGGAGAGGTTAACAAGATTAAAAAAGCCATAATGAGGCCACAGCACAAACCCTGCAATTATGCTCCCAAATTTAATCAAAACAGCTTCCCGCACTGGGCCTGTAACATATCTAACAGGCCCCGTCAGGTTCTGCCTCTCAGGCCCAGCACTGAGATAGGACAGAGAGCCCTGAAGTCTTTTTGTAGAGGAGGTACAGGGTTGGCCTAACCTGGCATCTCCCACCTACTCTAGCCCATCCAGATGAGCTCTTGCAGACTTTCCAGCTATGTGCAGCTGTCTTTCTTTCCTACTGCTCCCCAGCCTCCTATGACACAGTCACCAGCTATGGGTGCTCCCTGGCTCCCTCAGAGAACCCCCAGGGCTAGCTCTTTTCTTAGCCACATACACAAGCTTACCCACTGCATGGTCTTCTGGTAGGCTGATAGGTTTGCTTTGTCTGTTTGTTTGGGCCCTGGGTTGAATTTAGGGCTTTGCGCATGTTTCCCAATTCCAATGAGAGAAATGAATGGCACATCCAGTCCCCAGTCAGCAAACCTGAGGTTAGATTACATCTCCATCAACAAACTGAGTCTCTACCCTGAGCTACACCTCAGGTTCTTCTCAGTCTGGCAAAGTTGATTGGCACTGTACCCATGTCCATTAAAAAATAATAACAACAATAATAAGAATGTGTTTATTTATTTTGGAAGCTGGAGTGGCACATGTCACATCATGTGTGAGGAGGTCAGAGGACAATTTGTGGGAATCAGTTCTCGCCTTCCACTATGTGGGGTCCTGGGGATTGAACTCTGGTTATCAGACCTGGCAACATGTACCCTTACCATTTCTTACAACAAAAATTTGAGAAAGCTTGTGTTCTCTATGGTGACCTGCTCGACGGGGGAAGTCCTGTAAAATCCACAGGATCCAGGTGGCTGGAGATCAGCCTGGAGGCTAAAAGCAACAGGGATGGTTAAAGTCCAGCGGGTGCATCGTCTTGCTGGGGCGAAGGGGGGAAAGGGGGGAACCCTACAAAAATAGAGAACTGACAGCTATTGTAGAGAGAAAACAAATGTAACAAGGTCCAGAGAGTCGCACAACTTGCTCAGGATGACACAGCAGGGCTAACACCGGGGCTAGGTTAGAACCCTGAACTTTTGGCCCTGATCCCAGAGCTCAAACCCCCTTTTCATGGCAGAGAAGCCAGGAGTTTGGGGGTGACAAAGTTCAGGGTGTGCTGAGACGTTCATTGTTGCCATGTGTCCTTCTGTGGAAGCCACTTGGCTGTCTATAAAGTGGCTATCACATGACACTCCTGTCTTAAACCATCCTTCATAGGCTAGGTAACCTCTCCTAGAAGAAGCAAGGGTGACACTGGGCTCCTGCCAGGGACCCTTCCCCTCCTATAAGCCCCTCCCCAGGACCGGAATTTAGACCCAGCTAGGCCAGAACCCTGTCAAGCACGCGTCTACCTGTTCAGGAAGCTTCTCTTGCTCTGTCCCCTCTTCCCTCCACTCCTCTCTGCCTCAGGCCCTCTGATAATTCCGTAAAGAACCAGTGCACAAATGGCTTGCCAAAAGCAACGCACACCACCTGGAGTTGCGCTGGCAAGCCAGGGACAGTGGGAAGAAGTTGGAGATAACCTTAAAAGATACGAAGACGGTGGACTTCATCTGTGGCCACCAGGGGAAGGCTGGCTCCAGGATGTTGGCAAACCCCTATCTCCAAAAATATTTACATTACTGTTCATAACAGTAGCAAAATTACAGTTAGGAAGTAGCAACGAAAATAATTTCATGGTTGAGGGTCACCACAACATAAGGAACTGTATTAAAGGGCCGCACCGCTGGGAAGGTTGGAAACCACTGGGTAAAGTCTCAGCAGTTCTGCACTCTCAGAAGCAACACCAAAAACTGAATGTGACTTTTGTCAGGCAGGGCCTGGCCATTCCCACATTCAAGAAACAGCTCCAAGTGATTTCACACACGTAGACCTGTCCCACCTGGCCTGGCAATGAATCTTGGCTAAAGGTATTCCTCATCCCTGCCCTCGAGGACTTTCAAGCAGGAGGCAGCTGTGGCAAAGAGAGCAAGATCTACCTCGAGGGCCTGAACTCAGGCCAGAAATCAACTTCCAGCTGTGTGGCCATGGGCTAGTGACTCAACCTCTCTGTTAAAAAAAAAAAAAAAAAAAAAACAAACTGAGAATACCAACCAGCTTTCCAACTCTGAGGGCGATTTTTGAAAATTAAGAAACTGGTTATGGGTGGTGGTGCACTTGGGAGCAGCACTTGGGAGGCAGACGCAGGCAGATCTCCATAAATTCAGGGCCCATTTTGGTCTACATAGTGAGTGCTAGTCCAGCCAGGCACTTGTGACTCTGTCTTTAAAAAAAATTGACAAAGTGGTTTGTAGCTTGTTCTTAAGAGGATTAAGCAAGCACTTATTTCCCTGGGACACAAGGTAGACAACCCTGAGTGCTACTGGAGAGGTGGAGATAAGGGGGTAGGGGAGGGGGGCAGCTTGGAGAGGGGACTCCCAGGAGAATACAAAATGGTAACGGCAGAGACACGTGGACTTCTGGGTAGGATTGTGTGTGTGCGTGCGCACACACACACCCATTATTTGCCATTGGTGTGTGTGACTGGGCTCTCTGTGCATATGTATATATGTGAGCGGTAGATGGGGCGTGTATATTGTGTGGTGTGAGTGTGTGTGATATGTGTACCTGTGTGATATATGTGGTGTGTGGATGTGGATGAAAGGTATGTGTGGTATGTGTGGACCATATCAGGGATGGTTAGGGATTATTTGAGGATTGTTGACTTCCCAGTAAGGAAAAGGCCTAGCAAAGTACAGCTCTGTCCAGGAAGAGGTGAGGCCCTGGGGGAGAGAGACAGGAGGAATGCATACTGCCAGGCCTAGTAAGGGAAGAGCACAGAGATCCCCTTCCACACCAGGGTGGTCCGGCCCAGTCACTCCTGGCTGTGGTGTAGACAGGTGAGGGAAGCCATACCTGACTGTAGAAACCCATTATCACCCCATGTTATTAGAGAGTGGAAGGCTTGAAGATGAAGACCTTGGAGGCCATCAAAGTGCAGGCTGGGGATCTAGGATGGGGCCAGCAACACCAGGCCAGAGCCTGGCACTTCTGCCACCATCAGAACAACTAAGCATCTGGGCTATCTGTTGCCAAGTCCACAACTCTTCCTGCTGACCACACTTCTGGTTTTTGCCTCTCTGTATATTCTTTTCTGAACAGGAGGGGCGCTCCAACATGAGATTCCCATGGCTTCCCTAGAACCCTGGCCTGGCCACCACAAAAATCATCAGAGCTTCTGTGGCCAGGTGGTCTGCATCTCTGGGAGCTAGCCCCTTACCAGCCTGGACCATTCTTTCCTCATCTATGACAGTCAAAGGCTCTGTGGTACCCCAGGCTTTTGAACTGGTGAGGGGTAGTAAGGGGCATCGGTCTGACTGGAGGTGTCCTGCTCCTGCCTGGCCAGGAAGTTGCTAAGTCTGGAAAACCAAAGGTCAGATACAACTCTTGACTCTGTCATTTATTAATTCCCCCGGAAGTGCAGAAAGCCAGAGTTCGGCCCAGGGTTTTTCCTCCTCAGAATTCTCTTTCAAAATCTCCCCGCTCCAGGCGTGGCCTCGGGGAGGTGCGGGACCTAGAAGTACATCTGTCATGGGCCAGAGAAATTGTGCCTTTAAGAAGAAACCACCTAAACAAGGAATTTGGGCTCAGGTTCTGCCTCTATGGACACTTTCCTCTGTGATTGTGGGCAGGCCATTTTATGCAGAAGTTCTCCGTGTTTTCACCTATAGAGGCTTTTTGTTGTTATTGTTTGTTTGTTTGTTTTCCAATTCCTGCCTCTTTCGCTGTGAAGAGACTGCAGTGAATGTTTCTGGAGCTAAGGAGGTGGTGGCTCAGTGGTAAACTCCCTGGCCACCGATGTGTGAGACCCAAGTTCAAATCCCCACCACCTACAGAGGGTGGTAGGTAGCACTAAGAAATCAGGGAGAATCCCTGGAGCTCAGGGAGCCGCTAATCCTGACCAAATTAGTGAGCTCCGGGCTTGTGAGAGACACTGTCTGATTCCAAGCAAGGGAAAAGGAGCAGGGGAGAGAACAAATGCTCAGTGGGTAAAAGGGCTTGCTATGGAAGTCTGGTGTCCTACAAATCTCTCTCTCTCTCTCTCTCTCTCTCTCTCTCTCTCTCTCTCTCTCTAATAAAAAATATTAAAAAATAACCAAGTGGAGAGTCACAAGGACACCCAATGTCTCACACACGTGCATATATCAGACACATACACACAATCATTATACAGAGCCATTTCTGGCCTGGCTTATGCTAGTTTCTAGCCTGAAACGTACACATGATAAATGTCCCTGCTCGAAGAGAAGGGCCCTTGGAGGAAGGGAAAGGAGGATTCGTGTTTACTGAGCACCTCCTAGGTACTAGGCATGATGCTAAGGAATTTGCCCCCATGGAAGTTTTGTTTTGTTTTTTTTCCCAATTGCCTTGTGAGGACAGAAGAGCACACTAAGGCCTCTGCAGCATCAAGAAGCTTCCAGTAAAAAGAAAAGTCAATCAGTCAACAGGTGGTGGTGGAGCACTCCTTTGATCCCAGCACTCGGGTGGCTGAGGCAGGAGGATCTCTGTGAGTTAGAGGCCAGCCTGGTCTGCAGAGTAGACATCAGGACAGAGAAACTGTCTTGAAAAAGAAAGAAAGAAAGAGAGGGAGGGAGGGAGGGAGGGAGGGAGGGAGGGAGGGAGGGAGGGAGGGAGGGAAGAAAAAAGTCTGTCAATCTCCAAAGTGTGGTTCCTTTTGCTCTGGAGCACTGCTTCATACCTGGGAGAATTCACCTTGCCAGCGTGGGGTGAGCACTCCAGGGAAGGCAATCGTAGTGTGTGGGTGAGGGAAGGTCACCAGGGCCTCAGATATGGAACAACAACAAAGCTAACCCCATGACCTTAGGATCCGGTCATAATTAGAAGCTCAGGAACACAAAGCTTCCCAGAGGAGGGGTTATTTGTTTTGGGTTTTGAGGAGAAGTAGAAGGTTCTTTTGGGTGTTGTTTGTTTGTTTGTTTGTTTGTTTGTTTGTTTTTTTTCTTTCCTTTCAGAGACAGAAAATGAGGTCCTTTGGAACAAATAGTATTTATTGCATAAGAAAGGCAGACAGAAATCAGGCAGCCCTCTAGGGGACTACAGATAGGTGTCCATTACAAAGAGGCAGTCAGGAGGTGTAAATAAGGCACACTATGTATCTGAGCGATTTACCAGCTGGGTCATTGGGCACAAGCTACCTCACCTTTCGGGGCCTCTGGTCTCTACTTTGTTAGATGAGCTAACAGTGCCCTGATGGGTTCAGATGAGGTAAAACAGAAGGAACTCAAAACAACATTTTGTCCTTGAACCCTTGTGACCCCGTGAGCTGAGCTGGATGTCAAAAAATGGATCTCATTTTTTAAAGATCAGAGAGGCAAGGAACCTGCCAAAGGGCACACAGTCAGTAGTGGCAGACCCAAGATTCAAATCTGAGCAGATTTATGCTTTATCTTGTCTTTCCTATCACCTATCACACACACACACACACACACACACACACATTCTTAAATAAAATATGAACAAAGCAAACCCAGTGCTGAATAGAAACCTTAAAGGGTAGTGAACAAGGAGCCTTTATCCTAGGAACGTGGATGGGATTCAATCTTGGGAAATCTGTTCAAGGAAAATGTCACATCAAAATGTTATAGGAGAAATATGATAGATTAGTTCTTTTATAGTAAATGTTACATTTAGTGTGTGTGTGTGTGTGTGTGTGTGTGTGTGTGTGTACATGTGCACATTTCATGACAACACGTGGAAGTCAGAAGACAACTTGGAGTTGGTTCTCTGCTTCCACCATGTAGGTTCCAGGCAAAGCATCAGACAGCAAGCATCAGACATCTACTGATCTACAGGGGACAGGGAGGAGACTATCTTCCATTTGTTTATTTTTCATTGAGCTGAGTGTTATTAGTTCAAATAGATTTCCTATTTGTCTGAAGAATTATTTTTATCTTTTTGAAATGCAATCTTGTTGCTTAGCCAGCTTGGTCTAGAATTCACAATCCCTTTCCCTTACAGCTTTCCAAGTGCTGGTATTAAAGGCCTTCATCACTGTGCTCAGCTCTCTTGAACAATCTTTAGGTAGACAGTGGCTACACCTCATGAGTCCCCTGTCTTCTTGTATCAATTCTGACTCACAGAACAGGGCTCAGTACATCTGAGACTATTGTTCTCTCTGATTTTGATGGGTACTTAACTGTGTCACCAGTGTGTAACTTTAAAAAGTCAAGGTAGGGGGACAAGACAAAGGTGATGGTCAACTGACACAGTGCTTGTACAATCTTGTGGACCTGAGTTCAGATCCCACACAAAACGATAGGATGGTGATATGTCTATAATCTCAGAGCTGAACAGGCAGGTCCTTGGGCCTTGCCGGCCAGCCAGTCTAGCCAATCACTGGTCAGCTCTACACTGGTCAAGAAATAAGACAGAGAATAATTGAGGAAGACAACTATCATTGTCCTCTGGTCTCTGATGCATATCTACACACACACACACAAAAGTGGGTAGATGGGAATGTATTATTTCTAGTCCACTTAGCTTCTTTTATTTATGAGATCTTTATATAATATTAAAGTCTTTATTTTTTTAAATTATATTGGGTCATTGAGGCAGTTTTGTGGGTAAAGGCAACTGCTACCAAGTCTTCACATGAGCATCCCCTCCTCCCTCCACCAGTAAATAAATGTATCATTTAAAAAGAATATAACATGCAGGATGGTTAGTGTTGTTGGGTGCTGTTTTTGTAGTGATACTCAAACCTCCTGGATGCAGAGCGAGTGTTCTACTTTGGAGCCACACCGGAAGAAGGACAAGTGTCCCAGTGGTAAGAGCCAGAAGGGTATGAATAACCTTGCCCATGAATGTGTGAAGTGGAAGTTTCTGGTTTCTTTGGAGACTCGGTTGTATCATGTGATGTTTTCCTGGAAACTGTCTTATGAGAAGATGTTTTGCTGAGACCAGACACACGGTGTTCTTCTGGAAGCGGCTTGGGAAAAGGGCGTGTGATGTGTAACCCAGCAGTCAGTGGACGGTGCTGTGTGGCATTCGTTCACCTTGCCACTCTTTGCTGATTCCGTTTGCTGATGCTCGTCTTCGCTGACAACACTCTGTGGTATTGGTCACCTTGCCACTCTTTGCTGATAGTTGTTTATCATGACTCCGTAGAGAGAAACACACCAAAGAACTCGTGACATGCTGGTGGCTTCTTGCTGCTTCTGTAGACTCAGGCCAATTGGCAGAGCCTTGTGGTTTCTTCTGGATTGAACTGCCGTTGCTGATCATGAATGTGTTTGCAGTGGACTGAGCTACCAATGCTGATTTGTGTAAACTGAACCGCTGATATCCTGACAACAAAGACTGGAATCACCTAAAAGAGCTATTTCTAAACAGCTCTACATGACCTTTTGCCTTATTAACCTTTCCTTTCTACTACCTCTGGTCAGTGTGGGAGATTAAAGCATTTAAGGACCCTTATTTACAGTAGGTTTTGAAAAATCTAACCTACAAATGCGAGACACCACAAAGAAGAGAAAAATCAGAGCTACCCAGACTTGAAGAAATGAGTGATGTGGCGTGTCACAGAGAACTGAATTTTACGATGATGTTTATTGATCCCCAGATTAATGTGTAAGCTCAATAATTTTAAAAGTAACTGCGAATTATGCCTTAGTTCTGTTCTCGACAAGTTTCTCTGGAAAAATGGAAAATAGCCAGAGAGTCAGGAAATTAAGTGTAATGACCTATGATTTTGACTGAGATAATCCGCACTCCTGTAATCCCAAGCTAGACTGGGGCGAGCAGCGGGTTGCCTGAGTTTTACAGCCAGCCATGGTTCCAGTAGTTCAAGATTGCTCTGCAAAAAGAAGAAAACAGAGGAAGTCAGGAAAGATAAGGTGAGAGAATGATTAGAATATGCACAACGATGTAATCCTCAGTGGCTAGGCAGTGCTTGACCGTGCTTAAGGCCACTGCGCTCCAACCCTAGGATTCTCAGAACTAGAAAAGATGACAAGAGAGGAGGATGGTGATACGCAAATGTATCAGTGAGATGACGCTTACCGTGACTTAAGCCTGCGAGCAACCATGATCAAAGTAATGACTACACAGAGGAGATGTGATGACGGCAATGATCGATGAGATGCATGAAACGATAAGATGAAGCAAAGGTGCCACAGCACCGGTAGATAGGAGAGAAGTGCAGCACACAGACAGCAAGGTCGAATGAGACACTGAAGTCCATGCTGGATACTGAAGGAAATATTACTGATTAACTGGTGCTGGGGCAATTGGTTAGCTATTCCGAAAATTAAATAAATTCAGCTCTTCTCATGACACTTGGTGCCAAAATAAATTACAGAGGATTAAAGAGTTAAACATCAAAAGCAAAGCCATAAAAAATCTGGGAGAAAACAAAGGTAAATATTTACCAGCTCCTATAATGGGGTGGGAAAAAAAATCCCCAGAGCATAAACTACACGAGACTGAGGGAGAAAAGAAACAAGTGCCAGTGACCAGAGGAAGCCACCTTCTCAACTCCAGGAAACATCAGCAAGAGAGTGACAAGCTTCTGGCAAACCGGGAGACACTCATGCTAACACAGAAGGATTGGTCTCAAATGTATTCAGTCTCATGGATAAGGAAAGCACTAAAATACTGAGAGGGGTCGGGGGTGGGGAATCAACACAACACACACTAAAACTGAGAGAATGCAAATGATAGCCTTCAGAGTGCAGGTAATTAAAAGAGCACCATAAATGATCTGGTTTTTAATTATGTGTTGGTATGTGTGTCTGTACTTGTAAGTGCAGGTCCTGGAGGAGGCCAGAAGAGGGGACAGATTCCTTGAAGCTGTCTGGCCTGGAGGCTAGGAACCATCTCCAGGTCCTCTGAAGGAGCAGTATGTGTTCAAAACCACTGAGCCATCTTCCCAGCCCCGACAAATCATTTTAAAATCATACCCAAACAATTCAAGTAACAAAACCCTTTAAATGGATGTTACTCTGCAGATACAGAAAAAGGTACCACAGCACCTCCAGGCATTAGAAAGTGATTTGGTGCTGTCTTTTTAAGAACCCTCCAAAGAAAGGACTGGAAGAGATGGATCAGGGTGAAAGTGTTTACTGAGTAATGGTAAGTACTTGAGTTTGCATCCCCGAATCCACAGAGAAAGTCAGGCAAGGCAGGCAATGTAGTAAATGCTGTAAGTCTAGCAATGGGGAGGTGGGGACAGGAGGGTCCCTGAGACACCTTGTCTGAAATAGACAGTGTAAAGAAGTAGTTTGAGAGCTCTCCATCTGGATCCCGAAGGCAGTAGGAAGAGAGAAGACAGCAATTAGGCCTAGCTTGGGCTTCTGAAACCCCAAAGCCTACCCCCAGTGATACTTCTTCCAACAAGGCCACCCCTTCCTAATAGTGCCACTTCCTGACGACTGAGCATTCAACTCTATGAGCCTGTGAGGGCTATTCTTATTCAAACCACCACAAGACTGATCCAGAAAGACATGTGACATTGATGTCCAGTCTACATGTTCATGTGTGTGTGTGCATGTGTGGACGAGGACACACATACACACACACACACACAAGTTCCTTTGACAGAGCAAATCACCTCCTAGAAATCTGACCCAAGGAAATGGTCATAATCTGAGGTAAAATGTACGCACATACAACAATACATGTTAGAGAGCTATGACCGTAAATTCTGATAGCAGCAGCAGGTTACAGAATGGCCTACAGTGTAGTCTCATAATGGCTACCATCTAAAGCTGTTTTGTTTTGATACAGTCTTGCTCACTGTCCCAGGCTGACCTCAAACTCATCATCTTACTGCCTGAATTTCCCATGACTTCAGCTGTGTACCACCACACATAGCTACGCAACCTTAAAAATATATTTGCCAGGTTGAAGAGATAGTTCAGCAGTTAAATGCACTGACTGCTCTTCCAGAGGACCCAAGTTCAGTTCCCAGCACCCATATGACAGCTTACAACCATCTGTAACTTCAGTTCCAGGGGATCCAATGCCCTCTCTGACCTCCAAAAGCACTGTGTGCATGCGGCACATAGACAACACACCCACTCACATGAATAATAATTTTTAAAGTTTTAAATAATGTTAAAGATACCTAAAAAGGAAACATACCAGAATATTTGGGTGGAAAAATGTACTTTATATACATTAGGATCCCTATTTTTTTACTATTTAGACATATCAGATACTTTAAAGATTATGGATATTTTTAAGCGTCAATCCTAGAAATGTGTGTTTATCTGCTTTTTTAACAATGTAAAGATAGTGTTTTAATGTTCCTTTTTAAGATTTGTTTTTATTTATGGGAGCATGTGCCCATGAAGGCCTGAAGAGGCCATGAGATCCCTTGGAGTTACATTCATAAGCTACCTATTGTAGGTGCGGAGATCTGAACTCTGGCTGCTGATAGAACCACAGTAAATGTTCTTAACTGCTGAGCCATCTCCCCAGCTCCTGTGTTTGTTTGTTTGTTTGTTTGTTTGTTTGTTTTTTTAAGCATGTAAGATTGCACCTAGGCCTGAACTGAAATCACATGGTGACAGATAAGGCACTTTGACAAAACTGAAGTCCACTGTGGCTTGTGTTAATTTAGTAGAAAACTCCTGGTGACATACAAGTGTCTAGAGAATCCTTTCTGAGATGTCACTCATGCACAATCAATCGTGCACGTGGATCAGAAACCACCATGTGGCTGGGGAGAACACAGCCGGCCTCACGGGAGTCTCCTCCGTAGTTTCCCTGCTCCAGGTGTACGCCCAACTCTAGGTAGCATCTCCACTACGTACCCATGAGAAGGCATGGAGTGAGCTTCCTGTGTATCATGTGTGTGTTGTGTGTCTGTGTGTGTGTGTGTGTGGTGTCTGTGGTGTGTGTGTGTGTGTCTGTGTGTGTGTGTGTCTGTGTGTGTGTGTGTGTGTGTCTGTGTGTGTGTGTGTGTCTGTGTGTGTGTGTGTGAGTGTGTGTCTGTGTGTGTGTGTGTGTGTGTGTGAGTGTGTGTCTGTGGAGTGTGTGTGTGTGTAATCTGTGTACCCCTTTCTGGTTTTACCTCCCAACATTCATTAGGTGTAGTCTATCATTTTTCAAACTCAGTGGTAGGGGTCTGGGCAGGCAGACCACGGTTGCAATTCTGGTTCTGTATGTGATTAGTAGGAATATCAGTGCCTTTAATGGTCTCATCTCAAAGCCTCAGAATCATCCTATGGAAATCCAACTAGGTGGTCAGAAACCATCCACCAAGCTCTTTCTCTACAACCCCTTGCCATGGGGAACTGTCTCAGATGAGAGTAAACATTGGCTCTCCTACAAACGAACCAGGGACTCCCACGGGTGCATGCACACAGATGTGCCCACTGCACAGGTGTCTATGGGACAGGAATGTGGAGGATCCGGACATCCTTTCTCAGGAAAGATAAGGAGGAAATGGTGGACACTTTTCGAAAGACTCAGCAGCAGACAGTAGGACTATAGGAAAGGGTGGACAGCTCTAAAGAGAAGTGAAAAAGAACCTAAACCAAGGCCCCAGTGAAAATGACCTGACCTCTAACCCCAGCACTGAGGAGCAGGAGACAGGAGGATACCTGGGGCTCTGCCAGCCAGCCTATCTGAGTCAGTGAACTCTAGGTTCAATGAGAAACCCTGTGTCAAAGGAGGAGGAGGAGGAGGAGGAGGAGGAGGAGGAGGAGGAGGAAGAAGAGGAAGAGGAGAGGCTAGGTTCAATGTCTCAAAATAACAAATAATAATAATAATAACTATAATAATTATTAATAAAGAGGAGAGACAGAAGACTTCTAATGTCAATCAATATCTGGCCTCCATACACATGCACATGTGCATACATATGCATGTCCCTCCACAAAAATATATATCCAATCTTCTTCTGCCTGCATCTGCCTGGTTCCTGACACTGGGCCATGATATCCAAGTCTCCCTCGCCAGAGCTCAATACCATGGATGGATTTCCCAAGAAAAGGAAATATTGCCCATCCTTCTCATTGGAGACCTGGGAGGTTCCCATGTGCTAAGAGGGAGACAGGATTCTGGATCGAGGGAGGAGGGCTGGAAGGAGACGGGAGGGTAGCTAAGATAAAGAGGTTTCTCCTGCCCAAGTGCAGGACATCCCAGGATAGGGAAGCATCCTGCTGACGAGCCTTGGCCTCTGAGTCTGCAACCCTGCAATCTAGTCTGCAGTTGTAAATGTGCCTGCTGTAAGTATGCTTCAAAATTAAAACTGTAGCTGCCCCCCCTCGCCTCCCCCGATTCCTTTCTTTTTGGAGATAGGGTCTCAGTATCCGAGGCTCTCCTCAAACTGAAGCTGGCCTTGAACTTATGATCCCCCTGCTTCCACGCCCCACTTGCTAGGATTACAGGTTCGTATCACCACAACGGGTTTATGCAGTGTTGGGGATTGAACCCAGGGCTTGGCGCATGCTGGGCAAGTACTCTACCAAGAGAGCTACGGTCTGTAGCCCGCTGAGTGAAGATTAACCCTGTGGGTTAATCTTCCTTTTAGAGCAGCTTGGACAAGAACAGTGAGCAATTCCAGGAGTTAATGGGCAGGAGCAAGAGAAAAGAGGAAAAGGTGATTCGTATCTCAGGCAGAGCCATGGGGAAGAGGATGTTAAAGAAAACCCGCAGTTTGCAGATCCCAGAAGCAGAAGCCAAGGGCACTAGAGTCCCTGCTGCAAACTTTACAGATTGCACAACTGCCTTTTTAAAGACATAATCTTTCCAACTAAATGTGCCAGCTTCCCCGGTCCCGCCAGCACTCCATGGCTTCTGCTCTCAGATTGGTTTTGTTGGTGTGATAGACAGAGTGCCGGCTCTTCTCCCAGTTAGTCCAGGGGAAGTCCCCGAGGCAATTATGAAAGAGTCCTCACCATGAACTAATGGCATGCCTGCCAAGGAGAAGGAGGGACCCTAAGTGTCTGGAAAGGGTATGGTGTGGTAGCGTGGCTGGGAGCCCAGGGCAGCTGTGGCTCAGGCCAGGCCTGGCTGGCCGGTTCTTCTACCCATCTCAAGACTCTAAGACTTGGGAGAGCCGACATGAGTATGTGCCACCCATAGACTTTGACACTTGCTCCAGGTTCACCCAGATAAGACTTCTGGGAGACAAGCTAGGCCTATCTTAAACTCACCCCCACCAGTTCTAGAGAAGTACTCACGGTTGGGTACTTCCCAGATGACAAACTGCAACCCAGCCAGTTCTGGATTTAAAGAGATACACTGTCCACAAGATTCATTTGTTTGTTTGTTTGTTTTGCAGTGGTGAACTCAGGGAACCCTAAAGGCTATGCAGGTGCTCTACCACTGGGAACTGTCCTTAGCCTCCTGTGTGTATGGAGGTCAGAGGTCAACATCAAGTGACTCTTTTTTTTTTTTTTTTTTTAATGCTTTCTCTCGAAGACATTCTTTTACTAAAACTGGAGCTCACTGTTGGCTACTCTGGCTGGCCAGTGAGTTCTAAGGATCCACCTGTCTCCCCTAAGTGCTGAATGCCACCATACCCAGCTTGTATGTGGCTGTTGGGTCCCCATGCTTGACTAGCAGATAATATTCTCACTGGGCGTCCCCCCAGGCCTTCCCACTTCCAGGCCTTGTTCCTGTTTTCAAAGATTTATTTCTATTATTTAAATTAGGTGTATGGGGACGGTAGTAGGGGGTGGGGGGTATATGCCCATGAATGCAAGTTTCCATAGATATCAGAGGTGTGAGATACAAGCAGTTGTGAGCCACCTGATGTGGGTGCTGGGAATTGAACTCAGGTCCTCAGAAAGAGCAGTACGTGCTTTTAACCAGTGAGCCATCTCTCCACCCCCTCCCCCATCCCTTGTTACTTTTTGAGATGAGATTTCACTACATCTTCCAGACTGTCCTTGAACATTCAACCCTCCTGCTTCAGTCCCTCAGATATCCAGGATGACAGGCCAGCACCACTAAGCTAGGTAGGCTGTCCACATCTCTATCCTCAACCAGGAAGATGGTGTCTAGGAAGGAAGATTCTGAAAGGGGGATTCTAAGACCCACTGAGACGAGCTGCAGATCAAAGGGCCTAGTGTCTGAGGAGCTCTGCTGTGCCCTTGCCAGCTGCTGGCTCTCACAGGAGGATTCTTCGGAGTGTTATCTTCAGGCCACCACAGCCATTCCTATCCACATCTCCTAGATAAGAAGAGAGGCTCAGAGATTAACTCAGAGGCCCAGGATCCCACAGACAGAAAACGGCAGTAGCCTGGCAAACACGCCCCCGACTTTTCTGCCTCAAGACTAGGCCCAGTGCTGAGCAGGCAGAATCTGGCTACAGGATATGTTGTTTGGCCTAAGTGAGGCTTCTTTAAAATTTGGAAACTTTTACAGAAATTCAAGAGAAGGGAAATTAGAAATCTGGCAACAGAATGTTCTTGTTCCCCATGCAAGAGTGAGCTGGGACTGTGTGGAGGCTGAGACCTTCGTGCGAGCCTGGCCAGCTGTCCGTTCCAAAGTTCCAAGTCTGTGACTGGCCCACCTGGCTCCCGTATACTGTTATGCCCCAGGCCTGGGGAACTAGCTGTGACTCTCTATCCAACTGAAGGGGACAGCCAGAATATGAAGACCCTGGAGGCCTCTGACTCCATGACACCCCTGCATGCTCTGTTTCTCTTCTTTTCCCTACCCCCTCTCCCCTTCCTTCTGTCCCTGGTCTCCCTAGCTCCCAACTGGGCTTCTAGCACAGCCACGCATAGCACGCACATACACTACAGTACACTGGTCTTTCTGCAAGCTCTATAGACACGGATGTGCCTCTGTCTTGCCATCACACACACACACACACACACACACACACACACACAGAGAGAGAGAGAGAGAGAGAGAAGGAGAAACAGAGAGACAGACAGACAGACACAGAGAGAGCAGTATATTCCACCAGAACAGAAATGTACTGTCTCCCAACACTATCATAAGGCACACTGTCTCTGGGGTCCGGGTGGAAGCAGAGGAGTCTGGGAAGGGGGCACACGAGTGGAGGAGATGCTGTTTCTCATCTCACACAGAACACTCCGAGCCAACCTATACCTCCCTGAGGTATCAGATGTGATGTATGAGGTGTGTAGAGACCCTGCAGCGCCAGCCAAGTGCCTGGACTAGTAATCTCTTCCCTTTCACACCACGAGGGCCTGGGATTTATTAACTGGGAGTGCTCAGGGGAGCCATGAGCTGCTGGTGAACCAGCTGAGGTTCCTAGTGTGAGCTGCTGCAGAGGCCAGGCGGGTG
The DNA here is from genome assembly GCA_021653895.1 of Mastomys natalensis. Classification (NCBI taxonomy): domain Eukaryota; kingdom Metazoa; phylum Chordata; class Mammalia; order Rodentia; family Muridae; genus Mastomys; species Mastomys natalensis. The sequence continues at coordinate 324,919 of JAJTUV010001666.1, forward strand.
CCAGGCAGGAACCTTCCGTCCTTAGGTGGCTGGTTATCTGAGACCCTCAGGCTTGATTTCAGGAAGGCATGGAGGAACAAAGCCACTCTTCTCCCAAGAAGGGCCCCTTGCAGAGCCCCCAGCCTGCCGTTTGGCTCTGAATGCTGTCCTTGCCCCTCTGAGTGGCTTTGAGCCAGTCTGCAGCTTAGCTTCTCAACTAGGCCCTTGCAAATCTCAGAAGGGGAGGTGGGAGTCCTTCGAAGGAAAGCATTCTCAGGCCTGAGGCTGCAGGGGACTCACCTGTGGTGTTTCACAAGGCACACATTTCCTGAGCAGAGGCCATGGGGAGACATCGGGTGGGCAGCTTGGAATTACACATGGGGATGAGTGGAAGGAGTCATGACTTTTCCTAATAAAATGTATGAAACAAAGTTTCTCTCTCTCTCTCTCTCTCTCTCCTCTCTCTCTCTCTCTCTCTCTGTGTGTGTGTGTGTGTGTGTGTGTGTGTGTGTGTGTCCTCCACCTTCTTTTCTGAGACAGGGTCTCTCACTAACCTAAACCTGGCAGATTAGACTGACTGTCTTCGCCCCCCACCCCACACCCTCCAACCTTTGCCCTAGGGAGCCTCCTGTCTATGTCTCCTCAGCACTGTGCTTAAGGTGTGCACACAGCACCTAACTTTTTACCTGTGTGCCAGGATGTGAATTCAGGTCTTCAGGCTCACATCAGCAAGTACTTTACTGAGCCATCTCCCATTCTCTACCCCCACCCATCCTTTCTCCCTGTCTCCCTTCTCTTCCTCTCCTTCCCTCCCATCTTTCCTTTCCTTCTTTCTCTCTCTCTCCCTCCATCCCTTCCTTTCTTTCTCTCTTTTTGTGTCAAGGTCTAACTATGTAGCCCAGGCTAGTGTCCCACCTCAGCCTCCTAAGTGCTGGGGTGACAGGCATGAGCCACCAGACCAAGCTTGGGATGGGTTTTTCACCGGAACACCTTTCACTCAGCAACAGAGTTGAAGAACAAATTCCAATCATTAAGCAAACATCTAGGTGTAGAGCTGGTGGGTGGTTCCGATCTCAGAGCAGGGAACGCAACGAGCTGCCCTAAATAATAGCTTCCATCCAGAGTGGCTTCTTGTGTTCATTTGTCATCTATGTCTCCACCCTAGGTAATGATAAAGTAGGCACTGTGTTCATTCTGCAGGTGAGAAACTGAGGCACCAAGAGCTCTGATGTGTTTCCAAGCCCTGACTAACGGATCAGCCTTCGTAGTGGCTCCCTGACCAAGCCTCTTTCCTTGTCCCTTCTGAGGTATCCCAGAGAAGGGCCTTTCTGCCCCAACATCCTGCCATGGAGTCTGAGACCTGACAACCGGATCAATGGCTCTGCTTGCAAAATTCTCCCAGGAAGTAATAGAGGGACAGTGAAGAGTGCAAATGAGTTAGTCTCAGCCAAAGCCCGGCACAGCAAAGAACTCCTGTGTGACTAGTGGGCAAGCTGTGGAAGAGAGCTGAGGTGTGGAAGCATCTGCCTCAGCCCTGGAGTGGAGCTGTATTACCCACAATGCTCGGTCCACGGCACATGGATTCCAAGCAGCATGGAAGTAAATGTAGTCTTTCAGAAAGCAGCAAGAGTAAAAGCAGGTTCTCTTTTTTGTGTTTCAAGCCTAGGCCTTCCCCCCATCCCCACCCCCACCCCCACCCCCGCACTGAGCACGCTAATGGACAGTACTTAAATACACTGTCCATGGCATAAAGCTGTTTGGTTCACTGCTTAAGCCCAGATGATTGTTCTGGAAAAACTGGTGTTTTCCCACTGGCCTGTTGGTTTCTGGTATGCTTTAGTCATCAGCTCATGGAGAGCCACTTCCAGGAAAGGGTTCCGCTTCCATTCAGGTGTCTGATTCTGATTTGAAAGGTTAACTCGGCGCTGTGCTATCAACATTCTCTGCCTTTCCTTTCTTCAGCCGTGTTTCCTTATTGTTCAAGGCAAGGGAGCTGGAATTTATGAGCTGCGACAAAACACACCATATATAACACATCCCGCAAACACGTTATTGTAGAAAGGTATCTGATCTGAGCAGGCATAGTAACCCCTGCCCTGCCAATGGCTCATGGGAAAATGGTTCCATGGTCTTATGTAAATGTTTAGTTTGTATATATATTTTTTAAATTCACTACTTTTTTTAATGAGTTTTCCTTAGTAATATATTCCAAGGAATGAATACTGTATGATGTATGTGTATATGTGCACACGTGTTTGCAGGTGAGTGTGCCCATGTCTGTTTTATATGGAGGACAAAGGTTAACTTTGCATGTCTTCTTCAATTGCTTTGTATTTTGAGATAGGGCTTCTCGCTGAGCCTAGAGCTCACTGGTAGGCAAGACTAGCTGGCCCGTAAACTGCACAGAGAGCCTAGCACCTCCACCTCCTCCCATTACCAGTGCTAGGATTACAAGTGGGTACGACTATGCCCAGATTTTACCCGATGCTGGATATCCAAACTCAGATCCTCACACTTGCCTGGCAAGCACTATACCCAGCGAGCCATCTCTCTAGCCCCTGGGAAAATATCTCCTAAAGAAAATAAAATCAGTTCAGTCGTCGATATGAAACAAAACATAAATCTTTGCACAAAGTTGGCCTTGGGAAATGGCAAGGCCATTCATTGCTTTGTGACTCCCAGGATCCCCTCTCTCTCTGTTCAGCCACAGTGAGCTCGGACTGTCACATGCAGATGTCTACAATCCTGAGTGAGTCAAGGAACTAAGATTTAAAAAGAGAGCTTGATCACACAGCACCCCCTACCCCCCCCCCCGCCAAAACAGCTTCCTCTTCCGATGATCAGGCATAAATATATCGTCCACTATGTCCCAGTAGGGCCATGGCTTCAGAAGCAGTGTCCAATCCAGAGGCCACAAATTTCCTGTGTTCCTGACTTCGGTTTGTGCTTGGAATTCTCACTACCTGGGAGGAGTGACCTTCTCTTGGAGAGAAGGACCCCAGGATCACTCACTCTGCTCATTGGCTGTGTGAGCATAGGCCACTTGCTCAACCTCTCTGTAACCTACTTCTCTCCGTAAAGCAAGGAATACTGGGTGGATAATTCTTTCAGGACTCTCTTCACAGGCTCTGGTCCAAGGCAAAACCTTTTCTGGAAAAAGCAGAGAGTGAATTTGTAGGACATGGACGGCAAGCATCTCTGTCACAACTACTCAATACTTGTGATGCCTGCTCAAAGGTGGTGCAGCCGTCCTTGTGAGAGCACACAAACAAGCAGCAAGCGGTTCAACAAGGAGTCAACAGCCACCCCTCAGAGTCAGGAAGGAGCCTGAGAGAATCAGCCAGGGGTGAGGACGTCGGGAGTGGGGAGGTGCTGTTGCAAGGGAGTCTGAGAAAAGGAAGGGGTGCTTCAGGGCTCCAGATCCCTGCTGGCTGCCTGAACCCACCCAACCCAGAATACAGCCCTTCTTTCTCCCAGATAGCTACCAGTGTCCTCTCTCCTCTAAAGAGCCTCTCATAGTCTCGCCACCTCACAGCTGACGAAGAGAGACATCTGCTTTCTTCTCCATACTCCAGAGCAGACTGGGGAACTGGGTAAACTTCCAGATGTGAAATGTGAAGTGAAGGGTCAATACAACAGAGCCCAGAGAGCCTTGCCTAAGCCTGAGCTTGGTAGGTGTCTAAGCACGGTGCAGGATGTACCTGAAGGCTTCCCTGGGAAGCCGGAAGGTGGGTGGGGCTTCAGAGAGGCTCAACAGTAAGCAGCTTGGTGTTCCAATCATGGTTAACTGGAGTTGCCTGCCCAGGGACTTGCACTAAAGAAGTTATAAGAACTGGTCCCAGCCAGAATTGATCGCTGGGGTTGGACCTGGTGTAGGAAACAGAGAGCAGGGAACATGGGTCATTTATTTGTCACCTCAGCTCTGTCTCCTCTCTGACCTCCTCTCTCCCTCTCCCTCTCCCTCTCCCTCTCCCTCCTCTCCTCCCCTCCCTCTCCCTCTCCCTCTCCCTCTCCCTCTCCTCTCCTCCCCTCTCCCCTCTCCCTCTCTGTCTCTCTCTCTTTCTCTAAAGATTTATTTATTTTTATGTATATGAGTACACTGTAGCTGTCTTCAGACACACCAGAAGAGGGCATCAGATCTCATTATAGATGGTTGTGAGCCACCATGTGGTTGCTGGGAATTGAACTCAGGACCTCTGGAAGACTCTGTAGACCAGGCTGGCCTCAAACTCAGAAATCCGCTTGCCTCTGCCTCCCAAGTGCTGGGACTAAAGGAGTGCGCCACCACTGCCCGGCCAGTCAGTGCTCTTAACCACTGAGCCATCTCACCAGCTCGACCTCATCTCTTTTGCTGCACTTAGTGTGAATGAACAGAGTCCACCAAAGACTTTCCTTTCTGTTTGAGAAGACACAGGCCCAGAACGCTCAAAAGGTTAGCCTGAAGTCACACAGCAAGAGCATTCCATGGTTGGCGGTTTTCCCGTGTTTCTGTGTTTTCTGAAACGTTGGGAGTCTGGACAGGTTAGAATTAGGCTTTTTACTGCTGTCTCCAACTTAAAATTCCAGGGCTTTCTGCTCTGGCTCAGGTCTCAGGCAGGGCGTCTTCAAGCCAGTACAAGAGGAAGCCTCCTCTCTCTGTGTTTGGATTCAGATAAGGGCATTTTCAAGCTCCTTGAGATCAAGGTGGCAGCCAGCCAGTGCTATTTCCACCCAAAGATCAATCAAGGCTGTCCCCCGTCTCAGGCACAGGGCGGCTGGCGCTCACAGACAGAGCCAGGGGGGTCTTGAGCCAGGGAGGGCTGATTACTAGCTCCTGGAGCCAGCAGGCTTGGAGCACCCTTTCAGAGGCAGAGACGTGACACAAATCTTCCCACTGCTGGGCCAACGCTTCCTTATGTGTCTGCCGGGGGTGACACTCAGGCAAGGTCTGCACCCAGGGCCCAGCCATTAAGAAATTCATTAATCAGAATGTGTTTACAGCCCTCTGGCAAGCAATCGTAATTCACTGGCTCAAGCTAGACCCTGGGCCTTCCTGCAAACTGCTGTGACATTTGGTAAAAATATCAGCTGGGGCCAGGGCCAGGCAGGAGGTGTGTGTGCGATCCACGCTGACTTGTGAAACGCAGGCGCAGGGTTGGGTCACAGGCACCAGAGAAGGCTGTGGGGACAGGCTGTCACTGGCTCCCAGTGTCATCTTGAACCCGTCACTCCCCTGTCATCTCGCATCTGTATTGGGAAGGATCTGGGGTAAGTGAGATGGTAAAAATCTGTCAGCCCACAGATTTGTCCCGTGTGGTCTGTGGTCTGAGGAAGATTGGCCAGCATGGTGTTAAGGGGGAAGAAAAAAACAGAGTTCCTTGCCAACCTTTGAAAACTGTAGGATTCACATGAAAATCCAGATTTCCTGTTGAGCTGAGGGAATATTCCTGCAGAGCAGGGTTGGCCTGGAGCTGACTAAGCTCCCAGCATCCACAGATGGGCCTGGCGTTAACTCAGTAGAGGCCAATTTTAATGCAGGTCTCCAATAGTGGGCATGGGCCAGGGCTCCATGATGGCCAGGTAGGTTGTATACCCTTTAAGGAACTCAGGTTTGGGGTCAAATAGGGACGGAATTGCTACAATCTGTCTGGCTTGCTGTGGGCTCTATTTTACCAAGGAAGGGGTGGGTTTTTATTTCATTTTGGCTTGTTTTGGTTTTTCCAGGGGTCCTCCAAAGGTGTCTTTCAAGCTGTCATTGTCTGGACCACAGAGTTCCCAAAGATTGCATTCCCTGGGGGTGGGGGGAGATATGGGAGAGTATGGGGGGTTCCCCAGTGTTAAACACAGACAAGATGGGTGAGGAAGGCAGCGCTCAGAGGCAGGCAACTTTAGACCTGTCCTGAGTCAACACCTCATTTAGTAAACAATGGCCTTAGTCCTCTGATCCCAAAGGTCCTTCCAGCTCTACAGGATGCAAATCTACAGCTGTGTTGCTGCCTAAGAGGCTAGCCTGTACCTAGGCTCTGGGATCAAGGTTGGGACTCCTGGGCAGGAACTACAGCTAGAGTCCAGGACAGTACAGGCCTCCTCTTCTACATTTTCATCCATGTGTCCGTGTCCATGTCGGTGGTGTGTGTGTATGCTTGTGCGCACGTGTGTGTGTGTGTGTGTGTGTGTGTGTGTAAGCCAGATATCAACAATTGGGTGTCATTCTCCAGGAATCTTCCACTTTGCTTTTGAAATGGGGACTTCCCTTGGAACCTGGGGCTTGCCGTTTGTCTAGAGCGGCGGGCCAGCAATCTTCTGGAATCCTGACACCACCAGGCTTTTTGTCTTGATTCTGGGGATTGACTTCAGGGGTTGTGTGTGCCGGGCTCCTGTGCCTAGGGCTGTTGTAACTATCGACTTCATTCCTACTAGTCCTTGAACCCTGCTCGCCCTGTTTCCTGTGTCTTCTCAGACAGAAAGGAAAGGTCTTTGGTGGACTACGTCCACTCTATGCTAGCACAGGAGAGGTGAGGTCAAAGCTTAAGGCAGAGCTGGGGTGGCAGATACATGACACATGTCCCCTGTTCTCTGTTCCAGCACCAGGACCAACTTATGTGATCCGGAGCAGCCACCCCCGGTCAATCACGATCACTGTGAGTGAGGAGATGAATGGTCCCTCAATGCACTGTAGCATTTGTCTTCTTGGCTTTCGTCTGAGTAACAGCTTGCATCATAGAAAGAGCACTGAACCAGGAGTCTGGAGACTAGGTAGTTAGCTGGCCAAAGACCCTCAGTCCCTGCTTCACGGGAGGTCTCCCCAGCTCAGAGTTCATGGGCTAGTGTGTGCAAAAGCTGTGGGCCAGCCTGGGGCATTCGGATGTCGGATGTTCCACACAGCACTTTAAACAACCCTTTTCTTGGTCTTACTAGTCCCTGGATAGCAAAGATCAACACTGTCTTGCAGAAGAAGACACTGACGTACAGACAGTTGAGGTTAGAAGCTCATGTTCAGGACTCAGCATCCAGGCTAAAATTAAGCCTGGGCATCTAGTGAGAGATTATATATGCTCCCGCCGCCCTCCCATCCCCCAGTCACCTGTTGCCTGGGCTCACATTGACTCTAAGCACATGGTGGGAAGGCTGTTGTACTTTTTTTTTTCCAGCCAGAACCTCAAAGGGCTGAAGGACTTCTACCCTAGCCCTTTTAGAATGCTCCGCCAGCACTGCCGTGTGTATGTGTGTGTTTGTGTGTGACGTGAGAACACCTACAAGAGATACAGGCACCCAGTAGACAACCAGTATCAGGTGTTTGGCTGTCTTTGGTGGGCATTCCCATCTAAAGCATTCCCAGCTTTCAGGGGGAGTCCCATGAGATGAGCAGCATTGGCTGTCCAGTTAACAAAACTGTGAAAAACCAGACCCTTAGGTTTTGAGTTGCTTGTTCCGCAGCAATGCCAGCGGATACACAAGGTCCTACCAAAGCTATACTCTGAGTATGACTGATGCATTTCACATACAGCTCTACAGAGGAGAGGGACCAGAGCAGGGCTGTTTGGGGAGCCTTACACTTTCAGACTTTACCCTCTGTGTACCCCAGCAGATGGTATTCATAGAATGCCTGCATCAATACACAGGCATACACACACATATACCACACATACACACACACACCACACAACACACACACATACCACACACACAACACACACACAACACACACACACAACACACACACATACCACACACACACACACACACCACATACCACACACATACTACACACACATACCATACACACACACATGCATGCGCAAGCACGCGCACACACACATTATATGTAGTGTTTCGTAGCACTATGCCTGCCACTGAGTGTTCACTAATGTTCTCCCACTGCAAGTTTCCAGGCTTCTGGACAGTGCATGTCATTTGCCCAATGATGGTTCCTCTTACATTTACACAGATAAGAGTATATGGGTGTCAGAAGTCCTGGACTGTGCAGGAATATCCGGGGACCCCAGTCCCCAGGATTTATGACATATGCATACTTAGATGGTAGTCCTGGGAAGTAGTTGCTACTGGTTCTATTTTTCTCAGATGAAGAAACTAACCCAAAGAAAGAACTGAGCCAGCTTTCCCACTCCTGGTCTGGGGCCTTGGGCCTTTGGGCCTACTGGACCTTTCTCTTCATTTAGAGTTTAATGGCTCCCATCCCACCTGAAGCCTGGCCACCAGCCTCAAAAGCTAGTCCTACTCTGAGAAACTCACAGGGAGGAGGACCCAGGGTCCCACAGGAGAGCCCAGGGCCTGCCTCTCTTAATTAAGCCCATTCCATGGCTCTCTGTCCTCAGTCCTTAGTCTTCAGCTCCCGCTCCTGTTCCCCCCCCCCACGTCCTCCCCCATAATGTCTCTATGAGGACAACTTAGTTGCTTTCCCTGTACTGTGATAAAATACCCCTTCATGGGTGAGAGCCACAGGAGGTTGAACTAGCCCCGGGTGCATCTGCAGTCAAAGAGCAGAGGCAAATATGCACCCAGCAGCCCAACTGCCCTTCTCTATTTAAACAGTTGAGCATTTCCTGCCCAGGGAATGGTTCCACTCACAGTGGACTAGTCTCTCCCCACTTCAGTTAGTAATGAAGAACCACCCTTGTTGGCGTACGCCTTTAATCTCAGCACTCAGAGGCAGAGGCAGGTGGATCTCCGTAAGGCCAGCCTGGTCTACAGTGCTAGTTCCATAATATCTAAGGCTACACAATGAAACCCTATCTGGAAAAAACAACCAACCAACAAACCAGCCCCACCCACCCACCCCCAGGCACGCCCAGAGGCCCATCTTCCAAGTGATGCCAGGGCTGCCAAGTTGATCATTAACACCAACACCACAATGACCCTCCTCTCTCTTTTCTTTCTCTGTGGGGCTGAACCCACACAGAGCAAACAGACCTGCAGAACATGGACTGAGCGTCTGGTACACTATAAACATAGCCCTCTTTAATCAGCGCAGCGATCCCAGAGTTGTCACCCTGGAGTCTGAAAACTGAAGAAATCAGGGCCCCAAGAGGTTAAGTCCCTTTCTCAAGAAGACACATTTAACAGCTGTCAGAGCGGGGATTTGAACGCAGACCCTCTGACTTCAGAGTCTTGGCTGTTTCCACTCCACCACCTGGCATCTCCCAGAGGAACCGGAGAGCCCAGCATGGAAACTCCAGGGTGGAAAAACTGCAGTAATGAAGGGAGAGAGTGAGCCAAAGCCCGGCCCCCAGGGGATTGCTTCCTCATCAGTTGGAGCCCCAGGAGGAGCTGGGAGAGATTTTCCCAGTATCCTCTGCAGCTAATTACCAGCTTTACTTTTTCCTTTCCTTCCCTCTTTGAATGTTTCCAACACTCTCATCATCTGGGGCTTGGGATCCAGCCCACAGGGCAGGGCATAGCGTCAGTCAGGGCAAGGGTTGGGATGCCAGGGTTGAGCCAGCCAGGATGGCACATTGTCCTTGGGGCAGTTGCCTGGGTGTCTGCTCAGCAGGGTAGGGAACGGAATGTCGTCAAGGTCACATGTGGCTGCATCTGTGATTTTGAACCATGGTAGTTTGAATGAATAACTTGAGCGCTTCCTGGTACTCATTACAAACCTGCTGTGATTCACTCACCTTTCATGGTCCAGGGACAATTGATACTGCCGATTATTGGTGGCCTTACAAGAAGCCTTGCAGACTCACCTTCCATTGTTCACGTCTGGCACCCCAAGAAGGCTCTCAGGGGTCCCCTCACCCTCACCACAATTTCAACCCTCAGAATTGTAATCCATCCCCAAGGGGAAAGTGATTTCCCCATCTGGAAAGCTGATGAAAACCCAGGTCTCACTGAGCCCTGAGCTAGTAGTCCCTTTGCACACAGTCCTCTGCTTGATATGAAGAAAGCTAAGGCCCCTGGAGGCAAGGAGGGATCATGCTGCCCAGACAGCAGCAGCTGCGACACTTCCACAGGACCTCCCTAACCACCACAGAACCTTCATGTAGACTCTCCTTTCTACTCCCCAATCCTCCAGGGTGTTTGCAGGCTTCTCAGAGCTTCCGCAGTCAGGCATGTAGATCTTTCTGTCAGACTGATGCTTCTCTCCTTCCATAGACCCCACTTTACCATGCTGGCACCTCCTCTATTCCACTGCCTTCCTTCCACATTTGTCTGTCTATCTATCTATCTGTCTGTCTATCTTCCATCTATCCATCTATCCATCTATCCATCCATCCATCCATCCATCCATCCATCCATCCATCCATCCATCCATCCCCTTCTTCACTCAGAATGGATCAGACAAAGCTCTTAGGTCCAGGATCAGTTCACCACTCTGGGATGGTCACTGGTACCCAGCTTTGGAGCCTAATCCTTGAAGAGAAAGTGGGCGCCCCCTGCAGATCTAGAGGGCAGCGGCTAACATTTGTACAGGCTCACTGAATAGCTCTAATCACCCCCACCCGGCCACCACCCCATGGCCTCCACAGTGGACCTTTGTAGAGACCTGTATAGAAAGGAATACGTCCAGAAATGGAGACCACGATTATGTCCACGCTTGTGAGTAAGAAGAATGGGGTTCTAAAACACCCTTAATTCAAGGATTCAAGACCTGTCTGAACAGCATAGGGACCGGCCTCTTGAGAAAGGGGGTGGGGGAGAGAAGGGAAGAGGGGAAGGGGGTCTGGGAACACAGCTCTGTTTTAGAGTGATACACAGCATGACCAAAGCTTGATTCACAATAGTCCATAAACTAGATATGACGATGTACGTCTGTAATCTCAGTACTACAAAGGTAGAAAGATTAGATGTTCAGATCCATTCCTGGTTGCATAGCGACTTGGAAGTTAGCCTAGGTTATGTGAGGACATGGTGGTGGAGGGGATTATTGATTTTGTTTGTTTAATTTGGGTGCCCCACCCCCACCCGTCTTCTATCTCTTTCACTGAATGAAAGGCTGCACAGCTAGTGAGAACTGGGTCTGATTTGGAAACAGCTCTGCCAAGAGCTAGCACAGGATGGCCACTCCTCGTTCAGGTAATGAAGGCATGCAAAGGCTGAGATCATGGGTAATGACACAGGGTACTCATGGCCTCTTCTCCAGACCCTCGAGGTGCCTTCCTCCAGCAAGCCTCCTGGGTTGGACAGCATTAGAAAGAGGCTTCCACCCTCTCTAACATTAGGTGTGGGATGAAGATGAGGGCCAGAGGACCCTGAGGCTTGGTTCAGTTCAGCCTCTGTGGTTCTCTCAGCCCCAGAGCTCACTTTCTGAACCACACCCTGCCTTGCTGAGATCTGCATGTCTCTGGTGCTGCTTGGAGAAGCCTCACACTGAGGCAGAGCAGAACCAAAAGAGGGCAGGGACGGTGCCAGGAGGATGCCCTGAGCATGTGTCAATACTCAGCCAAGACAGGAGGTTATTTTTAGAGGCAGCCTGGTGGGGTAGCCGTCTGTTCTGTTGTGCTCTGACAGGGAGATGCCCTCAGGAGGAGAAGGGAACGTCATGGTCTAACCCTCAGATTCTCTGGGCCTCCTCAGAGTCTGACAGAGCTGGCTTCCTCCAGGGAGCCAACCTGCTGATGCTTTCTTAGTCTCAATTTTGAGCACAGAAGCAGAAAGTCACTAACAGAACAGCCTCTGTGCACCAGGTGTCTTACACACATCTCTCAGGTAATTAATTCTCTCAGAAAGCCAGAGAAGGTGGGCCTTGATCCCTCCTGTTTTACAGAGAAAAACACTAACCCTGAGAGAGTATGTAACTTGCTCCGGGATCACCCAGCTTGTGAACGTAATGCCAGAACTTTAACCCAAATCCCTCCCTCCTTTCACTCCATGCTGATTCATGAAAACACGTCATCCCGGCCTACAGGAGGACCCTGCAGACTCTGGTCTGGCCACAGCTCCTCCTCCTTCATTCCTGCGATGTTTGGGTCCAACCTTCCCCTGAGCCTTGCAGACTCCTTGAGTGAGTGAGTGACTCAGCTCTGGCTCCAGGCTACCACTGAGGACAATGGACATTTACCGTCTACTGTAAATCAGGCCCTAGGCTCTGTTCAACCCTACAATTAACCCATGAAGTAGTGGAAAGGCAGCCACACACACTGGGGGCTCCCAGTATGTCCTGTCCTCTGTACTTCAGACTGCACCCCTAGTCTTCAGCATTCATTCAGCCCCCATGGCCAGCGCTTAGGACCCACAGATGAGGAAAGCAAGGACTGGGAGAACACTTGGCTTAGGACCCCTCTCCCATTTGTGTGTCTAGGTAAGCTTCCTTTCTTCCTTCCCTAGTATGTTTGAGTCAAATTCTTCTGGCCTCAGGAGTACTGAGGGCCTAAAAGGCCTTAGAGACCCTCCCAAACACAGCTCCTGACTTACAAGAAAGGGGCCTTGAGTCCTTTAACTTTATTGCTTGGAATGGGAGAGGATGGATAGGTCTACAGACTGCACACTTACAAACAAGGACTGCTGCTTCTTTACTGTTCCTTGTCTGCTCCAGCCTTCTACAGAGGCCCTCTGCCCTGAGCTTGAAAGTCTAGAAGGCAGGACCAGGGTAGGGTGTGTTCTCCTGGTACCTGTATCTCTCTGGGAGCCAGGACATTGTTCAAGCCCAGGGAGAGGTTAAGAGATTCAGCTACATAAAAGGAAAAAGAATGTTGGAAAACACAGGAATCCAGTCTTTCATCAGAAGCCGAGGGCAAGTGAAGGCCTATGAATTGGAGAAAACAGAGTAGGTTATGGAGGAAGAACTCGGACGGAGGGAGCCCAGGGCCCTGTCCTTCTGTACTACTTTGGCTGAGGTTGGGGTCCATCCCTCTTGGGCTCACTCCATATGAGGGAAGGGTCCTCAATTATCCTCTTAGTTCTTCGAAGTAGTAGATAAAGGCTGGCCCTCCTTTGAGCTGTCACAGAGGTCCTAATGACAAGGCAGCCCATGTTAGAACCCATGAGGGGGGAGTCAGGGGTCTGCAGTATGTGTATACAGTCAGACACTATACATTGCAGTCTGCAGTATGTGTACACAGTCAGACACTATACATTGCAATCCCTTAGACTCCCATCTCGTGTCTTCCCAACCCTCAGCACATCTGGATGAATGGCTGCTTTCTGAGAGACATAGTAGGTTTTCTTCTGGTTCGGTTTTGGGTTTGGCTTTTTAGAAGAAGGAAAAAAATTAGAGAGGAAAAATTGCAATAGGAAAGGGAGAGATTACAGACAGAAGAAAACAGACTAGCGGAGATGGACTCACAGTAAGGTTTTCTCCATAGTAATTCCAATAATTAAAATGTCTCAGGGCCCGAGCTACAAAGAATGGAACAGCATGTTTCCTCCCCGCACCCCTGCTACAGAGGGTATATTACGTCATCACCCACCATGATTACATCATCCTCAATGGCGGCCCAGTAATAGGTCCCATGCTTCCCAATTAATCAGCCCCACCATTTCTGATTCAAGTCATGAAAGTATGTGTGTGGAGGGGTGGGGGCTCCACCTAGGTTCCATGGTCCTAGCTTTGCAGGCGGGGGAAATGGGTCACAGATTCATCCATTCAGCTGTGGAGAGAGGCCTGAGAGGCTTTGAAAGCAGTCTGGGTAATAATAGAGCCTCCTTTTACTCCACTCCCCAGGGCGAGGAACAGCCTTGGTGACTGGTGCCTATTGACAGCCCAGACCTTGGAGGAAAGGCAGCCCAGACAGGGTTCCAGACAAGGATCATGGGCCCCAGGAATCACCCCAGCAGCAGCCAAGCAAAAGTGATCCCTCTCCAGCCTAGCTGGCTGTCCCTGTCTCCTCAGGGAGCCTTGATTAAGCTGGGCCCTCACAGAGCAGTGAAGGATGGAAATGAGAGAGGAGGGGATCAGCAGCAGACAGGCCGGGAGGGGCCTGGAGAGGAGACAGTGCCTATTTAGGCTAGACTCAGGGCAGGCTCTGCCCAGCTACTGCCTCTTAGCACTTTAATCAAATGCCTTGCGGATGGGTTAGCCCAATGTCAAAAATCCAATCGGATACATTTATTGGCCTGACAACCAATTTTCTGCGATGTATCATCAGGGACTGATGGTCCGTTCCCTGGCGGCAAAGGAGATGGCGATAATGGAGCTGGGGAGCTACTGTGTGCCCTCAATATTGTCTCAGACAGTCACGGGAGGGGCTGGGGAGGGAAGGTGGCTGAGCCCTGAGGAGCAGATAGGCAGGCAGATGGGAAGATAGAAGGAGCTAGATTTGAACCTCCAACAGGCAGGCCCTTTACAGTCTAAGTGACCCGAGGCACTGCCACCTCCTCACCTCTCCCTCCCTCCCTAGACTTGGAAAGGATTGTTGATGCAAGCCACAGACTCAGCCCTGCTCACCCCACCCCTGCAGGACTTTTGCTCAAGCTCTGGTTACCTGAAAGATTTTGCATTCCTTTTTTTTTTTTTTTTTTAAAGCTTGCCAGCTTGTTTTGCTTCTCCCTTGGCAGTCAGCTCACACCACCCCTCAGCAACGTTTGTTCCCCAAGCAGAACAAACAGGTCCAGCACCCTTGCTCTGGTAACTTGATCTCTGAGCTGGCTCTTCCATCACTGGGCCTGGCCCTGTGGCCGAGGATGGCAGTAACAACATGACTTAGCCGAAGATCACCAGAAACACACCTGTGGCTCAACAAAGGTGTGTGTATGGGGGAGGGGTACAGGGAGGGGATGCCTGTCATACAAAAAAAGCATGTGTGTGGTAGGAAACAGTGAGGTGTCTCAATGAGAGATGGGAGAACTAAACTTCCCCTTAACCCACCAGCATCATGCAAGGACAAGTTTTAAGGAAGCAGAGGCCGGTCCACATGGGAGGGTGGTCATGAATCTTATCCAGGAGGAAGGATCCATCAAGGCCAGGGCTTTGTTCTGGAGGGAAGCTGTGGACCCAAATACCAACCAGGATTGGGGTTATATGGCAATCTCTACAGAGCAACATTCTTCCCTGTTGTCTGAGTTCTGACACGATCACGGACTGAGCCATCTTGCCTGTGTCTTTCTTGTGGCCTTGTCTGACAGTTCTGTTCTAGAACACTCTTTTCAGGAGATCCTACAGCTGGCTGAAAGGACCCAGCCAGCTCCTGTTGTCCGGGCTGTCTGTGTCCTTCAGAACAGGGGTTAAGCCTGGCCCAGAGCAGACTGGCAACTGTGGCCTTACCTGCCCAAGAGGTTGCAGCATGCAGGTTAGGTTTGTGGAATTTGTGCAGCTGAAACTAGCGGCATGGGGGGTAGGGGGGGGGCAACTGGAGGTTAGGAGTAGATCTGGTGTGCCAACTAATCATATAAGATAACAGAGTGACTGCTCTCTTCGAGGTAAAAGTGCCGGCCCGGGGAAGGATTAACCTTATCTCTGGCTCCTTCCACCTGGACGTTGGCCTGGAGGTTCACAAGCTGTTCAAAATCTTAAAGCCTCAAGAGACAGGAAGAGAAAAGACTCAGAGCACAGCAGAAGCCAGAAGCCCCACCCAGGCAGGCCGGCTAGCAGGACTGCTATTTATCCTGAGGCCGGCCGTGACCTTTCCCCAGCAGGGACAGATGCGGGGAGCTGGCTGCATCCTTGCCTTTAAAACAAGAAATGGAAGCATTACTCACAAAGCCCAGCCATTTATCATGGTCTGGGGACATTAATTTGACAGTGTGTCATTTTCCATTTGGTTCGGGCCCGGTGGAGGCTGCCCTCGAAACACCTTCAATTAAATGCAGCTAATAGCACAGAGCTATTTTGAGCAAGGAGGGCCTCTGCCTCCCCCCAAGGGCTGTGGCATGTGTGTGCTGGGGGAAGGGGTACTACTGGGAAGTGTGGTTCAGGGTGATCCAGGGATAGATGGCTCTTGGGCTCCATACGCAGGCAGAGCGCACACAGGGTGGACAGAATGAAAAAGTGTCCCCTTTGTCTTTTGGATGTCCCCACAAAAAGTTAGGCAGCACTGTGGCCCTGGACATAGGAAGAGGATGGACCAGTCCCTTGCCTAGCATGGAGAAAGTACAGGATTTAGAGCCTTGGATGCTTGCAAGTGAATCTAGCTGCTCTGTCTCCTAAGGTGTGATCTTTGAAAGGTCCCATAACTGCTCTGGGCCTCAGTTTCTCAGTTTTGTAAACTGGAGACAAGACTTCTCCCAAAGAACAGTTTGATGGTTTCTACGACCTTGTAAACACACACCAAACAACACACACCAGAGATGAGTTCATTTATAGGCGATAACTCTGAATAGCTTTGCTTGCATTCTGAATTTTAAAAATGAGGGAAAGGCCACTTGCATCCCGAACACCTGGGTCTCCTTCTTCACTGGAACTCAGGAAGGGCTGGGTGGCCAGGGCAAGCCTTGAGCTCCAGAGGTAGAATCTAGATTGCAGTCCCAGCTTGACCACCTCTTTGGTCTGGAGTAATCCACTTAACTTCTTTGTACCTCAATGCCCTGGCCTGGGAGACAGAGATCAGCCTGCCAACGCTCCCTGGCAACGGTGATTGGATGAGAGGCCATGAGTGAAAGCCAGCAGCAAGTCGGTCTGTTCATCATTGCAGCTGTTCTTTTCCTCGCCTTAGCCTTGGGCCTAGAGGACATTGCTGATGTCACTAATTACCTCGTTTCAGACACTTACTCGGCATTAAGTGTGGAGGACTGTGTTCTAGCCTCATGGTGTTAGATGGTGGGTGGCATTAGCATCGGGGTCCCTATGAGATCTGTTGTTTTCTCTTCAAAATAAAGGGGGCTGGAGGTGTGGCTCAATTGGTAGAGAGTGCCTAGCATCCATGAGACCCTGGATTCTCTCCCCAGTACCACAGAAACCGGATATAGTAGTGCTTGTCTGTAATCCCAATACTTGGAGGTAGGGGCAGGAAGAACAGAAGTTCAAGGTTATCCTCAGCTACATAGGGAGGGACCTAAGCTTGAGGTCCCTCCCTGTCTCAACAAACAAACAATTGCAGGCTGGGCCTGATGGTGTAGGCCTATTATTCTAGCTACTAGGGAGGCAGAGTCAGAAGTCAGGATGGTAAGTAAGTACTGTAAGTTCAAGGCCTACCTGGACCATCAACAGAGATAGACCACAGCCAGACTGGGCAACTTTTTGAAATCCTGTCTCGAAATGAAAACTAACTAAGGACCCGGGATAGGATGCAGTTCTATGGTAGAGCACTTACCACCATGGGGCCAGGTCCACATTCTCAAGTCCAGGGAGAAAAACTGCATTTCACGTGTTCACAATCACACCTTCTGCTGGACCGAGAAGGGCCCTGGGGCTCAGCCTGCTATGCTCAAGGCTCAAAGGTGGAGTCAAGATGTCTCGAGGCAGGTAGCATCAAAGCCTGTCCCTTCAGTTTGTGGAGTACAGATGCCTGTGAGAAGTGCCAGGTTCTGAAAAAAAAAAAAAAAAAAAAGGTGATACAGGAGCCCTGTTTCCACACATCCATCCTTCCCCGACTTAAAACTCTGGGTTCCACAAAGTTATGGTCAGTTAGGGGTCTAAAAAACCTCGTAAGAATCAAAACAATATTTTATACAAGGGGGGGGCACGCAAAGGTGGAGCCATCAGGCTCTTGGGGATTCTTGCTCAGAGTGTCAATGCCCAGTCAGAGCTTATCACAGGAAGACCTCTCACGGCCACAGGCACTAGAAGCCGCCATTTACAGCTCATCCAGCAGAGCTTCCTGCTAAGTGCCTTATCGATTCCTCCAGAGCACTGGGCTGGAGGTAAGCTCACCCTGTACTGCCACTGACACACTGTAGCAAGCAAGATGCTTTGAATACCAGCCACGCTCCAGACCTGCCTGACTCAGAGAGATAGCCTCAACCAGGCAGCACCGGGGTACCCTGGGCTCTTTCTCAATCTGAATAGGCTTTTCTGTGGCCCTAGCCCCGCACTGGCTCCTTTCTCTCTCTGGACCCTGTCTCTCCATCTGCAAAATGGACGGGAGCTGGAGTCAGGCATGCTGGTACAAGCCTATAATTCTAGGTCCTCAGGAGGCTGAGATAAGGAGGTAGTGAGTTCAAGGCCTGCCTAGTCAGTGGTATAGAGCTTGCCTAACACATTCTAGGCCCTGAGTTCGGTCCCCAGTACTGGCTGGGGGTGAGGGGTTACCTGTGGCTCCAATTATTGAAGCAATTCAGGAAGCTGAAGGAGGGGGATTGCCGTTTCCAGGCTAGGCTTCCATACATAGCAAGAACCTGTCCCAGTTCAGTAGACACACAGGGGTGGGAGGGGATAGACAAGGGAAAGCAGGAGATAAGGAAGGGTAAGGAGGAGAGAGATCACACTCTTTTCTTCCTTCAGTATTCTTTTCTCATTGGTTAAGACAATCATATAGACATTTCTTAGCAAGAATGGACGCCTTCGTCAGCTTCCCTGGATTCTCTAGCACATGGTGGCCACGAGACACCACACATCCCCACCAAACACTCACTTGATTTCTCAAGACAATGTTTCTTTCTCTTCTCCACAGGTGTGAGAGTTTCTAGATGGCAGCCTGGCAGGATGTGTCAGGGTTTTACAAAAGTTCATATCCTTTGTAGCCACCCCAAGGCAGGATGCAAAGTACATAAGCGCACAGGTGTTCCTTGCTGGGGGGAAGTAAAGCTAAAAACATGCAGAGCCACAAGGGACTTGCTGGTTAAGTAACCATCCCTTGTCTTCTTGATGAGATATAAAATATTATATCGCAATAAAGAAAGAAGTCCATAAAACTCACAGTTACATGGGAAAGAAGATGTTTTAACAGTAGGAAAAAATAAATCATGGTTCCAACCGGTTAAACATAGTGGATTAAATGTATCTTCTCTCTTAGCTAGCAACATTCCCTTACATTAGTAATAAAAGAAGAAGAGTAAAACTCAGAGTCTGAAGTGGTTTGTGACATCAGTGGATGAGAGACCTCCATAACTACTAGGCTCTGGAAAGCAGAGGGGTGAGGGGTCAGGATTCAGTAGAGTCGGGGGAAGAAGCTACAAGCCACAGCTCTCCCAGAGGGGAACCAGTGAGAAGTCTGGATTTGTTTTAGGAATTCCTGAGAGACTCTTAACTTGAATGTCTTAACCTGCAAAACTCCATAGCTCTGTGTAGAGCCGAAGGTGGTTACAAGTCCCCGGATGGGGCAGCTCCGCTTTCGGGATTCTGCCCCCTCCACAGTATTGGCGCCATGGTGTCTGACTTCATTTGGAACTAGGGAAATAGAAGACAGGGCATCCTGCTTTCAACACATGACAGGAATATCATTTCCAACAGAAATCTGTACTTAACCTGATCACAAGTCAAGCGTGAATGAATATGGAGTAGGTGCCTTTCAGACCAGCAAGGAGTCCCGTGCACCTCTCTTAGGCTATGGCATGTGCTTCAGACAAACAAGAGCATAAACAAAGAAATGGGAAACGGACACAGGAGTAAGACTTCCTGGGAAGCTGGCCTGTTTCAGAAGACTGGGATAGAGTGGGCCCAAAGCACCAAAGAATCAGGAATCTTTCTTGAGGCAGGCAAGCACCAGAAAGAGCTAGGTAAGCTGGCATTCTGTTTGGTTTGGGCTATGTGCCAGCATCTCCTTCACCTCCACACTGCACAGACCACCCACTCCTTTCACACACTGCTCCTAGCAACCTCAGAGACCCACCTGTCAGGCTATGACCCTTTCTAACAAGTATTAGCCTTGGACAGTTTCTGTTTCTTGGGTAAATCCTGATCTAAGAGTAGCCTGAACTGGTTTAGGGCACATGCATGATAAGGTTAAACTGTGTCCTTGAGTGAACTTTTAAGGGAGAATCTTTTATTTGCCATCTTATGCTTGTATATAATTGGGTATGCAAATGAATAAAATCTGATGCATCATGGGAAGGGATATACACAGTAGAAAACTTACATGACAGAATCTATCAATCAAAACATAACATTGTCCTCATCCCACCCCTAGTAGCCAAACTTCTTCTCTTCAGCCCCACAAAGGAGAAGCCCACACAGTAATCAGAGGGCGTGAGCACTTCCCTTCCATGTGGCTTGCAGAATATTCTGACCCGTTCTATAGTTTTGCTTTGAGTCAAACGTCCTTGCTATGTGTGCAATCAGTGCGAGCCTTCACTTGAACCACCTTGAATAAAGGGCCGAGAACCTGGAAGCACAAGGCCCACACCCTGATTACCAGTAACAGTCACAGAAGTGCAACCAAAGGATGAGGTGGGGGAGGCTCGGAGGCAAATTTTAAATATTATCCAGGGTGGTTTTAGACATTTAGAAAGCAATATTGGTCGACACTCAGTACAGTTCTTAGAGCAGAGAAAACTGAGCAGATGACAAAGGCACAGAGACGTCATAGCAGGAAAAACCAAACTGATGATGACGTATCAGAAGGGAATGGAATCTTAGTCGTGGGGCAACAGTGTTGTCACAGTCATGGTAATGTAACACAGTCCCAAACTGATTTAACACAAGCACCAGGTACAGTAGTGAAGTCCGCAGTGACCAAAGCAAGAAGTCAATAGGTCATGGGGCAGCCTTGTAGCTGGGCATCTAAGAAGCATATGAAGATAAATGGAGGGAGGAAGCAGGGATCGAACTCAGTCCCTCACAGCACAAGGCCTGCAGCTGGGCAGTAGTGGCACATACCTTTGATCCCAACACTTGAATAGGCAGAGGCAGGCCGATCTGTGAGTTCGAGGCCAGCCTGGTCTACAGAGGGAGTTCCAGGACAGCCAAGGCTACACAAATAAACCCTGTCTCAAAAAACAGAGATGAGAAGGAGAGGTGGAGAGAAGAGAAGAGAAGAGAAGAGAAGAGAAGAGAAGAGAAGAGAAGAAGAGAAGAGAAGAGAAGAGAAGAGAAGAGAATCAGGCCTACAGACAGGCTCAGTAGGTAAAGTCAGTTGCTGCTAAACCTAATGTCTGAGTTCCATCCCTGGGACCTACTCAAATTGTCCTCTGACTTCAATCCAAGTGTTGCATTGCACACACACACACACACACACAACACACACACACATACACACACACACACACACATACACACACACATAATCATATACACACACATACAAATACACACATACACACATACACACACACATATACACACATACACACACATATGCACACACATACACACATATACACACACATACACACACATATACACACACAACACACACACACACAACTACACACATACACACACATATACGCCCACTATAAAACAAAAGAAACACAAAAAGAATTGGATCCATGACTGAGGCAGCAGCTAAGGCAAGTGAGGCTGCTTTCCTTGGAGAGTAATGGAGGGGTGTGCTCTCGGAAGCAGGGGCCAGCTAGTTTGCATCCCAAGCCATTTAGATTTATTTATATTACTTTGAGAATGGTAAGAATTAATTTCCAATTTTCTCCAGCTCCACTGTAAATGTCAGCTCCCTGTGTGCTTTGTGAAGCCAGGCTGACCCATCTCCACATTTCAGCCCAATGTAACTGCTAAGGGTAAGCAGCAAGGCTCAGTACATCATTGAGTTTATGAAGAGGGCTGTGGCTTCCTGTTTGCCCCCAACCTGATTCTTTCACTTTCCTGTTCTTTGCTCTGATCCCCTACAAGGTGTCCATATTTTTGGTCACTGGCGTTCTGTGGTTTTAGAGAGACACTCTTGGTTTGAGTCAGCACTTCAATCTTGGTTTTCTCTCTTCTCTCCTGGGTTCCCATTGCCCAGGAGTAGGGGTTCTCACCCAGCCCCAGGCTCCTTGGCTGCCATGTTTACACTGCCCCTGCCCATCAGCCTGCTGCTGGTTGGAGCAAAGGTGAGTGTCACACCCAAGCACAGCAAATCCAATCTTTGGGAAATGGGTAATTGAGTTTGAGAGTCAGACAGCCAAACGGGCTGTTTTCTCAGACACTGGGAATGTAAATGAAGGCACTGTGGGCTGGAAGTGTTCCAGGTATACGGGCATGAAGGGCAGACAGTCAAACAGTCATCTGGAGACACAGCTTGAAGGAGAGACTTAGAGAATCAGCGGGGGGGGGGGGGGGGGGGGGAAGCCGGCTGGAGAGACAGTGTTAAGTAGACAGGCCAAGGGAGGAGGTGGTTACTAATGGCCCTTCTTAGGGCCTTGAATCCCATAAATTTGTGTTTCCTTGGGCCAAAGCTCCTTTCATGATAAAGTTAACTTGAACTAATTTCTGTTACTTATGACCCCAAGAATCTTAAGCGAAAAGCAACTCAGCCCCTCTCCCTACCCTTAGCCCAGGTGAGGCAGAGTTAAGTAGACATTGACATCTCTGAGCATCCAGTCTCCCATTCAGCCCCCCAGGCACCACCAAGTTCTCTGCGCTGCTGTAAGCACATGAAGGCTGTGGCTCACTGGGGTGAGAGGATAACAGGACCTCCTCCCTCCCACTGCCCTGCTAAGACCAGGGATGATGTGGAAGGGAGGCTGGGCTCCTCCCCACCACAGCCACTCAGGGGCCAGGAGTTCTCCAGCTTCTTCCCTTCTTGTCTGGGTTAGCCTAACTTCCTGTCGTATGAAGCCCAGGAGCCCCAGGAAAGGAATCAGAGCCTACTGTGTGTGCAGGTCTTACACGGAGCTCTGGCAGTTTTCACTGAGGGTATGTATTCTCATTTTCTTGAGAACTGTGGGGACAGTGATGCTCTCAGTAGCAGTAGCTGGGGAGTCCCACTAGGCTTGGCAGGCAATGGTCACTTTGGAAAGAGTCCCCAAAATGGCTGATGGCCACTGGACAGACACAGTACCAGAGAGGTAGGAAGAACTTGAAACACAGGGCCTGCAGATCTGTGGAGCCTGAACTAGGGGGCTGGCTTCTTGTGTGCTGTAGGAATATGTTCCAGTATTTGTCACCAGGCTACCTAGACCTGAGAAGCAAGCTGGACTTGGCTGCAGGGAGACTGTATACTGAAGAAGTAATTTGTCGTTTTTCTCCATTTTCGCCTAAGAATTCCATCTCCTTCCCCCTGTTTTCACTGTCACCTCCGTCACCATGTCTCTGTCCTCTCATGCCCAGATTTCCTTCATTCCCCTCTGTCAGATAACCATGTGTCATAACTTCTTTTCTGTCACTGTGATAAACACTCTGACCAAAAGTAACTTGGGAGAGAAAGGGTTTATTTGTCTTATACTAACAGGTCCCAGTCCATCACTGAGGGAAGTCTGGGCTGGGAATCAAGCAGAAACCATGGAGGGACTCTGCTTGCTGGCTTGCTTGCAGACCTATCTATGCTCCGCTACCTTCCTTATCCAGCCCGGTTCCCTATGCCTAAGGATGGTGCCACCCACAGTGGGCTGGGCTCTCCTACATCAATTAAAGCTCAAGACAATTCCTTACAGGCCCATCTGATCTAGTCAATTCCTCAACCTAGGCTTTCATCTCAGGTGACTCTAGTCTGGCTGTCTCAAGTCAACAAATAGCACTAATTAGACCACCAAGTGAACTTAGTATATATCCTTCGGTGTTCATACATAAGTGGGTGCGGTCCTAAATAGACTTTACGTAAGAAACGGAAAAAAAAAAGGTCACAGTGTTATTCAAAATATGGATCACAGTACACACATTTTCCGGCATCTTGCTGTTCTTTGTCTTTTTCTCCCGTCCACAGTTAACTGGTACTGGTTATTTTTTAATTTGGTTTATGCACTATGGTGCCTTCAACAACCTTTTCCTAACAAACGTGCTGTCTGTGCTTGTGTGTGTGTGTGGGGGGGGGGGCATGCACACAGACATACAAGCACCACTTAAATAATACTGCAATAAACATCCCTGTCCTTATGTTTATACCTGATGGGGTTTTTATTTCCCTGGGCTAGATTCCCAGGAGTGAGATTGAGAGGCTGAAGGCTGTGCTCACTTTATTTTATTATTTTTATGTCAGGAGCTGTTGCCGGGGTCCTTCTGACAGGCATTATGTCTCTTTTCATGTCCCCTGCAATGGGAGAGGGCACACTTTCCCTCGATCCCCTAGGAGTAGTGGGGAATACGTAAAACATTAAGAGCAGTGGCGTTGGGATACTGCGACAATGGAGGGTTTTCTCCCCAGTATATCCTCTAATACTGGTTTTCAATGTTTTTTCTTCAGTAATGGGAAAGCTGTCGTGTGTCTGTTTTAACCCTCTCCGTGCACCCCGCCCGAGTCTCAGCTGCCCTTGGCTCCACCACAGTTTCATTAGCTCATTTTAGCATGTGGCCAACCCTTGAGGAGAATGCTGATCTTCCTGAAGTTGGTTCACTGAGGTCCCCTGTGCCGAAGGTACGTGGCACTGCAGCAGACAAACTTCTGGAACTGGTCTGAAGTTGAAACTGTGCCTTTCCCAAGTCATGAACCTGGGAAATGTGCACGGCACAGTGACTGCGCCCAGCTACAAGGCTGTAAGGAGCTAAGTGTTAAATATTCAGAAATGTTTAGAAGATGCCTGGCTTGCGGCCAGATGACCTGGTCTGTGACATACATGTCACTCTCATGCTGTCCCCCTGAGGTGCTCTCCTGGGCATGCTGAGAATGTACCACGGACTGGAGTAAGCCTCAGAAGTGACTCCATGCCCTCTCGTGCACTGTACCATCCAATTGCTCTCCCTGTTCTTGGAGGGCCTTGCAGTTGAGGAATATGATGTGTCTACTCCTTTAGTGCTGGCCCGCTTGGCAGGCTGCTCTCAACAGGTCCTGCAGCGGGCGCTTGCATTAACTCACCGAGTCACCATTTTGAACGTCTTGAGCACTGATTCCAGGTATCACCGGGTCTGTCCTGTCCTATCAGGGACCCAAGGTCTCATGTATCCCACGTTGGCCTTGAACTGGCTGTGCGATCAAGGATGACCTATCTTCAGCTCCCCGTGCTCGGATTACAGACGCGCACCATCATGTCTGGCCTTAGTCAGTGCTGGGCGTTGAATACAGGGCTTCCTACATGCTAGGCAAGCACTGTCCCACCTGAGCTAGTTCTCCAGTCCCGTAAGTGTGTGTTTGAACAGAGTCATCCAAACAGCCAGTGGTACCACTCTACCTTCTAAGTGCTCAAGGTCTTACCGGGAAGAAAGCTACAGAAACTGAAGTACACCAAGGACCATCTGTGGAGTATGCTGCAGCCGCTTCTAGCCTCGGCTACACTCAAACCCCATTGCCCAGTGTGCAGTGCTGAGCGAGTTGCCGTAAACCAGAAGACAGCTGATTGCAGCAGTGTAGGGGTCGCTCTGAGAGTTCCACTGTAGGCATGGGTTGAGATGAGTCACTGGAGGTTTCACCTGGCTTGGAGCTGAGCTTAGGCCTGACAGGCTCTGCCTCTGTCTTTTGTGAAAGGCCCGTTTTCCAGAATCCTGTGGACCCTCTAGCCCATTCCGGTGTTCTCCAGTTGGCCTTCCTGGGGAGTGCGTACCCGAGGACTCTGAAGTGGGTCCTCCTGTCAAATGAGACCTTCCTTTAGCTGAGAGAAGGTAGCGTTTCTATACCCATGAGATTGACTAAGATAGGAAGGTCACAGAGTTTTGGAGTGATGCCAGGCAGAAGTCCCCTGATGTGACATTCAGCCCACTTCTCTCCACCCTCATATTCTGGGACCACACTCATCCCTAGCTTCTCAGTGTGATCCTTTCTCTCTTCTCCACTATCCCGCCTCTACCCTGAACTGTCTTCTCTCCAACATGGGATCAGGCCAGGAACATGGGGGCGATGGCATTACAGCTACATCGGCAGCTGCCACTCTGCCTTGAGTTTGCAAGGGCTCCTCACCGCCAGCATTCCAAAAGCCCTGCTCAGAATCACACATAGGCCTACACTTAGACTCTAGGGAGGGCATGCTGAACTCCGAGGGTGGAGATGGAGGCGAGACCCGAGTCACATGGTCAGCTCCATTTCTTTTACCAGGGCGTTCATGCTGGTTAAGAATAATGAAGTGGGGTCTGGGCTGAATCTCGGTGGGTGAAATATGATGACGCCCCAGGTTCAATCCTTAGCACTGCATGAGACCAGGGTTATCGATGCACACTTGTCATCCCAGTCCTTGGAAGGTAGGACAGGAGTTCAAAATCGTCCTCAACGACATTGGGAGTTGGAGGCCAGACTCTCATTCTCAAAAGAGGGAGTGCCTCTGATAAACAGCTGGGACTAAGTTAACCAGAGCAGTCTCTCTAAAAAAAAAAAAACAACTCATATTCAGTGGCCTTGAGTCCATCCAACATCTGTCCTGCCTCCACCACTGCCCCCCGCCCGGCCCCGCCCCGCCCTCTGCATTCCTCCAGGGTTGGTCTTCTGCCCTGAATGAATTCTACCTAAAATTTACGTTTTGTAGGATGTTTCCTGTAAACTCCGCCTAAAAGTTATCCGGGCTTTCCAGCGCCTGTTCCTCCCCACTCCTCCCCCAGGGTCGTCCTGAGGACAGGGGGTTTACCAACTAAGGGGGAGCAGGGATGTCACCTCCCCAGTATCAACGAAATTTATGAGTCACGGGTACCGTCAGACCTGGCTTTCGTTTGACTTCACTCCCCACTTCCTTTCTCCGTATTAATTTCTCCCAGCAGTCCACTTATCTTCCCTCTTGGAGCCCGGCCCGCCTTCACTTTCCCTCCCGATACAGCCCTATCTCTTAACAGGCAAAAGCACTCAGCACAGTGATTGCAAAGAGCTGGCTTGCTCGCTGGAGCACTCACAAGTAACACGCTGTGGCTAATCTAATGTCAAAACAACCTCCCAGGTGATTTAGAGGAGCCTGGTGACAGGAAGACATTGACCACCAAGCCACTAAGAACAGACCACATTTGGTCTGTGGAAAGCAGGGAAGCCAGTTTCCATCAAGGTGGGTTCCTGGGCCACCCCACCCCACCCCCCGCCCTAGCATGACTGCTTGTCCCTGGGATTAACTGCTCGGTGGTTGGTGGCCCCTTGGTTTTTAAAATTTCCTCTTTCCTTTGAAGGCAAGGAGATGCTCTGAGCCAAAGGTCAGTTGGGTAATAGTTGAACTTTTTTTTTTTTTTTTTTTATTTCAGTGACAAAATGTTGCAAGGCCTCTGAGTCATAGCAGCAACAGCGCAGTGAGGGGGAGAGGAGACACTTCTGCCTTGGACATGGGCAAGTTGAAGCCACTCTGAACTTGTTTCCTCTCCTGGAATCAGAGTGAACTGGGTTAAATGATCCCGAGGTCCTTGAAGCGTTTGGGTAGAACACTTCCATGCTTGCTGCTTCATTTGATGTTCACGGTAAACCCAACATGGAGCCAGGAGACGGGTAATTATCTCCGTTTTATAGCACTGAAATGAAATGAACAGATCCGGGTCGCCTTCATCTCCACCCAGGAGCTATGTTCAAGCCAGGAATTCATAGACCTCCCTGCCTACCTCAAGGTCCGCCGAGAGGGAAGTTAAAGGCCTCCTCTAGCTCCTACCACAAAGCAGTCCGTCCTCCTGGCACACATAGAGAGGTGTCCCACTGTCCTGCTGTCATGGGCCCCACGGGGGCAGGGCACAGAAAAAGAGGCGCTCTAGCAAGACTTGGGCACACTGGAGTTAGCACATGCTGTGGGCCTACCTCTTGCCTTGAGAAATAGTCACTGTGGTCCTCTGGGCTGCTGTTCATGATGGAGCTCTTCTAGTGCTCGTGACTGTAACCCTCAAGGACCACAGTAGCCTAGGCTCCCACAAAGTCCCTACTCACTACTCCATCTAACCTCAGGCCTGAGAGTGGTTCTCTGTCTGCAACTTATACCCACCCTGGGGTCACAACAAACAGGTGGCAGGGTCTGGCTAATACAGGGCTGCCGTGCCCGTTCCCTACTTGGCACACACTGGGTCTTCTAGGTAGGGCTCTGTAGAAGCAAGCGCTTCCATGCCCTATCCCAGGCTGCGGGATCCTTGTATGCTCTTACATGGTGACCGCTGGTCCACAGGGCCATCTTCCCCTTGCTCACAGCTCCCTGGAGGCAGAGGCTGTGTCCTATCTCTCTCCGCAGCTCCCACTGGACCCCAGCTTGGCTCACCAACTGGAAAAGGAGGAGTAAAGTAGCAAGCTGTAACCAGGAATGTCCTACCTTTGCCACTATTAAACTGTGTCGACATCTACAAAGTTCACGTCCCAGAACCATGCAATTGAGCAGCACAGAGAAAAAAAAAAAATCCTATTTAAGTTCATGAGTTCATGTTGGACTTAAACTATCCCTGCCCAGTTGCTGGTCCCAGGGCAGGCTGTGCTGAAATCTAGTTCTATCACTTACCAAGCCTCCTTGAGCCTCAGTCTTCCCATCCAGTAAACAGGGACAGCAGTATGACCGATGATTTATATTATCCAGATTAGAGAGAGCAGGAGCATAGCTCATCCCAGGCAGAGCTGGAGCCACAGACACCACCATTCTCGGGGGAATTCCCTGGAGACTGCTGTGAGCACCAAGAAAGCCCCAAGGTGTCCAGAGTTTGCAGTATGGCCCAGGGGGAGCTGGCAGCTCCTTCCCCCACTCCCTCCTCCAACCCCAGTTGGTCGGAAAACCCCTTTGTTAGGATGGGCAGCCGGCTGAGCTGTTTTCTTTTCCCTTGTTGACACAGGGAAGACCGGGCTACCCACAGAGCCTGGCTGGGCCTCCCTCTCTTTGAAGTGCAAACACTGAGCTGTGTGTTTTGGGCCCCTCTGAAGGGCCGTTCCTGGAGAAAGACCAGGTTTTGAAATACTTCACCCCTTGTTTGCTCTTGGAACCTTGTTGGTGCCCAGGTTTCTCGAGGCCTGCGTTCCAGTGTTCCAGGAGGCTGGAGGTTCTGTGTGTGGACACATTCAGGCCCCAGCTGGGACGTACCACCCTCTGCTCCCTGACTGAACCTGTAGGAGCCATCCAGGGTCCTGTACCCAGAAGTCCAGGCCTAGCATGGAGAAACCAAGAACACGGGTACAAAGTGAACCAGAAGCCTGGGGTAGGTAGTTCATACAGGACAAGCAGGGCCCGATGGGGCGGCAAATCAACTCCTCAGCAGGAACTGGGGGGCTTGATCTGCTCTCCTAGGAGGATAGGGCACAATCTAGATGTCCTCTCACCTGGAACTTTACAACCCTGCATACTCCAAATCTCCTGAGGTGGGCAGGACTAGTCCAGGCATAGACAAACCTGATGGAGAACAGACAAGCACTCAGGTGCTGGGCCACAGTGAGGGAAGTTTGTTCAGAGCCTGCATCAGTGAGCAAGCAACCTTAGGTGAAGAGGCATTGATGGAGACAGAAGGGAGTTTCCAGGAAGGCTGGGACAAAGGCATCAAAGCAGGTAGGTTCCAGGCCTGGTTTGTATAGGAAGTGGGGAAGGGCTGGAAAGATGACAGAGCTGCCCAAGAGAGGACGATGGAAGGGCCTCCAGCTGGCCTTGTATGTCACAGGAGCTCAACCAGCAGCCACTTCTGAAAGAGTAAATCCTGATGGAATCCCAGTGCCAGGGACCCCTAAGGAGAGCTGAGAGATCTGCATCAGAACTGATTCATGAACACAGAGGCCTCGTGAGTACTATGTGTTTTAGTTAGCTTTCTGCGGCTGTGATGAAGCACCACGACCAAGAACAACTTGAGGAGGAAAGGGTTTACTTCATCTTACAGCTTGTAGTCCATCATCCAGGAAAGTCAGGCCAGGTGCTGATGCAGAGGCCATGGAGGAATACTGCTTACCGGCTTGCTTCCTAGGGCTGTGTTCTAACACACCTCAGGACCACCTGCCCAGGGGTGGCACCACCCACAATGGGCTAGGCCTTCCCACGTCAATCATTAATCAAGAAAATATCCCGCAGACTCAACTACAGGCCAATCTTACGGAGGCATTTTCTCAGTTAAGATTCCCTCTTCCAGGATATATCTAGGTTTATGTCAACTTGACACAAATCCAACCACCACACTAGGTGAAATTACCAACTTTCTGGAGCTTTCGCCCCAAGTTTAAGCACCTTCCACCTTTTTGGAGCTGAAAGATGACTTGGTCAATTAAGAACTTGTCACGTGAGCATTAGGACCTGAGTTCAATCTCCATACCTCACATTAAAAAATAATAATAAATAATAATAAACTTTTTAAAAAATGTGTAATCCCAGAGTTGGAGAGGAGGGGCCGGTGGAGCCCTGGAGTGCATTGGCCAGCTAATCTAGCTGAAGACCCTAGACTCCCCAGCCACTGGCGACCAGAACCTCTGGTTCAGAACGGTGAGACATGAGAGAATGGGGTGATGGCTTGCTAAGTAAGAGTACCTGCTGAGCAGACATGAAGACCGGAAGTTTCAATCCCTATCTCTCACCTAAAAAGCCAGTATGGCCACCTGCATGGAGGGAACCCTCGAAATAGGAGTAGAAGAGACAGGGTGATTTCTGGGCTTGTCAGTCCATAGCCCAGCTCCAGGTTCTACTAGAGACCCTGTCTCAAAGGGATAAGGCTGGCTGAGACTGAAAGAGCAGGACACCTGACATCCTGGCCTGACCTGTTCACATGCACCCCCAGACACCAGGATGGTGAGGTGGGGTAGAGGCAGGCATATAGTCGGCAGAGGGAGATTTTGCCAGGAGCCAACTGGGAAGAAGAAGGAAGCACAGATATCCAAAGCAAGGAGAGATCATGACTCAGATGGAGCATTGGCCAGGGTAGTCAAACAGCATGGCTTGCTGATGAGACAGCTAAACATCTCAGCTCAGCTGCTACCTAACTTAAGAGAATGGGCCATCTCTTGCTATGCTGAGGCTCACTTTCCCATCTAAAAAGTAGTTCTAAGATTACTAGAAAACCACAGGGATTAAGGATACAGGACACCTGGGTCCATGAGAATATGGATGCTGTGTTAGATGGTGTATGTGCATGCATGTGTACACGTGTGTCTGTTCATGTATGTGCAATGTGTATGTTATATGAAAGACAGAGGACATTGCTTAGTTGAATCTACCTTGTTTTGGTTTTGTTGTTGTTGTTGTTTGGGGTTTTTTTTTTTTTTTAAGACAAGATTCCCCACTGACCCGAAGACTACCCACTAGGCTAGGCTAGGCTGGCCAGCAAGCGCTAGGAATCTCCTTGTCTCCACATCAGAGCTGGGATTGCAGGTGTGTGACACCACCCCTGGCTCTTTGGGGGAGGAGAGGGAAAGCTAGCAGAGGCTAGATGGCTGAAGAGTGCTTCACACCCCTCCCTGCCCCCAAGCTGGAGTTACAGGTCGTTGTGAGCCACTCACCGTGGGTGCTGGGAAAAGAACTCTGGTCCTTTGCAGAAACAGCAGGCAGGGAAGATCTCTCTAGCTCCTTATACCTTGGGTTCTTATGTGACTTCTAAGGATCAGATTCAAGTCCTCATGAATCTGAGGTAAGTAGTGTACAGACAAAGCCACCAGCCCAGGCCCCTAGATGTTACTGGATGCTGGCCTCATCAGGGGAATCTCTGTAAACCCTTAGTTTGCCACCCAGAGACTCTGGTTTAAATGGTCTGAGGTAAGCATGGGCATCGGGAGTCTTCAGAGCTCTCAAGATGATTTGAATGTGCAACTTGGGCTGAGAACTGCCCTCCTTGAAGCCACTGTAACTCAACCCAGCCCAGAAACAGATGTGGAGGGTCCAACCCAAGTTGCTGAGAAGCTGCCAAACCACTGTGTGGGTGCCCAGGGTCTGGAGGCAGAGCTACAAGCTTAGGAGAGCCTTCTGTCAACGTGGTTAATGTCTTTTAAGCTTTGGCTCTTGAGGGAATAAAGTTCAATTATCTGGAAAACTCACTTACGTGGAACCCGTCATTCCCTAATGACACCAGCTAAATGAGGTGTTACCGTTCTATAGATTCTCAAATTGGAGTCTTTGTGACTCTATGCACACACACACACACACACACACACACACACACACACACACACATCCAAAAGCTTGTATTTGAAGTACACCCTGTGGCGCCTCAGGCTGCTGGGGCCTGGTGCAAGCTTGCCTAAGGGCAAAGCCCCTTGGTACAGTGGGAAGATTTTTACTTCCAATCAAAGTGACATATCCAGTCAGAGTTGCCTCAGCTCCATGGGGCCCTGTAGCTCATTTGCAATGAAATAGCAAGTACTGTTCTCCTCCACAATTAGTAAGCATGCCCAGCATGTCACCCTGGGATAGCTTGCCTCATCTCTCATCCTGAAAAGGTCACAGATCCTTGGAGCATTACATATTTTTAAAATATATAAAGAATAAGCTCTGGGGTTAAGGTGTCCCTCGGGTGGAAGAGAGTTTGTTTATAGCATGTCTGAAGCCCTGAGTTGGAATTACAGATGCTCACCTCACAGACTGACCACTGGTGCATGTCTGTAATTCCGGCACTAGGGAGGCAAAGGCAGGAGGCTCGGAAATTCATAGAAGGAAGCAAGGAGGCTCGGGTATATAGTGAGTTCATCATATAGTGAGCTATATGAGGTCCTGTCTTGAAAGGAAAGGGAAAAGTATACTAGAAAGATGTTTCATTTGCCATTATTTTCCTAGTTAGTGGAGGAAGAGAAGGAAAAAGAGATGCTTCATTTTAGAGCCTCATTTGGTTCTTAGGGACCCCAGAGATGGAACTTCTTTTTTTTTTTTTTTGGTTTTTCGAGACAGGGTTTCTCTGTGTAGCCTGGCTGTCCTGGAACTCACTCTGTAGACCAGGCTGGCCTCGAACTCAGAAATCCGCCTGCCTCTGCCTCCCAAGTGCTGGGATTAAAGGCGTGCGCCACCACCGCCAGGCGAGAACCCCTTCTACCCTTGGTCCCCCACGTGAATTCTCCCTACCTACCTCTCTGCTCCTCTTTCATGTCCCATATGTCAGTGGCACATTTATTAGTGGATTTTCCTGACTCACATAAAGAAAGCATGAAAAAAAGGGGTCCTGGCCCAGGGCGTTGCCTCTGCCACTGCCAAACAGGCACTTGTCTGTTTACAGCAGTCTGGCTCCCCACTAGAAAGGAAGTCCCCAGAAGAGACAGTGTCTCATTTGTCTATTTCCCAGGACCACAGGCGAGTGTGCAGGAAACATGTGAGATGAAATTGATCTGGGAATTCTGGGAACTGTGGTTTGGGTCTGAGTTCTATAATACACTCAACACCTGCCCTTGTACTTTTTCTTTACATGGGACCGTCGGCTTCATCACCCACTCTGAAAAGAACAGGACTCTTCTAAGCATCGTGTGTGTGTGTGTGTTGTGTGTGTTGTGTGTGTGTGTGTTAAAAGATAAACTTGGAGCTGATGCTGATGTTGACAGAGTATTAAACCTTGAGTTCCAATCCTTGCACCATGTAAACTAGGCACAACTAGGTTACAGGTTTTGCGGGTAAAGGAGTATGGAGATAGCAGTCAGGTGAGCATGTTGTGGGGGAGGGTATGTACATGTGCATACGGGTGCTTTTGCATGTTTATATACATATGTAGAGGCCCAGGACAACATCAAGTCTTACTTGATCAGTCTCTCTCTTATTTTTTAAACACGTTTTCAAATGTTTTATGTACATGTACACGTACATATATACACATGTATGTCTGATTTTACTTATTCTTTAAATTAAAAGTGTTTTAATTTAGCATTTAAGGTTTTAGATATCATGGCATTTTTGAACAAAGCGTGTTTTGTTCATCGACCTAACCCCTTCTATCCTTGGTCCCCCCATGTGAATTCTCCCTACCTACCTCTCTGCTCCTCTTTCGTGTCCCATATGTCATCTTTCTCCCCCTTGGATGTCCTTCATCATCATTGGAAAGGATAACATTAATCAGGGTGACCCAAATTCAGAAGACAAAAAACCCACATATTCTCTCACATATGTGGATCTTCACCTGTCAAGTCCTTAAAAACAGGTACAAAACCACAGTAACTTGGGAGGAGCTCAGAAGAGGGTAGAAATGTACACTGGTTGATTTTTTTAATTGTTTTTTTTTTTAGTTTTTGTTTTAAACAGTACTTCTTAAACTTGACAGCCCCTTGGAATCAGGTGGAATACGTCACCAACAGCCAGATACTGTGACTAGGGACCCTGATGTCATGTGGCTGGTGTAAGGCCTGGGATCAGTAGTTTCTAGAAGGTGTCTAGGGCACAGGCAAGACTGAACTGGCTCCTCTGTGAAGCAGGTGCTGGGAAGGACCCAGGGTGCTCAGAGCCTTCCTGTGGGTAGTATGACATAGGCCACACTGAGAAGAGTGTCCTGAAAATCTATGACACTCCTCAGGATACAAGTGTGCTTTCCTCCAGTGTGGACAGCCATCTGTAAACCAAGACCAGTGTGCTGCTCAGTTCAGCCTCGGCCTCTAGTTAGGCAGTCTGCAAGGCTGGGACAGGCCGCATGGAGGCCAGCTAGCTTCCCAGAGTGATAACGCAAGGAATCCAGGCTGGGGCAAGAAATTGCCGTCTAAGGTCAGAGTCTTAACCCACACAGATTCCTTTCTAGGACAGGCTTTGGGCTTTGGATTTCCGGTTGTAAATGTATCGCCTCTCAACCCTGGTCTTTGTTCTTTTCCATCCAGAATGCCCTTTCCCGCCTACAGCAGACCTAAAACACCAGCCCCACTTGGAGGGCTCACAGAGACTATAAAACTTTGCCTCGACCCTCAAACACACACACACACACACACACACACACACACACACACACCACATCAGACAGAGAGGAGGGGGAGGGAGGGGAAAAGAGGAGAGGAGAGGACAGAACAGGACTGGACAGGACAAGAGCGAGGATCAGATCTCACTGAAGAGATTCTTGAAGCAAAATCAGAAAAGACCAATCAGGTATAGAGGCCTACACCTGTAAACCCAGCATTCAGGAGTCTGAAGCTGACCTACACAGCAAGACCCTTCACCTTAAAAAGGAGTCTAAAACATAGCCAGGACTGTGAAGACCAGTCATGGAAGGGATGGATAACAAATTAAATAAAACACAAGAGGGCACAGTTCAGAATTGACAGGTGGATGGACCAGCCGCATACCAGGCACACTTCGACAGCCCTGCGGCTGGAGTGGTCTTTGCAAAGAGGTGACCTGGTGTAGGCAGGTAGGAAGATGTGACCGCTTGCTCAGAGGTCGGTTCGTAGTCATCTCTTATGGAGAACATTGGGCTTTGTGTTAGATTGTTCCCCAGAGGTCTCTCCATGCCGGTTTGTGATACTTCTCCAGGTTTCTGTGTGTCTTCTGCTGCACCCCCTGACACTTGGCTATCACAGAGAATCAGTCTCCATGGAGAGCATCTATGACCCCTGCCCAGTCCAACCCAAGTGTCTACTGCCTCTGCCCTCCACCCCAAACCTCGAGCTTTGCTTAGCGATGGTCTCTGTTGCTTTCTAGCTGGTAGGTAGAGGAGGAGTTGATTGGTTAGTTTCAAGTCCTTCATAATATTACCGTGGGGGAAATGAAAGTCAGCCTCACTTTCAGGAGAGTGTGTGATACACTGGGGTGAACTGACTGCACTGCAGTAATCAAGGCTAACCCCCAAAGCCAGCTGACAACTAAAGCCCCAGGGGCCAGGTCTCACACAATCTGCCGATACACTGATTCCCAGAGCCTCGGACTTTGGACCTTGGCAGGGTCCCCACTCGAGCCTGCAATCTGACTTCTGTGTAGCATTAAAGGGAGATCTCTGCAGCTGAGAAAAGCAAGGGCCAGACTATTCAAAAATTGAACCCTGCTCAGAGGACCACTGCTGACATCAGGGGAAGCAGCCATGAGCCTCTCACTAGTCCAGTCTTAGGAGTTAACAGGGTTTGAGACCTCATGACTTGATCAGGGGCAGAGCACTTCTGTGGTGATTTGGTCCTGGGGATGGAACCCAGGACTTCATGCATGGTAAGTACACTCTACCCCTGAAGGTGGCAGTTTCTGTATATGTATGGCCTTCCCTGATGCTGACATGTAAACATCCTTCCTCCTCCCCACTGGCTCTGAATGTAAGATGTTTGTTTACAAAGCATGGTCTCAGAAAGGCCACCATGAGACATAAAGGGCCGCTCACCTCACGTGGCACCCTGCTCAGAGTCTGAGGCTAAGAGGGCTTATTAATGTGGACCAACACCTGAAAGTCAAAGGAAGCACTGGGCAGATGGCTTCGTGGGTTAAGAATGCTTGCTCTGCAGTCACGAAGCCCTGGATTCAAATCACCAGCACACAAAAAAGCTGGGCATGGATGTCTACATCTCTAACTCCAATACCGGGCGTGGGGGAGAGTCAGGCAGATCCTAAGAGCTCACTGGCTAGCTGAAATGACAAGCTTCCGGTTAAATGAAAGACCCTGTATCAAGGCAAAATATCAGACAGTAATAAAGACAAACACCTCACATGTGCATGCCTATATACACAAGCATGTCCCACTACACTCTCTCTCTGTCTCTCTCTCTCTCTTTCACACACACACACACACACACACACACACACACACACACACACACACACATACTGGAAAGAGAAACCTCCTAGGTATACTGTCAAGAAACACCACACTGGAAAATGGTCTGCAGGCCTCAGGCAAGTCCTGTGCAGGGGGCGGTCTTTGTCTTTAATACCATAACCAAGTCATGAGGTCTCTCTTCCTACCCAACCTTCCCTGAGACAAAATCCCTGGCCTGGTGTGGGGGCGGGATCATCTGGCCTGGTGTGGGGGCGGGGTCATCTGGCCTGGTGTTGGGGCGGGGTTATCTGGCCTGGTGTGGGGGTGGGGTCATCTGGCCTGGTCTGGAGGCAGGTGGGAAAGCAAGTCTTTTAAAGATGTATGTGTTCTCTCCCTCCTTCCTGGAATAGCATTTTACATTATTCATCACTATACCACAGCTGAGCAGACCTGGCAGACAGATAACACAGAGGGTGAACTCAGCCACCACTGAAAGAGCAGGATGGCAGACACTCTGGGCCTGAGGTAGCATCTCCTCCAGTGTTTGTTTTTCAAGTCATTAAATACTTAACAGAGAGGGAGCCCCAGTGTTCCAAAACCACTGCTGAGGAAGCATCCATCAGAAATGGAGATAGAACCAGCCTGAAATTGGAGCGTTCCTTTCTGAGGGCAAGATCATGTCCACTGAAAGATAACTTTAAGAACTCTGCCTGACAGGAAACTATGCAGATGAGGCATGCCTTTAGATGTGAGACACTTGGCAGCCTGGCCCTCAGCTAGGTATCAGTCTTCTTGTCTTACATGTAAGGAGCTCAGTGTGGGGTTGGCAAGATGGCTCATCAGGTAAAGGCGCTTGCTGCCAAGCCTATTAACCTAAGTTCAATTCCTGGAACCTACATGGTCAATGGAGAAAACTGACTCCCAGAAGTTGTACTCTGACCTACACACACACACACACACACACACACACACACACACACATTCTCTCTGGATGATGATGATGAAGATAATACCCAATGAGTGTTCTCAGACCCTTTGAAGCACTTGATGAAGGCTGGAATTAGATTCCAAAAGGTGAAGGGATCATAGAAGAAGTGCCCCCTGACTGGCCTCCACTCCACACCTTGCTGAGGGATCACCTTCCGGCTCTCTCCTTTCATGAAGTTCCCTGGCAGAGCCCCAGTTCTTCTCATTGGTGTGGTAGTGGGCCCTGGGCCAGACAGTGGATAGCATGCTCACTGACTACTTCCTCTCTTCTAAGCCCTACTTCAGTTACGTCATGATCACCACAGTCCCCAGGTGACACCCACATCTTCAGGAGTCTCACTGTACTGACCAGAACATGAAGGCCTGGACACGCTGAGTGGCCTGTCCAAGCTACTTGTGTAACAAGTGCCGGAGCCACCTGTAAGCACAGCCAGCTGGAATCCAGGGCCTCCAGGCTTGGCCTCTGGGTGGACAGCTGGGCCTTGTCCCAAGTACAGGTGGCGCTTCAGCCATCTTGGACTCCTGGACCCCACTCTAAAGATGGGAGCAGAATACCTGGCGTCAGCCTGTTTTAACTGGTTTCTGATATTGATGTTTCTGAAATTAAAGCTTAACTGCCCTTTCAAAATGCAACAGAGGCCAGATTTGGGGCCAGGCCTTCTGCAGAGTCACTTTGGCACTTAATTGCTTATTATTTAATTGCTTTATTGGGTAGTAAAAGATAAAGTGATCTACTGCAAAGTTATTAGCAAATTTCAGTTTTAAGGGAATAATTACTGAATTCTCCCTGTCTGGGTTGAGTAATTCCCTCCAAGATGCTCAGGGACATTAAGCATCTTCACCAGGGCTGCTCACAGCTCTGTAATATGCAAATAAAGTAGCTCTGTAATTACCAATAAAATGCTTACTGAAGTGACAAATTTTACTCAGTAGCGAATTGGGGTGGTGGTGGTAGCATTTGTTTTTTTAAGGCTTCTTTAACCTTGTTAGCTGGCACTTGTCTTCGAGCTGTCTCATGGTCATTTAAAAAGACAAGGAAGCCCACGGCCCACATCAGTGGCGAGAAGGCCCTCCTGTGAGCTCTCTCTTCCCACCAGTCCTGCCTGACTTGGTTCTGTGGGGCCACTGTGGATGCACAAGGCAAGCTAGTCAAAGGTTTCTGCATGTGCCAAGCACATGTTTCAGGGCTGATCTTTCCAGATGGACCAAAAGAGACCCATCCTTTGCATCTTGGAGACAACAACACTTGAGCCCAGTTACTGGGCCCTTGCACCTTTCAATAATAGTGTTTAATTAATGCTGCCTCATTCCCAGAGCTATCCAGATCCTCCCAAGGTTTGCTTTTGGTTTTGGGGTTTCTGTTGCTGTGGTCAATACCCTGATGAAGGCAAGTTAATGGAGAGAAGACTTATTAAGCTCCATCATGTGGGAGCTGAGGGTCCCAGCAGCCAGAGCTCAAGGTACCTCATCATGTTGTATTCACGATCAAGAAGCAGTTCTGGGATGCTTGCATTCCACTCCATCTCTCCTTTTTATTCAGTTCAGGGGCCTTCCTGCCCATGATACACGGTTCATGTTCGGGGTGGGGCTTCCCATTTCAGTTCACGCACCAAATAAAAAAACCCTCACAGTCATGCCCAAAGGCCTTTCTGGTCTACACAATCTCTCACTGAGCCTCCCTTTCCCAGATAATTCCAAATCCTGTCACGCAACAATCAACACTAACCATGCTTTGGGCAGCACGGGCTGGATGAAACAAGTCCTGACCTCCATGGCATAAGTAATCAAATTGGAATTCTTACTTGCTAGTATTCTGTGTCTAGCTTAGGTTAGGGGGCACTTGGCGAAAAAGAAAGCCGAGGAAACAGCCACCTCGTCAAGCACTGCAGGCCTGTCACCATGCTGGAAGAAACAGGAAGCACTCGTCACCCTAGAATGACGGCTACTTCCCTCACACATCATTGGCTGGAACTGTTCCCATGACTCCACCTAAGCACGTTGGGTCAAGAAGTGAAATTCCACCCTGTGCCCGGAAGGAGAAGCAGAAGTGTAATGCAGTAGTACCAATGACTACCACAGCGTGGGCTTTAAAAGGAGAATAAAAACCCGCAAGACAGTTTAGTGGGTGAAAGAGCTCGCGGGGCCAGCCCCGGTGACATCTGTTCAAGCTCGGGACCCACACAAAGGCGGAAGGAGAGAAACCAACCCTGTAAAGTTGTTTTCTGTCCTCCATACACTATCCCTACATACACACACACACACACACACACACCACAACACACACACACACCTTTAAAATTGAGTAGGAATGAAGTCCTTTGCTGGGGTAGTGTGAGGAGACTGAGCATGCGCACATGCAGCAAGTTCCACACAGCATCTCGGCTAAGCAATGTTGATTGGTACCGGATGCTCAATGCATGCTTATCGACAAGCATCTAGGTAACTCCAAGTGCTCTCTTTCTCTGCTGCCTTTTTCACTCTTCCTTCCATACTTACTTTCTGGGTCCCTATTAATTGTGGTGAGAAGAGAAAGCCTTCAAATAATGAATGATGGTCGAACCAAGCACTGAGCAGAGGTGATTCAGAAGGAAGGAAGATGTCGACAAAGGTCGGGAAAGACCATGTGCATAGTCAGCAATGGGGGACAAATGCCATAGAGAAGGTCATTGTGGATACTATCAACCTTCAGTAGAGGGTCTCTTCAATACATGAGAAAGGGACCTTCATTCTAAAATCAATGCACCAAACAGGAAAATTCCCTGATATGCCTTGCACATAACTCTGAACTAGGAAAATTTCCTTGGGAAATGAGTCAGACTTGGATGAGCAGACACTTAGTTCTGAGCACTGGGAGATGGCTTGGTGGATACGAACGTCTGCTGTTCAAGCATGAGATCCCGAGTTCAAATCCCCAGTACCCATGTGAAAACCAAGTGACCCTCTTGTAACTCCAGCACCGAGAAGAGTGGAAACCAGGGATTCCCAGTTAGAGTAACCCCCAAGCAGTGAGCTACAGCTTCAGTGAGACCCTGTCTCTAGGGACAAGGCAGACAGTAGTAGATAAGTGAACCTGATGTCCTCTCCTGCTGACTCATGCATGTGATCACAGTCATGTGCCGCCATTACCCCCAGTCTTAAGACAAAGGTGAGAGAGATAGAAAGCTTTATCTGAGACCCAGCTCCCTGCTGTGGCCTACACCTCCTGACTGAAGTCCTGAGTACCCTCCAAAGTCCCAGGACATCCTCCCCAGAGCACAGAACCTAACCTCTCTCTCTTTCTGTTGCTAAAGGCTGCCTTTCTGGGTGACCACATTTGCCCCCGGGATAAGTCTTTTCCCTTCTATTTGCATTAGTAACTGCTCTAAGTCCCACGAGGCCTTGGAGCCCTGCCAGCCACATCCTCTCACACTGGTCCAATTGTTTGTGGCAAATGCCTTGCTTTTGAACTCTGGACCTCTGAGAGGAAACAGTTTCAATAGGAAAAACTCGGAACTCTCCCAGGCCCTGCCATCTGGGCGTCTGGAATGGAGCTTCCAGGATATATGGCTCTTTTGAAGGAAGCCCATTCAATTGATGATTGTATTCTCATTTAATATGCCTGGGAGTGGTCTTGTATACTGGCCAGTGGAGGGTTTTTTTTTTTTTTTTTTCATTCAACAAACACTTACTGATCTCCTACTGTGACTGAGATACTGAGACGGATGGGAAGGGGGGAAGATGGGGAAAGCAGAGACCTTATTTCCTTACTATTTATTTATTTACTTGGTACTCAGGCTGGCCATGAACTCACTAGGTTGTCAAGGATAAACTAGAACTTCTTCTCCTCCTGTCTCCACTTCTGGAGTGCTGGGATTACAGATGTGTGCCCCACATTTTATTTAATTGCTGCTTTTAGTGGGTTTGGAAAAAGAACATGAAGAATAAAATTATCTTTAATGGGCTGAAGAGATAGCTCAGCAATTAAAGAACACTTGTTCCCTTTGCAGAGAACCCAGGTTCGATTCCCAGCACGCACACAGTGGTCCACAGCCTTCTGTAACTCCAGTGGCAGCCGACCCAAAGCCCTCTTCTGACCTCCGCAAGAACCAGTCACACACATAGTGCACACACATCCATGCAGATGAAAACTGATACCCATAAAAATAACATAAGTAAATGTAAAAAATATTTTTAAAGTTATTGTTAAATAACTTCCTTGGTGCCCTGTGTAGGGCACAAGATGAGTGCAAAGGAGTTTCTGGCTCTGAAATGTAGAAGGTACCAGAATGTTAAGGAATGACTTTTGAGGATAAGAGATATTTCTCAGCTCTCCTCTGGGCTCCACAGCCACCTATGACAGAGGCTGGTAAAGCAGTGTCCACTGCCTAAGCCCCTCCCCCACGGTGATCAAGGACATGAGGACTCATCCCAATCCCTTGACTCAGGTCCTTGGATAGCTCCTGGCAACTCAGGCCACCACGAATGCCACACAAGGAACCTTGCTCGATCCTTCTGGGGCTGCGTTGACTTTTCCCTCATTTGTCTCTGAGTGAGTTAGGTATGTTGGAGATGGAGACCCCTTTCTGGGAGACTCAAAAGTCAGACTTGCCTGGGACCTCTATCTGCTTTGGTTCTCTGGCTCAATAAGAGAGGCTGGGCAGACACAAGTGACCTCCCTTGGCAGTGTGCAGATGATATTTCATGTTGGCCTTGGGGTTAAGGATTGGGAACAGGCGGAGAATCACAGGAACCTGTCTCTGTATTGAACTCATTCCCACCCAACTGGTCTCTCTCAATTATCACATTTCCTCCACCCCACCCCACCAATATTCACAGCTCTCCACCCTAAACCCAAGAGGAGCGCCAGTCACCTCCTTGGCCTTGATCCAGTCAGAGCTTAGACATCGACCCCACTTTACAGAAGAAGCCAGTAGGCTAAAGCAGCAGGCCTATCCAAGCTGTGTCAGAATAACCACATACATCAGAGGACAGCTAAGGTGACTCAATACAAGGTCATGAAATTGCTTAAAATATGGGGGTTTCTTTAAAAGATACATTTTCTTTTATAAGTTGATTGCCCAGCCGTAAAGTCTGAACTTTGCAAATGCAACACTGTTGTCATGTCAACGGGTGGGGCATCTCTAGTA
Source organism: Mastomys natalensis (assembly GCA_021653895.1). Classification (NCBI taxonomy): domain Eukaryota; kingdom Metazoa; phylum Chordata; class Mammalia; order Rodentia; family Muridae; genus Mastomys; species Mastomys natalensis. The sequence goes on from JAJTUV010001666.1 coordinate 367,228, forward strand.
CTAGATCCCTTCCTCAGTCATCTTGGAATCTGACCTCCTCCTGCCCCAAGCTATCTCACCCTCCTACCAGGAAAGAAGGAGCCCAGGGACTCAGGGTCCATAAAGAGAAGATTCCAGAATCCAAGGCTCCATGCCTTTCCCCTCTGACTTTTGCTCAGCCTTGTATCCTTAGGGGAAGTCCCTGGCCTCCCTTGGGTGCCCCTCCTAACCTAAGAGCACTTATCTTTATCATGGGCAGGCTGGGGGTGGGGTGGGGGTGGAGAGGCTAATGAACAGTCTGCCAAGGACTTTGAAGATGAAAAGCAGCCTTCAAGTGTAGCCTATTATCCCTCAGCATCACTGGAGATAATGAGATCCTGGCTCCTAGAATCAGGTAGAAAGGAGAACCAGTAAGGGCAGGGAGGGGTTGGGTGCTCTCTCCTTCACCTTCCCTGGCAGATCCACAGGCTGAAAGCGCATGACCTGAGTGTGACCTGGGTCCCTGTTATACCCACCCACCAGCAGCCTGAGTTTCTACAAGGAGGCCCAGCATCCACAGGGTCCTGATGTAAGTGGAGGAGTGGGAAGGGGCAGTGGGAGGTCTAGGCCACGCTGACTCCATAATATCTTTAGCATTGAGCCCAGAGCCTGGTACCAATCCAAGTGACCTAGGACTATCTGGAGACAGAGAAGCTGCCTCTGGTCTGATTTTCTGGGGCTCTAGGACTTTAGGTCTGTCTCAGATTAGCACAAATAGCAAGGACAATCCCTCTGGAACCTCAAGAGTTTCCAATGACCATATATCTGTATCTCTGTCTTAACACACACACATATACACTTACATACACATATACACATATACATATATGTACGCACACATACAAATATACAAGCAAATACACACATTCACACATACACATATATACACATACACACATGCACATACACATGTATAAAAACACATATACATACATACACACATTCACACATACACACACATACCCATACATACACATATACACACATACATATACACACATACACACATGTACACACACCACACACACCTGAAGCCCTGCACAAGGTTGGATAGGGCAGCTGGAGCTCTGACAGAAGTCCTTCTCTTCTGTCCCACCCCTACTGGTACCTCCAGGATCAATCTCATTTGCCTCTGGACTTCCAGGCCTGCCAGCCACTGGGGTAAAGTCATAATAGATGCAAACTCAACAGTCTTGAAATTAACTGGTAAAGTTATTAGATTAAGGGGACCTTGGCCAAGTCCCATCAAAGCTTAACACCCTGGATGGGCATGGAGTTCATTTGGTCTAGCATGCAGGAAGCTCTGGGTTCTGTCCACAGTACTGCATAAACTGAGTGTGGCATCACAGCATCCAGAAGGCAGAGGCAGGAGGATTAGAAGTTCAAGGTGACCCTCAGTTATATAGTGAGCTCAGTGCTAACCTGGGCTAATGAGATCTGGTCCAAAACAACAACCATGCCTAACACTTGGCTCAATCTTTGCTGCTGGGACAAGCTGGTTTCTCTGCCTGATTTCTTCCCTGTAAAACAGGAGCCACAACTGGGCTTTTCTAGGAGCAAAGAGTCTGGGATACCATCTCACTCTGTACTTAATAAAGGCTGCATTTGGTTCTTATTATTTGGCTGTGACTGTGATCTTTATTAAACAGATATCACTCTCTCTGCTTCTCTGCCATCTGGAAGGCCTTTTGCCTCTTCACAGAGAAGGGACATGGGGAACTAAGTGGCATTTGGACAGTGGCAAAGACTAATACACATTAGCACCCTAACAGCTCATGACATATGATCCTTACCACAGGTTTGAAACCCAACAGGGCATGTGGGCACTGCATTCCCCATTTACAGATGAGAAAGAGGAGCACAGCAGGTAGGGAGTGATCCTCAGAGACAATTGAGGTGGGCAGCACACAATCACTGTGGCAGTCTGGAGAAATGTTCTGAATCTGAAGTGGCTGGCACTGGGCTACCAGGATGTAGAAGTCAGAGTTGTTCCCACCCTGTAAGAACCAGTCTAGCAAACAGACAAACTGGGAAACAATAAATTAACATCACAACTTGTCAAGACTACAAGGATGAAAGGCAAAGTTTTATCATCGTGAGTAAAAAACAATTCTAATGAGGATGGTTTGAGCAGAACTCCCAAAGAGAGGAACCTTTGCTTCTGGCTGGCTGGCCACTCATTCTTAAGTGTAAGTGACCAAAGGGTCCCAGTTCAGAAGCAACAAGTGGCAAGGAAGCGGGGATTAGAAGACAGAGTGGAGCCCTCAGGGAGACTCTGGAGAAGGAGAAGGCTCAAAACTATGGGGAGGACTTGCCAGAGATAAGAATGTGGGTTGCAACTTCCAGGAACTTTGCTGAAAACTCAGAGTTGGGCTGGGAGGACTGCTCAGATATTCCTGGTGACAGAGAGGAAGGATGTGTGGCGGCTGCAGCTCCTAGAGATGGGCAAGGATTTGAAGCTGGCAAGGCTGAAAAATGGGAATCATCTGTCCCTGACAGGAGGATGCAGGAAGCAGGTAGAGCCCCAAACAGAGCAGACAGAGAAAGGGTCGGGCAAGTGTTCTCCAAGAGAGCACTTCTTCCACCTGTCAGGCTTTAGGCCCCTTCCTGCCTCCCCTTTCTCTCTCTCTCTCTCTCTCTCTCTCTCTCTCTCTCTCTCTCTCTCTCTCTCTCTCTCTCTCTCTCTCTCGGTGTGTATGTGTGTGTGCAAGCATGTGCACCCATCCAAGTGTCTGTGAGTGGAGGCCAGAGGTCATGGTTAGTTGTGTTCCTCTATCATTCTCTGTTTTGTTTTGTTTTGTTTCTGAGGCAGGATTTCTGTCTTGGTTAGGTTTTCTATTCCTGTGATAAACACCCTGACCCAAAAAAACTTGGAGAGGAATACATTTCTTTCACTCCAGATCACACTTCCAGATCACCCTTCCAGATCACAGTCCATCACTGAAGGAAATTGGGGCAGGAACTCAAGGCAGGAACCTGGAGGCAGGAAATGATGTCTAAGCTACAGAGGAGTGCTGCTGGCTTGCTCCTCAGACTTGCTCAGCCTGCTTCCTTATACCACCTAGGACCAGCAGCCCAACAGTGCTACCATATACCACAGTGATTTGGGCCTACACACATCAATCATTAATCAAGAAAATGTACCACAGACTTGCCCACAGGGCATAGCCTATTGGGACATTTTCTCAGCTGAGAGTCCTTCTTCCCACATCTTGCATCATGTTGGCATAAAACTAACCAGGACATGGGGGCTGGAGAGACGGTTCAGGGGTTAAGAGCACTGACTGCTCTTCCAGAGGTGCTAAGTTTGATTCTCAGCAACCACATGGTGGCTCACAACCATCTGTAATGGGATCCAATGCCCTCTTTTGATGTGGCTGAAGACAGCTACGGTGTACTCATATAAATAAAATAAATCTAAAACAAACAAACAAACAAACAAAAAACTAACCAGGACAATCTTTCACTGGAACTGGAGCTCACCCACTGACTAGACTGACTAACCCTTCTATCCCCACCCCAACCCAGTGTTAAGATTACTACCTCAACCAGATTTCTATTGTAGATCTTGGGGATCTGAACTCAGGTCCTCATCAGCTCCTGAGTCTCTACCACAGACTCCACACTCTACTCTGCTCAGAAGTGAGACACGCACTATCCGTCCATGTTGGCCTGAAACAGGCAGGTGTGACCAGGTTTGGGAAGCAGAGTATGTTTCTAAAGGAAGCCCCTTTGGAGCTGAGGAGGAACCAAAGAGAAAAATGTGTTCCCAGCAGAAGACTCCCTACCTGTCTGCCCATGACTGCGGTGTAACACCCTCTCCAGTCTATCACTTGGCTGAGGTAAGTACCACTGGGCTAAACAAATGGACGGGTATTGGGATCTGAACCACCACACAGACCACCAGAGCTGCTGGCATGGGTGGGCCCTGTAGGTCTTTGGAGGCCATGAGCTTTTTAGTGAGTAGGTGGCATGTGTAGGCAGTGGCCTCAGGTCTCTGCTTCTTCCATGGCTGTCTTTAGTTTCTTCCTTGTTGCTGTAATAAAACCATGGACAAACACAACTTAGAGGAGACATGATCTGTGGTGGCTCACAGTTCTAGGTTACAGTCCAACCTGGAGGATGTCAAGTTAGCAGGAACTTGAAGAGAAGGAACGCCCACATGTTCGTCCTTGGTTTGCTCTCTCTACTCTTACACAGTTCAGAGCCCAGCCTGTGAAATACTGCTGCCCACATTCAGGGTGGACCATCCCACCTCATAAGCAATCTTCATAGGCATGGCCACAGGCTAGCCTAATCTAGACAGTTCTTCATTAAGTTCCTCTTCCCAAGTGATTCTGGGTTGTGTCATGTTGACAATTAAAGCTAACCATCTGATAGCCTGCTGTGCGCAGAGCTTAGAAAAGTCGCATCCCTGCTAGATCACCTGGTGTTAAGTAACTGGGAGAGAATGGATGATATGTTAGAGCCCCATAAGAACTGCCTGTGACTTTTTTTTTTTTTTTTTTTTTTTTTGAGACAATGTGTCATGTAGCCCAGGCTAGCCTCAAGCTCAGTACACTGCTGTGATACTCAGGTGGCATACTTCCCCTCCATAGTTCAGTGCTATTGGAACTATACAGGGCCCAGGTAATATCCTTGCAAGATCCTTAATATCTAACACACTGAGATCCCCAGAAAGTCTGCCTCAGTAGTGAAGAAGACTGCAACAAATGCAGCTGCAAGAGAACCAAGCTTATAACAAGTGTAGCTGCAAGGGAATCCTTCATGAAGGCCATGGCTGTGGGAAAAGGGCCTCGGTGGAGGAGTCCTGGAGGCTTCCAGTTGGCGGGTCCCACATACAGGAGAAAGGTCTGGAGTTCCAAAGGCTGGAAGCTTTGGCAACGGCAGGCCCCAATGATACGAGGAAGTCCTTGGTTTCAAAAGGGTTTATTTTCATGGCGGTGGTAGATGGATCTCGATGTAACCCCCCACCCCCCCACCCCACCCCCATCTCTCCCCCACCCCCCACCCCCACCAGACCTGAGTTAAATAGGGAGGGAGAAAGGGGGAGGTTCTAGGGAAGGTTTAATTGGCTCTGCCCTCTGGCCTTCATTAGTATGTAAATCTCTCTAGAGCCTGAGGCCAATACTCACACCCTCTACCTGTGCACTTTGGGAGGAGCTGTAATGGCCTACATGAATGAACAATGTAGGTCCATGGAGATTAGGCTGCTTTTCAGGACCCTGGGTTCTGGGATGTGGCCGAACTCCTGCCGTTTCTCCCTTGGAGTCTCGGGGTTCCAGGCCCATGCCCAGCCAAGAACCAAGATACCCTTACGCGGTCCCATACATGGCCACTGAGTGACATGGGGAAAACGAGGCCTTTAGAAGAGGAATCTGTCCTCTTCCTAGATGTGTGAAGTTTATCTATTCTGGCTTTCCCAGTTTGCCTCTTTCTATTAATTCTGTCTCAAAAACAAAAAGTTTAATAAATATTAGTTTTTCCTAGACCTTTTTAGGTTTGTAGAAAAAGTGAGTTAGGTCTCCTGAGATGGTTCAGTGAGTAAGGGCTTTTCCTGCACAAGCCTGGTAACCTGAGTTCTGTCTCCAGAACCCACGCACAGATAGGAGAGGAATACCTCCACGGGGCTGTCCTCTGACCTCTGAAACCCTGCTGTGAAATAAAAACTCCCTTTAGTAATACATTTAAAAAAAACTGTTTATCCTATGTGTATGGGTGAGTTTTTTGCCTTTATGTATATGCGCCACCTGCATGCCTGGCACTTATGGAGGTCAGAAGAGGGCATTCTGTCCTTTGAAAGTGGAATTAGGGACGGTTATGAGCCACCATGTTGGTGCTAGGTCTCAAAGCCAGGTCCTCTACAAGAGGAGTACAGGGTCTAAACCCCTGAGCCAACTCTCCAGCCCCTATATTTTTTTAATTAAAAGCTAAACTGAGTAGAAGATTCAGAGGCTACCCTGAAACTCCCCCATACCCCTTATCTCATTATCAACGTCTCCTAGTCTTTGTGCTTTGGTCTGTCGGTTAACACGGACACGCCATTATCATCTGAGCCCATGATTTACACAGGAGTTATACATTCTCTGACTCCTTTTGGAAATACTTCTATGGGCTTGACAAATGTGTGGCACATTCTATTATTTGACAAGCACATGACATACATTGGTACCTTACTATATGGTTGAGACAGCTGTCACAATTTCCCACGAGGCAAGCTTATTACCCTAACGTATCCCCTATGCTCTGCCCCTTCCCTCCTCTTCCTCTGCAACAGCAATCACCATCCACCATTTTGCCTTCTCTGATCACTATGTGTAGCTCTTTCAGACCCAGGGCCACCTTCAGTAATTTGCATTTTTGAGTATTTTGCCTGTCTTTTCAGGGCTGAGTGGTATATATCCTTTTCACCCCTGAATAGCATCCCATGAGTTGTAGGTACCACAGCGTAGCCATTTGCATCTTGAAGGACATCCATCCTGTTTCCAAGGTTGGGAAGCTCTAAATACATGAAAAGGAAAGTTGCTAGGCATGTCTGTGTGCAGATTTCTAGAACACAAGCTTTCAACTCGTTTGGCTGATGATTGAGCATCACCATGTTGCTTGGGTTTGTTTCTATGACGGAGGGAGTAGAACCTGGGCCTCACACACACTAGGTAAGCCCTGGTCATTGAGATATATCGCGGCTCTATCTGAGTGTTCTTCGAAGGATAAACTCTCACCATCTCCCAGTCTCACCGAAGAGTTCTTGGGAGGCAAAGGCTGTGTCTTGCTTTTCTACATCTCTAAGATTTACATGTAGTAGGTCCTTAGTAAACATCTGCCAACATGGAAGATGCAAATAGATGCCAGATTTTTCAAGGCACTTCAGATTCCCTGTCACTTTGTCCCTTACAACAAAGGTGACTTAATACAAACACAGTCAGGAAAAGATTGAAAATGCTTTCTGTGTTAAAACATGTCACTGACGGGCTGATTTGAAAGTCCTCTGCCAGATGGGAGTCTGGATACTCAGCTGATGGGTACCACCAAGGCCTCTGTGACCTTAGTTGTTTCCATATGGGGCTCTGATTCTTTCCTAAGCAATTAAGCACAGGGGTTGAACCAGTACAATTCCAAGTTCCTTCAAAGGGGGAGATACCAGGGGATCATGAGCCAAGGAGCCTCCTCCACTGCTCTCTTGGGTAGACAGGGGCAGAGGAAGAAGTTGGGCCCTGAACAGGAAGGAAGAATGTAGGAGCCCTCCCCCACCTTGTGGGGATGATACTTTTGTTCCTTTCATGTTCCTAGCCCATCCATTTTAGCCTATTAATCCTATAACATCCAACATCCTCTGAACTTACTGAAGGCCAGGCTGGACACTGTGTCCCTAATGGATTCACACCTACTGGCTCCCCCACCCTCTGTTTGCGTGTGTGTGTGTGTGTGTGTGTGTGTGTGTGCCCTAATATCTAGAGTATCATTACTTAAAGACCATTCACCTTGTTTTGGGGGCGGGATCTCTCACTAGGACTTGGGGCCTATTGATTAGGGTAGACTGTCTGGCCAATAAACTATAGGGACTTTCCTTTCTCTATTTCCCCAGTGTTAGCATTACAGGCATGTGCCACCCACAGTTGGCATTTAACACGTGCAGGTATCACAAGTTTACATGGCATGCACTTTATCTAAGTAAAGTGCCTCAGCCCTGCATTGGTTTAGTCCCTGCCTTGGCTTACATGTTTTACTGAGTGCATCCCCTCCACCCAGGGCTGCTTTAGAACTCCAGTAGTGAACAAGGCTGAGGCACTGGCCTTGCGGGGTTGACCCTCCAGGGCCCAGGACAGACAGCTAATTGGAGGGAGTTCCGTGGTTCATCGGAAATGACGTCACAAGGTGTTCGGCTGAGTGAGTGGGAGGAGGGTCACGAGTGGGGAGACAGACTGAGGCAGACTTGGGTCTTCAATGAGTGGCCAGGGTAGGCCTTGCTCAGAGCTGAGGTGTCCACTGGAATGCGGTGGAAGTGGGAGGAAGGGAGGGAGGGAGGGAGGAAGGGAGGGAGGGAGGATGCACACATTAGCTCAGTGCGTTTGAGGAAAGAACCTTACAAATTGGGATGAACCAATACAAAGGTCTGTGGGGAGGGCTATGTCCAGCACACAGGGATGAGCCAGTCATGGGAGCAGAGGACACCAGGACAAGTCCAAAGGGCCTGCCGGACCACATAAGGAGTGAACTTTTCTCAGATAGAATGGGGAAGCCAGTGCAGGGACTGGAGCAGCTCGGAGGCATGATGCCCACAACCTCCATGAGAAGCAGACTTAGTGTGGAGGCCAGGAAGACACACGGGGCTGTTAGAGTCACTAGTTATCCCGTGGGCCTGACACTGCTGCTTCGTGATACTCACTGTAATCTTGACCTGGAAGCTATAACCTAGACCCTGTGGCCAGGGCAGGCAGCCCTTGGTGACCAGGGGACACCAAGGAAGTAACCAGGAAGCAGATAGAGATGATGCTGGCACAGCTTGCCTTCTCTTCTCTCTGCAGCCATGGAATAGTGATGGCCACATTTAGAATGAGTCTCTTTCCTCAGGGTCCTCCAAAGTCTAGAATTTGCCTCACAGACATGTCCAGAGGTTTGTCTTCCTGCTGATTCTGGATCCCCGTTAAATTGACAATCAGTATAAACCTTTACCCACGGTTACTTCCTAGAGGAGGGACATACAGATGTCCAGCTGCATAAGGGTAGGACACCCTGAGTGAGGTCATCACATACAAACAAGGACACCTGGGTCGCACAGAAGAGAAGTGAGTTTTCTGACCAAGGAGGTCCTGCAAAGACATCATAGAAGAAAAGGGTCTTGAACTGGAGGAATAGAGGGGTCTTCCCGCCTAGTAGAGTCCAGGGATGTGAAAGGACCTGGCTGGTGGCTACGGGGACCCATAGGAGGGTTTCAAGCTGGAAAGTGGAAGTGCCTACTTTGTTCAGAGGTCACCCTGGCTGAGAGAGCAGTACCCAGAGGGATGGCTCCAGGCTGGGGCTTGAGTGGGCAGGATTCCAGCTTTCCCCCATATCCACTTCTGCTCCGAGAAGGGCAGCTAGGAGTGGGAAGCTACTGAGGGTGGGAGTTTGGGTCAGGCTGAGCCAGCTGGCTGCCTGCTCCCCTCCCCAAGCCCACAGCCCCTGGGAGACCCCAGACTTGTTTGTTTTCCCTATAAAGGGGGGGGGAGCCGTGCCCTTTGTGGGATTTCTGCTTGGGATGGGGAGGAGATGTCTCCATGGGCTGTGCCTGGATTTCTAGCTATTGACACAGACTCTGACAATGAAAGCAAAGGCCAGGAGAGGCAGAGACAAGGTGGCTGATTAAAATGTTCTTCCAGGGGGTTGCTCAGCCCTGCCTAGGAAGGTTGGCTGGAAAACCTGAGATGGAGCTCTTTTCTGGAGCTGGGAACCGGGGGTGGGGGTGGGGGGGTGGAAGGGGGTGGGGGGGAATGGCACTGAGATACAGGTGGTGCCTTAAACATTCTTGGGTAGTTTTTGTAACCCACCCCAACCCCTGAAACCCGTGCTTTCGTTTTGCTCCTCCATAGTAACCAAGGTCACACATAGAACCACAACTCTGATGTTCAGTTTTCTGTTTCTAAAATGAGGGTGCCACTTGTTGGGGTTTTAGAGCAGGTCCTCCAGAAAAGACTTAAGGTAGAGCAGGGCTGCCACGGAAATAAGGACATGCAGTCAAATAAAAAATGTTAAATAAATGGGTTTGTTTGTTTCTTGGTTTAGTATGAATTTGTCCCAGGCAATATTTGAGATATTGTCATGCTAAATAAGAGCTAATCATTATTTAAAGGAATTTTGACCAAAGTAGAGGCCCTGCCTTTTGATTTGCTAAACCTGGGCAAAGCAAAGTATAGAAGGTTTACTGTGTGCCATTTCAGAAAGCTGGATTGGGGGAGGGGAAGATTGGTGAAGTCACACAGAGGCCTCCCACTGGGAGCTCTATTGGCTTTCCCAGTCACTCTAACCATGGAGAGGTTACAGTCCTGTCTATGTGCACCCTGGCCTGCAGTCCCTGGGTGCTGGCTTTCCTGAGCAGGGGACAAGAGCTTGGATGAAGCAGCTGTCTTCTACGGAAGGCTGTTCCTGGGGTCTCTGGTCCAGCGGTGCTGCAAAGCAACAACTCTGCAACCTTGGCCCTGATGCCCTGCAGTCTCCCGTGAGGTGGTTGTGCAAATATGTCCAAACCCAATCCTGACACCCACCCAGTTGTTATTGATTTTAATAGTGTGTGAACACAGGCCAAGTTGCTTAGCCAATAGCAGACCAGGGCCAAGGCATATGCTTCTGAGGGCTCTCAGCAACCTTTGGGGAGACCTTCCTATTGTGTACATTGACATTTCCTCTATGGGTCTGAGTTCCCAGTCCCCAAGTGTTGATGAGCCCATGCGTCCATCCTCACCAGCCTGCAGCCCTGTGCTTCTGGCAATACTATCAGGAGGTCTCTGAGACTTGTGTGTGTGTGTGTGTGTGTGTGTGTGTGTGTTTCGCGCGCTCGAGCGCTCGAGCCCTTCCAAATAAATTAAATGTACTTTTTAAAATAGTTTAAAAAAAAATATGGAAAGATGATATATTCTCTCTTGGTGAATAATGTGCTTGAAGAAGCAAAATTGTATGAGGCCAGGCACCAGGTTCAGAAACTGAGTCCATTCCTCCAGTTTGAAACAGACTATGCTGACAGAAGGCTAGAAGAGAGGGCTAGGGCCGTGATCTCCAGGAACTGATCCTTTGTTGTTGTTGTTGTTTTTCGAGACAGGGTTTCTCTGTGTAGCCCTGGCTGTTCTGGAACTCACTCTGTAGACCAGGCTGGCCTCGAACTGCTGGGATTAAAGTGTGCACCACCACTGCCCGGCTCCAGGAACTGATCTTAAAATGCCAGAGAACCCATCCATCAAAGGAGGAGGATACCTCTATTATCTTAACTGTAGTAAAAAAAACATAGTACATAAAATCGGCCACTGTTAAATGTACAAAGAATAGTGTAACTATACACACGCCACACAGCTAATTTTCAGACTTCTTCATCTTGCCAAGCTGAAACTCTGGAGCCCTAAGCACCCCTCGGCGTGTCGCTCCCCAGCGCGGCAACCAGCATTCCCCTTTCTCTTTCTCTGACTACTTTAGGAGCCCATTAAGGCCGATTCATAAAACATTTGCCTATGACTGCCTTCCCCTCCGTGTCAGCCTCTCAAGACTCATCCACACTGTAGCGCATGCGTGCCTGGATTTCTTTCTTTTTAAAGGCTGGATAACCTCTCCTCATATATATGGATCACATGTTCTTTTTCAGGCTGCTTCCACCTCTTGCTTTAGCCGAGCAATGCCCGGCAATGCCGCAATAGCCCACGAAATAGCCAAGCACTGTCTCTTTCAGATTCTGTTTTCAATTCTTTTGGGTAGACACAAAAGAAGTAGGACTGCCCTGTCCCATGGTAATTCTATTTTTTTTTTTTTTTTTTAACATCTTAAGGAACCACCACTGCCGGCCAGGGCAGTGGTGGCGCATGCCTTTAATCCCAGCACTTGGGAGGCAGAGGCAGGTCGATTTCTGAGTTCAAGGCCAGCCTGGTCTACAGAGTGAGTTCCAGGACAGCCAGGGCTACACAGAGAAACCCTGTCTCAACAAACCAAACCAAAAAAAAAAAAAAAAAAAAAAAAAAGGAACCACCACGCCGACCTCAGGGCACTCACCCAACTTCACAGTCCCACCAACAGCACACAAGGCTCTCTGCACAGACACAGTGACACTTGCCATTTTTCTGTTAGACTTAAAGCATATTTTATTTATTATTTATTTATTTATTAGCGTGAGTGTGTGTGTGTGTGTGTGTGTGTGTGTGTGTGATGGGAACAGCACACATTTGTAGGCCAAAGGACAGTGTCACAGAATTAATTCCCTCCTGTGTCTGTGGCTTTCAGCAACTGAAGTCAGGTCTCAGGCTTGTGCACCAATTACCTTTGCCCTCTGAGCTATCTTGCTGGTCCCTCCTTAGTTTTTTGTTTATTACTTTAAAGTAATTTTTTTTTTTCTGAGATAGGGTTTAGATATACAGCCCTGGCTAGCCTGGAACTCATTTTGATCAAAATTTAGATTCAAATTCACAGAGATCAGCTTGTCTCTGCCTCCCACCAATGATGGAATCAAAGACGTGGGCCGCTAGTCCAGGCCTCCTTTTTTCTTTTTTTTTTAAATTGCGTTCATTTATTGACTTGCTCGTATGTTCCTGTTGGTGCTCCATTATTGGGTTGGGGTGGATGATGAAGCCAGGAGGTCAAGGGTATTAGGGGATGTAACAGAAAGTACCAGGCCGAACAGAGCACTGTTTCACTAGGTCTTTTGTAATGAGGAGGCAGGATGCTGCTGAGTGGGATTGTGCAGTGGTTATGGGCACCAGCTCTGTAACTACACGGCCGGCCGTGTATAAACCCTGGTCTCCCACAGAGATCACTCCAGCCTAGGTCTTTCTTCAACCTCTTCTGTCAAAGGTGAGAGAGAAGGCTGGCTCCTCTATGGAATCCATGGCTTTACCTCTGTAGGCCACCCAGCCATTTCATATCTTATCTGAGCTTGGCCTGCCTTAGTGAATTTGGGAGGCAAAGGTTCAAGGCCAGGCTTGGCTCTAAGAGATCCTATCTCAAAACAAAACAAACCCTGAGGCTGGAGACCGACTCAGTGGTTAAAAGTGCTCACTGTTCTTACAGAGGAGTGGAGTTCAAGCCCCAGTCCCCACAGCAGGCAGCCCACAGCTACCTGTAAACCCCTGTTCCGTGGAGCTGATGACCTCGCCTGATCCTCACAGACACCTGCACACAAGTGGCATACACACCTCGAATGTGCACACTCACAAAGACTCATGATAAAAACAAAGGACCCTGAGCTGGAGCTCTTCTCCAGCAATAGTTCTGGGGTGAGTGGTACCCCCACTTCCCTATCAACAGTTCCAGGAGTGAAGGTTCAGGACCCTCCCTTGTTACACAGGAGTTGGTGCTCTGCTGCTGCTGAATTCAAACAAGCAGACTCCTTATGTGTGAAGAGAGCAGAAGGACCGATGATCACCCAGGACTCATGCCCACTCGTGGAACTACAGCCCTGCTCTCTGAATTCAGCAGTCACATCAAGAACCCCTGTACTGATGCTAGGAAGTTCAGAAACCCTAAAACTTTTTTTTTTAAGTACCAGGAATCCACCTGGACCCCCCAAAAGAACTTTAAGAGAAGTTAACCTGCATGACAAGATAAAAACCAGAGCTATTCTCATAGAAGATGTGTGTGTATGTGTGTGTGGGGGGGTGTCTCTGAGGTCACAATCTCTACTTCCCCATCTTCTCCCTGCCCTATCATCTTTTGAAGGTCCCAGGACTTCCCCGGAGCTCTGTTTGGAAACCCTGACTGGTTTACGGAAAGAATCAGTTTCAGTGCCAGAGGACCTGACTTTCGCCACCATGCTCCCCCAACCATGGAGGGCTAGACCCTCGGACAACAAGCCAAGAACAATGTCCTCCCTCCTTACCTTGCGTTTGTCTTCATTTTGTCATGGCAACACAAAGTAACTACTATAAAGTATGCAAGTCACCTAGCTTCAGTACTGTTAGGGTTAAAAGCCGTATCATTTCTTGCTGTGGTGGCTTTTCTTGGCACTGTAGTATGCTTAGAAGCCTTCACTCTGACTACCCGAGTTTGATTCCTAGGACCTACAGTGTGGAAGGAAAGAACTGATTCCCAAAAGTTGTCCTCTAACCTCCACACACACACACACACACACATAACACACACACACACACACACACACACACACACACACACACACACACTAACAAAGAAATGGTGAGAGAAAATAAACAAATTACTACTACTAATAAAACTCACAACCCAGATAACAGTGCGCCCCTATTCTTGAGTTATGACAACAGAAATTGTCCCTAGAGGGCAAAATCACCCTCAGTTGAGAACCAGCAGGTACGAAAACCTGATAAGCAATCAAACTGTCCGCTGTGTATGCGAGACAAACACATTTGTAAATCCACTAATAAAAGGAAAGAAAGAGAGTAGAACTGGAAGGGGAAAAAAGCTGTCAGGCAAATACCCTCTTCTCTTCCTCCAGCTGCAGCTCAGTCCCACCATCACAGAGCATGTGCACCGGGTCAGAATTCTGCACCAGCCTTCATCTAGGCTCCGTGCTTCCCTGAAGCACCCCCTCCCCAGCCTGCCCCACGCCACTGGCATGGGTAATTCTTCTCCACCCTTGCTAAGATGGATGCGTTAATACCAGCAAACTATTTCTTAATCTCCTAAGCCTCAGCTTTGAATCTTTAAAAAGGAAAGAGAAACGGCACAAATCTCTTAATTAGGACGCCCAATCACTTCGATAAATATTTACCCGGTTCCAGCATGAGGCATGGAAACCCGGCGCCATTAGTCAATAGAGGTCAGCAAAGTGCACCTTGGGAACAGCAGGATGCAATTCAGCCTAGCTTGGGAGGAGGTGTCGGGAGAATGTTTCCCGTCTCAGGATCCTGCTAAAGACAGGTGAACAAACACATTCCATGCCTACTCTGCACACCTGCCGCCACCGGGTCCCAGGTGGACGCGGTAGCCTATTTGTAAAACATCACCTGGTAGTCTGGTTGCCTTAGCTTTCTGGACAGAGGTGGTGGAAGCCACCGAGCAGATCCAATATTCCAGGACTCTCCAGAGAGTCCTAGCTGAGTTGCTTTGGTATTATTGTCTGGAACTCTACTCTCAGTCAACCAAGGTTACAGCACTTCACAGGCAGCTACCCCTATTGTCAGCTCCAACTCTTCTGCCCGGTATTATTTCCTGTGCCGGCTTCTAACACTGTGACTCTATGCGCAGCCTAGATGGGGATAGCCTTGTGTCTATCCGAAGGGCTTCCTCTCACATTCTGGTACTGCATACTGTAGGCTTTCAGTAAGCTCTTGGTGGACTAGGAGGCAGACACCATTCTTCCCATTTTACAGCTGTAGAAATAGAGACTGAAGGAGTGGACTCTTCACTCCTGGTTTAAATAGCCTTCAGGGACATCCTCCACTGGAGGAGAAGTCTCCTAAGATGGGCATGGGATGAGGATGAGGGTTTGTTGTTTGTTTTGTTTAGTTTTTAGAGAAGCCAGTGCTTAGTATATTCCTCAAGACCAAAGGACAGCCTGCTAGGCAGTAAAAGAAAGGCTCTAAAGATGGAAAACTGGAAGATTGCGGGAGAAAGAAGGCTTCTCTTGGTCTCTTCTGCCCACGAGAGCTTTTGTCTACACTCTTGGGCTGAGCTCAAACCCCACCTTCCCAACAGGTCCTCAGAGAATCCCTTTACACCACTCACAGACTACTTTATATATGTTTTACTAACTGGTTCGCAGTTTTTCCTCAGAAAACAGTGCTGGGGTGGTAGTCAGATTTTTCTCCGCCTCTACCCATCCTCACCTCCCCTCAAAGGTTAGCTTTGAATGATCCCTCCCCCGCCCCCCATTCTTCCTTCCAGTCTTCACCCAAGCTTTCCCAGTAGGGTTCAACAGGTGGTAGGATATCCAAGGTTATCAAGGATTATGGAAAAGAATGGAAATTCCAGAGCCAGGAGATAGATGTGCAAGCTCTGGGACTTTCCTGGAGGCTCAAAGGGAGTTGGGTGTTCCTAATGGCCTTGGTTCAGGACTATGGTCGACTTTCGTGTCCTCTGGCTGGAAAATACATAACACACACACACACACACACACACACACACACACACACACACAGAGGAAATGTATCCCCCAGCTGCTGATACTTCTCCAGGGGCACCATGGCTAACTGTTATTGATCACTTAATGTGCCAGGGCTATACCAAGTAGTCCTTGAACAATTTCCATTGATCTGAGAAGCAATACTCCAAGATGGGCAGGGCTATTCTCTTCACTCAACAGAAGAGGAAATAGAGGCTTAGAAAGAGTTCACAAGTGCCCCAAAGTCACAAAGCTTGACCTAGCTAAAGAGTTGGAAGAGAGTTTAAGAGACTGTGGGAAGTCCCTTCACCGCCAGGAGCCTCAGTCCTTTTTGCTGAAGTGAGCTGGGCTCCTCCTGCAGCCCTGACTGGCAGGGCAAGTATCATTAAGCTGTGGACTTGGAGGTGAGTTGCCTGGATTCAAGTCCATCAACCCTCATAGTGACCTTGAGGAAGTCATTGTACCACGGAGTAGTATCAATTGCCCATCTGCTTGGTGGGGGTGACATCAGTGGCACTGCCCTCATTCTTTGGGTGAGGATTAAACTTGTTAATATTTGCCCAACGCTTAGACTGGAATCTGGTGCAGACTGAGCACTATGTTAAGTTTGTTAAACAAATAACAAATTCCCTTCTTCTGGCCCCACAGTAAGGCGCTAGCCTGTAGAGGAAGATCTGGGATTACTGATGGATGGGGGTGGAGGTGTGTGTGTGTGTGGGGAGGGGGGAGCAAACTTGCTCTAGCAATGAACAGGTCAGAGGAAGGAAACCACAGAATCAACCAAGAGAGGTGGTTGGCCTTGAGGGAGAAGACTCTCTTCTTTGGCCTGCTCCAACAGAGGCTTTCCAAAAATCCGGGCCAGTAGCTGCTGGGGGTTGGGAATGACCGGAGGGGAGGTTTAAAACCCCACCCTAGGCCTTGAGATCAGTTCCTCAAAGGACAGGCCACAGTCTAGTGGCTAGCCAGAGGCAGTTTTCTTAATTCCGGAGAAAAACTTATAACACTCATCTAACATGTTTTGGATTTATTTTAAGGAACCAGAGAAGCATCTCTGTCCCCACCCCAAGTTCCCACAGTCATCCTACATGCCAAATGAGGAGCTAGGGGCCCTCCGCTGCTGGAGATCCATCCCGGGCTTTCCATCTCACCGTGTGACTTTTTTTTTTTTTTTTTAAATGTGCCAGGAATTCCTCTCCCACGTGGGGTGGACTCCGAGGTACTCAATTAAGCAGCCAATGAAAAGTCAGCTCTCCGGTAGCAAATGACCCTGACACTTCTTGTAACATAAACAGTTGAAACGCTTCCAATTAGAACTGGAGACAGAGCTGTTTGAAGTCTTTTTCTTCAGTCCCCTCCTTCTTTAAAATAATTGTCAAGCGCTTCGGACAGTGTGTTGTGTGCATCCTTCTCTAGCATAAAATAAACTCATTTCCATTTCTTACAAAATTTGTGGGGTGCCATGGGGGTGAGGGTTCTGAGCAGTAGCGTGCTTTGAGCTAAAGGGACCTGAACCTAGGGCCCTTGCTCTGGGTTCCGGTAACAGAAGAAGGAAAAAAAAAAGCCGATGTGATAGGGCGAACTGAGAGCCAGAGGCTCCTCAACCAGACCTTCAGAGAGGGTTAGAATGGATGGATGAATGAATGAATGAGTGAGTGAATGAATGTCTTTCAGTAAATGCTCATATAGATTCGGCTTGCACAAAGGAGTTTCTGAGTCTGGCCATGGATCTGGCTGTCCTGGATTCCAATTCTAAGCTGTCTGCCTAGCTCTCGGCCTATTACTAAGCTTTGTTTGTGTATTTGTTTTCAGCCTCTCTTCTACCCTATAAGAGCGGCCGTCAGCCAGGCCTTGGGAGTGAAGTGAGGACGTAGTGGGTAACCATGGCCTGCTTTGTATCTATTAAACGCTCAAGGGCTGTCCTTCCTCACTGTGGGGAGCGCTGCTTGCATGCAGTTCGGCTCTGCCGTGGGGGCGGCGCTCGGCAAAACCGCATCCATCACGCTCATCCTCCGTGTGGCAGGCCGGGTGCTGGCGCCTGGGTTCACAGGAGAACTCAATGTGGAGTCTGCCTTGCACTAGCTCACGCTGACTAGTGGGGTCCTTG
This sequence comes from Mastomys natalensis, assembly GCA_021653895.1. NCBI lineage: Eukaryota > Metazoa > Chordata > Mammalia > Rodentia > Muridae > Mastomys > Mastomys natalensis. The sequence continues at coordinate 385,095 of JAJTUV010001666.1, forward strand.
GGAGCACCCCTGCCCTGGCAGGAGACGCGGAGACCGGAGACAGAGCTGCGGCGCTTTTCTGTATACAGTCCGCGTAGACTCGACCTGAAAGCCCAAGGCATCGGCGGCCGCCAGCAGGAGGGCGCCGTCCGAGCCAGTCCGGAGGGAGACTGAGGCCGAGTAAGGCGCCTTGGCTTGGGCATCTTGAAGGCATTGTGTTTAATAAATCTGGGCGACAAGCACACCCGCTATCTCCCCCCCCCCCACCTCTCTTCTCGGCTCCCAAATCAAGACCTGCTGTAGGACCCCCAGTTTAAGGGGTCTTAAAACCCCTGCACTTTGATTAGCAGCTTCAAAGAGATCCCTTTAAAGTTCTCCTTTCTCCCCAACCTCACCCCTCCTCCCCTTGACACCCCACCCCCAGCACTCCGAGGACCAGGGCAAAAAAAAAAAAAAAAAAAAAAAAAAAAACCTAAATGCAAGTTTAAAGGGGGGCGGTGGAGAGAGAGACTTCCTCCTGAACGCGGCCCATAGAAATTACCTATTTCAGACGTGCGCAGGAGTCGGAACATCGTGGACTTTGGATTTTGATTTTCTTTCTTTCTTTTTTTCTTTTTCTTTCCTTTTTCTTCTTCTTTTTTTTTTTTCAGGGTTTGTGTGTGTGTTTTTACCTTTTATTATTTAAATTGATACGTTTCATTACTAGGGAGAAAAATAAAATATTCCTTTGATACACAAAATCAAATTGATATTTAGCCTCTGCTTACTTTTTTATGCATGGCTCCTTTATACCACATGGTAGTGACAGATTGTTTGAGCTGGAAGGAAAAGCCATTCAAAGCTAATTAAGCAGCCATTCCAAGCACTATTTGCAAGCGGGAGGCTCAGAAGCCTCGGCATTTGTCAGCGCTCCCCCACCCCTCGTGGTTTTGACTGACAGCTCCGGCCAAGGATTGACAGCTCCCGGAATCTCCACCAATTACTAGTCGAGAGTCTCTTTGCTGGTCTGTGATTGGTTTCTAGACTTGCTCTGGGGCGTGACCGGCGCGCCCCACGTGGGGCCTGGAGCGAGAAAGGGGCGGGCCGGGTAGGAAGCGGGTGCGCCCACCCGTGACGTAAGGGGGAGGGCAGAGAAGGGGGAGGGAGAGGGAAGCTCCAAAGAGGAGCCATTTTGAGACTAATGGATGCTTTGGCCAGATGCTCGCATCTGTCGAGCTGGGCTTCTCCCTGTCCCCCCCTCCCCTTTTCGGTGCGCATCATACACGATTTATGTTTTTATTTAGGAGAATAAATAAATGAAGAGGGGAGAGCAGTCGAGGCCGGAGCGGGCGCTGAGAGGCTCCATCTCGGGGCGGCCGCTCACGTGGAGGTCCCCGCGCGCTCCCAGCTACTCATTAAGATGCAAACGCGAAACTCAGGCTCCTAATGAGGGGAAAATATAGATTCCGGGGGCGCGCGGCTGGCTCGCGCGCGCCCGCAGCGGGCCAGGAGCGCGTGCTTGCGTGCAAGCTCGGTGGGAAAGCGGGGAGGGATCCGAGGACACCTGGGCGGCCCACTCGGCGTTGGCTCTCTGAGGCCCGCGGACCTAGGGTGGGCAGTGTGCCCCGACGTGACCCCTTGTCTGCCAGCAGATGGGCCCCAGAGTCGAATGTCTACGCCTCCTTGGGTGTCGAGGCTGGTGACCATGGACGCTCCAGGCTCGCAGTCTCTCTTCCACGGATGGCTGCCGATGCATGTGCCCGGGCAGGCCAGCAGGCCAAGAAACGGGGTCGGAACTCTGGGTCGTAGCCAGGAGGGCCCCAACTCCGTGCATTCCCTTCTACACCATCTCGGGCCCGGAACACAGCTGAGGATCCCGCCTTGGCAAGGCTTAGCCCGGACGTAGCTGTTCCCAAAGGGCAAGAGCCCCAAGTGAGGCTAGCCGCACTACTGAGCCTGTTGTCCGCAGACAGCCGGGCCCTTCCATCTGCGCGGCCCGCCAAACCAGAGTTCTCAGACTTCCCCCTCGCCGGCAGCCGCCGTGCATCAGAGGCGCTGTTTATTTGGCTTTCTGAAAAGAAGGGCGAATGAACAAAGGAGAAAAGCGGGGCGCCCAAGGGTGGGAGAGGGGGCAGAAACGGATAAAAGAAAGAGAAACTCAGTTTGGAGAACAGTCTTAGAGGTCGGAGGTAACTTTGGGAGCCAGCATTTTATCGGTTCTAAATCTTTTGAAGTGAAAACATTAAACTGACAAAGTGATTCTGTTTGTTTTATAGTATCTAATTGGGCTGCTTTGCAACCCTAATGAGATTAGAGGGGGGCAATCGTTCGCCGCCTCTGCAGAATCAACTGATCCATTACTACCAGCCACAGGTTTTAAGGATTGTACAGCTTGTCCTTTTTTTTTTTTTTTTCCTTTTGTTGTTATTCGTTTTCTCTTTCTCCCCTCCCGCCAAATAATTATTTGCTAGTAGATCGTGGGAAAAAAAAAGAGGAAAAAAAAACTAGCAGCCCAGGACTATAATATATATCTATTTATTATATGTCTTTCGGTTAATTCCTGATGTGAGGAGCGCTGTTTTTCACTCCCAAGCGAAAGTCACCAGCGGGTAGGGCCTGATTGCTACTTTTCATGCATAGTTTTAGACACAAGAGGGCATTGTGACGTCGCGCCCGGCGGCGCCCAGTCGAGACCGAGTCCCGTGGCCCCACGTGGGAGCCTCGCACTCCCCTTGGCCAACGCTAGGCGAAGCCGCCACATTATTTTGTTACTTTTCAGTCCCTATTTGGAACTGCTCTCGCGGCAGTTCAGACCTCGTGCTCGGCCCCCTTCGCCTGTCTGTGTGTGGTATCCGCAGGTCCGAGGCACTTTTTTTTTTTTTTTCGAGTGCGTGTACGTGTGTGTGTTGAGTGCGTGTGTTTGTGTGTTTTGGGGTTTGTTGCGGCGCGGAGAGGAGAGCCAGGCTGGGAGGAAGGAAAGAAGCCGCAGAGCTCCCGGGCTCGGGCTACGTCTCCCCCTCCGGTGCTCTCCAGCCTGCGCGCTCCTAGGCGGCAGAGACGCCGACCGCTCCTCGCCAGAGACGCAGCCGATCCACTTGAGAGCGGAGAGGACCCCTTCGCCGAGGTTTTCCTTTGCCGGTTGGAGTTAGGATGCCAGGGCGTATTATTTGCACCGACTGAGCCCGGAGTTCCTCCTCGGCCCTGGGAAGGGCTGGCGGCAGCGGCAGGAGCAGACGGAACAGCAGGCTCTCCTCTCCAAGGGGGGGGGGGCGTCGAAGCGCCGTCGCTGGGCTCTAGCCCTCACCCACGGTCCTCAAGCCGTCACCTCGGTGGCCTGCTTCCTTTCTCTTCTCTCCGCGAGCTCCGGGCCCGACCGCCTCTGGGATCTGACCCGCGCGCCCCGGATGCTCCGGGCTGCCCAGACGCGCCCCCCTCCAGCCTCATCGTGCTGATTGACCCGTGAGGGGACAGGAGAACCCCCCCCCCCAAGTCCCCCGGCCTCGGGATCCCGCACTGGAGTCGCCAGGGTGCCGATGATGTCCACGCAGACCCGGCTTCTGACACTGTCCACGCAGCCTGGGGAAGGCGGCCGGCCGCAGCCGGCCGAGCCCTAGGCGCACAAAGCGCGAGCCCGCCGACGACTTTGCCGCTCGCTCCGCCGCTCTTTGTCTGCACTTGGGGCGCACGCCCGACTCTGGGATTTCGCTGCGAGAGCGGGCTGGGGGGGCCGGGGGCGAGCTCTCGGTTCCCCGGCCGCCCCCCGCTCGGGCTCGCCTCCCCCCTCCCCCGCACGTCCCCTGCTCGGGCTCTCAGCGCTTCCAAGCTCTCGGAATCGCGACCCCTCCCTGCCATGTATCCGCAAGGCAGACATCCGGTGAGTAATTGCAACTAGGCTTATTTAAGCATCTATCATGGCAGAGTAAACGAGGCAGTTTATCTAGCACCTCCATTTTGCTTGTTGCTACCTTTATGGTGCGCGCGCGTGTGTGCGCTCACACAAAGGGGCTGGGTGGGTGGGGGCGCCGTAGAGAGCCAAGGGTAATTGCGCTCGAGTGGCCCGGGCGGCCTGCGTTGGAGGGGGACGCTGGCTCCGGCCCCGGGCCCCTCTCCTAAGTCTTCCAACTCGCTCCCTCAGCACTTGGCCGCGGGAGTCCTTCTGGCTTTGGGGGTGGTCGGGATGCCCGCTTCCCAGCCCCGTCGGGAGAGCGTTGAAAAACTTGCTGGGAAGGTTCTGGGCTGTGGGGTGGTGGCCTTGCCCGTGGCTCCGGGCGGGGAGGGGCCAGGGACCCGGAGGAGGCACGGGGCCGCGTGGAGCCCTTCTGATGTGCCCACTCCTCTCCCCTATGTCATCCTTGTGGGCTCCAGGCACCCCATCAACCAGGGCAGCCGGGATTTAAATTCACTGTGGCCGAGTCCTGTGACAGGATCAAAGACGAATTCCAGTTCCTGCAAGCTCAGTATCACAGGTAAGGCGGGTGGGGGGTGGCCCCGGGCTGGCGGGGAGGGCGGCCTTGCGCGCTCCTGCTACCCCCCGCGGGGCCGAGGGGGACGTCGACCCCCGGCTGCGGGGCGGCTGGGCCTCCGCCTTTTGTTTCCCCTCGCCGAGCGCGCAGCCTTAACCCTTTGCGTTCCGCGGTCGCCCAGCTCCCAAAGCCCGCCCTGTCGAGGGTCGGGGTCTTGCGCTGGGCGTCCGGGCCTGCCCCCGCGTGGCCGAGACGAGTCCTCTCGCCAGATCAAGGGAAGTTTGGAGTTGGTACTGCCAAGCTCCGGGTGGTGGGCTGCCACCCTCACTGCCCGGAGGATGCTGGATAATGGGGGGTACTCAGGGTGCCGGGCAAGTGAAGTGGCTCTCTGAGGCCCTAGGGTCCGGGTCTCGAAGGAGGCCGTGTAGGCACCAGGCCTGAGAGTCTCCTCCTGCCTTCACAGCCTCAAAGTGGAGTACGACAAGCTGGCGAACGAGAAGACAGAGATGCAGCGCCATTATGTGATGGTGAGAGGCAGCCCGCAGCAGGGCGGAGGGAGGACAGGGCAGGGCACCCAGGCTATGGGTCCAGCTGGGACAGTCGCAGGCTAGAGCTAGGCCCAGCTTCAGGACAGCCCCCTGGAGGACTCCTTTCTTCAGCTTCCTCTTCCCCGCCACTTGGAGGACCGGCTGAAAGAGAAACAAACCCACATTCCTGGCCACCTTTGTAAAGAGCATTTCAGTTGTGTTTTGAAGGTTTCCCAGAGGGCTGGTTGCCTTAAACTGGTTAGTAACATAAGAGTTGGAAGAGCCGATGTTAGGGCTGTATAAAAATCCCTCTTGGAGCCCTCCTGGGAATGTTCGGAAACTTTTTTTCCTTCCCCAGAGTTTTTCCAGTTTGGAGGAGCCTTTTAAAGACTCTGTTGGGAGTCTGGTCCTCCTCTCCCAGTTAGATTATCTTTTAACCCTGAGTTCAGGTTGACATCTTTGGGAGCGTGTATGGGAGCCACTTAAGGGCAGGCCGGCAGCAGGCTTTCCACATAAGAGACCTTCCACCCAGTGCTAACCAACTCTCAGAGGACAAGAGGAGGCGGGTATACAGTATTCCCTGTAGAGCCCGCACCTTGTATAAACAGCACATATGGTACATGGGGTGCCTGTGGGAGACGAAGCCCAGCTCTTCTTATTTTTGTGAATAATAATCTGAGTGGAGAGGAACACTTAGCCACTTCCCCCTGTCAGCCTTACACCCCCCATAGACTGCCTTTGTGGGTGGGTGGGTGGACTTTAGTGACTTTGGACCCAATGAATGGTTAGGTTAAAGCCTTGGGGGGGAGGGGTAAAAAGAGAAGTGTTCCGTGTTGCCTGTAAATGACTCTTTTTTTTTTTTTTTTTTCTGTTTCATTTTATAGTACTATGAGATGTCCTATGGCTTGAATATTGAAATGCACAAGCAGGTAAGTGCTTCCCTTGTTACATAAATAATATATATTTAAATTATGAGATGCGTGATTTCTTTGTCGGGTGACCTCTCACTTGAAAATGAGGTTGGTTCTTTTGGTATTCCCACTTGGCTTTGAAGGGTAAATGTTCTGTGAGTGCTCTGAATGAATGCCTGGTGCCTAGGGCTTTGCTGGGTTATGTTGAGCTTTTAGCATTTGTGAACTTAGGCCTGGTCTGGGATCTGAGTAGATAAAGGACCAAAGGGAAAGTTCTCCAGTAGCTCCCCTGGGATCTGTGTGACCCCTGGAGGTAGAGTGTTGGCTGTCTGCTTTTATCTGCTTCAGTATAAAAGTCTCAAAAATGAAATACAGGCAGAGTTCCTCGTGCACCCCCCCCCTTCTTTTTCTTACAGAGAGAGGAGAGAGAGAGAGAGAGAGAGAGAGAGAGGTACTGCCTTGATAAGTTTACACTTCAAGGGCCTTAAAAGCCAGGTTGAGCTGTCAAAATGTAAGGGAATGAAGCCACTAACGGCCTAAAAACCTTAAAGCCAGAGTGAAATGCAATCCTCGTGCCTTGCATTTAGGAGCGAGTTTCTCAACTCTTCTTTATTTGAAGGCAGCTGTGTCCCATTTCACAGGAGGAAGCTGAAGCCCAGAGGTGAAGTAACTTGCCCAGGGGCCAGCCTCACTAAGGCCTTTTGAGCCGGCTGGCAGTTGAGCTCAGCTTTGTTAATCCTGAAGTCAAACCAGTTTAGCTAGTGTGGTATCCTTTGATGGATATGTAAACTACCTCACCTTGTCACCCTCTAATAACAGTATACCTCAAACCCAGCAAATACAAACACTCTTTATCTCCTGCATATCAGTAGCTAGTTCTGAGCTAGGCCAGGCTGTGGGAGAGGCCTGTTTGTCTATTTGTGTTCCAAGGAGAGGCTGCCTATAATTTGGCTTGGCGGACGATTAGCTTTCGACTTGGCACGTATAAATGGCGCAGGCCGGTTGTTCTTTTTAACAATTGGTGTTCTTGAAATCTCAGAAGGCTGTTGACTCACTCTAGCCTTTGGTGACCGTGACTTGAATGGATTTTCTGCTCTAAATTAACAGTCATTTACAAGGTTTAGATTTTACTCTTTAAAAGGGGGTAGGGCCCAGGGCAGGTGAGAAGGACAGGTGGCCCCAAGGGGAAGAGTGCAGAGTCCTGCCCTCTCCAGTGGCTTCTTATAGACGTTTTTTGAATCTAGTTTCTTTTCCCTTCCTGTAGGGAGTCCTGCCGCTGGGTGAAGGGTAGCCAGAGAGGGGGCCAGCGTTTAGTGAGTGATGTGGAAAGCTAACTGTGGTTTCCTGAGGAATTGGTTCCCTAGGCGTGCACACATGAAGGCTGCCACATTTTGGGTTTTTGGCCCACAGAAATAATAAACAGACATGGCTTTATATGTAAAGAAGGTTCTGGAGAGGATAGACCAGAAATGGGTTCTGCTTCATTCTAGGTAGAACTGGTTCAGAGTCTCAGGTGTTTTAAGGACTTGGGGGGTTTATTTATGCACAGCGTGAGGTACCGCCACTTCCCCGCTTTCTCCAGTTCTCCCCCTCCTTCAAGAATAGTATCTTGGGCGTGTTTTAAAGAGGGTAATTGCACCCAGGTTCAAAATTTATAGCAGTAGTTGTTGTTGTAAGAGCTTCTAATTAAGGTGTAATATGTCCTTGCATGTTGAGGGCTGCATGGGTGGTGTTGCCTGCGTCTGAACACATGGTTGTTTGGCACAAAGAAGTCACCTTGGCTGGCAGAGCAAAGCTATTCTGAGCCCTGGGGGTGCTATGAACTCAGAAGAGAGCTAAGCATCTCAATGCTCTCTTGGTAGTGGGACTTAATATACAGAGCAGCTGTGTTCATCTGGGATCTCTGGCCAGTCCTTAAACAGGGTTCTAAGAAGAGAGAGGGCCCGAGATCTGGCCACATTGTCTTTAATCCTCTCAGCCAGTGGTGGGATAGAGGGATCTTTGCCCTCTTTTTTATACGTGGGGGGAAAAAAACAAGGCATCCAGGAAGCTGGCATGGCAAGACCTAGGGGCTTAATTCAAGGTCTCAGAGTTCTGCAGCTGAGCCCTTTGCTCCAGGTGCCTTACCTTTGCCTTCCAGCCCCTTCCCAGCACGAATCCAGTCTCTGAGCAGTCTCTGGGTTGGGTGAACTCACCCTGTGGCTGTGGAAGAACAAAGAGGCAAAGAGGTGGAGAAACCCTGACTGGGAAACAAGGCTGTACACCCCTGACCTAATGGCGTGCTGGCCACTCCCTAGGCTTGCAAGGTTTTGTAGAAGAAAACCCTGCCACTAATTGTAGTGTGGGTCTCGGGTGCATTTGGCGGATGGTGGTTAGGCCTGAGCAAACAAGTTTATCAGCTGACCTGTTTAGCGGTTGACTGGTGTTTTATCTGCACACACAATCAAGTGACTGGAGTGCTTGAATTATTCATGCAGTGTCCTGCCCTCTAGACTTGACTGTGTGATTACATCTGCCTGGAACAAACAGGCTGGATTCTTCATCTTTAAGCGAGTAGGGGTGGGGGTGGGGACTGTATGTACTTTTATATAATAGTCTACAGAGCTAGCACCTTGGGAAAAGTGTATCTGGTCTTCCTCAACCCACACACACACACACACACACACACACACACACGCACGCACGCACACACGCACACACACACACACACACACTTCACCACCACCACATATTTTTTCAAAAGCTCTTCTAGCTCCATGGGAAATACCAATTAGCTGAGAACCTTTCGTTCTGCCAGATGGTCCCTAGTATTGACAGTGGGCAGCTGATGAGGTACGTCCAGCCCGTTTTTATTTTACTGAGAGGTTAAACTCACTGTGGCTGGCTCTGTCCCTGGCTGTTTTTCTGTCTTCCCCTTGGTGTCCCTCCCCCCCCAATCTCTCTTCCAAGCTGTCAAATCTCAGAGAAGTAATAAATGGGTCCTCCTACTCTTCTGCCTCCCTCCCTAATTATGGTAAAGCAAAGATTACAGAATCACAGGCCTGGCCTGTGACTTGAAGAGGTCACCACCTCCCCCAGGCTCCTGCTTCCAGGCAGAGTGTCAAAGATGATTCAGCTCAGCGAGGGCCAGGGAGGCGATGATGGCTGACCGGCTCATCAGTTCCTGTCTTGTTCCTGCAGTGCCTTTCCAGTGTCAGCAGCAGATGACAAAGCCAGCTTAGAAACAGACTCCAGAGCAACTGTCATGCAGTGGCTTTGAGACATGGTGCTGGGGGAAGCCGGCAGGCTGGCCTTTCACCCTCTGTTGGTGAGCACTGATGTTTGGCAAGCTGACTTGAGGCATTTTGATTTGGGGGCAGCATCATGCCAATACTAGACAGTCACTATTATCAGTAACCCAAGCAAGTCCCAGAGCCCCAGAGCTGGAAGAGGGAGCGCTTTGGCTTCTTATCCAAACCTTTGAAGTCATGGATGAGGAAATAGGCTGGGAGACTGGAGCTGGCATACCCAGACTTCCACAGTCACAGGTGGTCGGAACGAATGCTGCTATTGCAGACTTGCCCTCCCTACCCCAGGACTCCTCTGGAGCCAGCCCCTTTTGGTAACTCATAGCATGCTGTGTCTTTAATTACCCCTGCTTGTCCCGTGCTATTATCCAGCCAGGCTCAGACTGCAAACTTGGCTACACCAGAGTCCAAAGTACCCCATTTGGGGTTGTATAACCGTGTCAGCTGAACGCTCTATGTCCACAGTCCTGTCTCCATTTGCCAGCTATTTGCACAACTAATGATTGTGTGTTTGGTAATAAGACAGAGGGCAGGTTCACAGATGAGGTGAGGGTGGTAAAAACCCAGACCGGTTTACCCTGGCCACAAGGTGGCCATCTACACAGGGATGAGGACTGGAAGACCGACCACAGGCAACAGTTTTCTGGAAAGACCATGCCAAAGACTTGACAGACCTTGGTGGCAATTGGATGGGGATGCAGGCACTGGTACTAGGGCAGTGCCTGTTTGTGTGGCGTCCGGGTTGAGCTGTGAAGTTTACTATTCTGCTGTAAGCTCCGCCATTCCCCCACACTCTGTGTTCTTTCACTTTAGCTGCCTTGTGGCTCCTCCTTGGAATCATGGGGATTTTGTGATCTCCCCAGCAGGGTACCATCCTTACTGTACCTTGGGAATTACTGAGCCTGAAGCTCTTTTTACTTTGTCCCATCTAGCTAGAGGGTGACTTAACCCTCAATGCTGCCTCTCATCTCAGGCTTCAATGGATCCCTTGTCTTTGGTAGCTTTCTGTACTTCCCCCGAGTCTTTTCCTTCTTGTACATCTGACCATCGAGACGACCCTAGGACTAAATGAAGATAGACAAGCCTGCTGGGAAACCCTGCTCCTGAATCTACTATTGCATAAGCTCTTGTGAAGCAGGATTGTATGGTTACCAAGCATTCCTTCTCTCCCCCCTCTTCTTTGGACTCCCCCATCCAGGAAGGGTCTCATTTACTTAGGGGCTCCTTTACTGTGCTCCTCGATTTCACTTTGTTGAAGGGAGAGAGTTGGCCGAGGAACATGAGAATATAGGTCTTTGCGTATAGGCAAATGTTTTTTTGTATCACTGTATAAAATCCCAGGACACCAGGAGGTGATAAACTGCTCTCAGCAGGGCTCGCCCCTGTGATCCCGCACCTCTTTATCTCAGAGCTGTGGAGGATGCATGCCCCTTTGCCAAGCACACACTGTATGTAATAGGTGCTCAGTAAACACGTGGGGTTTCCTTCTTTGGGTTGTGGGCAGGTGGGTGGCCCTCCACTGCACAGAGCGCTGGGAAGGAAGTGGGGGTTTGTAATTGTGGGCTGCCTGCTGGTCTGCAGACTCTCTGTGGTTCAGCATACAGTCTCCTCATCAGCAAAATGAGAGAATTGGAGCCATTCCCAAAACGGTTATTAGGGGTCTGGGATGTGTTGGGTGTGGGCCGGCGTTGGTTACACAGCCGAATAAGACACCATTCCCTCCACTGGGGCATCAGGCCTCTAAATAAGTAATTGTGATGCGGTGAGGTAAGCGCTAACATGGCCACAACACTTGCTTCACCCTTCCTGGGAAAGCAGAGCCGGTCAGAGGATGTCCCTGCCGCAGGACTGTTACTTGAGTGGAGTCTTACAGGGAGGGTGGGAGGGGAGTTGTTAAAGGCAGAAGCCAGCAACCAGAGCTCCTCCCAGGTGACAACAGCTCCTGGGACAGCAGTGAAGTACATTCAGGAAGCCACAGTCAGGAAGAGTGGATTGGGGGAGGGCAGGGGGCCCCACACTTGAGAACTGAGGAGGTGCTGATAGGTGTGCAGGACAGTATTATCCAAAGGCCTCTCCACTCTCACTCGTGCGACTCAGTGGCTCCCTCTGTCCCCGTATGGCTCTCTAGGGCTGGCCCCGGTCCATCTGGCAGGGGTTGGGGGTGGGGGAGGCTCCCTGCAAATGTGTGGCCTCCCCTGTCTGCTTCCCCACCGTCCTGCTCTGGTTTGAACTCTATTCCCCAAAGTGGCATTGTCTCCTTTGTCATACTGGTAATTCTGTAATGACTGGGTATGACCTGCCCCTCCCCCATATTTAATTCTCATCAGCCCGGCTCTCCACTTTGCTATTAATGATAGCAGCCAGCAAAATAGCTTTCAACATGCCATTGACAGTCTGGCTTAAGAGCGCACTTGAGGCAGTGGTAGACAGCTGAAAGCACCCATAATTGTGTACCAGAGTGAGAACTGCATGCTCAAGGGCCTTGTTTTTATATGCTTAAAGGGACAATATCTTGTTTTCAACAAACGCTCGCTGAGACACATCCAAGATGCTTTCTTCCTTTTCTTGTACCTCTACTCCTCCTCTTGGCTCCTTCTTCTCTTTCTGGCCTTTCAGAATAAAGGCTCCCCTCCAGCTGGGGCCGAGAGAACTTATGGAAGAGGAATGATGTACTCTGAGAACAGTAGCAGAAATCCACTGGGCTCACTTAGGGCGTCATCATCCGCTCCGGATCCAAAGCCCACAAGGTCAGCCTTTCCCTGCTGACACCAGAGCGGAGACTCTCGTGCTGGTTGGCATAGAGTTTTCAAGTCCTTTTGTTGGCTGGACATGTTGCATGTCAGTCAGAGACTAGGGGATTTGGGCTACTGAGCTGTGGCTTAGTGCTGAGGCTGCTATGACAGGGCATAGAGAAAAGAGCCAGCCTGGGTGCCAGATCTTCCTGTCTGGTCAGATTCCAGGAGGCCCACCCTTCTGCAGAGCCCTTGGGTCTGAGGGGCTTGTCTGGAAACCAGGAGGGTGGGCACTGTGGGACTGGTATTCTTAATTGAAAGGTTGTACCAAGCTTGAGGAGAGCCAGAGGAGAGATCTCTGGAAACTCCGGAGATTTTACTGGGCAAGAGGTCCCCTTTTTCTTCAGCTCATCCGCCATCAGTGGCAAAGTACAAACCAAGTACCTAGCTACGGGAAGGGTAGGAGTCCAGAGACAGAGAAGCCCTGTCAGCACCTGGAGTTTACTGTAAGTAGTCCTCACTGCTTTTCATAGAAAAGTTCTCTTAGCAAAAAAATTGGAGCCTGGGTCCCTTTCCTTGACCCACTCACTTGAGTGACAGTCTGAAGTTCTGAGATAGCTCTTACTACATCTTTGCATATGGACACAAAACTGGGTTTCGTGCAGATGTCATAGATGAGAGTAATACAGCCACTTGAGATTCCTGTAGCGCTTGATTGCCAAGCAGATGAGGCATTTTCTTCGGAAATACTGGGGCGTTTGCTTCCAGAACAAGCGTTATCAGACACCTGAAGAGCTGGGTGTGGAGATGACCTGTTTGTGCCTGGAGGGGGCTTGCCTGTCAATTTGGGTGTGGTGTGGTGTGTGTGGTGGGATGGGGGTGTGGAGCACAGGACTGAAGAACAGGAATGTTTTGTGTTGACTGAGCCTTTCTGCCTGCCTGGCAGTGAGGTGACATTCTGTAGGAGACTCGGAGGCTGTGGTCTAGGGCTCTCTTCCTGATTGTGTGCTGAGCAAGATTGTGGTTGTGACAGGGTGGTCAGTGACCTGCACCTTGATTTGGAAAGTATTTTCTGTTTCCTTGCTATCTCATATCAAGTCAAAAGGGGAAGAGGGGGAAGACGGGAGAAGGGGTGATAAAACTGAGGTGTGGAGACAGGAATGAGGAAGCACCAGGTGACGCTGCCCTGTCTGGGTTGTGAGAGGGAGCAGGAAAACACGAGGCTTGCCTTACCTTGGCTTTTGGTGGTGGAGTTCCTAGGGCTTGGCCTTGGTTTATCTTGGCATTACAACCTCTTCCAGGTTTGCGTTGGTTGCTTGTCATTCTGAGACTGACTCTGACCGTGTTTAAACTGCTTTAATTTGTACTGGAAGGGTCCGTCTTCCATCAGATGGAGACACAGTCAGTGAGGGTTCTTCCTTATCCCCATGGTCTCAAGGACGGTGCAGTACAACCTGGGTCAGGCGGGACACCTCCTTCTGGCTGACTGAAGGCTTTGAACTCCACCCAGTCCAGTAGCCTTGTAAGTGAAAGAGAGAAGAGAGACCAAGGCCACCTCCACTCCCCAAGACCATAAGGTCTTTCTTGATTCCAGTTTGAAACCAAGAACATTGGTCAGACAGGCAACACGTACTTTGCTTCAGGAGCCAGGGGAAGAGGAAGGCAGTTTAGCCTAGACCGGTGTCGTGGGTCCTCACCACTAATTTTCCTAGCAGAGGCCCTTCCTTTACTTTCTCTCTAGGAGGAGACTGCAGCCCAGTTTAGCTTTGCCTTAGAGTAGAACTCCTGGGGGGCAGCCTGGAGGAATTGAGCTCTTAACAGCTCCTGCCTCTGCCAGTCAGGTTTAGGGATCTCACACGTCGTCCCATAGGAAGTGAAGGACTTCCTTGAGCCAGAGTCATAAGCAGCTGCCCTCTGTTGCCAGGGTCCTCCTGTGTGGATTTGACAGAAGCTTTTATGTCATAGCCCAAAAGGGGAGGGGTGTTCTGTAGCCTTTTAGCTTTCCCCCACCCTGTTCTTTCACTTGAATCTTACCCTGCTTCTCAAGAGACCCCTTCTTTGCAGACACCTTAAACTCCTGTGTTAAAAGCCTGGGGCCATTTCCCAGGCCTACAGGATTGGGGAGGGTTTCTGACAGCCTGTTTTTATATAGGTGAGAATGGAGGTGTCAGCAGATTTGGAGTTTCTCTCAGGGAGTCCAGGTCCTCTAGAGAGAGAGAACCAGGAGCTTGGGGAGTGGGGGATGGGATTCTCTGGACGGCTAGAGTGAAGCTTTGGAGTCTCACAAATATGGGTGTCTGTGCCTTCTGTACCCTACCAGTGTGACTCTGGACAGCTGCTTGTCCTCTGTGTGATTTTGTGACGGCTTTATGATCCTACCTGCTAGAGCAGACGTGTTGTCTAGAATTTTCACAGCCGTGGAAGTGCTGTGTTTTCTGCGTTGCCCAACATGGCCGCCATCAGCTATGTGGACTGCTGAGCAATTGAAATGTGGCCCTGTGGTGGCCGAAGAACTGACCCTTACATTTGATTTACATCCAGTTGGACTAGGCCCTATGTGGCACCTGGCTTTCTAGACATGAGGGGTTTGGGAAGTGCGATGGAGATTATGGGAGTGGATGCACGGTAGGATATTCTCACACTGGGACAGCCAGAGCCTCAAAATTTCCAAGGCCTCAGAGAGGGAGAAGGGAATGAAGAGGAGAGGAAGGAGCTGGGCTGCCTAGGCTTCTCTGAGCCCACCTCATTATTGCGTAGCTACTCCATATTTTAGCCCTGCAGTATCTCTGTCTGGCCAGTCCCCAGCATCCCCAGCTGCACTGCTGTTGGAAGGGGTTGGGTGACTTGTGTGTGATCGAAAGGTGGCCTATTGGTAGAGTCAGATGAGAACCATGTCTGTTTGACCTGGGCCACATCACGATCCCTGACTCAGAACCACTTTGGGCTTTGGTACCAGTGCCCAGAAGTCTTTATATAAAATCTTTTAAGAATTCAGTTTTAAAAAAAAGTGCATGCATTGGGTTGAAATCAGCCTGCCCTGGGACTCTTACCCACTACACTAGTTGGTTGTCAGCAGCACGACTGTGGTCCTGACAGATGTTTGTAGACATTGCTGACTGTCCTGTCCTCCAAGAACCAGAATTGAGTAGCACTGGTTGAGAAGACCCTTGGTGTAAGGGAAGAATTAGGCTCTAGACCTGGGAGATTTGGTTACCTTCACCGCCTTGATCTGCGATCCCTTGTCCTCTCTGGACCTCCTCATCTACTGCCTCTGCGAGGTGGGAGGTTTTCTGTCGGTCTGAGCAGTTGGTTTGAGAGCCAGCAGATAGTGAAACAGCGCCTGAACTTGATTTCCTTGGCCCGTGAAATGTCTCCACTTACTTGAGGAAAGGAGACCCGTTGACCCTCTGAATTCTAATGTAAGGAGGGGACGTGCTCCATGCTTGTGAGAGCAAATAGAATAGGGCTCTGTTTCTGCCTACTCGGTGTGCTGCGTGCTACCTCGGTTTCCCAGTGAGTCCCTGTCCTCAAAATGTCAAAGCAGTTGGTTCCATTTGTAACCCTGACCTGGTGAGGAGACCCCCAAAATTTAATGAGCTGCCTCAGTAAGGGTAATGTGACTTTTACAGCCTGTTGAGGGGAAGGGGGAGATTTGCATAATGCTCCAGGGGGGGGGGGATTAGGTGGCAGGGGGTTGCCATGGCAACCCTACAGGGATGAATTGAGAATTTTTCCTCCTCACAGGAGTTGGCCATTGGAGTCTGGGAAGGTGGGGGAGGGAACAGGGGGTTATCCAAGGGGAGGACTGAGGAGAGGGGAGGGAGAAGCCCGTGGATGAGTGGGCAGCTTGGGGAAGGTGTAATCTGAAAAGCCCCCTCTGTTCTGTCCATACAAGCAGGCTCTTTGAGAGCGGTCTCCCTTCACAGGGGGTGGGAGGCAAGCAGTTTAATGTGTTTGGGAACCAAGAAATTAAAGTGAACAAATATTTAAAGATTATTGGATCTTGTTAACAGGAAGCTGGATGGGTGGAAAGTGAGGGTTAGAGAAATGGAAGTCTTAAGGAGTCTTAGAGCCCAGAGAGAGACAGGGGTTGTCATCAGGCTCCGTTCCGTCTTACCGAGTGGGGTGCTTTCCCCCACCCCTGTGTTTCTAAGAGCCCTCAGCGTGCTCTACCCCTCCCCCCATCTCCTCCATGGTGCAGAAAGACGCAGTGGGAGGACGGCCCCTGGACGGGTGCAGGCTCCAGACTGAGTTGCAATTCCTTCCTCCTCAGCCCCTCCCACTCTCGCTTTGCCTGGCATGTAGACTTCTTACAAGAACAAGGAAGGCCCATTGCTTTCAGGAAAGTGCCTAGAAGGGTCATGTCACCACTCAGAAACCCCAGGCTCTCTGGCTGGGGAGGCAGGCCCTCGTGACTTCCTTCCTCTCTGCCCTCCTCATTGTTTCTTCCTCTCATGGGAAGGGCACAGGGTCTGCTGCAGGAGGTGTCTGTCGTTGCAGGCCAGCCTGGCCATTCTTGCCCTGTAAGACAGAGATCTTCGGGGTCACGAGGAGACACAGGCACTTCCCTGTACTCAGTCTTCCTAGCATAAAGACTCCAGCAGGCTTCCTCAGAGGGCGTAAATATTTAATGGTGTTGTAGTTATATATAATTTGATCAATATGTCAGTGCTAAGAGGGCCTTTAAGGAGGTTCACCTATCACCAAGCAATCTGTGATGTAAACCAGCACCCCCTCCTTCCCCTCTGCCTCCCTCCGGAAGCAGCGAGCATCATCTCCCAGGCTGCTAAATGGGTCATTTATCCCTTTCTTAGTCCTCAGCGGGGTTTGTATCGCAGAGGGAATGGCCCTGGGAGAACACCACCCTGGCTTTTGTTAGCTTCCTTGTTCCTCCCCTCCCCTGATTTTCTTTCCTTTGTTGATAAATACCACCTGTCTCTACCCAAGGAGAAACTGCCAGGCCAAGGGTAGGCACCATCTTATTCAGTAATTGAGGAGCTATCAATTTAGAATTGCTCAGGAAATAACAAGGGATATGTCAAATCAAGAGTGCCCAGACATTTTGTTCTGGAATCTTCTAATACTTGCTTGCTGGGTGGTTTTGGAGCCTGGCTTCTGGGAAGGTAAAGGCCAGAGCCACCTCCATCTACACCCCAAACTCTTCTCCTTTTAATTCAGGATGAAACAGATTTGCTTTAGTTATTCTAAGAACTTGTAGGTAAAACCTGATTGAAATGGGGGGGACCCCAGAGCTGATTTGACACCCTACCTCAAATACAGGAGTCTAGAGGATTAACTGGATGTTGAGAGACATCTCCTGAGATCATAGCGGTAGGCTAGACACAACTGGGTTGGACGGTCGTTGGTTCAGTGTGGCTTTGAAGTGTTGCATGTGGCTTAGGTGTTGGTTGGGCAGATTGAATGGCTCATGGGAAGATTGGACTTCAGGACCCAGTCCTAGAGAGCACCGCAGGCTTGCCCACTGTCCGCCACTCATCCGGCTGTCAGGGTGTGTCTTCGTACACCCCCACTGCTCGTCCATGTAGGCATAGCCGTGTGAGGAAGTGGGAAATCGGAGGTCACATCTCAAGTCAGGCCATTCAGAAGTGTGTGGCCGTCTAAAGTCTGAATATGGCCCCTGAGGCCTAAATGAACCACCTGGTTTGTCCTCTTTTCCAAGTAACGTGAAAGAAAGCCTGGAGAAGAGAAGTGGTTTGCTTAAACTTGGCGGAGACATCTGGGAGTAGAAGCTGGGTCATTCTTCCGGCTTTAGAGCTTTGAGTGCTCTTTAAGGTGGCAGGCCTCTCCCCTGCCTCCCTTTTGGTCTGGCTGAGGTTAAAATGAAATGAGCTCTCATCGTCCCCAGGCACAAGCGACCAGGCAAGCTTGAAGCTAACTAGCGGTGAGATGGTCTAGTGGAGTGACTGTCAGAGACACTGTGTACTGTGTCAAGCATGGCCAGCTAAAGGAAGCAGGTAGACCAAAGACTTGACTGGATGCAGAAGAGCCTGCAGCAGCTGGAGGTGAGGGCTAAGGGTTGACACCATCCTCTCCTTACCTCAGTGTCATACATAGATCAGGGGTCAGGGGCGGTCTGAAGTTGGAGCAGATGCAGGTAGCAGATTGCTCTGACAGACAGGCACGCAATTTTAGGGTGTTCACGGACCCTCAGCCTCTGGCCCGATGTTGTGGGAGGTCTTTAATGAGGAGAGGGACATGACTGAGCTGACTGAGCTCCGAAGGGCACAGGGAAATGACATTTGCCCCCCACGATGTTGTTTCCTGTCTTTTATTTGCCTAACAATCTCAACTGACACCCAATTGGTAGTGCAGATTCTGAATGTGTCAGGCAGGACTAGGGCCCTTCCCTGTCTTCCATCTGTCTCAGAAATTAGTAGCCGGGAGCAGCAGTGTCTTTCTACCTGCAACGCTGCCACCTTTGAACTGTACTTAAAAAGCACTTTGAAAAAGCCAAAGCAGCGTCCCCAGACACCTTTCTCCAGAATGTTCAAAGCAAGCCATCCTCCCCTCCCACCACCTCTCAGGTAGATCTGAAGACCAGGCTTACCTGCAGAGATCCATGCCTGTGTGCTCAGGAGACCGGTAGGATGGGGCCAGGCTGCCTGACCCTGGCTGCCACACTGGTTACATGTTGTGCCAGAGCGCCTGGAGTTTCCTAGTGCACGCATTAGCTCTCGTGTGGTGTGTGACCTGTCTTAATTGTCGAAGTCACACATCTAGATTCTTGTCCCCACCCCCCCTTTTTTTTTTCTTTTTTGGATCGGGTGCTGGGAGGTTGTTTGAGTTGGATCAAATGCTGTTTGGACAGCTGTTGTAATCAGAAATGCTGTCAATCATTAGCCCTGACGGTCGATTTTTCTTTCAAAATCATTTCTCTGAGCTGTCTCAACCTACTGAGGTTTGGCTTCCTGGCCGGAAGTTATTTAGTGGAGTCGCTTAATGGGTGAGTGTCAGTTTCCCCTCTTGGAAGACAGACTGTTGTAAGCGCCTTCCTGCAGGGCTGAGAGAGTTAGTCCATAGAGTGCTGGTGGCAGTGGCCTAGGTAGATGTTTCTAGGTGCTTATGTCTGGGCAGCTGGCTCCTCTTCCTTGTTTAACACAGTGGTTCTCAACCTTCCTAACGCTGCTACCCTTTAATACAGTTCCTCATACTGTGGTGAGCCCCAACCATAAAATTATTTTCATTGCTACTTTATAACTGGAATTTATTACTGTTAAGAATTATAAGCCAGGGTTTGATTAAAGGTGCACGCCTTTAATCCCAGTTACCCCTGCTTGGGAGGCAGAAGCAGGCAGAGTTCTGTGAGTTCGAGGCTAGCCTGGTCTACAAAGTGAGTTCTAGGACAGCCAGGATTACACAGAGAAAAACTCTTGGAAACAGAAAAACCAAACCAACCAACCAACCAACCAAGAATCGTAATGGAAATATCTGAGACGCTCCCCCAGAGGGGTAGCAACCTACAAATTGAGAACCGCTGCGCTAACACAACCCTCCTAAGAAATTGTTCAGTAAGTAAATTTCCTATTCCTCTTTGGACTCACTGGAGTACACCGCAGCCTGCACACAAAGACAGGAAAGGCTCAGACTGGGCTTCTGTATGCAGAGGAGAATAAGACAGATGTGATAACAGCTCCTGCGGGGAAGGGAGGGCAGGTGACAGAGGCAGAGGCCAGCTCAAGCCCCAGACAGTGAAGTCTGGTGGCTGTAAAAGCTCTTACAGATGTAGTGTGCGTCTCCCTCGGGGCCCCCAAGTGCTCTTGGTGACTTGTCAGAATCTTTCTGCCAGGCAGAGGCCTCTCTATCATGCTAGAGCCCAAGTGTCAATACCATAGGCTTCTTGAATGTTCTTCTTGAGAGTTAGTTGTTCTGACAGCTCCTGTGCTCATTTGGTGTGTGTGTGTGGGGGGGGTGCTGGAAGTCGGATGAAGTAGGGAGGAGGAGGAGAAGGAGGAGGAGGAGGAGGAGGAAGAGGAACGATAGCTTAGTTTAGCCACCCACAGGGCTCCTGAGCAATCCAGCTGTGGTCACTTGGCCAGGGTGCCAGGCCTTGACCCGGACATGGCTGTAGACCCCTTTTCTCAGGAATAGAGGATGCTGGGCTCTAGACCCGATACGGTGTGAAGAGTTTCCTGTAGGAAACCAGTAGTCACGAGCTTCCTACAGGTTGGGGAAAGGAGAATACAATATCTTTTAATTTTCTCTAACCACCAAGACTCTGACCCTTGACCTGATTAGTAGAGGATGTAAGCTCTGTCTGAAACCCTTGAGAGCTGTAGTAGGTCAAATGGCTGGCAGGGATCAGAGTCTGCCTCCGCCTTCCTGACTGTGTGTGAGGTGGGAATGGATGGGGCAATGAGAGACCCAGCGATCTGGCTTGTGCTTGGCCAGTCTTGGCATAGACGTTCGCCCTGTTTAAAGGGCTTAAGCCATTGCCCACACCCATCTCCCTTGCAGCTGACTGTCAACACTATACCCATCACAGCTCCTTCCGAGGATGTTACCCACATAGGAAAAATGTCATAGCCATAGACATACTGTGGCATGGAGCCCACATATACAAACACAGTGGAGCCGAGCACACGGCTCAGTCACTAACGCCCTTGCTGTGTAAGCATGAGAACCTGAGTCCAGAATCCCAGTGCCTATGAAAGAGCCTGGTGTGTCAGTGGGAATCTCCCACCCAGGACTGGGGCTGGTTGGCTTGTCAGTCTAGCGGAAGTGGCGAGCTCCAGATTTACTAACAGATTCTGTCTCAGTAAATGAGATGATGTCAGATACACATGCACATACATGTGTACAGGCAGCATACGTGTACCACACAGACAAGAGAAAGAATGAGTACTAGTAATGTTCTTCTTTGGCCAGATATTTATTGAGCACGTACTGTTTTCTAGTCATTGCTACTCTGATTGTTTGAGGCCAGAGTGCCTGGGCCGGGGTGCTTCCTCAGCAGCTGGGCTGATGATACAAAGTGATGATGATGGGCCAAAGGGCGTTGCCGTGTTGTGTTGCCCTTTATAGGTCCTGTTCTTAGCTATTCGTTCTCTGCCAGTTCACAGTGAGATGCAGGCTGGCTCAGCAATTTCAGAACTTCCTCCTCCTTCCCCTATTCATTGTGAGCAAGTGAGAAGGGTCCTGTTTTTTTTTGGGGGGGGAGGGGGTACACTTACTTCTTTCTGCTTACGTAGGCTAACTTAGATTATACAAAGTGATCCTCCAAGAACCCTTACTTAGAGCAACAATGACCAACATTCCTGAAAAAGGCCAGAGTCTCTGTGGTTAAGAGTCTTGCAATATAGAGAACAGCCCAACGGAACAAACAATTTGTGACCAGAGAGGTTGAGAAACCTTGATGTGTGTCATCTCTGTTGCTGTCTGCCACCGTTGTGCAAATGTGGGTCCCACCAGCTCTTAGCTGGAATGCTACCTGTCCTACTCTCAGAGATCTTTGAAATTGGGGACCATACGGATACAGATGGTCTGGAGTTTGAGGGACAGTCCTTCAAAGTAAAGAATTGTTCTGCTACAAAAGCCCGGAGCAGTGCCTGCTGGGTAACACTGGCCCTGCTTCTGAGGAGACCCAGCTGTTCCCTCATGGCCCTGTCCTCACCCAAGAACTAGGCAGATTCTCTGGATTGTATCATCTGGCCCCACGGGATACAGGGCTGCTAAAACCCGTCAGGCTCCTGTCAGGGCCTGTTCTCTCCATAAAATGGGAGACATTCTCTTTAATGCCCAGTGGCCTCCAGACTCTTAAACTAGGAAGAGGTGCTGGCCCCAGGAATTCCCCAAGGCCAGAGTCTGTTGGTGAGACTTCAGAGGGCATTGTTTTTATCTGAGGCACACTAGATTTCGCATGCAGAATCATCTGACATGCAGATGATCACAGGTTTTTAAAAGGCTGTTGTCATGGTTTTGTCAGAAAGATTGCCTAGTGCTGGTGAAAGCTTTGAAGGCTGCTCTGAGACCTTCGTCCTGGCTGCTCAGGTTCAGACAAGATAAGAAAGCCAATTCCGAGAGTTGTCTGTCAGCGTCCCAGGCCTTCCCGCCGGGCTCAGTTAACCATTTAGCAGCTGTCTTGATCTGGGATCTAAGTCATTCCACACATGGTCCCACTGGAAATTCTTGGTATTTTAAATATGGGCTTTGCTGGGAAGCTGGGGCCGGCAGAGCAGTGATCTGATGCGTTGTGACCAGCTTGGATGAGGGTGTAGGGAGGGGCTGAGGAGATGGCTCAGTGGTTAAGAGGGTGTAGGAAACCACTGGGTTCATTCTTAGACTAGGCCCTAAGGATTGAAGATTAACGTACTGTAGGGGTTAGAAGAAACGGTCCAAGTGAAGGATGGGGGAGCCACATGTTACTGCATACGAGGCCGGCCCTGGGAGAGCCCTTCACTCCTTGATGCCCTGGGGCTCTCTTGCTTTTGACCTGTAGATTGGGGCATCGTTGGGCAGTGCAGTTCTCTCAGCACTGGATTTCAGTTTGTCACAGGTTTCCTGGAATACGGAAGTGGTTTTTGTTTTGATAGAGTAGGGATTCTTTCTGGAAGTTGTCAAGCTGCTAACGTGAGTCTCACATAGACTACCTCCCCTGAGAGGTGGAGTTTTCTAACACATAATCAGAGAGCTCATGGTAAGGGGCTGCAGTGAGGGTGGGGGAGAAAGAGTGTCTTTCTGTCTGTCTTGTCTGTCTGTCTCTCTGTCTTGTCTGTCTCTCTGTCTGTCTCAGTGTTTCAGTGACTTGATTTGTGGTCTCTCTTCTTTTGCAGACAGAGATTGCAAAGAGACTGAATACGATTCTAGCCCAGATCATGCCTTTTTTGTCACAGGAGGTAAGGCCTTCTTTCATCTCTTTCCTCTTCTGCCTCAGGCAGCCCAGTATAGCTGAGTTTCCTGAAGCCCAAGCCCCACCCTCCCTCTCATTCTGATCCAGCTGGGAGGGAAAATGGTCCTCTGCCACACCCGAGGAGGGTCTTGGTCTTCATCTGCAACAGTGATAAGCCCTGTGACCAGTGTCCTACATGGATGTCATCACCGGCCTCAGCTTTCCAGGGCATAGTCCTATACCTGGTTCAAGTAAGGCTAGTCGGTTGGTGCCCTGCGTGGGGTGCTGCTCCCCAGGTGCTTAAATGCCCTCGAAAGGCACGATATCAGAGTCCTGTCACTCAGTACCCTTTAGGAGACAGCCCCTGTACCCTCCAAATGGAGGCAAAGGCTGGACTCGCAAGCATTTTGAAGAAAGTGTCTCCAAAGAGCTGCCAGAGGTGGTGGGCAGACCTCTGGCCCCTGTTTCTGTCCTGTCTGATCCCACTCCAGCACAGGCAGGGCCAGGGCTCACCGTTGGTTTATTTCCCAAGGTAGCTAGGCCCATATCCGCTCCCTACTGATATGTTCTGGATCTGAGGTAGTAACCTGGGTCTGACTAAATACATAAGAGTTAGCTATGGTTCCTGCTACTTCATAGCTTCCGGGTGTGTGTGTGTAAAGCTTAATTTTTAATAACAGACTTTAGTTTTTCAAGAGCAAATTTGGGTTTGTCAGGCAGGCTTGAGTGGAAAGTACAGTGGTTTCCCGTGGCCTCTCCACACCAGGCTGGGGTGTCTGTTACAATTCTGAGTCCACACCAACACGTCATCGCATTCAGAAGACCTGAGACCGTGTTAGAATTTCTTTGGTCGTTCTCACTTTCTCTTTCTAGCTAGATTCTCAGCTCGCTCTTTTGGTAGCCATAGATACACGTTTTCTTCTCAGCCCTTTAAATCTAAAGCCCACATGTTCTGTTTAATTCACCGCTAGCCACTATAGAGATTACAGTAATACCCAGAAAAGAATCACTTCCACATGCAACACCTGACAATGTTCTTATTGCACAGAGCAAAGGTTTTCCTGTATGTGAGGTCGAGGAGGTCATGGGCCAGTCTTGGGTACTCATCTCTGCTTTCCTTAGAAAGTAGCACATGCTCATTTAAAGACTGGTAGAGAGCACGGCGTCACGAAGTCCTGGGCCTGTTGAGTGGGTCTTCTCTGAGGAAGGGTCCTGACAGATTCCTGATGCCCCTTGTTGGAGGGTATCGAGGGTGGCCACGCCTTGATCATCCTTCATTTCCCAACAGCATCAGCAGCAAGTGGCGCAGGCAGTTGAACGCGCCAA
Organism: Mastomys natalensis; assembly: GCA_021653895.1. Taxonomy (NCBI): domain Eukaryota; kingdom Metazoa; phylum Chordata; class Mammalia; order Rodentia; family Muridae; genus Mastomys; species Mastomys natalensis. Next base: position 409,145 of record JAJTUV010001666.1, read on the forward strand.
GCAGGTTACCATGACGGAGCTGAACGCCATCATCGGGGTACGTGGACTCCCCAATCTGCCTCTCACCGTGTGTATAGCCCTTTTATTCCTCTCATTTACCATGACCAGAGATGAACTCTGACCTTAGGTGCTCTCAAAGAATGGCGGCCCCAGGGCCTATGGCAACCCTAGGCAACCGAGGGTTTGGATTCATTGGGGCTCTTCACACAGTGGCTTTACCAAATTGTCTCCTGGTCCCCAAACTCAAGAAGTACCAGACACACCTTGAGCCCACCTGTAACTGTATTAGCTTCCATGTCCCCAGCATCTGGTGTCCCTGACTTCCAAAAAGTACTAATCATTTCCCGGCTACTGCCTCCTCTCCTCCCTTCCCACGTAGGCTGCCCTTCTTTGGCCTCCTGGGGTCAGAACCATCTCTGCTGTTTATTGATGTGCACCGTGCTGTGATAGTATTGGGGTTGGGGTCTTGCTGCTCCATGAGCTGAGCTGCATGGCTGAGCACTCTTCACGCGTCCTTGTGAATTTCAGCTGTGTACCTGGATGGAACCTTCTAGAAGCCCCACCTCATCCCCAACACGGGAGTATACATCCCGTGTAGTGCTCTTTGGGCCCTCAGTGGAGAGAAAGGAGAAGGTGGGCTAGTTCATCTTTCTAAGCTTCCAGCTGTAGGTGTGACAAGGGGATCCATGGACACGGACCCTTCTGGGTTGTCAGGGTGTGCAGTTACTGAGTCCTTCGGTAAAGGCAGTTTAAAGGGTTCCTTCTAGTGTTAGTTCCTGTGGGAGCTCCTGGAAACTTGAGGGTTTAAGCCTCCATTGATTCTTTGTGTTGGGGGGAGGGGAGAGTAAACCCTGCCCGCTGTGTGGGAGGGGCAAGAAGCTTGGTGGTGGGAGGCAGCACCCTAGGGAGAGAAACCATGCTATTTTAAAAGCTTGGAGTATCTCCTGTGGGCATTCAGCTCAGGGTTCTCTGAAGAAATATTTTTTTTTAAATTTGCTTTCTGAAAATTTTATCATACATACAGTGTAGTTTGAATCTGTTCACTCCACCCCCCACCCCCCACTACCCTCTCCTGAAAGAGTTTTACATTTCTTACTGAACTCGTGTGTGGTCATGCGTGCCACAGTATGTGTTGAGACACAAGAGCCGGTTCTCTCTCCCCACGTGGGACTCCATCATCAAACTCAAATTGTCAAGGTTGACAAGAAGTATTTTCACGTCCTGAGCCACCTCACTGCGCACTCCCCACCCCCCACTGTCCGTTTGTATCCCCCCTCCTTCTGAACCCCTTCTTCCCCCAACTCCCTGTTTCACTGAGTTTATTTAGGGTTTCCAGGATCTGACACTGATCAATCTTTGTTGCCGTGTGCATTTTTGGATAGTGAGCAGCAGCCTTGCTATGTGCGCTCAAAATGTCTTCCAGATGTTGCCTATATCTACATGGCCTCTGGTTGAGAACCACCGATTTAGTCTGATACCACTATTTCACAGAGCTTTAGTAGTCAGGCCAGCCTGGGAGCACCCTAAGCTGGTGCAGGGTGTCAGAAGGGACCTAGACAATCTTACACTGGGGCCTCCAGGTTCTTCCTCCAACCTACAGGGGCTACAGTCTGCTCCCATCTCTCACTCTTTGGAATTAAAATCCACATATGAAAATACTTTTTTCTTTTTAAGAAAAAGTGAAATTGGGAAGCAGCACAGCTGGAGCTGCTCCAGCTCCTTTAAGTAGCGTTTAGGAAGCTACAAGTTAGGTCAAGGCGGCCCCAGGCAGATATTGGAATTCAATTAAAGCCCACGAGTGGGGCCTGTGACCCCCATTTTCAAGGTAATTGCTTCTCAGGCTATGAGTGAATGCGGCCGTCGCCCTGTCATTAGGCAGGCAGCCGTCTAATCGCTGTGCGCCTGACAGAGCCTCCCTCATGAGGCAGGAATTGCCGACAGCTGGGGCACCGGACTGGGAAGCTGGGCTTGACTGCCCTCCAGCGAGGGGCTTGTTCCTTTTCTTCTGGAGGCAAGAGGGGAGCCACCCTGCTGAGATGAGGGCACAGGCAGGGCCAATGCTCCAGTCTTCATTTCCTCAGATAGAAAGGTTTCTAGTGGCACACCTGCTCCAGTTGGCTGGTTGTGGCCCCTCTCACACGGGGTTGGAGCCTGGGGTCTTCATTTTGCTGGGCTGTTAATAATATGAGGAGCATGGCTGTAGCCAGAAGCATGCCACAGGGTTGAAATCTTGTGGGAGAGGAGAAAGAAAGGACAAGATGAAGGGACCCGGGCTGCTGGCCATCCCTGTCCCCCAGCTCCCAGCTGGTCCTTAGGGAGCTCCTGTCTCTTTGCATAAGGTGGCCCTAGAGACGGAGTTTCCTTTCCAGAACTTGGCTTTGTGCACACAGGGTTGTGTGGTGACCTAGGAGGTGGTGGGTTCTTGGCTCCTTGGTCTGGGTTGCCTAGAGAATTATTTAGTGGGTGGTATGTGCAGTGTTGACTTGATGTTTTTCTTAAGAGGGAAGAAGAGAAGGGAGGAGGGAGGTTGGAGTTGTAGCTTGTCCCAGACTGCAAAGCTCTGTGAAGCTCTCTCAGGGCTTCCTGTTGTCTGCCTGGAGGTGGCCGAGTAGGATGGATGGCTGAACAGAAGTTGGACAGTAGAATTTTAGAATGACCGAGAGTCTCTGTCTGTTTCTTTAGCCAAGAGACTGAGGTGTGAAACAGGGGATTGCTGAGTTGGGATCCTGGCTCAGGTTTCTGTTGTTTCGTGTAGTTACTTGGCCCCCGGGACTGTCTCATCTCTGAAGTATGGATAGCAGAGATCATTGTGTCCTCTAAAAACTGCTGCCAAACCCAGAGGCCAGTGCTGCAAGGTAGCCTTGGGTAACCACTGGGCTGTGTGAAAGACTTGGAGGTCAAGGTATCCTCTGTCTTACCAGGCCCCTGTCCACTTCCTCTGGTGCAGCTGTTGGGCCGTTTGACTCTAGAATTGAAGCAGTTAGACAACTCCCCTAAGTTTAACCCAAATTACGAACCTCAGCACTGAAGCATCTAATCAGTCAGCAAGGGCATGAAGCGTGAGGTGTGTAATCTGGTTACACATGCTCCTCAAGCAAGCTTTCCCATCAGCCTCTGCTGTCAGCCATGCTTGCCAGTCCCAGACTATGGGCACTGGGCACCCAGGGACGGAGGAGAGCACAGGAACCACCACAGGGGCATGGTGTGGTTTGTGTTTGGTCACGAAATGGTCTAAGATGGAGAAGTGGATGTTCAGGAGTATGCTTGGTTCTGGGTTTCTCAGGCCTCTGGGGTTAAGGCCAGGAAGGACAATTACTGACTTGCTTTCTTCTCACACACGGAGAAGAGCCAGTATCAGGAGGAACAGGAAAAGGCAGGAGGCAGGTAGTCTCAGACCGTGTCGTTTGTGACACATTCTCTGCCATTGAGAAAGCTTCCAGTTGAAAGCAGTGTGACCCTCCTAGTCACACTAAACCATTTGAGTACCTTACTCCCCAAAGCCACCAGAGGACCTGATGCGGAGGACAGAAACACAGTCCGAGAGTGGCTGCATCCCGTTTGCCTGCTGAACGAGGTGACACCCGTGAATCTCATCAATGCCAGCTGCTCCTGGCCCCATCAAGGAGAATATTTGGCTTCACTCTGTATTGCCATTAAGACCACCGCTGGCAGAACCTCAGGGCACTGGCATCTAGATGCATCTGTCTGCAGTCTTCGGGACTGGCCCCCATGGTGCCCTCAGACCACCCCCAAGGAGACCAAGGCAGTATTTTCTGGCTGTGCAGAGCCAGCTGCTCTGCTCGAAGATGAAAAATGTCTATTTTTCATAAAGCTTCCTTGCTTCTTGCAAAAAGGATACTCCATGCTGAGACCCGGAGGCCGAGGAGCGCTGTGTTAGTCTTGGAGACCAGTCACGTTGGCTGAGTAGCTGCTGCCGCTGTTGTCACAAGTCTCTGCTGTGGATTTACTGTGGATATTTGGGGAAAGCAGTACACCTCTGTCTACATCACTGACCCTGCTGCTCCAACTGCCTCTAACTAACTGGGCTTCCAGGACTGCGTAATCACCTTTGGATCAATCTCTCTGCTGCCTTGTTTCTCCACTTCTCTGCTGCTAACCTCCAGTGTTGCACTCACTAAGTGTGGGTACAGGGATAAGCCCGGACTTGTTGGAGGTGCTGGATGGATAGCCATGGCTTTGTCCTCCTGCCACTCGTCAGCTGCTTAAAGATGACGGCGATGGATTTATACCCATTTGCTGAGGTGGCTTGCTCTCAGACTTTGTTTTACATGAAATGATGTGAGTTCTGTGTAGCCAGTGAGCTTTATTTTGATGCCCATCTTGCAGACTGAAAATGGGCCCAGAGAGGTCGGGTGGCTTGTCCAGGACTCAGCGCTGATAAGGGATGAAGCCGGAAGTCCCCACCTCCAGCAGCTCTGCCTGCATCCAGGGTCTGAGTCCTTGAAACTGGGAAAGGAGATTTCCTTCCGATCAGAAGAACGGGAAGGGAATCCGTTTGGACCAGATGTTTGGGCAGGGTGGGAGAGGGGACCCACACAGTCTCATGTCAGCAGCCAGCAACGCCCTCCACATGCTTTTGTCTCCTTAAAGCATCCTGTCTTACCAGTCCCTCTGTACGGATTAAGTACCCAAGTCCTTCCTTTCTGGGCTTTTATTAAGTAATTATCACCAGCAGACTTGAAAGGACTTCCCAGCAAGGAGTTTAAAACCAACAGGGCCCCAGTGGAGAGCCTTTGTAACTAAACGTCTAGATAAAGCTGTATGGTCACAGCCATGCCATGGAATACTAAACAGTCATTCTAAAGGAAAGTGTCCCCCCACCCCCGGCCCTCCCTTCAGAACACCTTTTAAACTGGGTCATATAACAGTGTAGACAAGAAGAACTCACTTGTGGAGAATTGCATGGAAAGATTGTAGATCTGAAAATCTAGATTCTAGATAGACTGGCAGCTGGTCTCCTGTGAGGTGGAATGAATGGGAGAACTTCAAAGGATCAAAACTTAAAAAGATCAAAACTTAAAACTTAAAAAAAAAAAAAAATTCTTACAGTGAGCCTGTGTTATTTTTGTGATAAGATGTTAAAAATTCATTTTTTTTTAAAAAGGGGAAATGGGGGAGCTGCTTATGTCCCATCAGAGAGGAGTCCAATTTAGCTGAGAGGACTGGAGGGCCTGCGTTTGCTCTGAGACTCTCCCTTAGCTTGGGTGTGCTGTGACACAGGCAGTCACATCACTCTGAGACCCGTGGCCACCAAGAGCTTGCACAGGTGCCTGGCAGTGGAAGTCATCTGTGGTCCAGGACAATGGCTGTGGGTGCCAACCTTACAGAGCTAAGAGATGGAATGCCTGTGGAACCAGAGCAGCCTTAACTTGGAGGGAGAGCTAGCTGGGTCAGCAATTTGCGACTTGGTTCGTTGAAGGGGATGTGGGAAGCTTTTAGGTGCTAGTAGTTGACAGATAGCGTCCAAATCCCATGTAGAGTAATGGAGCTTGGCCTGCCCATTCTAATGCCTGTCAGTTTGCTGTCTGTAAAATGGGCACAGTCACTGGTGACTGTCAGAGTTACAGGTTTATTTGGATAGTGTCCAGGAATTTATATACGCACACAGGTGGTATTAGTCCATTTCTCTTGGGCTAGTCTAGAAGAAAAATATGTGCACGGATGGGGACAAGCATACCCAATGACCCAATCAGTCCCAAGAAATACTTTCATCCCTGAGAAATAGTTGATACCATATAGCCTGTCCTACAACTCCAATGGTTGTTGTCTTAGGAACAAGAGGGCGTTCTTTCTTGGCTCCTGCGAAAGCATGGAGGCCTCTGAGCTCAGGCATGGGAGCAGAATAGGATAGCGAACCGAACCTTGAGGTTGGCGATGGGAAGGGGTGCCAGGCAGCAGGGTGCTGGGTTGGGGGTGGGGAGGGACAGGAGAATGGATGTTAGTCTGTGGCTGGGAGTATTGAGGTCGTTTGAACAGTGGGAGATCCCTGTGAGAACCCTGTAGAAACGCCAGTGACTGCCACGAAACCTATTGAGCGGTGGCTGCACGCACAAGCCCATGTTACCTTACCATAGCCCCCTACAGTGGTTGCTGCCTCCCACCTTATGCAGATGATGAAATGTGAGGCTTAGGGGGGTTGGAAGTCCCTGTTCCAGGGCATACAGAATCAAGACTAGAATCCTGGCCCATCTGGTTTCAAAGGCTCAGCTCTTCCTAGTTCTGTGTTCTCTCTACTCTGATGGCCAAGGACATCAGCTTTGATTCCAGCAGTCCTGGGACTTCTCTGCTCTGGCCCGACTCTGCAAGCCAGGCTTCGGCTTCTTTTAGAAGCCCAATCAGGGAAGCTTTCCCCAGGTTCCAGCTCTGGGTGGGAGGCTCTGGCTGCTGATGTTAAAGGCATGTATGCATGAGCTATGAGCTTTAAAATGGATTCCTCTCCATTGAAAGGAAGCCCCAGTGACCGTGTGGGTTTTAAATGCATGCATTATTTATCTTGGGATTGGAAACCGGCATGGGAGGCTCTGTCCTGAGACTGGAGCTGGGGGGATGGTGCTTAAGATATAAATCTTCTACTCCACAGTCCACTAACAGATTTTGTTGAGCAAGATGAGCATGTGGCTGAGGGGAAGGTTCTGGGGGCGGGGAGGGGGTATGCTTTTCTGTCGCTTCCCAGTGGAGGAGCGAGGGGGGAGGGGACCCGCCCTCTGCCCTCCAGACCTATCATGGCTGACCGGCAACTTCATTGCAGCAGCAGCAGCTCCAGGCACAGCACCTCTCCCATGCTACGCACGGTCCCCCGGTCCAGCTGCCGCCCCACCCGTCAGGCCTTCAACCTCCTGGGATTCCCCCAGTGACAGGAAGCAGCTCTGGGTTGCTGGCACTTGGTGCCCTGGGAAGCCAAGCCCACTTGGCAGTGAAGGATGAGAAGAACCACCATGAACTGGATCACAGAGGTGTGGCTCTGGGTGGGCTGGGCTGGGCTGGGTGGGTGGGATGGGACTGGAGGACACACCATAAATGGACGTGGCAAATACTGTCACCTAGAGCCTGGTATTAGCTAAGACTTGGAGCTATCTGTTGAGTCCTTAGTGCGTGGAAATGCTGCAGTTCTGATGTAGACCCCTGTGACTTGCTGGGGAAATAGTCTGTTTGTCTACGACAGCCCCCATACTCCCTGTAGCACCCTGACTATTCTTTAGGACCAGCCCGGCATGTCCTCCAGTTGTTTTCACGATTGCATTGGGGGCCTTTCTCGAAAGAGCTTGAGCTGGGGCCTCATTGTAGGCTTTTGCTGCTATCTTTCTGGATCTCTATATCTCAGCACTCGGAAACCTTCCAAGAGGCAGCACTGCTGGGGTGTTGCTCAGTTGCTAAGAGTGTTTGCCACGCATGCCCGAACCCTGAGTTCATCCCTTGGCACCATAAAACCAAAACCAGCGTGGTAGTGCATGCCGGTAAGCCCAGCACTAGGAGATGAGGCAGAAAGGTGAACCGTTTATGGTAGTTCTATCTGTGCAGTAAGTTCAAAGTCAGCCCCGGGTATTTGAGACCCTGTCTCAGACTAAGTGCAGGATCTCAGGACTGCTCCAGCAGAGAAGTGAGGAGACAGGAATCAGAGCTCGTGCCCCCAGCACTCTGCATAGCACTGTTGGGGCTCAGGAGGACATCAGGGAAACAAGGACCTGGCCCCATGCAGCCGCTTAGTAAAGCTGCCAACTTGTACATTTGGTTAGCCTTAGGTATTTACTGGGCCACATAGCGTCTTCCAAGCTCCCAGGGACTTTCGGGGAGGAGTCACCGTCCGAGCCCTAGTCCGTGCTGTATCCTAGGAGCCGAGGTGGAGGCCAACTGTTTTGTCCCTTCTTGACAGAGGAGGAGAGGACAAAGAGAGCTGCAGCTTAGCTGGACAGTTATGACCAGAGCCCAAGCTTCTGGGGACTTCTTGGCAAAGACACAGAGAATGGTGTTAAGAAAGCAAAACAGTAGAAGTCATTTCCAAATTGCATTGTGTGTGTGTTTTTTTAAAGCAATAACCTTCCCAGCTCTCAGCTCCCAGCTCCCACTTGTGATTCTAGAAAGTACGGTGAAAAGCAAACCAGGGTCCTTTTGATATACCAAGAAGAAGGCTAACGGCCTGGATTCCAGGCCATGCTGGGCACTGGTGGGAGGGGACCGTTGGGCTGCCAATATAAGGGACTACTTGCCTTTGCTGCACCCGGGACTTGAGTCAGTGAGAGGTGGCTTTAATGAATCACAAAGGTTAGCTGAGCTGAGAGTGACCTTTCACCTTTTTTTTTTTTTTTTTCCCATTTCTTTTTCCTTGGGGGTCCTGTCCTGCCTTTCCTGTCTCACAGAGAGAGAGTCCAGCACGGTAAGTGAGGATGCTCTTGGTGTAGGGTGGGTATGGGAGGAGGGTGGGCCTGCCTGGAGGCTTGTTCCTAGAACTACAGGCCTGGCAAGTAACCGGTGCTACCCACAGCTAACCCCAGTTTCCCGTTCTGCTCTGTGGGTGGAAGCTGGGGTTTTAAATTTATCGTTTGTTTATGTGTGCCCACAGCTGGAAGACCTGGCTTCAGGGCTAATGTGTGGGTGACAGTGTCTCTGTCCATATCCAGTACTGGGGTAGTCACTGTCATAATATATCAGTTCCTGTCCTCTGTTGAGTGACCTTTAATTAGGGAAGCCTGTTAACTCTAGGCACTTGGCTAAGTGACCTCTAAAGTCCCCCTTACGAAGAGATATGGTCAACTGAAGCTATTAGCCCACACCCTACATCTTCCAAGGGGCCTTTTGAGCCCAGGACTCTGGTTTGTTCCCTGGGCTGCCTAGGTTGATGCTTCCAGCATAATCCTGAACCTTCCTTTCCTCAGATGCCTGAGGGTTCTCCCTGCTCTGCACTTTTACTCAGTTGAAGAAAGTGCTAGCAAGCAGGTATTAAGGCCAGGCCGCCTGCGTGTCTGCCAGCTCAGAGATTTGCTGTAAATCTTTCAGATCACACCGAGGCTCCGAGGTTCTGTTTCAAGTGAATAAGCCCTCTGAATAAGCACAGTGGAGTCTGGATAAAAAAAAAAAAATCCTGCAGCGATTAGCAGAGCTATTTTATTCCTCATCGCCGCGCTTGTACCCGGGACCATCGTAATCTGCTAGGGTGGCTTTCCTTATTACCTCATGTTAAGTAGGACTTGGGATGTCAGGCCTTTAACTAGCCATCCAGGCAGCAGCTGCCTCAGGAAGCTCCCTCTGCCTGACCTGCCTTCCTTTCCGATCCCTCCCTCCCTCCAGACTGTTCTCATGCCTCCCATTAGCTGTCTCTTCTTACCATGCCTGCTCAGAAATCCAACCCCCCTATCCTCTTGGGCTCAGGAATGGCTAGGCACAGAAGAAAGGAATGATTAAAGCCGAAATCCATTTTGATTGCTTTGGTGTTGATCCTTAAACAGTGGCGTATCTTTGGAGAGACAGTTTCCCAACATAGAAGTAGAGCTGGCATAGGTGTGTCCGTCTGGGTTGTCTCCCTACCCCACCCCCAACCTCTGCCCCTCCCCAGCTTCCATCCAGTCTTAGCCTTAGGAAGTCTTGTGTCTTGACCTCAAAGTCCCAGTCTCCTTCTGCATATCATGAGAATTACCCTGTCCAGACAGCCTCTCAGCTTTGATAGGCAGATCCCTTGTAACAGGACTCATTACTTGGTCATCAGGGGCCTTCCCCAGGAAGTGGGTATTTGAAGCCCAGCACCCACTTCTTCATACCTATTCGCTTTTGGCTTTATGCCCCTGCTGAAAGCTTTCTGCCAGAAACCCAGAGGGACCCCCAAATGTGCAGCCCTTCCCCCCACAATGCTCCTGTCATCCAAGCTAGGCTGACTCAACATGGGGACTAGAGAACGAACAGAGATGAATCTCTATGACATCCTAGGGCTGGGCAGCTCAGAGTGGGTACCATATGCTGGGGATGGGGAGTACTCTGGGGCGGCATCCTTAGGGCCATGGTGTTGGATGGTGGAGATTGAAATAATCAGCCTTAGGAAAACAGGTTGTCAACAGTCAAGGCCTCCGGCAGGAAGGACAAGGCTGTGTCAGAGAGGGGAGGGGCCTGGTGGACAGGCTGGAAGCTGTCCCAGAGGGGTTAGTCTGGAGTCCAATTAGAGGTAGCTTCATTCATATTTCCTTGCCTAGCTGAAGCAATAAAAAATACTTAGTTTTTTGGCCGCCTGCCAACCAGAGGCGGGCTGGATCGATGCCGCTAAATGCCTGACATGACTCTCCGGTAGCGGCGAGGGTTTTCAGCCTGACTGCATGAGAAGAAAGAGTTCCCTGTTCTCACACTGGGTCGCAAGGAGAAACACGAGCAGCCACCCCAGTCCCCTCCCTCCTCTCCATCACCCGCCTGCGCAGGGGCAGCCAGCCTGAGGGGCTGGAAGCATTTCTGCTTAGCACGGGGTGGCCGCCACCATCGGAGGAAATGAAATGAAATGACGGTGATTTTTTTTTTTCTGCCTGTGCTTGCAGCAACTAATTGAATTGCGGCTGTGAGCGCATCGCCGCCGCTCGCCCGGCTGCGGGGAAGGTTGAGCTGCAGTTCCATTATAACCTCCATTTTTTTTCTTCAAGGCTTGATAACTCTGCCATTTTAATTTGCTTCAGGCAGAAACTTGGCAGGGAAGGGCTGCCCAGAAAACCGGCTTAGGAAAGGAAATTAAGTTCTGCGGCTGACTCCCTCCCACACCATTCCCTCAAACCCATCCACCTGCTGGCCACCCCGCCTCGTTCCCTGCCAGCGAGCCCCATCCCTGGGCCAGCATTGGCCTCTAGCAAAATGGGAAAAGGAGACGAGAAGGATTATCCTACCTGCTTTCAGTGTCCTTCTTTGTGAGCACATCATCTTGCTCTGTGTTCCCACATGACCCCAGCCTGCATCTTTAGCATGAGTGGACTTGTGGCCACTCTTGTCGCTATCGTTATCCATGATCCTCTGACTCATTCTGTCACTCCTGACATTCATGTCACTCTGAACATGGGTAGGTTTATCGGTACTTTTCTTCTTATCACTATGATAAAATAACCGGAGCGAGGAAGGGTGACTTGGCTCGTGGTTTGAGGGTGTTCAGTCCGTTGTGGTTACACTGTGGCTTGGAGGAAGCAGGAGCGTGAGGTAACTGGTTACATCCTAGCCAGTTAGGAAGAAGCTGGGTTGTATCAGAGCTCACCTATAATCCTCTGTGGCCCTGTGACTGCCAGCCAGACCCCGTGTCCAGAAGGTTCCAAGACCTCTCAGTCAGTGCCATCAGCTGGGACCACAGGCCGATCTGTGGAACATGTCACGTCACTTTCAAACAGTGGTAGGGCGGTGCTAGAGGTAGCCATGGAGTTCATAGTATCCTGAAGGGGCGCTAGACCTTCAAGGTTTGCAGACAGCCCTTGCCAGAGGGTCCCCCTCCCTGTGCACAGCCACAGGATACCCCACTTCCACCTTTCCCTGCTGCTTACCTCCTCAGATCGTCCTCTTTCTCGGGCTTGCCATCCCTCGGGATTCTCCTCCCTCCCGCTGTAGCAGAGGAAGATCTGAGAACTCCCGATGCTCTCCCCAGCATGAAAGCTTACCTTCCTCTGCTGGAGACCTTAGCTTGGTCTTACAACTACACAGGGCCCTGTTCTCTTGGACACTTGTCCCCACCCTAGGGAAAGGCTTAGTGGCCTTGCAGGGTTTGTGCCTTTGTGACACTGGTTTCTCTTCAGTTTGCCAGAGGCTTGTCAGTGGAGGAGCCAGGGATCAGAGTTGTTCTTCTATGCTTAGGGCTTTGTCTGCAGCCCAGCACCTTTTCTCATTCACTGCAAAACTTAAAATGGAAGTTCTACATGTATGCCTGTCTATGACTCAGGTCTGACTTGAAAAGACACATCTTCTTTCCTTTGACTAAATTGAGTGACGGATGTCCCTCACCATCTTGGGACTTCACCTCAGGCCAGGAAACAGAAATAGCAATACCTTGCTTCTAAAAATTGACATTTGGTGTAAGTTCCCAGGGACCCAAGGTGTCCTGGGACAGATATGGAGTGTCTGCCCACTTCCTTCTTCTGGTCGTCTGTCATCCTCTCTTAGTTGGCTCAGCCAGTATACAATATTACATTCATCATGGAGTTTTGACCCAAAGATCCTCTTCTTCCAGAACAATTCCGTGTCACCCTCAGAAAGCCTCCGGGCCAGTGAGAAGCACAGGGGCTCTGCAGACTACAGCATGGAAGCCAAGAAGAGGAAAGCGGAAGAGAAAGACAGCCTGAGCCGATATGTACGTAGGGGTCGGCAGGTGGCTTCATTAGACAGGGTTGTGTGCTGGCTTTGGCCTTGACTACGGCAGTTGAGTTCTGAGTCTGAGAGACGGGTAGTTGTGTCAGGGCCCAGAGGTTCATACATACCCTGTGGTCAGATGAGCCGTTGAAGAGAGATGGACAGAGAAATTGTCCCAGCCTACATGCAGTCTGGGAAGAGCTTAAAGTCCTTCTAGACAGTTCTCTGCTGCACCCATGGTCTAAGGGAGTGTCCTGGTTTTGTCCAGTGTGACCCCCACAGTCTTCACAGTCCACCCAGGCATTCAGCCACGGAGACACAGTTTGTAACAACCTGATGGCATGACCTTGACCTGTGAGATCCCAGTGGGAGCACTGTTATGTGTCCTCCATTGCCAGACTGAACGGGGTGAGATCTGAGTCTAGAGGGGCTAGTACCAAGCCCTCTTTGTCCCATCTGTCTGCCCTGTGGACAGAGCTCAGCTGCACCTCAGAGTGGAGCCAGTCACCTGCCCTGGAGTGATGGATTTTTAAAGATGAGACTAGCTTCGTGAATGACTGCAACCAGAATGCCAGCTGGGAAGGAGGTTCTGGCTTTAGAAGGCTCAGGACTGTGATGTTGCTGCTGCGTAGACATGTCAGAGCCCCAGAGGCTGTGCTACAAAGAACTGGAGGAAGAAATTCCAACACTGCTCATAGAGGGCAGAGGGCACAGCAGCAGAGCAGCATGGGCTTTGGGATTTAGTTGGGGAAGTTGGTGGGGTGCAGGGTTAGGCTTGAGCAGATCGAGGTCGGCATGGGCTCTTACTGGCTCCTCTCTTGCTTACAGGACAGCGACGGGGACAAGAGTGATGACCTGGTGGTGGATGTCTCCAATGAGGTAAGGGCAGGGCCCAGCTGTAGGGAGGCCCCTGGGTATGGTGGTTTGGGACAGATCCTCTGTAGGTAAGGTCTCTTCTGCCTGCCCCTAGAGCCGGGCATTGGAGCATCAGGGTACCGGAGTCAAATGGCTTTGTATGTGGGTACTGAAAGTCTCAGAGAGCAGCAGTCTTCCATTCCCATAATTATCTAGGTGGGCCTGTCCTCCCTCTCCAGGGTTGGGGATTATATTTTCCTGGAGAGAGTCTCCAATAAGGCCCTGTGCAACCTTGCCTGGTTAGTGTTCGGGGCTTGTGTGTGACTGGGGCAGGTCACCCCACCTGTGAGGTAGAGGGCTCAGGGTCTAGGTTGTTCAGACCTAATCGCCTCCCACCCATGCCCACTGCCTTCCTGTTGCCAGGGCAGGGGTACCTGCTTGCAGCTTAAGAGCTCTGTAACGCTTGTCCTTTCAGGACCCAGCGACGCCCCGGGTGAGCCCAGCACACTCCCCTCCTGAAAATGGGCTGGACAAAGCCCGTGGTCTGAAGAAAGATGCCCCCACCAGCCCAGCCTCTGTGGCTTCATCCAGCAGTACACCCTCCTCCAAGACCAAAGACCTTGGTCATGTATGTGGGGTCTGTCCTGGCACCTTACAGAGGTGGGGGAGGGGAGAGACAGGCATGCAAGCCAAGGCTAGGGCTCTCTAGTCCCGATACTTGCAGGGTGGGAGTTGGGTGTGGAAAGAACGTGGCTATTGGGATTGGCTGTGTTTGGATCATTAGCCCACACTAGTCAATGTTTCAGAGCCTTGGTTTCTGCATCTTTAAATTAGAACTTTCACCACGGTCCCTGCCAACTAGGGACTTCTGTTCAACCCATGCTTGGCTTCATGTGGGACTAGGGCTAGGCATTTTGCCCAGCTCTTGGGAGAAAGGAATCCTCATGGCGTCTCTTGGTCTCTGTGTCTTCCCTTCTCAGAATGACAAATCTTCCACACCTGGGCTCAAGTCCAATACACCAACGCCAAGGAACGATGCCCCAACTCCAGGCACCAGCACCACGCCGGGGCTCCGGTCAATGCCGGGCAAACCTCCAGGCATGGACCCGATAGGTATAATGGGTAGGCACCATGGGGCCCAGGTCGATCTGGTGGGGGAGGGAGGTTGGTCCCTGTCTAGGTGGAGCCAAACAGATGGCCAGCAACATAGTGTGTCCAGGCTGGGGCTTCACGGGTCTGCCTGGTGGTTTTTCTTGTCAGATTTAAGGATATGGAAGCCTGCACCTTTGACATTGGTATAACAGGGTTTATGAGGATCTTTAACATTGGTATGTGAGTGTCTCCGAGGCCACTGCTGGGCCAAGTGTGTGGAAAGAGCATCTGACAGGTTGTTACCCTAGACTTGCGTCCACTTCTGTTAATGATTTTGTGAGCTCCTGAGCACGCCCTCTTCTCTGGGCCTCGTGCTGCCCTCTGAAAGGAAATGACTCCCAACATTGGCCTCTGAAGTCAGATCCAGTTGGGTAGATGCTTCAGAATGTAGGAGGGCTTGTGTCCTCTGCTTTGTGTATCAGAAGGGTGAACCCACTCTCACGGATGCCTCCTCCCCACTGATCCCGCCTCCTCCTTCACCTCCTCACAGCCTCGGCCCTGCGTACACCCATCACCCTCACCAGCTCCTATCCAGCACCCTTTGCCATGATGAGCCACCACGAAATGAATGGCTCCCTCACCAGCCCAAGCGCCTATGCTGGCCTACACAACATCCCATCGCAGATGAGCGCCGCCGCCGCCGCCGCTGCAGCCGCCGCCTATGGCCGATCGCCAATGGTGAGCTTTGGAGCTGTACGTAGACCTTTTGGCTCCTTTTGGTGGTGGTGGGATTGGGTAGAGGTGGGAGCTGGCAGGTTAGTGCAGGTTAGTGTAGTACATATCCCTGCATGCTGAAGGGACCCTTGGGTGTTGTCTTAAGGTTTCTATTACTGTAATGAAACACCATGACCAAAAGCAACTTGGGGAGGAAAGGGTTTGTTTCACTCATTTCCATATAACAGTTCATCATCAAAAGCAGTGAGGACAGGAACTCACACAGGGCAGGATCCAGGAGGAAGGAGCTGATGCAGAGGCCATGGAGGAGTGCGCTTACTGGCTTGCTCCTCATGGCTTTGCTCCGCCTGCTTTCTCATAGAACCCAGGCCCACCAGCCCAGGGATGGCACCACCCATAATGGGCTGACCCTCCCCTGTCCATCACTAATTAAGAAAATGACCTACAGCTAGATCTTCTGGAGACATTTTCTCAATTGAGGTTCCCTCCTTTCTGATGACTCCAGCTTGTGTCAGTTTGACATAAAACTAATCAGGAGACGGTGGGCAGCTGACAGCTGCTCTGGGGAGAGCACCTGTTTAGAGAGAGTTTACTTATGGGACGTCAGACCTGCCTGGCAGTCTCAGATGACTTAAGGTAACTCTTGGACTGCCCTCTCATCTGAGACCTCCAGATAATACCCTGAAAGAGTCCCAATAAGAATTTAGTGACATTTGACCAGGTAGCAGGGTTTTGGGAGGTGGATCCTGGTGGTGACAGTTACTGTGGACAAACAGGATTAAGGCTGGCAGAGAGGACTCGTTTTTCAGGACACTTTTTCTCTACTCTGCTCTACCCAGGGTGGCTCCATTCCATAGGCTTACAGCACACTCAGGAAGGGGAGAGAGAGATGGGGCAGGGCCTACTGTGTCTCACAGAGCAGAGGGGATACTGGTTGAGATGTGGTTTACTATTGCCATCCTGTCTGTTACTGTCCTGGCAGGACACTTGGCCTTCCTGGCGTCTGCCTTCTCTGACACAGGCTTCGTTTTCTGACAGCAGTGTTGTCACTTGGTTCTAGAGAAGTCACAGGGTGCAGCAGGCCCAGATGGTGGTGGCCGTGGGGAACAGGGGGAGGCTATGTGATGGCAGACTGAAAGAGCCACTCTCCTTTCTTTACAGGTTGGTTTCGACCCTCACCCCCCGATGCGGGCCACAGGTCTGCCCTCGAGTCTCGCCTCCATTCCTGGAGGGAAACCGTAAGCACATGACTATTCTTTTTGCATGCTTCATAGGGTAGACAGGTAAAACGCTTCCGTCTGTCCCCTGAGCACAGGGTCTTGCCGGATATACAATGCCCTCTAGGAAGGTGTCTGTCCCTCCAGAGACACATAGGCATGGTCATCACCCAAGGAAGTCAGTTCCAGAAGCTCCCTCCATCAGAGGAACTTAGGGACTCCAAGGCCCAAGTTGACAGCTCTGGGAGGGTCAGAATGCCTTGTAAGCAGAGTCCAGGGAGTAGTGTGGGCCCTGGTGACTCCTTCAGGTTCTACCTGCTGCAAAGGCCCCAGCCCCTAGCCTGCCTCCAGTTCCCCTGCTCTTCTGTGGAGCACAGTATTACCGTGCTCTTTGCCTACATGGGTTATTGGGAAATAAAAGGTTGAACCGTGCGTACCACGTAGAAACCTGCCCTGTGTGTACTGTAGACCTCATGCCATCATGGCCACGGAGAAGGGCGCTCACAGTAACATGGGCAGGCCAAGCTGAGTCCCTGTGGCTCAGGAACCCTCGTCGGTTTTGCCTTTAGAGGAACAGGAAGATGTTCCATCCGTAATATCACTGACTTCAGAGGCAGGGTGTGGCATTTAGTTAGGTCCTTTTCCCAGATTGCCATGTCTGGAGACTTTATAGTCTCAAGTGGGTGGTATTGGAGGGGGAGGGGCACTCCAAAACATCCATGGAGCTCCTAAGCTGATTTAGAGCAAGGATGTATGGTGGGACTATTAAGTAGGTTCCAACCTGATGGGGTCATCCCAGTACCAAGGGGCTCTTGGAGTTAAGGGATTTGCAGGAGAGAGGAGCTTGGAGTCAGGGCAGTAAGTCACGGTGTGGATACATTGATTTGGATGGGGCCTGTGGGACATGTTAGGGGTGGACGGCAGGCAGGAGTGACCCACCTCCTTCTTGCAGGGCGTACTCCTTCCATGTGAGTGCTGATGGGCAGATTCAGCCCGTGCCCTTCCCCCACGACGCGCTAGCAGGCCCCGGCATTCCCCGGCATGCACGGCAGATCAACACACTCAGCCACGGGGAGGTGGTCTGTGCTGTGACTATCAGCAACCCCACACGGCATGTCTACACAGGCGGCAAGGGCTGCGTGAAGATATGGGACATCAGTCAGCCCGGGAGCAAGAGTCCCATCTCCCAGCTGGACTGCCTGGTGAGAAGCTAGGACCACAGGCGTCTTCTGTAGTGTGGAGGAGGCAGAGAAAAACAGGACAGATACAGCAGGGGTTGGAGGGGGAGGGCCAGGGACACTAAGCCCATGGCCAAGCTCAGCTCTGAGCAGCTCTGGATAAGCTGACTAACCTCTCTGGCCTAGTCGGGCCATCTGCAAATGGATGCAAACTCTTAGGCTCAAGATTCTAGAGAAAGGCATGAGACATTGCACGGGTGTAGAATTGAGGGTGGGGTAGTCTGACAGGAGCTTAGACACTTTATAAGGATGTTAAGTTACCTCGTGGCTTTCTTGGTCCACGCCAAAGCAAGCGGATAGCACGTAACACTTGTTCCTCTCCTTCCAGAACAGGGACAATTACATCCGCTCGTGCAAACTTCTCCCCGATGGGCGCACACTCATTGTGGGTGGTGAGGCCAGCACGCTCACCATCTGGGACCTGGCCTCGCCCACACCCCGCATCAAGGCTGAGTTGACGTCCTCGGCTCCGGCCTGTTATGCCCTGGCCATCAGTCCTGATGCCAAAGTCTGTTTCTCCTGCTGCAGTGACGGGAACATTGCGGTTTGGGACCTGCACAACCAGACCCTGGTCAGGTGAGGTTGGCAAGGGAGCAGCTAGGGTGTTTATACTCGCCCAGCCCATGATCTCTGTCCTTGTGGAGAAGTGAAGGGTGGTCAGGTGCAGAGGCAAAGGGCAGCGCACGGACGATCCCTGGAGCCTAGGAACTTGGGGGAAAGGCAGAGCTTTGAACGGTCCTGGGAAAGCAGCTTGAGGAGTGAAGACAGAAGAGGGTGGGGAAGTGCAGCATTGTTTAATGGCGAGATCTGGGTAGAGCGGAGTGCCTGAGCTTTGGGAGTCCTGTCTCCGAGACGTCTTGTGCAGCTTGATTGGGTTCTGTGTGAACTGAGTGGTGTGGTGTCTTCCTCTTGAGTCGCGCCACCTGTGCGATGGTGGATGGCAGTGCCTGCCCACAGTCACTTCCCAGTGTTACCTATGAAACCCTTGGGCATGTTTGGGGCCATAGCCTTTAGACAAGTTAAGTTAAATAAGAGGCAGTGAAGACTGGGTTGAGGATTGTGTCCCAAAGGCAGGTCCTAAACACGATAGAAAATCCGTTAGAATCTTCCTGCCTTCCTCTCCATTACCTTCTATAGAGCAAAGTGGGCTCCCTCAGGGTCCTACCTAGACACATAGGAATCAGAGGTCGTTTCCTTGGTAGCTCCCCTGAATGGAGTAGGAGGGCCTGGTCTAGCTCTGCTTCTTGTTGTCTAAGGTTTTGAGGCATGGGATCTAGCCTTTTGGACCTCCAGTTTCCCTCTGGCTTGGCTGCAGAGCTGGTCCAGTCTTTGGGATGATTGACAGGGATTCCCTGGGGCTCATCCTTCTTCCTTGCTTGTCCTTCATAGGCAGTTCCAGGGCCACACAGATGGGGCCAGCTGTATAGATATCTCTCATGACGGCACTAAGCTGTGGACCGGGGGCCTGGACAACACCGTGCGTTCCTGGGACCTGCGTGAAGGACGGCAGCTACAGCAACACGATTTCACCTCCCAGGTGTGTGCTTCCTCCTGTTCTCTCGGGTCCTAGCACCCGTCAGGGGACAGAGTGACCACACGAGGTCATGATTGACGACGGCCAAGGGACCAGCTCGAGCCATCTGGGAAGGTTGCTCAGAAGCAGCAGCAGTGGTGTAGAGTAGGCGTGGCCTCAGAGATGGGCACACCTGACTCCTCCTAAGTCCACAGCTTGCCCCCTGGGCTCAGCAGTTTGCTCATCGCTCTCTCTCTCTCAGCTCTGGTGTGTGCACCTGACTCAAGCCTCCTGCCAACTTCGCCCATGAGCCTTGCTATTTCTTGCTTGTTAGATTTGCTTCATTATTTTAACAGTCGGTACCTTAATGTGGAGTATAGCCGTTCCCAGTTTCTTAAGCAGTGAGCTGAGCACAGCTGGCAGAGCCTGGGAATTGCAGCCCCTCCTACTGTACCCCTTCCCGCCCCAGAGCCAGCTTCCTCAATGGGATACAAATGACACCCCTGGGTATCGGGAGAGGCAGCAGACAGCTGGTTATCGGGTTTGGTTTGTAAGTGGAGAGGGGAGAGTGAGGATCTAACCCTGCCTAAGGGGCTGCTCCAGTCCTACGGGCAGGGGGGACACTGAACTGTCTATCCTTGCAGATCTTCTCCTGGGTTACTGCCCCACTGGGGAGTGGCTGGCCGTGGGTATGGAGAGCAGCAATGTGGAGGTCCTGCACCACACCAAGCCGGACAAGTACCAGCTGCACCTGCACGAGAGCTGTGTGCTGTCCCTCAAGTTTGCCTACTGTGGTAAGCCCTGAGGCCCCAGCCTGCCATGAGAGCCAGCGTGGGGAGCCTGGTCCACTAGAAGGTGGGGGAACAGGGGACCCACAGTCCTGAGTCAGCTAGCCCTGTGCCCCTTTAATGACCTGGAGCACAAAAGTACCTTTCTTGTTCCCCATCCTTGTCTCTTGGATACAGATGACACTCTGGGACACTAAACTCTCAGGACAGTAGGCCAAAGGCTTTCCTTGTTGATCTAGATCTTTTTAGGTTATGGCCACAGGTGTCTATGCAGCTGTGGACACACGATGCCAATTCTTAGCCTCAGAGAAACTGGCTGGGCAGAGCATGTGGCTTTGGAGGATGCTAGGAGACACACCCAGGAACCCTCTTGGGTTTTGGCTGTTTCTGGTGCTCCCTCCACCCTCCAGTCATAGACTGGAAAGGACCAGCTGACTTTAGTGGCTTTGGTGGGGATCTTTTTGAGAAACATGCTCAACACAGTTAAGTGAATTTTGTTTTTCTGTTCTGGCTCCTCCCCTGGACAGCAGGAAGAAGCATCCTTTAGGTATCTATGTGTCATGTTTGTAACTGCTCTTCAGGAGCGGAGAACAGCAAGCACTAAACCCTGGATAAGCATGTCTGAGGATGTTTCCATGAGGGCCAGCCACAGCTGGGGTGGGTTCTGCTACACAAGGCAGCAAGCCACAGTCTGAGGGTCCCTTTGCTTCTTCGGCTTGCAGGCAAGTGGTTTGTGAGCACTGGGAAAGACAACCTTCTCAATGCCTGGAGGACGCCTTATGGAGCCAGCATCTTCCAGGTATACTCCTTCACTCCTTCGGATCTTCCCCTCCACTCCTAAGTCAGGATGTGGTCCCAGCGATGGGGCTGAGGGTAGCAGGAGGCAGGGCAGGAGGAGTCTGGAGCTAGTAGCAGACCTGCTGCCTTCCTCCACCTCCACTAACCCTTACTAGATGGAGGACTGCAGAGGGGAGGATGTGAGGTCTAGAGAAACACACACCCTCTGTTGCTAAAGGCTTGTGATCTGAGGGCAAGAGCATCTAGGAAGGGACTCACTCATGTGGCAGCTGGTGAGTAGAACAGCTTGGCTGGCTCTGGACAGCTGGGCCCATGGAGTAGCCGTTCCATCCAGGGACACCCATTCAGGTCAGGATGGTCACCCCGAGCTATCAGTGTGACAAGGGTGCTAGAACACACATGCATTTTTACAGATTTAAAGATCCAGAACCCCTCCATCTCACACACACAATCCTTCACAGAGCAACTTGTGATCACTTGTTTTTCTTACAATCACTTGCTCTTTTATACACACACGGCACACCACACACACACACACACACAAAACCCATTTCAGCCTCCTGCTTAAATGTCAGGTCCCATGTGTCACACATGTCCCTTGAAAAGTCTCTAGTTACGTTGAGGGCCTCAAAACCCATGGCCAGTCTTTTCTAGTTGGTCCAGCTGAAGGGTCTGTCTCTCAGCAGCTGTGGCTCGGAAGCGCTCCCTCCCACCAGTAAGCTTGCAGAGATGGCTTATACTAAGTGTCCTGTTTTCATCCTTAAACCCGGGGAAGGTCATACTACAGCCAGCTCAGGAGCTGGTCCGTGAGAAGAGGCAGGTGGGAGGGGCCTCTAAGCCCTAGAGGAAGTAGGCCTCTTTGTACCAGCACCTGCTCCAGCCTGAGCTGGGGAGTAGGAGGTGATTTTGTTTAGAGCCCTGAAGTGCCAGGGAGTACCCAGAGTGAATTCCTGTCTGTTTGCTCCCCACACTAAATGTCTTCCTGTTTCTCCATGTCTTCCTCCCCCAGTCAAAAGAATCCTCATCTGTCTTGAGCTGTGACATTTCAGCGGATGACAAATATATTGTAACAGGCTCTGGTGACAAGAAGGCCACAGTTTACGAGGTCATCTACTGAACGAGGACTCTAACAGGCCTGTCAAACTCTGGGAGACACCCACATGGCCCTGACAGGGAGATGCTGCCAGGCCCTGAGCATGGCAGAGAGAATGAGGGAGCAGCACTGTGGGGCTGCCCTCTGGAAGGTGGAGAGGACGCACGCCCCTTCGTGGATTGATGTGTCTGACAGACTTGAAGGACTTTCTCCTCTCCCCCTAACCAGTGCTGGCAGATGCTTCAATTAGATTTCCCTGGAGGCTTCTGCTTCCAGTTCCCCCACAGACATCCTCATGAGTCTCTGTCTCTTCCTCCCCTTTCTGACCTGTCCCCTCCCTACTCTGGGTTGTTGGGGGGGATGCAGGAGTAGATATTGTTGTTTCTGGGGAGGGGTGCCTCATTCTGATTGTGCAGTGCACAAAGTTTGTGAACAATGTAAATAAGAGACTGGTTGCTGACTGGTCAGTGAGGGAGGAGGCCCCTCCCACCAATGCTCGCCGTGTATTTTGCCTGCTGTATTTGTAACCCACTCATGGTGGTGGCTTTTCTTTGTTTTTTTTCTTTTCTTTCTTAATTTTTTTTTTTTTTTTTTTTAACAGATGTTCTGTGGGGAGAGTAGGCAGAGATAGAGAGTTGTGGGGTGGAATTCTGGAGATGGGCAAACTAGCCTGGCCCACTGGGACTGAAGTATATCTATCTCCACACGGGTTATATTAGCACCATCTTCAGATGGAGTGATAGGCAGATGGACAGACAAGCTGATGGACAGTACTGGGATGAGCCAGCCTGGGCTATTACCCATGGGAACAGCGAGGATTTCCTGTGGGTTCCTCTGCTCCATCTCTTGCCTTGCCCTCACACCTCCTAACCTCCATCTCTTTCTGTCGTCCCCCCACCCCACCCCGACTCATCTTTCTCTTTGGTGCACACTCAATCATCGTGATGAGGAACGGAAGTTCAAGGACCTCCCTCTCTGACTCTCCTCCGGCGCAGCCTAGGAAGGATTCCATATGGGGTTGGGGAGAGAAGACGAAGCGACTCAGCTCAGGGAGCTACCAGAGAAAAACAGCGACTGGCGTGGGTGCTTTTTTTTTTTTTTTTTTTTAATTTGAATAAAAATAATTAGAAGTGATATCCTTTGATAAGATGCCGTCTCCCCTTTCCTGCTCTCAGCTTTTCTGCTCCCTGAAGTGGGGAAATGGAAACCCCCAGGGTCGTAAGTCTGAGAAGATGGGCGGGACAGTGGGCTTGGGGGCTGGACAGACGGAAAGTCATCTGCAGATATCACCCCTAGGGTACCTATGTTTGTGGTATTAGGTTTGCTTTGTTTTGGTCTTTTCGTTGTTTTATTAAAGAAAAGCTGAAGACTGCGTGAGCCCTGCTGGTGGGCTCTCCATGGATGTAGCATATGGAAGAGAGTTTTTATATTGCATTTTTATGGATTATTTTATAATGTGGGACTCAGTCTGGGAAGAAAAATGAGGGAGTCTAAAACCTGCGCATCTCCAGTGCTCCAGCTGAGCGGCTGCCGGGAACAGGATGTATGTCGGGACATGGGAAGACCGTGGCACCCTGCACCTTCCTGAGAGGCATGTCCTGCCTGTCTGGAGTCTGTCCATCTGTCTCTGGGTTTCAGGTGGTCCCTGGCCACCACTTGTTAAGGCTCTAGCCAGAAGGGAGGGTTAGGGTGGAAGAGAGTTATTCCTGAAGAAAAAAAAAAAAGAAAAATTGAAAAGTCATTGTAATGAAGCTTTTTATATTTTTAAAAGTTACTATTTAAAAAGGTTGGTTTGATTGTTGTGTTTTAATTACCCTTTCCCTCCAGTGTCGCAGTGATGCCTGGGAAAGTGGGGTCCAGGGTCGGTCCAATTGCATTCTGGAACCTGGGAAGCATCTCATCACACACCCATTGTCACCTCAAAGCCATGCCTCTCTTCTCCACCCCATCAAAAGTCTGTATTGGGCTGTTGGGCTTTCTATAATCTAGAGCCTACCTACACCCACTGCCTGGTCTATGCACCAGGGAACCCCTGGCTAAGATGGGTCTCATGGGGCCGACAAGCCATGGGCAGCACTGTGCTCATAGAGCTGTCCACAGAAGCTATTTGGGCAAAATTAGGAAATTTCAAGTGAATATCCTCTACGTAAGTTCAAGTCAGCCTCATGATTTTTTGAGAGCCTGAAAGTCTGCATTTTTTTTTTTCAATCTTCGTTGATACAGATGTGACAGGAGATGTCCAGTCTCTGGGTCACAGAAGTATACTTTTCAGTGCTGAGCAAGGCCAGGTGAATGATCTCAAGAAGGCTGGAAAAGCAGAAGAGACTGAAAATGAATTCCCTGACCTTCACATACCCGTCACTGAAATAAGCCTCTCAGAGGACCCAGGATTTTAATAGTTCTCTACTTATTACTGTGTCAAGGTCACTGTCAGTCACACTGGTTGCCTGCTGCCGCTTCATTGCAAGGAGAGTGCCACTAAACAAGGGAGGGTCTCCGAATGAAGCAGTCTAAGCCTCCACAGAACTGCTGTCCACCGGGATCAGTTGGCTTGATAGACTGGCTGGCGGGAGGAGCCAACCTGAGGCTGTAGCCTTTCAGCTCCATCCTGATAGCATCCCCTCTAGACTACCCTTTTCTCCACCCGGGATATAGTGAGCTAACAGCTGCTTTGAGCTGGTTGGAATTGATACTTGGGAGGGCTCAGAAACCCCACTAAGTGACAGATGTGTCCTACAGGGACGGAAGGCTACTGTTAACTCCCATTAGTTTCTGACAGCTCAAATCCTGGATCTATCTGGTCAAGGCTCCAGAGAGAGAAGGCAGACTCCATAGTTTCTTTGCCACCCACCAGTGAGCCCATGGAGCCTTGAATTGAGGAGACCAGGTTCCTCAGGTCTTCCCTTCCCCACTTGGCCAATGGCCCTTCTCACCCTCAGCCCCATACTCTGGCTTGGGGAATCAGTGTGTTCATGGTTTCCTGAGTGTTCCTCCTAACACACCTGAAGTAAATCATAACATCACCTTCAGCCTCTGCCCCCTTATCGTGGAGGGTGGCGAGAGGCCTTGCTACCATTTCTCTAGGTTTTTAAAGGAGTCACTCCCTATTAGTTTGGGGGAGTGGAGGAGGAAACCAGAACAGCAAGAACTAGGCTCTGGCATTCAGTCTTTACATTTCCTGCATCTTGTTGCCTGTGGGTCTTGACGGCAGCTAGGTCTAGCTGCCCAGTTCAGACCTCAAATGAACAGCACCCAGCAGGTCAGACTAGCTCTTCAGGTTCAGAGCTCAGGTAGTGCTAGAAAACGAGGCCTGCAGCCCTTCCTCTGTTGTTCAAAGCAAGACTTTTTTTAGATGGGAAGACAGCCTGAGTCTTCATCCTCATCAGGGTATGTGCAAGTGCCTGTTCTGTGCTGGTATCTGACTAAACCACTCCGCAGCACAGCCCTCCCCTCTCCCTGCCATTTTTGCTCCCCACATAACCCCACCTCCAGATGATTATTTACAAGACCTCAAAATATGGGGGTTTGGAGACCCGGATGTCAGGCCTAAAGGGTCACTTCACAAGGTTGTTAGGTGTCACAAAATAGCCACCAACCCAAAATGATGGGAATATAGAATAGGGAATTGGAAAATATCTTTTAGTACTAACAATATAAAATATTGTACACCAAACAAAAGCCAAAAAAGGTTCAGGTATGTGGTATATGCCTTTAATCGCAGCACTTAGAATGGAGTGGCAAGTGGATCTCTGAGTTCAAGGCCAGCCTGGTCTACTGAGTAAGCATACTCTATACTCATGAAGCATTTTAAAACTATTGCACCAGCTGGCATAGTGTCTCACTCCTGGAATCCTGGTACCCGGGAGGCTGAGGCAAGATGACTGCTGTCAATTTGAAGCTGGCCTGGGCTATCTAGTGGGTTTCAGGTCAGCTTGGACTACAAAGTAAGACTTTGTCTCTCTCTCTCTCTCACCCTACTGCGTCCTCAGCTGCTAACTCTGAAAATTACAAAATGACCTTTGGTGTGTGAAGGGACATTTATATTGAGTCCTTTGATTTTTTAATTTGACACCCAAGCCCAAGCCATTTCAACCTATCACGGGTCATCGTCTCAGGAAGGATGGAGGACCACTGGGTAGGACTCAATAGCTTGTTTGGAAGACTCTAATGTAGCAAGTAAGGCTATCTGGGCCTTCTCCAATGCTACTGGTGGAAAGATTCCTTATGGAGGAAAGATAGCCCAGAGCAGTCATGGAACTATTTTAGAACTTCTCCATCCACCACCCATCCATTACCTACTCACATCCATCTACTCTTCACTCATCTATCAAGCATCCATCCATCCATCCATCCATCCATCCATCCATCCATCCATCCAAGGGGTGCTTATGTGATAGAATCTTACACGTTGTTAGGTCTGGTTCTAGTTAAGATGTAAGGATCAATAAGATAATCCCTTCACAGAGCTCTCAGTCATAGAGACAGTGACAGGAACCAGCTACTATGCTGTGAAATGTCATGGCAAGAAGCTTTAACCTGGGCAAGAGACTCAGAGCAAAAGGGTGCCCAGGAGGAACAAGAGCTGAGCATACCTGAAGGATATAAGTGACATGACAAAGGGAGGTGGGGAGGAATGGTCCAGAGAGAAGGAACAGCGTGTTCTAAGGTCCCCAACCCAATCTAGCTCTTACCTCAGCTTCCTTCCAGCCCCAGCCCAGCATCTCAAGCTCCAGTTCTTGGTGCCTCTTCCCTGTCACTGTTTCCCAGTCCAGAAGTCAGGCTAAGGGTATAGGATGAAGAGACTGGTGGAGAAACTCCCTTTCCTGGGCAAAGAAACTCCCACCTTAGCCAAGGGATGCAGGTGACTAGGGAAAAGATGGAGCAGGCGTACAGCTCAAGGAGCAGAAGGGTCAATGTCCATGCTGGACTCTAGACCTCTGGGTTTCCAGTGTGACTGCCATTAAAAGATCCTGAGCTGACCATCGCCAGGCCCTTGTTTAGGTAGCACACCTATTCTGAGTGAGCCATTGCAACTCACAGTTGCCATTCTTCTGCTTCCTTTAACTTAACACTCATGAATACACCATTATGTTGCCTGACTGCAGCCCCCCCCCCCCCCGCCTTCAGACAGTGAACTCAGAGGAAGGACTTTGTCTTGTATCTACACATACATCCTAGCACTTAGAAAGTGTTAGTTGAGTGAATTAGTTGGTGAGCAAGGCAATGCTAATCTTCTACAGTGTTTAATGCAGTTTGCTCAGAGCTTCGCAAGTAGCTCTTTTGCGCGTCTTTGACTCTCCCACAAGATCCTTGCCTATATACCACTAAATCCCATTACTGAGGGATATGTCCTCTTTGTCCAGCATTAGGTAGATGTAGAGTTTCTGAGACACTGATGTTGATGTGTAGTTGGCTGGCTGGACAGACGGACAGACAGACAAACAGATGGATAGATGTATGGGCAGGTGGATGGATGTGAGAATTATAGATATAAATAGGTAGACAGATGATGCATGGAAGGAGAATGGATGGATGTGTAAGTAAATGGATGGATGTGTGAATGGAGGGATGGGTAGATATGAATAGATGGATACATGGTTGGCTGGATCAAAATGGATGGGCAAATTGATTAGGAACTTGGATATGTGGATATATAGTAGATTGTCTCATGGGGGCATGCTCAGAGTCTCATAAGGAACTTATCCCTTAGCGGGAAGAGATGAGAAATCTTGGCGTGACAAGTAAGGGAAGAAAGCCCAGAGACACAGAGAAGTCCTTCTGCTGGCTCAGGCTCTTCCAGTGTCAGACCCTCCACTCCATGCTCTCCCTGGCTCCGAGTGTGCCTCCTGTGATGACAGTAAGAGGGGACGACCTACTGAATGTGACATGCCATCTCAAAGGCTGAAGTCCCAGGTGGGATAAAAGAGGGAAAAGGACAAGGCCACACAGCATAGGCCTGTCTCTCTGCTTCTCTATTCTACCATGATGTTCTCATCCACAGCCAGAAATGGCAGCCGGCAACTATCAACTGAGAGCTCTTAAGACAGTGAATCCAAATAAACCCTCCTCCTCCGCTAGGCTGGCTTAGGCATCAAGTCATAGTTATGGAAGGGCTAGCACACCCATCCAGGCAGCTCAGAAAGAGCAAAACTGATGGCTCACAAGTGAGACTTTGGGGAGTTGGTGACGACATGAAGCCAGGTGACAGGGCTGTATACCCTGTGTTTCCTGTGCCAGTGTTTGCCTGTATGGCTCTATGTCTTAAGTCTATTGATTACGTTCTTGGATTTGAAAAGAGCAACACTTAAATGTCCGATTCCTGCAATAAAACTGCAAACGAAAAGGAGGCACAGAAGCTGGACCAGCGGCTGAGGAAATGGCTTATGGGGTAAAGTGCTTTCATAACAAGCAAGAGTACCTGAGTTTGAATCCTCAGCTGTGTTAGATAGTTTTATGTCAACTTGGCACATGCTAAAGTCATCTGAGAGGAGGGAACATCAATTAAGAAAATGCATCCGTAAGACTGAGTTGTAGGCATTTTCTTATGCCTATAAAGCATTTTCTAAGTGACCAATGGTCCCGGGAGGCCACAGATCATTGTGGGTGGAGCCCTTCCTGGGCGGGCGGTCCTGAGTTCTCTAAGAGAGCAAGCCACAAAGAGCAAGTCAGTAAGCCACCTTTCCACAGCCTCTTCATCAGCTTCTGTGTCCAGGTTCTTGCTCTGTTTGAGTTCCTGTCCTGGCTTTGATGATGAACCAAATAAGCAAAATAAATCCTTTCCTCCCTAACTTGCTTTTTTTTTTTTGTTATGGTGTTTCATCACAGCAATAGAAACCCTAACTAATACACCAGCACACATGTAAAAAATTTGGCATGAGGATGAACATCTAACTCCAACCCTGGGATCTGAGATGGGTAGATCCTGGGGGCGGGGGGGAGTTGCTGGCTAGCCAGTCTTAACAGTGAGCTCCAGGTTCAAGGAGAGATCCTGCCTCAAAGAGTTAAGTGGAGAAGCAGTTAAGAAAGATATCCAGGGGCTGGAGAGATGGCTCAGTGGTTCAGAGCACTGACTGCTCTTCCAGAGGTCCTGAGTTCAATTCCCAGCAACCACAAGGTGGCTCACAACCATCTGTAATGGGGATCCGATGCCCTCTTCTGGTGTGTCTGAAGACAGTGATAGTACACTCACGTACATGAAATAAATAATCTTAAAAAAACAGAGAAGGCTATCCAGATGCTGATCTCTCTTTTCTACATGTGCCACACAAGGGACATACATATATGGTACATACATGTAAAAAGGAGAAGATTAATATGCTGGGCTAAATCTATTTTACTAGCATATCTGATAGAAAGAGAATCCTTAAATAATAAAAACTCAGAAAGCAGAATGAGGAGTCCCCAAACTTAGACTAACACAGTCAAAATACATAAAGCAATTGGCAACCATTTTTGTCATGACCTAATCATGAGAAATGGAGGTTTTAACAAGGCTTAAGAGGAACTTGCAGACCACATGGAGAAGAGTGGAGAAGGATAAAAGGGGTTTGAATGACAGGCATAATTAATAAAGGGTTATGACACAGAACTGCACAATCAGCCTTTGGAAAGCACACAAGGTTTGGAAAACACCAGATGACTCAAGCTTACCAATGAAATAAAACAGATAAGGGAGCTTACAAGGTCAACACCCATTCATGACTTTTTAAACTTTATATATATGTATATGTGTATATGATGTATATGTAATTTTTATTTCATGTGCACAGGTGCTTGCCTGCAGCTATTTCTACACATTACATGTATGCACTGCCCATGGAAGGGTAAGAGTATGTCAGATCCTCTGGCACTAGATTTATAGATGGTTGAGGCCATCATGGCGGTGGTGGGAATCGAAAACCCCGGTCCTCTGAAAGAACAGACAATATCCTTAACAGCTGAGCCATCTCTGCCAGTTCTTATGACTTTTCTTAACATATCAAAGTACAAAGCATAGTGGGTGATATACTAAGCCTATAGCCAAGTATTAAAGTACGAGAAAGTTTTAGAAGTATTATTTTAGCAAGAATAAAACTAAGAATATTCTTTTTATGATTTAAAATTTTTATTGGCATATATCAATTGTACAAAGCAATGGGTTTCATTATGGCATTGTCAATGTCTGTGCTTTTATGATATTTACCCCTCAAATTAACCAATGTAATAAGGCAAAATGAAGTGATAAACACAGATTCAATGATTGAAATGAAACAAGGCTGTAATTATTTGTAGACTTCTTGTCTGCAAATAGAGAAAATATACAATTAAAAACAATAAGAGAGTTAAATGACAGCATCCAAGATCAATATTCATTAATCAGTAGCACTCGTATTCATAAGCAGAAACCAATGGGAAAACCAATATGAAGGAAAATGTACTTAAAACAACAATAAAACTACCCATGGATTTATCTACATAAGATATTTTTGGAGGAAAAACCATGCCATCCTATGAAAGACTTTAAAAATACTATAGATCACAAGGTAAACTAGTGAGTGATAAAAAAATTTCAATTTCATTTAAAAGGATGCCTTTCTGCGTGATCTATAAATGCAATATTATGCAAAATCTAAGCAGGTTGTTCTTTGTGTAATCAGACATTAGAATGGGGCCAACTATCACATATGACTTTGAAGATAAACAGGGAATGGACAGAGGATTACCAGCTAATAAGATGTCATAAAGTAATGGGAAAGCATGCTATCAGTACGGTGTAGGCAGACCCACAGAACACACACTCAGGAAACCCATATCCGGACCCTACATAGTGGGAAGTGAGTCAAAACACAGGTGGTGCTGGCTTCAGTGGAGAAACCATCATTTGGCAAATATTTCCTGAACAGTGGGCCGCCTTTCCGCATACCCACAGTACAAGGGTCAAACCTAGGACTTCGCACATGTTAGACCACCAAGATACCTTGCCAGTCAGCCACATTTACAAGTTGCCCGAATGGCTCTCTATCTCACAGAACACACAAAAATTAATTTAGGGGCCTGGGAGTGGTGGTTAACAGCCTTTTTAGCTTTTAGGATAGACTATTTGATGATGTGTTAGCTAGCCTTTGCACCTGTGTGACAAACAAACAAACAAACAAACCACCACCAACAAAACAAAAACAAACAAACAGAAAAACCCTAACATCTTCCAGAGGAAGATTTCCCTTGCTCACAGTTTCAGAAGCGTCAGCTCAAAGTCCTTGAATCTGTTCACCCTGACCTGTGGAGAAACAAAACAGGAACCGGTGACAGAGGCTACTCACCTCATGATGAACAAGAACAGAGGCTACAGTAGCAAGAAGGGAGGGGTAAGATCCCAGAGACCTACTTCCTGCATTAGAAGCCAGCTCCCAAAGTTCCCCCACCTTTAGATAGTCTATTCAGAGCTTGAGTTCATCAGTAAATTAAACCATTCATGAAGGCCAAGCTGGCAGGTTTCAGTCATTTTCCATGGCTGGCAGCCGGGACCCCATGTATGACTCTGCGGTCTTGTAATCACCCCGTAACCCTGAGGAGAGGAAGGGCCATTGAACAGAACCTAGGAAACAAAGCTATCATGAGATATAGATTAAATAGATGGGTGGATAGATGATAGATAGATAGATAGATAGATAGATAGATAGATAGATAGATAGATGGATGGATAGACAAATAGATGATTGATAGATGAACTTGATGTTAACAATCAAAATGCCTTTACAACAAGAAATACCCAACAAGAAATAAGGAAACAGTAATAAAATATAGAAATGCAATACTTACCATCAGCAAAACAAGGGCATCTAGATTGTATAATAAATTCAGATTCTTTTGAATCAGCACATAAATGCAAAAAGCTAGAGGAGTAGGTGGAAGATAGCAGCGGGTACCCAAGGGAAAGAGAGCCAGATAGACTGGGAAAGGTTCAGAGAGTCTTCATCTCGCTAGTTCTGAGGGAAATGCAAACAACTAATCACAGAGGGAACAACCTACTCCTATTGGTTTGGCAAGCATGTGGGCTTGACAGTAGGAAACTTCTTGGAGGATAGGGATAGACTCATCTTGTCGGATACTCTGAGAGAGCGTAAACTTGGTTCAGCCGCTCTGCAGAGCAAAGCAGCAATCTGCAAGCGGAGAAGCACCACCTCTCTAAGACCTGGCGACTCCATGCCTAAGAATGAACCCTAGAGAAACTCTTCCCCAAGTCTACAAAGAAATGTGTGTGGGACCTGGGTTGCCTCCTCATTTGAGCAAAAATAACCCAAACACCCTGATCTTAATGAGGAAAGAATTTTTTTTAACCTATGCTCGTTTTTATATGAAAAGATCACTTACAGGTATTAAAATGTATGTGCCAGAACTTTACGTATCAACCAGGGTAAGTCTCAAAACACAATGCTGTTTGAAAAAAGCGAGTCTCAGAGACATTGCTCTGTTTATGTAAGACAAAAATCCACACAAGATAACTATTTGAGTGGACATTTAGATAGGTGATAAATAGATAAATGACAGGTGATAAGAGAGAAGATGCACAATAGATTATAGATTATAGATAGGTACAGATGGCGTAGACACAGACATATAATGACCTGCACTGAGAGAATGAATGTTCCAGCATTCCAGGAGAGGGAAAGAAAAGACAGGAGAAAAGGCAGTGTTCACATTCATCTATCACATTTTAAAAATGTAAGTCTAGGATTGTCTGCGGTAGAGTACTTACCTAGAATCCCACTTATGTGGCCCTAAGTTTGATCCCTAATGCTGGAGAGAGAGAGAGAGAGAGAGAGAGAGAAGAGAGACAGAGAGAGAGACGAGAGAGAGAGACAGAGAGACAGAGAGACAGAGAGAGACAGAGAGAGACAGAGAGAAGAGACAGAGAGAGCAGAGAGAGAGACAGAGAGACAGAGAGAGAGAGAGAGAGACAGAGAGACAGAGAGAGAGAGAGAGAGAGAGAGAGAGAGAGAGAGAGAGAGAGAGAGATTAAAACGTAATTTGGAAATTCATATTGTTCTGGTATTTTTTTCTATACTTAAAATACTCTACAATTAAAGATTTAAGAGGAGATCTAGGAAGATCAAAATTCCATGAGGAGTTGCCTCTACAATGGTTTCTGATGACTGACAGGGTCTCTGGTGGCATGGTATCCCCAGGAACAAAGAACAAAGCTCCTGTAGCTCACTGGGTCACCTGGGACACACTATGTCTCTAGTCTCCAGCCCTGCATCCACCAACACATTCTGGGAGCCTATGTGAGCCATTCCTGGCTGTCTCATGATGCTAACGATTTTGTTAGCAGGCCAAGCAGCTGTCTCAAGCAGAAACGATATGGGAAAGGTTTGTTTAGCTTTTTTATGGTGAACAACAGGCATAGAAAGTTGAGGGGACAGTGTAATGACTTCACGAAGTCATCACACGCCCTCAGGAAATCACACCTGAGCACCCCAGCCCATCCACTAGTGATGCAGTCATCTCCACTGGATGCTTATCTGGGAAGCCGCAGACATTTCATCACTGAAATAGTAAAAAAATTTTTTACCAAATCCAAAAGGTAGGATCTAGTTGTAAAATATAACCCGAAATTCATCATTGAACATAAGTATCACTGTTCTGTTTGACTGTGACATGCTCTCCACAGGCTCCTGTGCTTAAACACATGGTACCCAGCTGGCATGGCTGCTTTGGGGGTTTGGGGAAGCTTAGAGACTTGTGGTATTTCGAGAAGAAGTGGGTCACTGGGCTTTGATATCCCGTGATATGTGACATCACCTCCGGTTCCTGTCTAAGCACCCTCCATCTTGACCTATTATAAAGATGTGAAGACTAGCTGCCCAACTTCCCAATTCCTGGCCACAAGTCATCAGCCCATCACCATGACAGCCTGAAACTTTGTACAAGAACAATGTCCTCCAGCTTCTGTCAGGCATTTGTCACAGAGATGAGAACTGTGATAAATACAACAATAAGATGCATTTATAGTTCTCACACAGGCCTCACAATTTCCAATATTTCTTTCTTTGATTTACAATCCAAATGCAGTCTAGATCTTTTAAGATCTCCTTCTCCCTCTCTCACCAAACTATTTATCTTTAGAGTTTCACACAGTTTGAATTTTTTCTGACTGCTGATCTGCAGTT
Source organism: Mastomys natalensis (assembly GCA_021653895.1). Taxonomy (NCBI): domain Eukaryota; kingdom Metazoa; phylum Chordata; class Mammalia; order Rodentia; family Muridae; genus Mastomys; species Mastomys natalensis. The sequence goes on from JAJTUV010001666.1 coordinate 442,929, forward strand.
AGATTCTAGGGCCTGCCTAGATTCAGGCAGGGTTTGGGGAGTCCTTTGAGAGCACCTTGATATGTCTCTTTCTGTATGTTGGTCCTCACTCACGATTATTATGTAAATCTATTAAATAGTTAGTGTAACTGGAGTCCTGTGCCCGAAGCGCCGGTCTGGTATACCGTAACATAGTTAAGACCAATGTCTCACCCCAGAAATCAAAAAGTAATAGTAGAATAGTCTACAGTACCATTTGGGTTTGCGTCACACGCTTTTGCTCATGTTCCTAGTGTCAGACAAAATAATTCCTACTGTAAAATGAGAGAGAGAGAGAGAGAGAGGAGAGAGAGAGAGAGAGAGAGAACCCCATAATGATCCACATGAGGCTTTTGCATCTAGTGCAAACCGAGGTTATGTTCACATAAATCACCATCTTCCCCTTGGCTGGACCAGCATTCTCCTGGGGCCTTCCTCACGGTACAGACTTAGTACTCCATGTTATACAAAGCCCAAGAGAGATTTCCCAACACCCTGGCTCCTTAAGTTACCTTGTATCTCTGCCTGACATTTGGTACAGCTGTTCCTGCATCATTTCAAATTTCCTTGTCAAAAACAAATGGCTTGATTCCAGAATCTCAGAGTTTAAACAAACAAAAGAAAAACCAAACCAACAACAACAGCAACAAAAACCTCCAAAAATCCAAAGGCCCAGTGTGCACTGTAGGAAAGGATCGAGGGATCTTACTGTGGGTCCACATACTTATTTCTTGGCTTCATGAGTACTGGTAGAAAGAGACCCAAGCTGAGATTAGGAGAGGCCCAAGAATAAAATGAACCCCAGCAATTGTATGGGACCATTCAGTCTCCCCTCTTCATCAGAGACTGAGCCATTGCAATTGGCTAATGCCCAAAAGACATTGTTTCTCCTAGCTGGATCATCAAAGTTTGCCCCTGTAATTTTAGGTCAAAAGCTCCAGTTCTGAGGGTTGTGATATGCTGGGATACCATCCCAATATGCCAATCAAAGAGAAGAGAGGAATCTTTGATGGGTGGGATCTCCTTAGGAAAAACAGACAGAACTGGAATAAACCCATATCTGTCTTCAAAAGACTGAAGGAGATGATGAACTTTTATAGGAAAGGAAAATAGTGGGAGATACTGTGGAGCTAGCGGTGGGGTTTGCGTAGCTGAAAGCACAGGTGACTAGCCAGGCCAGTGATGTGACTGAGCGGTTCTTTCGGTCCTTCTGTGAAGGAAGCAATCTAGTTCCCTTGAGATGATTGCTCCTGCTCTGAGATGTACCCTCAGTTTCCAACATGGGTAATTTGGCCACCTTTGGGGGTGATCTCATCAGGGGTCATCTGTGCTGCAGTACTTGCTTCAGGGATATTGATCTATCTTATCATTTCAGAAACCCAGGGCAATTGCAGAAGAGAGTGTCTCCGGAGGAGGAAAGTGGGTAAAGAGGCAAAAGAGAGCTGGCGGGAGAGTTAGGGAAGCCAGGAACTGAGCGTGCTTTTGTAGGAGCCACTGTGAGTAAAAAGAAAGTGCCTCTCCGTCAACTGTAAAGCAGTATGCATAGAAAACACATCCTAAACGCTTGGTGTACTTGTATGTTCCAGGTTTTTTAAATAGTAAGTTAATACTTTAGTGGCAAAGACAACATAAGGACAGCAATGGGGGGGCGGGGCTAATGACATGCTAGTAATTCTAGAATACTCAAAGGATGGCCATTTGGTCTGTGGAGACGACTCACTTGCTTGGATCCTCAGAACTGGAGTCAAGCCATGGGTCCGAGGGCAGTAGCGCTTGTCTGTAATCCCCAGTGCTGCCACAGTGACGTGGGAGGTGGAGGAAGGCCAGCTAGCCTGGTATACAAAGCAATGAACCTATTTCACACAAGGTGGGCAGGTGACTAGCCAGGACAGTGATGTGACTGAGCGGTTCTTTCGGTCCTTCTGCGAAGGAAGCAATCTAGTTCCCTTGAGATGATTGCTCCTGCTCTGAGATGTACCCTCAGTTTCCAACATGGGTAATTTGGCCACCTTTGGGGGTGATCTCATCAGGGGACATCTGTGCTGCAGTACTTGCTTCAGGGATATTGATCTATCTTATCATTTCAGACACCCAGGGCAATTGCAGAAGAGAGTGTCTCCGGAGGAGGAAAGTGGGTGAAGAGGCAAAAGAGAGCTGGCGGGTGGCTGAGGGCCACCACTGATCTCCACATGCATGCTCGTGACACATGTACTTGGGTCACATACACAAAGGTGCACAAAGATAGCTATTAAAAAATTGACCTCTGAAGAATTCTCATTGAACATATCACTGTGGCAATATGGACTTAAATAATTGCGTGTGTTTCAGTCAAGAGGCATGATGCCTACCACGGATCAGATTGTCCCCACCGACGCCTGAGAGTTCGTAAGGATTTCCCGGCATCGCTGCCAGCTACTGAAGGATCTGCTTTAAATATGGAGACAGCCCTTCACCCAACAAAGTTGAGTCCTTTCAGTGAGAAGCATAATTAGACACCATAACATTCATGCCGGGGATGCAGGATGCTATTAGGATGACCACTCTTTGGAGGCCTTTCCAGAAGAGGGGGTGGTGGATTTTGTTCATACATGTATCTGTGTCTGTTTGCATATGCATGTGTGCTTGTGTGTGCATATGCGTATGAGTGTACGTATTTATGTGTTTTGTGGGCATGTGTATGCATGTGTGTGTTTATGTACACATGTGTGTTTGTGTGTGCATTCATGTGTTTTTGTGTGCATATGTGCGTGTGTGTGTGTGTGTTGTGTTGTGTGTGTGCACATGCCTGTCCACGCTTAAGTGTATATATTAATGTCCATGGACTGCTGATATGTGACATACAGAGAGTTATAAGATCTTATTTGGTCTTGACGACGTCTCTGATTCTCCTTTCCATAGCAGATTCAACCGTGAGTGGTTCACCCCTAAGGGAAGGTGAAGGTCAAATCTGTCCTTTGCTGTATCCCTTTGCCCCTTACCTCACTTCTCTGACGCTCACCTGTGACTTTCTGAAGGACTGAGATCTGGCTTTGGTCACTGCTGTGCGTGTGGCACCCAGCAGAGTGTCTGCCGCACACAGATGCCCGGTCGGCAGTTACCGAACGCCTAGAGCATCATGCTTTCGATGAACACTTTCCTTTCCTTAAATAGAGAAGTAGAAAGAATCGAATCTGAAAACTAGTTCAGACCCCGAAGCCAAGCCTCTCCCCTACCCAGTCATGCATTCATTCAACAACACAGGCAAAGCAGACCTGTGCTGGAGGCTAGCGGCACAGGAGCAGGGCCACACCCTGCCAAAATGCCCCCGCTGATGGGACAGCAAACCCCACCAATGATGAAGCATTGCTTTTAGTATATAGTGGGCTTGAACAGTGTGCTGTAGGACTCCTCAGCAGGGGCAGTGGGTAACTTTTAGGAGCAGAAAGGGATGTAGCCATGAAGGCTTTGCAGAAGACATGATTTTTGAACTGGTTTGCTGAGAGAAGACCTAATTTAGACACACTGGTCTCTGAGCTGATTAGCTCACCATAAGCTGAGTGGTTTATTCCTTAGATGGAGAACCCCTGGGGAGCTACTCTTTAGAGAACTCCTAGTATCTTCTAAAATGGGCAGAGCCCTTGACCCAAACATCCAAGAGTCACAGCGATTGGTCAATTGTTCCTTAATGATTCTTTCTCTAGTCTAGTACCCACCAGCTGACAATGGCTTGCTTATTGTTAAATTGCTTTTGAAAGCAAATATCTATCGAAAGAGTAACTTAGTATGGTAGAACCCAGCCTCTCAGGAGCTAGCAATGAACAATGTGCTAGCTAGTGCTGCCTGCAGCCCTTCCGGCTCCTTCTGCACGGTCAGAGGTGACTCAGTGTCTTAGAGGAGCATAGGCCTCAACACTCACCCCCCATCTGGTTCCAGGACCTCCTTTCCTAATGACTAAGCATCAGCCTGGCAGGTTCTAGAATCATCTAGGTGAGAGGCCTTTGGCGTGCCTGAAAGGCGTTATTTAGATTGGGTTAATGAGCTGGAAGACCTACCTTAACTATGGGTAATACTATTCTATGTCAGAGCAGGCAAAAAGGAGACAGCAGGTGAATACCAGCCTTCCGCTGTGTCTGCTTCCTGACTGTGGAGGAAATGTTCCTGCTGCCTCAAGTTCTACAATCCTACCATGATGATGGACGGTACCTTTGAACTGTGAGCCAAAATACTCTTACCTCTTTCCTTATGTTGCCTCTGCCCAGGTATTTTACCACAGCAACAGAAAAAAACCTATTGTGCCGGCTCTGTGGACTAGTAGCAATCAGGGCCTTGTGGACTTACAGGTTCATGGAATCCTGATCTGGTCCGACCTCTTCGCTACAGATGGAGAAACTGAGGCCCAGTGAGCACAAAGAATGAACTAGAAGTTCCTTGGAACCAGACACTGGCAAATGTTGGTGTCCCCAGTGCCCAGTGCAATTGCAGAACAGAGGAACCAGTTGCTCAAGCTGAGTACCCAGAGCAGGTGCCTGGCTTTTGCATGGCAGCCCTCCCCACCCTCCCCAGCTCCACCGCCCCAGTCAGCTTCCTCTTTCAGTTCTTGTTGGGGAATTCCAGGGACTGTGCCCTCCGGGGGAACAATGTTCTCCTCTCTGGGTCTCACACTTTCTTCTGTGCCTCCAAGTTTCTCAGTCTCTAGGTGTCCTGACCAACCAAGTACTGGGGACAAGAGGCCATAGCATCCTCCTCTCTACTCCTCAAGGGCTCAATAGGCCACAGATCCAAGACCCAGCCTGGGCCATCATCAGCCCCGTCCACCTGCCTGGAAGCCAGAGGTAGAAGACACCATGGGATTGGATGGGCATAGGAGTGGATGCATGAATGAAATGGGGGAGGGTAGCCATCCTCTGTGCTTCTGTCCTTCCACACTGGTCCTCCTCCTTGTGGGCAACACCTGTCTCTGCTCTCCCGTCCCTGCTTCAACATCTTGGCAGCCATGACATTTCCTAAGATCTACTTCGCTTAGACTTCAGAAGCTAATAGGACTCAACCAGAAACCAGTTGTGGTGATACAAGCCCGAAATCCCAGCATTCAGGGGGTGGAGGCAGAAGGATCAAGAGTTCAAGGTCAACCTGGGATACCTTTGTACAAGGCAAATATGAGCTACGTGAGAACCTGTCTCAAAATAACCCAAACAACAACGGAGAAAAAACTATAGTAGTACCCAACCCCTGCCTCCAAGCTGTTGTTAGGGGTTGAAGACAGCTAGTGGTCCTGTCCCCAGATGACCCTGATCAGTGTTCCCAGGACACAGGATCCCATAGAAAGCATCTACTGAGTTTTGGGGTCAGGATAGCTTCATCGGGGAGGTAAGGTTGAGCTGGCCTCTAAAGGACTAATGGATGAAGAAGGAGAGCTCTGGGGAGGGCAAACTTTGGTTTGTATAGCTGCAGCATGGGCAAAGCCTGCCCCACAGAGATCAGGGAGAAGGGGTCCACTAAGAACCTGTGAGGAGTCAGACATGTCCTGGGGGAGCCAAGGGCATGCTTGTCTGGGGTGGAATTTGAGGTTAGTTAGCCACCAGGGCAAGGAAGGCCCAGGTGTCTGGCAGTGGGCAGCTGGCAGGTGGACTCAACCATGATGAGTGTGACTTGGGCCATGTAAGAGTCATGAGCTTGAAAGAGTGACCTATAGCAACCAGGGCATGGGGTGGAGCTCTGATGGTAGAGTGTTTACTTAGCAAGCACAAAAGCCCTGGGTTGGAGTCCCAGCATCCCACAGAACTAGGTGTTGTGACATTTGCCTATGTACTTCACTTCTCTTGGGAAGTGGAGGCAGGGGGATCATATGTTTAAGGCCAGCCTGGGCTATTTAATAAGAGGACAACAAGGGCTGCATGAGACCCTGTCTCTAAATAAATAAATAAATAAGTAAATGGATGAAAACAAACATGCAAAATGTATTCTGAAACAGGCAAGGGAAAAGGGCCCAGTCCTCCCTTTACCTGCTATGTCACATGAGTCCATGGGGCTCATCAAAGGCCGTCCATGATAGGGACCAGTCCATCTGCTGGGCCAGTGCACGGGAGTCGGTTGACCTAAAACTCAGAGCTGCAAGTCCCAAGTTCTTGGTGGCCTGGGTCACTGTCATCCTGCATCAAGAAAGGCAGTTATGTTTGTCACCTCTCTCAGCTTCATGGCACAGACCTCCCCTCTGACCTTTGTCTCTTTTTTTTTTTTTTTTCGGTTTTTTCGAGACAGGGTTTCTCTGTATAGCCCTGGCTGTCCTGGAACTCACCCTGTAGACCAGGCTGGCCTCAAACTCAGAAATCCGCCTGCCTCTGCCTCCCAAGTGCTGGGACCTTTGTCTCCTTTTGCCCTTCTGTCCCTCCTCGGTAGCCATGACCTGAGTCTCTCATATCTGGGACAACTGCCATATGTTCCTATCTCTCCATAGCACTGTCTGGGCTTAGAGCCCCTGCATTACCTCACAGGCCCCTCTGCTCCCATCAGGGACTTATTCCAGATCCCAGGATGAACGGCCTGAGCTTGGGTCCACCTCCTTGAAGCTAAGTATGGCCCTAACTTCTCAAACTACTCAGTCTGCCATCTCCATGGAAACAAAAGGGGTGATGGGGAGGGTCTGAGCTATGTATGACTCTGTCCCAGATGACTGTCTCAATTGATTTGTTCTTTGTGTATCTGTGCCTCAGTTTCCTCTTCCAGAATATGGAGGGGAAACCAGATCTCAGAAAGCCAACCTGTGCCACAGTAGATGAAAACCCCTGAACAGTCTTAGTCCCTGTCCTGCTGCAACCCCATTCTGCATGTTGGATGCAGAGCCAGCTGTGTGGAGGGGCCCAGGACCCCACTTGTCCTATACCCACAAGCACCCCACTCAAGTCTTAGCCCAGCCCCAAGGCAGCTCATCTCAGCCCTCTAGGCCACCATGAGCACAGCGGCTGCTCTTGCCCCTCAGGCGGCCACACTGAGCAGATGGCAGGGGAGGCAGCGGGCTGTCAGCTGCTGTTATCTCTTGCTGATGACACGGAGTGTAAATTTTGTTGGCAACACTCCCTCCTGCCTCTGCATGCCACCAGCTTTAATCACTGTAATTGAGTTATAATGAATGATTGTGCGTTCACATTGTCTGAGCCAGGCACAGCCGGAACAAGCCAGTGAGCTGGGCGGTCCAGGCAGGGCTCTGCACTACTCAGAGAGGGGGCATTACCTCCCTCCAGCCCTCGGGCTTGAGTCCCCAGCTTTGTCCCTCCTCAGTTCCCTTCCCCAGTGTGGAGGCGGTTATCTCCACAGTGGGTGCCCGCCTTGTGCTTTACTGTATTATCAATTTGAACTGACAATGAATTGAGACTGTGGAGAATTTGGGAGATACAGATAAACAAGAAGAAAAAGAACGGCAGTGACAGAGGCCACCGCATCCCAGACACAGGGTTATAGTCACCCTGATGTCCTCTTCATTTCAATATTCTTTCAGAGTTTATGGCTTAAAAAAAAAAAAAAAAAAAAAAAAAAAAGAATCTCTAGCTAGCCCAGGCTATCCTTGAACTCACTATGTAGTCAAGGGTGACTCTACCTCCCAAGTGCCAAGATCATAGGCATGTACCACTACGTTGGATTTATGCCATGCTGGGGGCATGCTAGGTGAATACTCTCAACTGAGCTACAGAGTCAGCCTTCAGATGTCTGTTCTGTTCTTGTTTTGTTTTGGAGACAGGATTTCTCTGTGCATCCCTGGCTATCCTGGAACTCGCTCTGTAGACCAGGAGATCTGCCTGCCTTTGCCACTCAAGTACTGGGACTAAAGACATGCGCACGACCGCCCAGCTTTTCAGACTTTAAAAAGCATATGAGAGGAGTTACAGTTGCGGCCCCTCCATACTGCTGGAGCGAAGTCTGAGTGAGTCCTCCTCACAAGACCTATTGCAACAGCTCTGCTGGGGGAGGGGCACTCTCCGGAGCTGTCAGCCTAGGCTCAGAGGCTGTGTATCCCACCTCCTCCTACTTCACACAGCTGGAAGACTGGCTGCCCAGCTGCAACCTCTTGCAGAGACTGCTTAGGGTAGGGCATTCAGCTTGCAAATGACAAATGACTCTGCTCTGAGACATTAAGCATTTCTCCCTCTGTACTTTCTCCAGGCCTTCTCTACTCAACAGAGAAGCAGAGCTTTAAGGTTCTTCCTGTAAACACATACACACATACACACACACACACACACACACCACAGACTGAGAGAGAGAGAGAGAGAGAGAGAGAGAGAGAGAGAGAGAGAGAGAGAGAGAGAGAGAGAGTATTCACAAGGAGTAAACACCCAAGACAGTTTATCTCTTCCAGGAAACCAGCCATGTCCCCTATGCTGTCACTGGGTAATGAGCATCCCCCAGCTCTACTGCCTCTGGCTGAATTGGAGCACAGCTGTGACAGTTAATCTCAGTTGACAACTTGACAGAATCTAGAATCACCTAGGATGGGCCTCTGGGCATGATTAAGGGGAATTCTGTTGATTAGGCTAATTGAGATGGAAAGTCCTGCCCACTGTGGGAGGTACCATTCCATGAGCTAGGCTCCTGGACTTTATAAAAAGGAGGAAGTGAGCTGTCCATTGCTCTCAGCTTCCTGACTGCAGATACAGTGTGACCAGCATCCATTGCTCTCAGCTTCCTGACTGCAGATACAGTGTGACCAGCATCCATTGCTCTCTGCTTCCTGACTGCAGATACAGTGTGACCAGCATCCATTGCTCTCAGCTTCCTGACTGCAGATACAGTGTGACCAGCATCCATTGCTCTCAGCTTCCTGACTGCAGATACAGCTGCCTCACTCCGGCCTCCTCATGTCTCTTCTGTCATGATGAACTGTAATCTGAAACTGTAAGCTGAAATAAAGCCCTTTTCCCTTAAGTTACTTTTTTCAGAGTTTCTATTTTTTTTTTTTAAATCAAAGCCACAGGAAAAGAAACTAAGACAGGGCCCTACATAATTTGCTGTTCCATCTGTTGGGGAGGGTGAGAGGATCCTTTTAGGGTATCCTGCCAGTCCTGACACTACCCAGGTTCCTGTGAGCTATGCCAACAGCTGATGCCACTCTAATATATCCAGGGACTCAGTGATGACAAGAGACAGAGGAGTCACCTGAGACTGGTAGGAATGGGAGACAATGAGGGAAAGAAACGGTATGAATCCCTATACCAGGCTATGGTCATGTGGGCCAGATCCTGGTCACCCTAACCTGAGAAGCAGTAGGCTGGAGGCCACCAGACAGAATCACATGCAAGAGCCATATGGGTTCTTTCCACTTTTGCCCAGAGCCCAGGCACTGTCCTCTACAATGACAACTCAGAAGTCAGAGGTCACCTGATGTGTGTTCCACTCTTCCCTGTAGCAGCACTTACCCTTCCCTCCCTTGCCTACTACACTCTCTCTGGTTTTTGTTTTATTTTGAGAGGATCTCCTGCCATCCATGCAGGCCTTGAACTCATTCTGTGGGTGAACATGACCACTGACTCCGGATCCACTTCTACCTCGCAAGTGCCACACGGCTACATCCTAGCATAGCTTTCATTTTCTATCAAGGGATGATAATTTTATATACGAATGTATTATTTACATTCTATAGGGATGTTTACAAATAAATGAGACTTACAACACTTAAACAATGCTTCTTCTTAGAGATGTACCCGCTGAGCCCTGTCGTGTAGGCATTGTGTATGTGCTATGCCCCTTTCTGTTTTCTTCTGCACCCACAGACTAGACTAGTTCATACTAGATTCTCAGCTTCCTGAAACCTGTGCTTTGAAAGCCAGACTCCAGCAGAGGTGCTGGCCAGTTCCCAGCCTCTGACCCCTTCATCCCTCATCATTTCTACAGAGCGGAGCTTGGGAGTCTGATTGCCTGATGCAAGCCGCCCTCTCAGCAAGCCATGATGCTTATTCTTGAGTACCTCTGGGGAAGGCATGTCAAGTGCCCTTTGGAGACCGGCTTCTCAGAAAACAATGATTACTTTGGCGAAGTGTTCTTTGTGAGCACATGGCCCAGGTTTTAGGGTTTTCTGGTCCATGAACCTTCTCTTTTGATAAAGGATCCATGTCTAGGATATAAAGCTCCTTCTCTTGCTGTCTGGGGAAGCTGAGTTACTAGCCTTCATGTTCTAGATGTTCTGTGGGTACAAGGGATACCAACAAGGGGTACATGTCATCTGCATTTACTGTCTCCCAGTCTTTCCTTTCTCAAATCCAGGACTGGAAGAGAGTCCCACAAGTACATGAAGGTACAGTGACACACATCTTGTGTGCTGGGTTAGGCACTGGGACACATAGTTCATGTTTGTTCCCAAACAGCCACATTTCCAGTTTCTTGATGGACCTCAGGGCTTCATCTGACAACTGATGAAAAAGAAGCAACTGCTTCTTTGTGCGTTGCTCTTGCAAATACATACACATAGGTGCATGCGGGCGTGCAAGCACGCACGTGTGCATTCAGAACCTCTCTCCACTCTGCTGTCTGATGCTGGACTCTCTACCTGAGCTCCACTGGCAGGGCCTGTGAGCACAAGGGGGAGCATCTTCTCTCAGGAGATACCATACGGACCCCTGAATATCCTGGAGCTGAGATGCCACCCCTCTCCCAAATGTGTGACTCAGTGGCTACCCAGAACGACTGCTCTAAGCATTGCCCCCACAGACCTCTGAAGCCAGACTGCTTTAACAGCTTCCTCCTTTCTCCTGCTGTTGTACTGAGTCTCTGTTGCTTTCTCCAGACCTGGGGTAGCTCTGCTTGGCAGAGGCGATCTGCCTTTCCTAACCTAAATGAAGACTACTAGTCTACACTATCAGAAAGGGGACTCCCACCAAAGGCCAGGGACATAGGAAGGAAGAAGGAGACAACTGTTTGCATAGGCCTGGGATAGGGGGCCTCAGACAGTTACATTTTTTGTTTTGTTTTTAATTTTCAAGAAAGTACCTTTCGTTTCTGGTGCCTCACCTGGCCTTACCTTGAACTCACAGCTCTGTCACCTGCTTGGACTTCCTGGAGGAACACGCAGCAGGATGGTGCGGGCAACCTCTGCCTCTTTCTATAGGACCCGACATCAGCATCTTCTCAGAGATTCAGGTTCTGTCCTGGATCTGGACAACCAGTTGCTATCGTGTGAAAAATGACTGATGGCCCAGAGTCACTGGGATTCCTCAGTTTGCTCCCTTGAAGATCAAGGTGTTCCAGGAGGTGTGCTCTAGCCATGCTTCGTGGCTGGTCTGGATGGCCCTGTGATGGGCAGAGCTCTGGATTCACCACCTGTCAATGTTGGCAGTGTGGGGGAGGCACAGGGACAGAGTCTGCCTAGAGCCCAGTCTTTTGCTCTGTCTCCCAGGGTTACAGGCTTGAGAAGGAAACTGGTAAAAAGTAAGTCTTGTAGGAACTGAGGATGCAGGCTCAGTTGATTGAGCTCATACACCAAAACCTGGGTTTGGTCTCCAGGACTGCATGAACTTAATATAGTAGCTCACACCTGTAACCCAACACTCAGGAGGTAGGGGTGTGAAGATCAGAATTTCAAGGTTATAGTGGACTATGTAGTGATTTTGCCAGCCTGGGCTATATAGACTCTGTCCCCCAACCCCCCAAAAAGATGTGTCTAGTGGATAGTCAGGTGTGTCAAGGAGGAATCAGGGGCTCTGACTGACCTTGGAGTATGACCACCACAAGTCTAACTTCCCTGAACCAGACCTCAGCTACTCCTGGAAGCTGGTTTGTCTTGCTGGTGACCCAGGTTCTGTTCTTTAGCTTTGGGTCTCCAAGGAGGTGCTTGCATGAGCAGGTCTCAGCTCTTGAGGTGCTCAGTAGGGATGCTTTTATTCTGGCCTGGGAAGTGTCTGGAGTCAAGTTTGAGGTTGCATTTGAAGGGTGACGCGTAGTGAGTGATCTCTGACCTGTAGGTGCTCAAGAGACAAAGCACTTGTGCCATAGACTGAGACAGACCCCTCCTGCTTCTTAGAGTCACTGCTGCTGTTGTAATACCAAGGGACTCCTTGGAACCTGCTACCTTCTGTCAATCACTAAGGGCCTCCACTAAGTCCTCGTGGCCTCCAGATTGCCATACTATGTCCCCATGTCACAGGGGTAAAGCTAGGGCAGAGACGGATGGTCGATGGGTGAGATTGGAGCCCAGCGAGGGCCTGCGTATTGTCTGTTCCTACCTGCTGCTTCTAGAACACGCTGGGCAACAACTTTTGTCTACCTGCCAGGATGCCCTTGGCTGGCAAGTTCTTGGCTAAGTCTATTGTTCTACTGTAGGTCAGGCTGACCCGGGCCTAGCTGTCGGGGGAGGCAGTTGCAACAGCTGCTGCCATGTGTCATGGCTCTGTACCCATGGATTTGGTGCCATGGCAGCCATTCTTGGCAGGGAGTGGACAGTGCTGCATGGTTCCTCCTAACTGTGGCCATTTAGGAGAAACTGGGGGCGGGGTGAGAGAAATAGCAATGAGCTTTAGAGGAGAAGTGACCAGGAGAACCATGTTCGCCTCCAAAGAGGAAGGCTACATTTCCCATTCCAGGGCAGATGAATCCATAACAGCCACAATAATGCATACTGGCCTGGTCCACAGCCATAGCTTGGACAAGGTTCTTTAAAATGGTGCTCTCAGCTCAGGGCCGGTGAATTAGCAGGGATTGTTCACATCTGACCAGGAGGCTTAGTGGACAGGAAAGTCCCCAAAGCAGGGTACACACAGCAGAGACAAGAGCCCCAGAGTGTAGCCTTCTTAGGGACAAGGAGCACAGGATAAAGACGCTTGTGCCTGAGTTTTGTGTAGAATTCCCAAGGTGTTGACCCTTGCTGAAGTTCTGGGGGAACCAAATAAACTATGGCATGCAAGGCACTTAGCAGACTGGTTGGACATAGGTGCGTGTTAAACGATGAAGAAAGAGAACACCCACTAGGGCTCTGCGAGTCAAACCACAGTAGGTCCTCTCTCCTGTAGGGAGACTGTGCGGTCATCTCCCTGCCCCTGGGTAGGGTTTTCATAGCAGTCTTCTGACTTCTTCAGCAGCTCATGAAGGTGGGATTTGCATCCAAGCGTGACAAAGCACAGGACTGAGCTGTTTAAAGCTGCTTTGCCTGACCTAGGGCCTGCCTGCTCCTTATAGTAGCCAGCATTGCCCAAAAACAAGGTAGTGAGCAACTAGGGAGGAAGAATGCCCAGAAGCTAGGGTGGGCTTCCCCCAGGGCAAGAGGCTAAATGGTGTAGGTGGAATTCTCATGGGGCACTCCAGCCTGGGGAGCTCTTCGTCTACTGTCTTTGCTTTCTATTGCTGTCACCAAAAGCAACCGGGGAGGGAAAGGTTTATTTAGCTTACAAGTCCTGATCACAGTCTATAATTGAGGGAATCCAAGGCAAGAACCTGAAGCACAGATGGTAGAGGGTGCTGCTTACTGGCTTGCTCCTCGTGGCTTCCTTAAGCTGCTTTCTTATACAAGCCACGACTGCCTGCCCAGGGTTGACACCACAGTGAGTTGGGCTTTCCCACATCCATCCCCAATTAAGAAAATGTCCCTGCAGGCTTGCAGGCAATCTTATAGATCCATTTTCTCAGATGAAGTTCCTTCTTTCCAGATGACCCTGGTTTAGGCCAAGGTGACAAAAAATTGTCACTTCACCAACTTCCAGAACTCATCTTCTGAATCCGAGGCCCGCCCATCTTCCACCCTCTCAGCTATTGAGCCCTCTGGAGAGACCATCCCCGCTCTCCAGCTCAGTCACTAGCAAAAGTGGCTTTTTATTTTTGTCTTTGGGGAAGTAATATATTCAATCTTCAGAGTCCACTGTTATCCAGCTAGTTAGTTCATCAGCCTTTTCCTCAAAGACGCACACCCTCGGGATCGGCACACATGGTAATGTTTCAGCATCAGCAGACTTAGAAAACTAATGTGAGCTTGCTTGGGCAGTTATGCCAGGAGCATGCTTGAGTGTGGGGTTTGGAATAACCATCAGCATGCCGAGGTTGCTGGTCCCCTGTAAAGGTCTAGAAGTGCCTCAAGTGTCCCGTAAATGTAACCCTAGGTGTGGATCTGGTGTGCCCATGTGTGCCCTGCCTCCACGTGTCTCTGTGCAGGGCTCTCTTTGATGCCTGTGTGTTTAAAGGTCAACAAAACTCAAACTCGCACTTTGTGAGCCACCTCTGTCCCTGCCTTGGAGCGCTTGACCAAGAACATTTTGGAAAGCCTTGAGAGGATGTCTTTCCCTCCTCAAAGGTAAATTCCATGAGGATGAAGGCTGTGGAGGACGCAGGGAGACAGTGGCTGGTGGCCAATTCGCCTTGTAAAAAGTATCCCTGGTGCCTGTGGAGCCAAGATGAAACAATTCTTTGGAATTAACCAAGCTAATTTTGACGAGCAAACATTTTGCTACAATGAAAGTTTTTATTGTAGCATATAAAAGTCAAAACAACACCCAGTCCCCTTGGGGGAGACAGGCGGCAGGAAGAAGAAAAACAGGCGAGCGCGCTAGGGCTCTAACTAATCATTGTGAAATCAAAAGCGCTCAGCACCACCAAATTAAATGCACCTAAAAATACCCGGAGAGGAGCCTGAAGGGAAGTCCCGGAAGCTGAAAGAATCCCACACTGCAGGCTCTTTAACACAAGCCATTGTGTTCCAGGAAAGAGGAGGGCCAGGGAGAAAGCTTCTGGAACATTCCTTAGGAATGGTTGCCTGGCTCTCATCAGAACCTAGACTATAAGTTGTTAAGGGTTCCAACCTGGAATCTTCCAGACATGCAAAATATCTCTGCAACACTAAGCACTTCTTAAGCCAGCATCAAAGGCCCAGCCCCCATCAAGAATATATCCCAGCATCCCAGCAAACATCTGGAAAAGTGGTGTGTGTGTGTTGTGTTGTCCCAGCATCATTGAAGGAGAGAGCTGCAGATGGGGTGGGGATGGGGAGGGTGAGTCCTACCTTGGATTCAGGCTTGACATGGGATCCAGAGGATCTAATGGCATCTCTGGTCTTAGTGACTTCCTCTAAGGAGTTTTAATGTGCTCTGTGGAGGCCATGTAGTCAGTGAAGGCCTGTCAGATTGAGGGGTCATTTAGAAGGTAGGCTGAAGGCACTGTGACGGTGATTTCATCTGAGCATGTTATCCTGGGCTTCCCAGCAGTCATCCCTTGACTGTGCTCAGGCTCTGTCCCTGTTACACAGCATCCACCTACACTCAGATTAAAAGCTCAGCTCTGCTCAAGCCAGCAGACCTTTGTTGCTAAGCTGTAGTCTCGGGTTCTCATGTATAGAAGATGGACCACTTAAAGATGTAGTAGAGACTGTCCCTCACAGGAAGCTTGTAAGGGGGTTAAGGGTGTATCTCAGGGTAGAGCACTTGCCTAGCATGCATGGTCCTGGCTTTGAGTCTCTCCATTGGGAAGATGGAAAGGAAAGAGAAGGAATGGAAGAAAGTGAAGGGGAGGCAGGGAAGGGCAGGGGACGGGAGGCAGAAGAGGGAAGAGAAAGACAAAGAGCAGAGGCAGGCTGATGATGTGTGCCCGTCATCTCAGAACTCAGGAAATGGAGACATGAGGGTCGGGAATTCAAGGTCATCTTTGCTACGTCGTGAGTTAGAAGCCAACCTGTCTCGAGAATAAAAAGGAGGAAGAAGAAAGAAAGAAGGAAATAGATAAATAAAGACAAAGGCAAATATAAGCGAATCTACCTCAAACCAAGGCACAGTGATACACAGCTACAGGCATTATATTGGAGGCAGGAGGATACTGCTGTAAATTCAATGCAAGCTGAACTATTCGGTGAGTAAAGCTAGCTTGAACTAAAGACTTTGGTCCTGTCTCAAAGAAGAGGGGGAGAGGATAGAGAGGAAGATGGGAGGAGAATGGGAGGGGAGGAGAGGAGGGTGGGAAGGAGGAAAAGGAGGGAAGGAGAGCTTTTGAAGCCTTAAGGACTCTTACACAGGTCTGCCCCCACCCCTCATAGTGCTGGCAAGTGTGAGCTGTTAATATTTCCAGTCCTCTCCCACTCCCCATTCTGGTTTTACAGATTGCTCAAGGGTAAGGAGACTTCCTCATGGTCCTCCAGCCAGTGAGAGGGAGAGTTAGAATAGGCTGCTGACTCTGCCCTGCCTTTCTCCTGGCAGGCACTCCATCCAGCCTGGAAATGAATGACACAGGGGGATGCTGGGAGAGAGTGAGCTTGTGAGAGGGCCTCAGCGGAAGCTGTAAATAACAATAACAGCTGCTTGGCTTTAACATTTGTGATTTTAAATCCTTAAATGACTCCACAAGGCAACTGTTCTTATCTCCAGCTTACATGTGTCACCATCATCGTGTTCAGGGAGGGTGAGGAGATACGTAAGATCCATTACACAGGATCAGATGTGTCAGGCTCCAGGCCTTGGTCCTTCTGAAAGGCCAGGATGTAGTGAGTTAAATTGTCCTTGGGCTCACAGCCCTTCTTGCTCCTGAGCTGGTTATTTCTAGGTTCCCACAGTCACCCACCTAGCGCCCCAAGTCCTGTGGCCCAGAAGGCCTCAGAGCAGTCAGCTGCACCCTCCCTCTGAAGCATTCCAGGTCTGCTCCAGCATGGTCTTTTCCTCCTAGCTCATTCCTCTTTCTTCTGCTGGGTGACTACAGGTCACATTGCAAGGATGAATGGAGCGGTCCAGGCCAAGGCCTAGAGTGTGTCATGAAAACCAAGGTAATGGATCATCAAATATCATCTGACTTAGAAGGCCAGATAGAAGAGAGAGAACAAAGCCTACCAGGCCAGTGAAGGGGTTGTACTGGACATCCCTCAGCTCATGTAAGGTGACAATCTCTTGCCTGAATGCACTACTTCTGTGCACACATACTCAATTCTAGCTTCTCTGTGGAGGAGGTTGGTAGATATTACCTGCCACTCACCCCATGGCTACCAAGACCTCTTGGAAGGGAGCTCTAGCTGCTCTCTCTTCACCCAGGCACATCCTACATGCATGACATAGCTGGGAGGGGAGACCTGACAGGGCTCAGTGACTGGGAAGCAGCTTGTTCCTTCCTGTCTCTGCTGCAATCCAGGCCAAAGCCAGCTGAACACTAGCTTTTTGCAGCAGGTAAGGAATCAAAGCAAGAACTCATGTCAACCGGACAAGACTCAGAGCCCCACATGCCAGTTCTGTGTCCCCTTTTCAGTCTTAGATCTTGAGGTATAGACACAGCACTGGGTCTGGAGTTGGACTTGGCATGTAATGTAAGTCATTTACCCTCTTAGTCGTCTGTCTAAAGTGAGGAGACTGGGCGGCCAAGATTGTTCAGTGTGTAATGGTACTTGCCACTAAAACTGATGACCTGGGACCCATAGAGTGGAGGGAGAAACCAATGTCTACAAATTGTCCTCTGACCTTGACATGCATGCCATGGTTATGCACGCTCTCAATCAATCAACCAACCAATCAATCAATGCAATGAGAAGATAAAGTAAGGACCAGTATCTGCAGCCCTTCTTAGCCCTGCTGTACGCCATGCGTAGACAACACTTCCCTGCATCACACGTGCTACAAATGTTATCACAAGTTGGATATCCAGACCTGACCTCAGTGTTTGCTTCTGGGAGCTTTAAAAGTCCCCTATGCTTGGCCGTACCCCAGACCCATCAGTCTTGTGGGCTGACTCCTGCCACGCAGTCCGTGGTGAAAGCCTCGGAAGAGTCAGAATGGCAGCGAAGGTCAACATTTCCACTTCTTCACCCACCAAGGAGCCCTGACAGTGAGCTCCAGAGGCACCACCACCACCACAGCAGCAGCAGCACCTAGGAGGCCAACTACACTTGCCTTTCTCCAGCTTGTCCTTAGCCTCAGTTACCCTTATAAGGATCAAGGTTGTGCCACCTTGAGTCAAAACACCTCTGTTACTCTGGAGAAAGCTGAGCAAAATTTACCCCCTTCCACTCAGACACTGGGCAAGGGGAAATGTCTCAGACCCTCAGAGGAAACCTATTTAGAGGACTATGTGTGGAATCTCCTGGTGTGCATACAGTGGGCTAGCCTGGAAGTCGGACAATCAGGCAGAGCCTCAGGTCTTGCCTTGAATAGGTGTGGCCTCTTGCCTGTGACCTCTCAGCTCACTTAGTTTCCTGTGTGAAACATGCACAGTTGCTCCTGGGAGAAGTTTCACAGAAGCTAACAAAGGCACGGAGTGAGAGGATAGCTTCATGGCTCGCCTCGCTTCTGTGTGTGTTAGCATTTTCCTGGTCCTCCATGACCCTCCTTGAATGACTGGGCTTGGCTATCTGAGCTGTCAGGAGGTACAGCAGGCAGGGACAGCCTCATGTTTGCTCACTGTGGGTGGGCAGGGCCAACAGCAGGGAGTGTATCTCATTAAACCCCTCCATGCAGTGGTCAGCCCATCTATTAAGCTGTCACAGTAACTAACGTCCCCCTGTCATCACAGGAATGCCCTTTGAGCCGGGGACTTGAGTGAGTCGTGGAGAGAGGTGAGGGAGATGAAGAGGAAGCAGGATGGTTTTGGGGCACTTGCTGTACACCCAGAAGTTCCTGGAGCATTCATTTCTCACACATTATTGCATCATCCCCAGACTCAGTATCATCTCTGCAAGCTAAGAGAACAGAACATACACGGAGAAAATAAGACCCGTCCCTGGCACCAGGCAATCGCTGCAAGTTGGGTGACAGCTAGAAGTTTGGGCTCTTCAGTTCAAGTCCTCTGTGGCAACCCTCCGTCCCAAGTTGACACAGCAATCCATGTTACTGGCAGCCTCCAGCTCATCCCAGTAAGAGCTAGTTATGTGGTCTCTAGGGTACCAGCCTGGCTCCTGGCCTGCTGCTCCTTGCCCCTTCCAGCTGCCGGGGTGGATGAGAACGTCTGAAGTCAATAGGCTGCTTCAACAAGATGGTTCAAAGGGAGATAGAGATCAAAGGCAGAGGAGGTCAAAGGAGCCACGGTTAGATCACCCTGGGATTAAAGTGGGGAGTTGTCTCCCTCTGGCAGAAGCCTCCAGGAGGCCAGGCTGGTGTTCCCAGAGCAGCTCTACCTTGGAATCCCAACCTCTGACAGCTATTGCTCGGACCAGAGCATTTGCTGACAGTCACATAGGAACGGGTGGGGTGGGCTGTGCTGGGGGAGGGCGGGTAAGGAACAGAAAAACATTAGGCCTGCCACGGGGGGGGGGCGGGGGGGAACCCAAACAGCCCAAGAAAGAGCCACAGACAGTAATGTGGCAGTGTTTCATAGAAGAGAGTATCAAAGAGGAGGAAGAGAAAGAGAGGAGGAGGAAGAGGGAGGAGGGGGAAGAGGGAAAGGGCGGAGCACAAGGAGTATCAAGGTTAGCCACAGAGGTCTCAAGCTGGTGACCAGGGTACGTTCCCTTCCCTTCCTTGGAGGCCGCCAGGCAGAGACCGATAACCCACTCCCAACAGGCTGGGGGGGGGGAGTTCTGAGAAGGTGGGGGTTTCATTCCTCAGCCTCTTAGTGATTCAATCTCCATCCCTTCCCCAGAGCTCAAGAAGACAGGGGGGCGGGGGGCATGTTAGCCTACAATGGCTGGGCTTCATGTGACTCAGTATCTGTGGCCTAAAATTCAAGCAAGCAAGCACCCCGTTCTTCTCCCCTCACATCCCAGGCCTTCTGGCATAATCATGGAAGGCTCTCCTAAGATTCTGGAACATGCTGTTTGGATTCCTACAAGGCTTATTACCTTGGTGTGAGCTCCCCCCACCCGACCCACCAACTTGGCCTTTAGTCTGGAAAGCAAGCAACAGAGCACGAAAAGGACAGGCAAGCCACTCAGACCTGACCTGAATCAGCCCCAGCCCTTATTCTGGAGTCTCTCCAGGGTCCCAGCAGAGCAGTTGGGTGCACATTGCACCTTACTGACCTGCCTGGGATCTGAGAACCCCCAACCTGGCCCTGCCTGCTTTCTCACTTCTCCTTCTCAGTGGCTGGGCATCTGCTGAGTACCCCACATCCTTGTCCTCACCTCAGCCAGACACACCCTCTTCCTTTCCCCAGAGACTTCTGACTGGACTGGTCCTGTGAGACAAAGTGACACCCCTGGTCTCTTCCACTGGATGAGGGAATGCCAGCCTACCCTCTGCCCAGAGGGTCAAAGGCTGCCCCAAGGTCCCATACTCCATGTGCTGTCCCTAGGCTGGAGCAGATAAAATGGATCAGGAAGGGACAGCAGTTCTGCCAGCTTCCAGCCACATTGCTGTCCGCATTGGCTTCAGTGACAGAGGCAGCAACAGGGGGATGATGGGTGAGTAGGTGTCTAAGCACTGCACTGACAGTGTCTAGGCTGATAGAGCGGCTCAGGTGACCAAAAGTCACCAGACACAGGGCCCAGAACTTGCTGGGATAGTACAGCCAGTGTGTGGTGAAGAGTCACAGTCACATCTCCTGAGTACTCTGTTAGACGAGGCAGGGTGCTGATAGTTGTCCTGTGTGGCCTTGGGTGAATGCGCCGTTACATCCCGAGAGTGAAATGAGGACTTGGGCTCCTTGGGTTCTTCCCATCCCTTCTGTAACTGTCCTTGCAGGAACACGTGAGCACCCTCCCTTTGACTGTCAGACTGTTAAACAAAGGAACTCAAGACACTGGGATTTCCCTGGGACTCTCACGCTGGGAGAAGAAGAGAGCATTGGCTCCCTGGTGCCAGAAAAGGACAACTTGTTTTCCTGAAAGTGATCTCAGAGAATTCTAATCATTTTTCAGACCACCCTGCAAGAGAGACGAGGGCCAATAAAACAGAGGGACCATACTTTGGTCACAATTGCTTAGCTGTGCACAGCTCCTGCTCTCTATGTAAACCTGAGCCCTCTGTCAAGACCCTTAAGATAGACGTGGTTCTGGTGGGAGGGTCACCACACCCCTTTGTTCCTCTTCTCAAGTAAATAGATCCCCATTTCTGTTTCTCATCATTACTTGCCTGTTTGGATTATTGTGGACCAGCCATGGAGCCTGCCTTGGTAGGGCTGCCAGAACCCAGGCTTCACCCTAATAACTGCCAACATTTCCTTTGCTGGTACTCAGAAAGTCCATGAGAAGAACTCCTCCATTCCATGTGGGGGCTTCATATGGACAATGAATCAAGTACTAACTGGAGACAGGACTCTATCCAGTGCTGTCCCAGTGTGCTTTCTAGCACTGCGACACACACCAAGAGCAACTTGCCTACATCGGATCACAGTCCATTGAGGAAAGCCAAGATGGGAACTTGAGGCAGGAACCTGGAGTAGGAGCTGATGCAGGCTCGCTTACTGGCTTGCTCTCCATGGCTTACTCAGCCTGAGTTTTTACAATACCCCAAGACCATCCACCCTGGGCCAGCTCCACCCATAGTGATCTGGACTCTCTCACATCAAACATTAATGAGAAAATGTCACAGATTTACCTACAGGTCAGTCTGAAGCAGGCAATTCCTCAATGGAAGGTCCCTCTCACTAGCTGTATCTAGTTTGGGGTCAGGCTAATGAAAACCAGCCAGTGCAGTGGCATGAGCAGCAGGTCACTTGGATTCAAATGCCAGAGCCCAAGGGACTGGCCTTGGTGGAGATCTATTGAGGAGGCTGCAGAGGGTGGGGGCATTTGGCTGTAGGAATTGGTCAAGAGGGCAGGAGGATTGGATGGGAGTGAGGAGATAAGGAGAATTTGAGGCTTGGTTGGCAGCCTGCAAAGACACTGGCCACCAGGAGCAGAGGAAGCAACGACTTTCTAGCAATTTCTTTCTCAAGCCTTCTCTTCTAAGTGAGCGTCTTTTAATTTATTAAGGGAGAGATTTTAAATCACCCTCCCTCTCCCAGCCCACCTCTGTCCTCCACTGCTGAGATTTCCCGGGACTATAAATTTTGTTTTAATGACAGTTTAGAAAATGAGCAAATCTTTGCTGACACTTTTATCACCTCCAGAATACTTTTAATAAGAGGTTTCAGTAGATTGCATTCCTGGAGGGGGAAGGGCAAGGCCAGCCTGAAGATCTAGCAACCTAGGAAGACTGCTCTCCCAGGCTAGTGTCAGCTCGGAAGCCCAATGCCACCCACTCATGTCCTCCTCACCTCCAGCGGAGTCCCCATTAAGTACCCCAATTGCCCCAGTGCTAGCTTCAGCCTGTCCACCTACACATCTTGGCAGCCTTGGGCAGATTCACCCCTCCCCATGTCCTTCTACCTCATCTGTAAAAATCTTGCCTATGTGCAAGAGATAATTAGTGCAGACCTATTAATAATGGTTAAGCATAATTAGCCACTGTCATTCAGTACCACACCTAGTTCTCAGACCAGCAAAGCCGGCCCTTGAATATTTCTCAACCTGAGAACAGAGCCAGCCCCACTGGGCTGCAAAGCATGGGAACAGTCACCCTATCGATGAAGGTCTGGCAGAGCAAGCTGCAGATGGCTTGGTGTGCTCCCTGGTCAGGTGTCTGGGGTGGGGGTTGGGGGGCTGGCAGTGCTCTGCTGTGCCTGCAGCAAGGTGCTACCTTTCAGAGTTCTCAGCATAGCTGAGGAAGTGAAACATACCAGCCCCAGGGAGGCCAGGAGGAAAGCTAGCTTCAGAATAGATGGGCTGCAGCAGGTGTGTGTGTGTGTGTGTGTGTGTGTGTGTGTGTGTGTGTGTGTGGTGGCTAGACAGGAGACTGATTGGAAAGAGTGGTGGACTTGTCACAGTTACAGACTAAAGAGAGCAAAGCCTCAGACAGGTGAACATTTAAAGGGACTGCTACAGAAGCTGTTAGCTGGCTGGCTAGGAGGCAGGCGAGCATCCAGCATATCGAGCAGCAAATCTTGAAAAGGTGGGGCTTGAGGGCTACTACAAGAATGACAACCCTGGGAGGTGTGGATCAGACAGTGGGTAACCTTTAAAATGGCTATTTTAAAATACAGCAGAGGGACAGACCTATTTCATTTTCTTTAAGAAACACTCAGGTATGGTGGTGCATATGTGTACTACCAGGACCAGGGAGAATGAAGCAGAAGGATTAAGAACCCAAGCTAGCCTTAGCTGCATAATGAGATCCTGTCTCAAAAAGCCAAGTGCCAGAGACAGCTCAGTGGTAGAGTGGCTAGCACACATGATGCCTGCGGTTTCAGTCCATTCCCCAGCGTTGTGAAAAGGATCAGATATATTGCTGAGGGCAGACTTTTTATCCTTTCCATATATTATTTCACTTTATGTCCTAATCATAGTCCCTCCTCCCTCCTCTCCTCCCAGTCCTGCCCTTACAGATTCCCTCCCCCACTTTCCCCATTTGTCCTCAGAGACAGGGAAGCCCCCTTTGGGCATCACCCCACTCTGGACATCTAGTCCCAGCAGGACTAAACACATCCTCTCCTACTGAGGCCCAGCCAGACAGTCCAGGTAGGGGAAGGGCATCTAATGGCAGAGAACAGCGTCAGAGACAACCCCCACTCCAACTGTTAGGGGACCACATGAGGACCAAGCTGCATATCTCCTACAAATGTGTAGGGGGCCTAGGTCCAGCCCCTGCATGCTTTTTGGTTTGTGGTTCAGTCTCTGTGAGTCCCCATGGGCCCAGGTCACTTGATTCTGTAGGTCTTCTTGGGGTGTCCATGACCCTACAGCTCAGTCAATTTTATTCTCTACTCTTTCACAAGACCCCTGCCCCAAAGCTCCGCCTGATTGTTTATCTGTGGGTCTCTGCATCTGCAGTCATCTGCTGGTTGAAGCCTCTCAGGAGATATTATGCTAGGTTCTGTCTGTAAGCATCACAGAGTATCTTTAATAGTGTCAAGCTCTCTCCTATGGGATGGGTCTCAAATTGGGCCAGTCATCGGTTGGTCATTCCTTCAGTCACTGCTTCATCTTGTAAGCAGGACAAATTTTGGGTTGCAGATTTTGTGGGTGGGTTGATGTCCCCTTTCCTCCCCTGGAAGTCCTGCTGGCTATAGGAGGTGGCACTTCAGTCTCTATAACCCCCTCTGGGAGGAATCTCAGCTAGGGTCACTCCCACACACACTTCCCATAGTGTCCCCCATCCCAGGTCTCCAGCTAGTCCCAGAGATGCCTCCCACCAGTGAGATTTTCATTCTCACTCCCAGGAGGGCAGACTTTTTATTTGGAACTGTAATCACCCACTGACTGACCCACACCTCCCAAGGTTGTCATTCTGTGGTAGCCACCAAAGTAAGAGACAATTTCCATGCTCAGAGATCCTGACATTTACTGAACACCTACTGTGTGCCACTCAACATGTTTGACATTGACGCATTTAAAGAGCTCAGTGTGGGGCATGGCTCTGAGTGGGGTTTAGCTCTCCTTTTATCTTTCTTGTTGGAGGGATCCTTAAAACCATGGTGGAGAGTGAGCACCAGCTGTGACAGAGCACGTGTGTAATCCCAGCGCCCGCCCTCCGGGGATGTGCAGACAGGCACAACCATGGGGCTTGTTAGTCAGCCAGCCTATCCTCCTTAGTGAGCTCCAGGACAGTGAGAGAGAGTCTTAAAAAAAAAAAAGACACACAAGGAATGACAGCTGACATTGCCCTCTGACCTCCACATGCATGTGCACAAACATGCATATGTAACTCCTCCCCATGTGCATATGCACACACATGAATAGGCATGCGCACAGTAGAGGCATAGAAAGGCTGACGAGCTCTCTCAGGACTACCCTGAGGTAGACTCACTTCAAGGTTTAACCTAGTCCTAAAGCTCTAGGCCTCAAAAACCCCAGTCCTCAGAGGGCTGAGTCTTTTCTCTCTCTGACCCGGCAGAGGAAGGAGCTTAAGGTGATTCTGGCCCAGAAGCAGAGCAGTGTCAGGAAACAGGGCTAATGGGCCAGACTCTATTTCCTTTGAGGAGAAGCTGCTTTTCTTCACGTTTTCCTCAGTATGTTTGGAAAGGTAAGATTGAGGGAGGCTAGTGTCTGTGTGTCATAAGCAAGCCACTGCCCTCCTGAAGCCTACCTCCTGGCGTCCAGTGTCACAGAGTGTTCCAATCTCAGAAGTCCAGAGCTTCTCACACTTAGTTCCTGGCCCAGATTCAGCCTTCCATATTCTGTAATTGGTAGCTATTATTGTTATTATGGCTATAACTATAGATCATTAATTTACAGTTTAAAAATGCTTCACCTTTTCATTTTGCACTGTTATTTTATTAGAGAATTAAATTTTTATGGGAAATTCTCCTAATTGGCTGAGTTCAGTGTCATCTCTGCTCCTTGCAGGCTGGCTGCACCTGCCAGTGTCACACAGGGCTTCTCTCCGGTGATGCCCTCCAAGGCCTCTTGTCCTTGTCTCTTACCATCATGAATGGATGACTCTGGGCTAGTCTTGTTGGACTCTGCAGATGTCACCTCCCATTCTGACACCACCGTGGGCAGTGGGATTAGAGGGACTATCTGAAGTCACCATGCTGGCATTCAGAACTGAGTTTGCCTGTCTCTAAGGTCCACGGCTCCTAGACAGCAGATACAGAGTTTAGGGGAGGATTTGTCCAGAGATGGCTTCGTGACAACAGAAAGAGTAACCAGCTAATGACTGTCCCCAGAACAATAGGGGCTTTCCACTGATGCTGAGTTATTAGTGAACCTGGAAAAAGCATCAGCCAGCGGGATGGCACCTGTGCCCGTCACGTGTCCTCCCTCACCATGCCATGGGAGGTCAGATCCTTCTTCGGAGTTTCCATACAGTTGTCTCCTTGGTTGCTGTTGCTGGTTTCTCTGCTGTGTCCTGCTAAGGGACCAGATGTACAGTAGAGAAGGGAGTCACAGGAGCCTCTTGCTCCTGTCTCAGGCTCCAGGGTTTGCATAGTCTTTCCGAGTTCACCTTGGCCTCTGAGTGAATAGGAGCAGCATCCCCTGAGCTGGAACACATGCTTGAGGGGCACCTGCCTTGGGGCCAAGTGTCTGTGGACCTTGGACCAGTCACCTCTCCAAAACTACTTTCCTTAGCTGAGGACTGGGGCGAATGCCTTCTACACAGGTGTTATATAAGGGTTCCCTGTACCAGGCATCTGTACACACATTCGGTGATAGGCAATATTAAATCCAGGTAACTCTCATGAAACCCATGAATGACTAGCCGATGCTGACATAGCTATGCTTTAACAAATCGGCGTTAAGCATGTCCACACCTAAGGTAGGATCTCTTATTATTAAGCCAAGTCCTTTACATTGTATTTGGTTTTATTGGGTAGTTGAGTTTGGATTTGCCCAACATAGACTCAGCAAAGGCCCAGTCTGTCTGCTCAGTACTCCATCAACACAGCGGCAACGGTGCTCAATCCGCCTTTGCTGTTAAGTCTGATCTCGTTTGCTGTTCAAACCTCTCACCCAGCCCTTTGAAGTAAACGCTGTATCATCCCTACCCAAGACAAGGAACGGGAAGTTTGAGAGAGAAGAGTGAACAGGGCGTCACGCTGGCTAACGCTTGATGAGATCGAGTTCAGACTTGGCTCTTGGTTTAACCACACCTAGCGTGGAGCCTGACTTGTCCTCCGGGTGAATCCATCTGTCCTGGACAGATGGCCTAGGCATTGCTTAACAGTTGGAGCTCTGAGTGCTACCCTGTCCCGTGAGCAATTGAAGATAGTAGTCTGAACTGGGCTTTGGGTCCTAGGCAGCAAAGCACGAATTGGACTGGTGCATTAGGGGTAGATGACCACAGACCACAGAAGGGGACTGTACCAGCGCACAGCTGTGTCTCTAGGTGGCAAGAGCAGACAAGGAACAGCATGTAATTTCTGTGTCATTACAGGAGGAGCCCAGCTAAACGGGAGAGGGGAGAGGTGAGGAGGGGGAGGACGGGAGAGAGGGGGGAAGGGGGAGGGGGAGGGGGAGGAGTGGGGAGAGGGGAGGGGAGGGGGGAGAGGGGAGAGGGGAGAGGGGAGAGGGGAGAGGGGAGGAGGGGGAGGGGGGGAGGGGGGGAGGGAGGGGGGAGAGGGGGGGGGGGGGGAGGGGGGAGGGGGGAGGGGGAGGGGAGGTGGGGAGAGGGGAGAGGGGGGAGGGGAGGGGGAGGGAGAGGGAGGGGAGGGGGAGGGGAGGGGGGAGGGGAGGGGGAGAGAGGGGAGGGGAGGAGAGGGGAGGGGAGAGGGGAGGAGGGGAGGGGAGGAGGAGGGGGGAGGAGGGGGGAGGGGGAGGAGGGGGGAGGGGGAGGAGGGGAGGAGGGAGGAGATTAAAGGAGAGGGGGAGTAGGGGAGAGGAGAGGGAGGGGAAAAGGAGGGCGGAGGGGGGAGAGCGCAGAGAGGTAGGCTTATCTGGGCATGCAGTTAGAGTGATGGGGTGGTGATGATGGGCTTTCTTTGGGGGATCCAGCAAGGTCTTGGGGATAGAGGCCATCAGCTCAAACTCTAGCTTCCCTGAGCACCCGGAAGGCCTACATTGACTTATCTACTCACATCCAGGTCTGGAATGCTGAGTTCCCAAATAACATGGCATGAGCTGTATCTGCTCACACTCACATCCTTCTATACTTCAAACTGTCTCTCTGTGATGCCATTAGATTCAATATAAAAGTCCCCGGATCAAAGCGGCACAGTATATTTTGAGGAGCAATGGCAAAGAAAAACGTCTGTCTATGTTCGATATGGAGGCAATTTCTTCTCCTGCATGTGTTCCAACCTACAGTCAGCTAATCGAAAATTCATTGACCCAGATGCTTATGGGACCTGGGACTCTTTCTAGGGCATTTGCAGGCCGAAAACTCCTGTGGAAAAGCATCTCAAGTCTGCACTGGGGTGACTCTGAGTCCATGCAAGGAAATTTGCTTTCCATCTGTCTGGACCTCATCAAGAAAAGGCTAAACCGTTGGTAGCAACAGGCCCTA
Organism: Mastomys natalensis; assembly: GCA_021653895.1. Lineage (NCBI taxonomy): Eukaryota > Metazoa > Chordata > Mammalia > Rodentia > Muridae > Mastomys > Mastomys natalensis. The sequence goes on from JAJTUV010001666.1 coordinate 470,711, forward strand.
CTGTATACTGACTGTTCCAGAAGGCCTGTTGATTCTAGGAGGAAGCACGAGTAGGCTGAAGCTCTCTGATAGGGTATCATAGGGACTAAGGTTGTTTTCAGTTCATGGGTCTGGGCACTGTGTCTCCCTTCTCATGGGTGTCAGGAGTCAGACACTGGTGGGACCCTACATATGCATATGTCCAAAGCTCAGTGGGTGAGTTTTGGGAATGTCCAATGTCGCTCTCTGTCTCCAGCCGTGTGTAAGCAGATCTTGGAAATAATTTGTTTCTCCTGTCCAGGTCACATGAAGAGCAGCAAGGTGCTCCAGAGGCCCCGTCACCATCCCCATCTCCTTCCTTGGTGTCTAGCTGAGGCTGAAGTCTGACTCCCAGGGGCAATCTTTGCTCTGCCTGTGAACCTCTGTGCACTTAAGAGCTAGTGAATTAACCTCTCTGGTCTCCTAGCCTCTCCCAAGGCAAGGATCACCACGGACCCCCACTTTCGCAAACACTTTGGAATCCAAAAAACTTCAGCATTCTGCAGCTTGTGGTTATTGTTCTCCAGAGCCCTGATCTGCTGTCCCAAATTCCCCAACATTAGGCACAGCACCTCTGATAAACAGCCTAGCACTGTGTTAGCTGAGGACTGGGCGAATGCCTTTACACAGGTGTTATATAAGGGTTCCTGGTACCAGGCATCTGTACACACATTCGGTGATAGGCAATATTAAATCCAGGTAACTCTCTGAAACCCAGAATGACTAGCCGATGCTGACATAGCTATGCTTTAACAAATCGGTGTTAAGCATGTCCACACCTAAGGTAGGATCTCTTATATTAAGCCAAGCCTTTACATTGTATTTGGTTTTATGGTAGTTGGTTTGGATTTGCCCACCATAGACTCAGCAAAAGGCCCAGTCTGTCTTGCTCAGTACTCCATCAACAAGCGGGTGCTCAATCCGCTTGCTGTTAAGTCCATGATCTCGTTTGCTGTCAAACCCTCACCAGCCCTTTGAAGTAACGCTGTATCATCCCTACCACAGACAAGGAACAGAGAGTTGAAGAGAAGAGAGTGAACAGGGCCACGGGTAACGCTTGATGATCAGAGTTCAGACTTGGGCTCTTGGTTTACCACCCCTGCTGTGAGCCTGACTTGTCCTCCGGTGATCCATCTGTCCTGGACAGATGGCCAGACGCTATATCTTACAGTTGGAGCTCTGAGTGCACCTGTCCCGTGAGCACATTGAAGATAGTAGTCTGAAACTGGGCCTTTGGGTCTCAGGGCAGCAAGCACGAATGGGACTGGTGCATTAGGGGGTAGATGACCACAGACCACAGAAGGGACTGTACCAGCACAGCTGTGTCTCTAGGTGGCAAGAGAGACACAGGAACAGCATGTAATTTCTGTGTCATTACAGGTAGGACCCAGCTAACCGGGAGAGGGGAGAGTGAGAGGGGAGACGGGAGAGGGGGGAAGCGGTGAGGGGAGGGGGAGTGGGGAGAGGGTAGGGGGAGGGGGAGGGGAGATGGTGAGAGGGGGAGGGGGAGAGGGGAGAGGGGAGGACGGGGGAGGGGGAGGGGGGGGAGGGGGAGGGGGGAGAGGAGGGGAGGGGGGGGGAGGGGGGAGGGGGGGGGGGGGGGGGGGGAGTGTGGGAGGGGAGAGGGAGGGGAGAGGTGAGAGGGGGGAGAGGGGAGAGGGAGAGGGGAGGACGGGGGAGGGGGGAGGGGGAGGGAGGGGGAAGGGGGAAGGGGGGAGGGGGGAGAGGGGGGGAAAGGGGGGAGGGGAGGGAGGGGGGAGAGGAGGGGAGGGGGGGAGGGAGGGGAGGGGGGAGAGGGGAGAGGGGGGAAGGGGGAGGGGGGAGGGGGGAGGGGGATGGGGGGAGAGGGAGGGGGGAGAGGAGGGGAGGGGGGAGGAGAGGGGAGGGGGGAGAGGAGGGGAGGGGGGAGAGGGGGAGGAAGGGAGGAGGGAGGGAGGGAGGAGGGGAGGAGGGGAGGGGGCGAGGAGGGAGAGAGGGGAGGAGGGAGAGGCGGGGGAGAGACCTATATTCTTAAAAGGACGTTATAGTAGGCTGGAATAAGTGGGAGGGGGCATGAATGCTCCGGCTAGCTGGGACAAAGAGGTGCCCTGGAGGTTCTGTGAGAGAAAGCCCAGTAGCAGCTTTCAAGGCTTATCTTGGGGATGCAGATTTCCTGAGTGATGGGGTGGTGATATGATGGGCTTTCTTTGGGGGATCCAGCAAGTGTCTTGGGGATAGAGGCCATCAGCTCAACTCTAGCTTCCCTGAGCACCGGAAGGCCCACATTGACATATTACTCACATCCAGGTCTGGAATGCTGAGTTCCCAAATAACATGGCATGAGCTGTATCTGCTCACACTCACATCCTTCTATACTTCAAACTGTCTCTCTGTGATGCCCATTAGAATTCAATATAAATGTCCCCGGATCAAAGCGGCACAGTATATTTTGAGGAGCAATGGCAAGAAAAACGTCTGTCTATGTTCGTATGGAGGCAATTTCTTCTCCTGCATGTTTCCAACCTACAGTCAGCTAATCGAAATTCATTGACCCAGAATGCTATGGACCTGGGACTCTTTTCTAGGGCATAGCAGGCCGAAAACTCCTGTGGAAAAGCATCTCAAGTCTGCACTGGGGTGACTCTGAGTCCAATGCAAGGAAATTTGCTTTCATCTGTCTGGACCTCATCAAGAAAAGGCTAAACCGTTGGTAGCAACAGGCCCTACTGTATACTGACTGTTCCAGAAGGCCTGTTGATTCCTAGTGAGGAAGCACGAGTAGGCTGAAGCTCTCTGAATAGGGTATCATAGGGACTAAGGGTTGTTTTCAGTTCATGGGTCTGGGCCACTGTGTCTTCCCTTCTCATGGGTGTCAGGGAGTCAGACACTGGTGGGACCCTACATATGCATATGTCCAAAGCTCAGTGGGTGAGTTTGGGAATGTCAATGTCGCTCTCTGTCTCCAGCCGTGTGTAAGCAGATCTTGGAAATAATTTGTTTCTCTGTTCCAGGTCACATGAAGAGCAGCAAGGTGCTCCAGAGGCCCCGTCACCATCCCCATCTCCTTCCTTGGTGTCTAAGCTGAGGCTGAAGTCTGACTTCCCAGGGGCAATCTTTGCTCTGCCTGTGAACCTCTGTGCACTTAAGAGCTGTGAATTAACCTCTCTGGTCTCCTAGCCTCTCCCCAAGGCAAGGATCACCACGGACCCCACTTTCGCAAACACTTTGGAATCCAAAAAACTTCAGCATTCTGCAGCTGTGGTTATTGTTCTCCAGAGCCCTGATCTGCTGTCCCAAATTCCCCAACATTAGGCACAGGCACCTCTGATAAAACAGCCTAGCAGCTGTGTTATGTCTTGGCACTGTGGATTGTGTATGCAGAAGTATATGAGTTTATCCCAAGGCTCTGTCCTAGAACATGTTCCTTTTCTCCATTTCTGGTGTCCGGAGAGATTTGAATCCTCAAACTCTTCCTGCCCAAGGAATTTGGCTAAGGCACTATGGTCCTAAGCTCTTTCTTTCAAGTGCTTCTTCAAGGGCTGACACAAACATGGTTCTCGTTGTCCAGAGAGAGAGAGACTTGGGGCTAAAGAGCTCATTCACAGCTGGGAAATGTAAGGTTAGAGTCCAGCTCAACCTCTGCAGGTCAGATGCTGCTACCTCTGTAGCCTTCCTCGATGTCAGTCCCCTGAGGCCAGAAAGCCATGTCTGGTCCCCCCACACCAAGTGCCAAGCCTGTGACCAAGTCTTTGACTGTGTAAGATTGTGAGTGAATGAAAGCACGCACAGACAGGTGATGGGGTAATCTCTGCTTGAGTTGCCAGGCAACAACCTAAAGAGAATCAAAGAAAGAAGAAGTCTATGGGTGACACCCCAATGAGCCTCCCATCCCACCATCTGAACCCCCCAGTTCCAGTCTGGCTATGGTGAGTCTGTTTCTGTCCGCTTGAATTCAGCACTGAGGGCCTGAGAATGGGTAGTCTGGTGAGGGTTCCACCTTGCACAGCCCCTTGGTCCTCCCCACTACATGAGGACAGCTGGGTGCCCAGGAGAGACCTTCAAAAGTCACTGCCAGGGCTGGCCTCCACAGCACATCATTCTGCCACAGCTCCAGGAAGAACGGCCCCACTGAGAGCCAGCCACAGTTCACTGCAGCCTCATTTGCCTTCCTTCATAGAAAAGATACCTCAGCACCACAGGCCTTTCTTCTATGGAGGAAGCAGCCCTATGAGGGGGCCTCCCCTAGGGACACAGAAGTGTGTACTGTACCCAGCCTGCCTGCCATCTGGGGACATGGAGGCGGTGGGAACAAGGTGACATTTCAGAGGTTTCTGGTTCAGCAAAAGAAAGCCAATGCTGCTATTAGCTGGGACTAAGTTGGGTCTATGGATCCTGCACCTCACCGCTCCCTGAGCCTGCTTTTCTTCCCTGGTGTCCCCTGCTGTCACCAGCCACTAACTCATCCTCAAGAGCACATTTATCCATTGGCTTCTGCCCTTCCTCCTCATTGCATTACTGGGACACAGCATTCATCATGGCCATTTTCCTAATTAGCCCCACCTTCTCTTTCTGGCTGATCACCTACCATATGGTGGGCGTGCTGCAGACTCTTGACCACCTCTGAGAGTAGCCTCTCCATGGGCCCTGAACTAGAATAGGCCGGTCTTTCCCTCTTTTGCTACCTACCCAATGCCCGCTCCCTTTCCTTCATAATGAAAAAAACGACCCCATGATTCTGTTAAGTTCCTGACAATGGAGAACATTCTGGAGAAATTGACTGTGACTCCGATAATGACTGCTGGGTCAGGTGTTTATGAGCAGAGGACAGTATAAACTGTCCTATTGGCAGTCCCCCGGAGGGCAGAGGAGAGCAGATGTAAGGTGGTGAAGCACACACTTGAGGAGGTTCCTGAGGCCCCCTGAGGGTGAAATGTGTTAGTACAGTAACCTCATACGTACCTTGGGAATGAAGTCTCCACCTTCCAGTAGAGTTTACAAGGACTATGACCATTCTCCACTGTCCTCTCAAGTCTTACTCCTGGTTGTCAGGGTCTTAATCTTGCTTCTTGCCTCTGCCTCACATGTTCTATCACCAGCAGACAGAGTAGGATGTTCAAGGAGAGCTCGAAGGCTGACCCTACTTTCTATGGCCATGTGTCCTGGGAGCATGTTTTTTTACCTCCATGATGTAAGCCTGGGTATATTTCCTATCTATCTTGGAAGCTATGGGTAGGCGACTTATGTTTTCATCCATGCCTGCCCAGGACTGTCATCTCTGTTCTTTTTTGTGCCAGCAGACCTCAGGAGAAGAGCAGGCGATACAGGGCAGTGTGAGCCCATACCCAGCACAGGCAGGAACTAGTGCTTGATCCAAACCAGAAATGATGGATATGGACAAGTCATGTGATACACGCCTACTCCAAAGTAACAAAACAAAATGAATCAAAAACAAAACAACCTGCTGGAGTTTCTGGGAAAATGTGTCTTTTGACAAGAAGGGACTCTTGCTTGTGGCCTTCAGCAATACTGGGTGAGTGTGTGTGATGCCTGGAGCTACAGCAGCCATCATCTTCCAAGTGTGAAGCTTGCTTGGCTGAGGACCAAAGTCAGCAGAGAAGAGCAATTGAAGGTCATCAATAGAGTTCTGCAGCAACTGAACCAGCTGCGGTGAGATCCTCTGGCCCGTCCTTTCTCTGACCTGGCCTGATCTGGATAACGACTTGGCAGTGTCGCTGAGATCCTGTGCGGTCAGAGAGTCTCTGGAAGGGAGAACATTCCAACCAGATGTGAGAGCTGGAATGCTTCTTCTAAGCGTCCTCCCTTGAGCCTACGTGATGACTTGCCATTAGAGGCTAGATCAGCAGTTTTCAACCTTCCTAATGCTGTGACCCTTTAATACAGTTGTGGTGATCCCTCAACCATAAAGTTATTTTCATCGCTACTTCATAACTGTAATTATGCTTCTGTTATGAATTGTAATGCAAATATCTGGGTTTTCCAATGGTCTTAGGCGACCCCCCAAAGGAGTTGTGACTCACAGGTTGAAAACAACTGGTCTAGAGGGGCCAGTAACAGGCTGGCAGAAACTTAAAAAAAAAAAAACTGTGAGCAAAGCAGGGGCTGCAGAATCTCCAGAGGGTAAGAGGTGAGCCATCCCCTAAATGGTGTGACGCCTTGCCCACTGAATGGTTAGCTTTCAAAGCAAACAGGCTTCCTAAAGGCCCATCCCAAACTGCCCTCACACTTGGACTTGAACTCTTGATTCCACTTCCAAAGTGCTTGGATTAAAGGCATGTGCATCTAGTTTTCGGAGTGCTAGAGATTAAGTCTGGAAAACAGGGAGACCTGATGCCCAGGGGCTCTGCCTTGAAGTCTCCTGTGGGGCAGTCCTTGCCTTCCAACATAAGCAACTCACTGATGGTCTCCCCATCCTCCCAAAGGCCTTGCTCAAGGCAGGAGAAGGCTCTGAAGATGCTCTGGGTAGAGAGAAGGCTGGGAGCTCAGGTCCAGTCTGAGAAAACTCCAGTGGGGCTGAACTCAAAGGTGGGTGAGGTACACATGACAGGAACGAGAGGGATTGCTGTGGTACCCGGAAGTGCTCGCTCTTGAGTGAGGTACTCCTGTTGTTGCTCAGGAAAACTTGGGGAACCTCCTCCAGGCCTGTGGTTATACCGTAACCAGAGAGAGCAAGACAGAATCATTTCTCATGAGCCTAGAGGACTTGGCCTACAAGTCATTCCAGAGGGGAAGCCTGCACTCTTCCAGGTCACCTCCCTCCACTTCTTCCCAACTTCCGGGTGGCAAGGAAGGAGTGTTTGTTGTCAAAGATGAAGCTGCCAAGCCAAGAGGGACCAGGGAGAGCTTGACCACCTGGGAGCTCTCCACAGAACTGAATTTTATGCAAGGATTAGAAACGGTCGTGATATTTTTTTTTCTTAATTGATTCTTCTAATTGCAAATCAATATAGCTAATTTGCCTCATGGTTGGGTTTGCTTTGCTGTGAAACAATTGGGGGCCCTGCAGGATTGTGTGAGCGGGTGGACTTGAAAGACTCCCTTGAGGGATGAGATGGACTGCAAGGCGAAGTGGCCGATTCCTCTTCTTTCTCCATCACTTGAGAAAGTTAGGTGAAGAGAGAAAATGGAAACAAAGGAAAAACTTAGAGACTGGGAAGCACTTGCTTTCCGGCTGCCCCTGGGATGCAAGGCTCTCAGAGTGTGCCAGCTACATAGAGTTCTACCCACGGCCTTTTCCTCTAGGTTTCTCTCAGAAGCAGCGACATGGTCCAGAAACGATTCTCATCTGGCACATCACTAATGTTTTCTCTGTACCTACTGTGTGCAGAACTCCAGGCAGTCCTTGAGATTCAATAGTGACAAGCAGTCTGTTGACAGAAAGCTCCTGGGAGACAGTGGTGTTCAATGAAGGAATCAAGTGGGAGTTGGTTGCCAATAGAAAAAATATACTCAGCTGTTTGCTTGGACAGGGGTTCATCAAGAAGCACTCGGTAGCTGTTAAAGTTGCTGGGTGGTCTGGAGAAGCGGGGTGGCTATGCATCAGAAATGTCCTCGATGCAGCAGTTGCTGGGGCAGGGGCAGGCTTGGTAGTGAAGCAGGGGCTTTCAGGTTGCCTTTACCTGTTCTCAGCCCAGTTCTGAATTCAAGTTTCATGTTAGGCCAGGGTTGGCAGAATCTGATGAGAGCACCTGTGCCTGCTCCACCTGTCATTGTCCAGGGGGCATCAGAGGAGAAAACTGGAACTTGGAGATTGGCAGAGTCTTAGATTTCAACACAGTCACTGTTGGGGTCATTTGCAGAGATGGTTTCCCTATAAGAAGAGGCTCCCAGAGAATGTGGAAGGGATTGAAGACCAAGAGGGACTGTGGCTGTCAGAGTAGGTGGTGAGCCCCTCACACTGATGCTAACAGCCTCTAGGCCCTAGAATACAACCCTACATCCATTATATCTGCTGTGTACCTTGTCTTCCTGGATCCTTCCACCTGCAAGATGGCCAGCGCTGTGACTCAGCATACCCAAGGTATATCCTACAGCTTTCCATCTTGCTCCAACCCTCACGCCCAATAAATGCTCACACTTGTCCTCATAAAAGAAGCACGAACATTCTGTGTTAGTGAAAGTACCAGCCCTGTGCCAGGAGGCCACCTCACCATCAGCCCCAAGCTCGGGGACGGCGATGTGTGCTGTTCAGTGAACCACTGATCCATCCTCTTGGCCAGTCTTCTGTGCTTTGCTCCAGCAGCATGAGCAGACTAAGAGGCTAAGCCTGCATGAAGTGATGCATATGAGAACAGACTGGAGGGAGGTGGAGAAAGGACCAGGTACATACACAGAGGAGAAGCACTCTGGACAAGCACTGGTACAAAGGCCCTGAGGCAGGAATGTCTGGAAACAGTGTGACTGGAGTCGGAAGAGTAGAGGAACACCAGGGACCAGATCCATGAAGTAGCTCCCTTGTTTTTATGGCTCAGTGAGTCTCAGGCAGGAAGCTGAGGCCAAGCTGTTAACTACACGGTAGCAAGATCCAGTGATGCTGGTTAAACCCACCCTTGGGCGTGGCTATTGTTCATCTTGAAGTCATAGCGAACCGATGCCTGGAGAGTGGATGTATTTTAAAGGGGGCATGTGCCCCGACCTAAGGATTAGCTGGTGCATCTCAGAGAATAGAAGGCCACTGGAGTGGAGATCTGGAAGGCAGCAAGGAGACCTGCATTTGTGTTTATCCATCACTCGAGGCCATGACCACTAGTGTGGACCATGCTGGAGGCTGAAGGACAGTTGTAGGATACCTGTGGCCACAGGTATCGGACCCACTGAGGGCTGCTGGGCACAGCGGGCGGCTTTGGAATGACACTGCATGGTGACCCTGGTGTCTCTGTTGCCATGGGCTGCTTCACCTTCAGCAGTCCTCGCCACCCTCCTCTGCAGACCTCGGCTGCAACAGAGTGATAATAAAACCTCTTTCATCTGAGGATTAGATCAGATTATATGCACCAACATCCATGAAGGACTTACCACTGGGCTTGACCCTCAGCAGGCACGGTAGCGGCTTGTTGTTGACTGAGCAAACAGACACACTGTTCGGAGGAGGGGCGGCTGACAGTACAGGAGACAAAGAAACCTTTCATGCTGCGTGTCCTCTTAAAGTTAGGAAGATCTCCAAAACTTGAGAGAGAGAGAGAGAGAGAGAGAGAGAGAGAGAGAGAGAGAGAGAGTTAGAGTTGCTGAGGATATAGCTCAATTGGTAGGATGCTTGCTTAGTAGTCACAAAAGCCCTGGGTTTGATTCTCAGCAATGCATAAACCAGGAACGTGCTGTGATCCCAGCACTTGGGAGATGGATGCAGGGTGATCGGTTTAATCTCATCCTTCTCTACATAGTGAGGTCAAGATCAGTGTGGAATATGTGAGCTATGTGAGATTCCAGAGAGGGGGAAGGGAGGGTGAGGAGAGAGAGAGAGAGAGAGAGAGAGAGAGAGAGAGAGAGAGAGAGGGAGGGAGAGAGTGGAGTAGAAGGGGGGAGAGAGGGCAGAGAGGGGAGAGAGAGTGAGAGAGATCAAGAGAGAGAGGAAAGGGGAGGAGAGAGGGTGGAGGAGAAAGAGGAGAGAGAGGGGAAGAGGGAAGAGAGGGAGAAAGAGAGGAGAGGAGAGAGGGGGAGGAGGGAGAGAAGAGAGAGAAGAGAAGAAAGAGAGAGGAGAGAGAGGGAGAGCGTGGAGGAGAAGGGGAGAAGAGGGAGAGAGGGAGAGAGAAGAGAGAGAGAGAGAGAGAGAGAGGAGAGAGAGAGAGAGAGAGAATCAGAAAGAAGAAACAAAACAAAGGCAACAGGGCAGTTGGGAGCTGTGGGCGCTAGGTTGTTGCTTTATTGCTAGGAACTTGCATCACTGCTGTCCCTAGATGGGAAGGAAAAGCACGTTGAAATGAGCCCGGCACTGATGACAGGAGACGAGCCAACCAAACGTTGGCTCTCATAGTCTTTCTGGGTGAGCTGCCATGCAGAGCAGCATTTAATCTAAAGCAAGCATTTAGTGGGCTGATAAGTAGAACCATGCCCCTCCTGCCCTCCCACACCCCAAGCCCCAAAGAACAGTAATTCTGGTAAGAAGAAGAAAGGACCATACAGACATGAACCCATAACCCTAGAACATGGAGTGAGCAGGTGGCACCTGCTTTCCTGGGATGAGCTTTGATGGCTCAGACTGAGACTGTGGATGTATCAGCAGGTGACATAGGTTGGCTGAGCCTCTGCAATGGGCTTCTCCACATTGGTGGTGGTGGTGGGACTTGAGAGTCATTTTAATCCTTTCCTAACCATTAGTCCTGAGGCTCAGCTCCACTGGCATGTGCGTGTACATGTGCATGTGTGTGTGTGTTTGCAAGTGCACATGAACATGCCTCAGTGCATGTGTAAAGGCACTGCCCAGCTTCTAGAAACCATTTTTATGATACTTTGGCAAAGAGTGTGGTTGCTTTTTGCCCCTGTGCTAAAAATCTACCTTAGGTTTAACTGAAAGGTTCTGGATCAATGACATTGGCAGAGGAGATTTCAAGATAGCCTGTACTGACTGTGTCATGTGCTTATTAGTTAGCACTCTTATGCTGATCGGTAATGAAAAGAAGCAAACCACTAAACAGCACTCCTCCATGGCCTCTGCATCGTGTCTGGTCTCCAGGTGTTCACCCTGTTTGAATTCCTGTATTGACTTCCTTCAGTTTTGAACTATGGATATGGAAATGTTTAGCCAAATAAACCCTTTCTTCCTTTACTTGATTTTGGTCCTGGTGTTTTATCATAGCAATAGTAACCCGAATTAAGACAGAGATTGGTACCAGGAGTGGGGTATGCACCCATGCAGACACACAGCCCTTAATTACACACTTCCATTTGTATGAGTTGTCTTGGTCACGGTGTCTCCTCACAGTGATGGAATACTGACTACGCTGCTGGAAAATGTAATCTCTAAGCTGCACACAAAACTACCCAAGGCAGGACTCTGTCAGCCATGAAGAAGGGATTGATTATAAAGATGTTGGGTGTCAGTTCCTGGGCACTGTTTAAGTTCTGGTCTTCCATCTACCACCCTCATCTTGGGTTAAGGGCAGAAAAGGGTTCCTGAAACTGGGGACACGCTCCACAGAGTACAGAATTCCTAAAAGTGAAAAAGAAGAGAGAAGAAGGCTCATGAAAGCAGGTTTGGGGAAGGAAGTGCTATATGCTTTACCAATTCCACTTCCCTATCCACCATCTCAGGGTCTCAGAAGCTAGAGAGAAGAGTGGACATCAGGCCATACACAGTAGAACAGTAAGCGAGGTCTGTAGACCCTGGAATCCAGGATGGAAGCACCTGCAAGAATCATCATCAATACATCAACCAAAGCTCCGAGAAGGCTTCTTGGGTTGGTTTACTCTACCCGAGCCTATAAGGGTAAGTAGAAGCCTGCCACACTCATGGGCTGGGGCTAAAGCTGGAAGACTGAACTTTCCTAAATCAGCTCTGCCTATGTTAAAGATTGTGCACTCACTCAATGAACAGAACTTCTGTCAGTATAAAAGGGTTGGAATGTTGCAGATCAAATCCCAGATTATCTCAGGCTATGCTAGTAGTCATTTGTTACCACCAGCCTCTTGATCTGACCTAGCACCTTGGTGACCACTGGGTAAATCTTCTGGGATGTATTAACCAAGCACACTGCAATCTTCCACCAATCTAACAGCTAAGAATGTCTTCAGATACTGTTTGAAATCTGTAGCAAAGTTTCTCTCCAAGTTTGTTAAAACTTGGTGCCTCCACCTTGATGGTAAGTGTATTAATTTGTCAGTTTATTCTGTCCTGTAATTAGAAAGTTCACACATCTTCTACAATGGAACATGTCATTACAAATATCCTGTCTCCGTGTTCCCGAGCCAGTCAACTCAGAATAAACAGCCAGTTCTCTCTGGTGGAAGAGCTGTGTTTTGTTTGAGCAGACAACTGTCAGATCACATGTGACATGGCTCAGTTAAATTTAAAATTTATCTATTTATTAGCTTTTGTGAGACAGAGATTTAGCACTGGTTAGCCTGGAATCATGTAAACCAGGCTAGACTTGTACTCATGGGTGATCTTTCCACTTCTGCGTTCTAAATTCAAGTGTGAGCCATCATGTCTGTTTTGAGTATTAGTACTTTAGTACACATATGATCTTCACAATATCGAGAAACATTGACTCAAAAGGATCTTTTTTTGAAACTTAAACTCCACTAGCATGCAGTACTTTTATCAACTCGGGTGACTCTGTGGGTGTGAGGGAGCTGACTGACAGAAGGGCGTGATAAGGAGATCACATGTGTGAGAGGGAGGCCGGGAATGGAGGCAGTCATCACCAGTAAGACCTGTCTACCAATACTCACTGCTAATGGCATTGTCAAGCACCTAGAGCTTGACAACCCTTTAGCCTTGACTCACTCTACTTAATCCGGTCCCTGGGAGGGAGGTTCTGTACTGTTGCCATTTTACAGATGAGGTTAAGCAATAGTCTTGGCCTAGTTGCAGCTGTATCTAACTGGAAATTTCCATGGCATTTACAGTGTGGCATCTCCCTCACTCCATCCTCCTGATACCCCACAAGGTGGGGCAGGGTTGGCAACTGTATAACTACTGCCCTCACAGGAGACAAAGTAGGTGGGGCCTGGGGCTTGAGGTCCATGGAAGCAGATGCAGGATCAGGCTTCTAGAACTTTCCTTGGTGCCCTTAGGGAAGGAAGGTATAGACTTTTGGGACAATTTGTTAAGACAGAGATAGAAACCCAGACAGACCTCACCCTAGAGCTCCTGGTTAGCAATATTTCTATCGTTTCGGAACATGGACGATGGAGACATGCCACCATCCTAAACGAATCCCACTGCATCAACTCGTCTGGGCACCCTAAGGACCACCCCTCCCTTCACAGCCTCTGTTTCTGGGTACCCATCTTGTGCATCCTGTAGGGGGCTGCTTCTATAGTCTGACACCTCCACGGGACAAAGGCAGACATCTCAAAGCTGTTCCATGGCTAGGGCCCCTCAGAAGGCCTGCCAGTGCCCACCAGGCAGAGAGCTGGCTTTGCTAGATTGTGACCCTTGGACACAGCAACCCTGTCCTAAACATAGATCTTCTGTCTGGGCACATTCTACGTGGATACTACCCTTTTCTCTCTGCTTGTGTTGCCCTGACCCTCGCAGGCCATGGTCCTCAGGGCCTGGACTTTGGCCCAGCTGTGGCAGTTAAGACCCAAGAGCTTACAGAGCTATGTGGGCAGGATGTCTGTGTCAGGGACTTAGGGACTTGATCTCAGCCCCCTTCTCATGCCACTCTGTCCCTGTCCCCTCCCACATCTCCAGGCTAGGCTTGGGAGGCCCATTGTTGTCCTCAGAATGTTTAGGAATCAGCCATTTAATGAGAACAAAAGGAATTAATTGGTGGTTTAGGCCTAATGAGACCGCTGTGCAAATTAACAGCCCTCATCAGCAGAAACAAACAGAGCCTTTAAATGAATTGCCGAGCGAGCATTAAACTGAATAAGCTTTTGCCTGATGATAAATAGCAGGTCAGGGGAGACCATCTGGCCCCTTCCTGCAGCTTCCAACCAGAGAAGAGGGAGGAGCAGCAGGGAGGGGAGGAGGAGCCAAAAGCTTGGCTAGGGCAGAAGCTCGCACAGAGACACAAGCCTTGTGTACACACACACACACACACACACACACACACACACACACACACACCAGCCAATGCTCACATTCATTAACATACATTTACACCCGTCACAGACATCCATTCACATGTGTTCACTCATGTTCATAGTCACAGAGACACATTGAAACTCACATATTGTGTGTGCTCACATACACACCTGTGCCACACCTCCAACAGCCAGGCTAGGTGGTCTAGGGTTCCATTTATCTCTGAGAGGTTGGGAATGCAAAGTCAGGTCCCTGTGACAGATGTCGCCCAGGGGGTTCCTACAGAGCAGGGCACTGGGTGGAAGGAGTAAGCAGTCTCTGTTTTTGGGAAGGGACGCCACACTGCCCTGACCCTGTCTTTCCTAGAGAGCTCTCAACCTGACTGGAGTACAGCCTAAGCATGTACCAGTGACCAGGAGGGCCATTAGGCCCCCAGCTGCCTGTGATGTATATGTGTAAGTTTCTTTCCAGAACAGAAAGTTCTAGACAGTTGGCTCCTTGTTTTTTTTTTTTTTTTTTTTTTTTTTTACTTTTTTCTTATTTGTTTATAATGTACCTGTGTTCTGTCACCTTCAGTTCAGCATATTTGGTCCCAGCACAGCGTCTGGCACCTTGTCAAAGCCTAGCCAATCTTTTTTGAGTGAATAAACCCACGCTATTTCCACTGAGCCCAATTACAAACTAGGATATGGGGTCTACAGAGGTTTCAAAGTTCTATGAAAACCCCCATGCTACCATTTATGCAGACAGACCCTTTTAATACCACCTTTGAGCAAGATGTCCTCTGCTGGGTGTCTCAGATGTTTCACAAGGGAGCTGTGCTCTGGCCCTGTACCTGACTATTCTAATTACCCACAATGCACAGGTCAAAGGTGTCTCATCAGTGCTCAGGGTAGTTGTGGCCCAATCTATGCCTGACCAGTTCAAATACATGATATTATTCGTAGATTTTAATTTACATATCCAGTCATTCACTCACAAAATTATTTTGTTTTTCCCTTGGGAGATTTTTTTTTCCAGATTATTTTATTTCTCTACAGGGTTACTTGAGGCCATAATTGCTAAGTATATCAAGTGTTTGGAGCATGGTTTTGAGGTCCGGGCCTGCTTTTTGTGTCACATGACACAGTAATGATTTAACTTGGTCAAGTTTCTTCTGTCAGAGGAGTTCCAGGCCAACTTAGGGTCTCTTTCCCTATCGGTGTTTACCTTGACTTTTAATGCAGGGTTTCTTGCTGAACCTGCAGCTCACCGACTCAGCTAAGCTGGCTGGCCACTGAGATTCATGGAGCTCTGTAACTTGGTCCCTCAAACTTGGGATTGGGAACCCCCACGTTTGGCTTTTACATGGGGGCTGGGAACTGAATTCAGGTGTATTCATTTTGATTTAGAGCTGCATTGGCATGTTGATGAGTAACCGTCAAGGTGGTCCATATTCATTTTTCCCTCTTGATTTTAAAAGGAATTAAAATACTTTCTGGACCTCAGGCCTACCTAACTGTGCCTACCGGATCAATCAACATTGTTGAGAAGAGCCCATTTCCCATCCTAGCTGACCACCCAGAGGGGCCTGTAAGCAAGTTGTCTCATGTCTTGCACCGAGCTCTCTATACAGGGTAGGGGTAGTGGTGTGGGGTGTGGGGTGAATTCGTGGAACTCAGTTTCTGCAGACTCCTCCCCTTACCGTGTGGGGACAGGTGCCCCTTGGGGAGCCAAGGTCCCCCGCTGTGTGGCTGAGCTGGGGAGGGCAGCTGGATGATGTCTTCCACGTTGCTGCTGACGCCAGGACAAGAGATTGTTTTTCCTGGAACCAGAGCTTGAATTCACTAGAGTGATAAACCATTTGGCCTCCGGGATGAAGGTCACCGCTATAACTCACAGCGTCAAGAGGCCTTGGAAGCATTCATCGGGCGTTCATTGGTTTTCTCAAGGCAGGTGAGGGCTTTTTTAAAATGGAGGGTGAAAATTAGCCTGGCTGTGTCTGGTCTGTGAGGCCAACGGCTAGAAGAACCGCCTTGCCTCAAGTCCATATGGCTTCTAGAAGGCTCCGCATTGCAAAGTCCTCTTTCTTCCCCTTTGTCTGAGGAGGGAAAGTCACAAGCTGCCTGTTGTATCCAGGGCCACCCAGGATCAGACTTCAACTTAATGGTCTGTATTTTTTTTTCTGCTATCCCTAAAGCCGGTTCTGTGTTCTCATCTCATTGGTTATGCATATTTCTCTCTCCTGTTATGCCCTTCCTCTTCCAGGAAGCCCCCTAGGAAGTTGTCATAGGGCTCTCTCTTCTCTTCATTGTCTCCCACGGAAAATGCAGCCTGCCTGCTGTCACCTATGCATGTCTCTTCTGCCCCCAGAGGGAGAACCTCTGTAGGATGAGGTCTTTAATCTTGTTCTCCATGTCACTCTCTCAGGCTTGCTATGCTCTTCTGCACACACGGGCGATGCCCACCAAATGATGTGAGGTTGGACGGACTCTCTAGTGGGAAATCACCTTGCTCTACTTAGACAGTCTGGGGACCTGCAGCTCTATTCGAACTCCAGACCTATGCCTTGAGGCATGCCCGGTATCCCTGTTTCTAATTAGACAGAGCCCTGACCTTGAGTCCTCTGCCTCTTTGGCCAGGGAGAGACTCAGGACACCGGGCCTGGCAAATGCATGGGTCCAGGAATCCATAAATATTGATTGGTTGTTTGCAGAGTAATTTAAATGTCAGTTATAAGCCTGGGGTAGATAAAGATCTGTATCAACAATAAAGCTGGATGCAAGCCATCAAGCCCTGGGGAAGGAGCTTTGCGTTAAGACAGAAATGGAATGCACAGGCTGTGGGGAGGGAGCGTCGGGTGGGCGGTGGATCAATGACTGTGAGACTTGACTGCCATACAGCTTTAGCTGGGATGTGCTTGCTCATTACCAAGTCTGCTGTTTGTGGATAGAAGCAATCTTCTATCCATCTATCCATCCATCCATCCATCCATCCATCCATCCATCCATCCACCACCCATCCATCCATCCATCCATCCATCCATCCATCCATCCACCCATCCATCCATTCACCCATCCATCTATCCATCTATCTACCCTCTCAGTACAGAACTCCGTTCCTCCGTTATTCAGAGAGCTGCAGACACAGATACATTACACACTCAGGACGGAAAGACCCTCCTGCCTGCAGAGAAACAGTGGTAAAAGACATGGTGGGGACAGAAAGGAAGATGAGGGGAAGGGGAGAGAAAGTCTGTGCTCCATGGTGGGCTTGGCTGCGGTCTCAGTTTGGGTTCAACCTCCTGGGGTGTGCTGCTGAGCTGTGGTTAAGACCCATTGCCTAAGAATGAGATGACGTTCAAGTGTCTGCTTCACACTAGAGCCTCGCGGTTCTCAGCCTTCCTAAGGCTGTGTGACCCTTGGTACAGCTCCTCAGGTTGTGGTGACCCCAGCCATAAAACAATTTTCATTGCTGCTTCATAACGACAATCTCACAACTAAGCTGGGTCTCAGTTCTTAAGAGCATTGGAAATGCGTGTTTCCTGGTGGTTGCGACCCATAGGTTGAGAACCGCTGAACTCTGGGCTCGTCCTGATGGCCTGCCTAACGAGAACTCAGAGCCTGGGTTTACTTCTCTTCCGCACGGACGTCTTACAGAAATCAAGATTTACACCTTCTAGGTTTAGGGAGGGCTAGATTCCATAGTGTATATTAACTGTTTGGAACACAAGAGACACTCTAGTGAGGCTGGGTGTCCTCATCCCACTTCAGGGCCTTGACAGCTATGTGACTCTGGGCATATGGCTGCCCCTCTCTGTGCCTTGGTTTTTCCACCTGTGAGGAGAAGAGGGGGAGCCTTGGGGGTTTCAGTGCTGCCTGCCTCCCCTGCCTCCCCTGCCTCCCCTGCCTCCCTGCCTCCCCTGCCTCCCCTGCCTCCCCTGCCTCCCCTGCCTCCCCTGCCTCCCCTGCCTCTCCTGCTCCCTCTCTGGTCTGTGCTTCTCTGTGCCTGACCTGGGTGAACTTTCTGTCCCCAGCAGAAGGATTCACTGTTTTTTTATTTAGCCATAGTCAGACCCAGCAACTGAATTGCTTGCTTCTGCCTGGCTGACACAGGAAGCCGTGCCTGGCAGGTTCCTAGAAGGGATTCATGGGAGGATGTACCGGGGCTGCTCTGGGAAGCTGAAGCAGATCCATACTCTCTCCACCCAGGCTTCCCGGGAAAGACCCACTGGCCTTTGACTTTGAGCCTGGAAGGACCTGCAGACTCCCCCAGGTGTCTGACGTTGGCTGGATTGGGACAACCTCCTCATGGAGCTACTGGGGGCTGTTAGTTTCTGACTCCACAACTACACCCCAGTATGTTGGCAACTGCTATTAGGTACTCATGGGGGAAACAGTGGCACAAGGCTGGAAAATGACATACAGTGATGTCACTTCTGCCACATGGAGGCCAAAGCCAGTGCCAGCCAACCCAATCCTAGTTTTGGGTGGAGAAATCTTCTCCAGTACTTTTGTGGCAAGAGCTTCAAGGTCAAGTGGTAATGGCTGGATATCATTGGTGTGTGTGTGTGTGTTTTGTGTGTGTGTGTGTGTGTGTGTGTGTGTGTGTGTATACAATGTGCCTGCACTCATCTGTCTGCTTGTCTGGTTGCCTGCCTGCTTGCCTTCCTGTCTGTCTGTCTGCCTGCTTGCCTTCCTGAATGTCTGTCTGTCTGCCTGCCTGCCTGCCTGTCTGCCTGCTTGCCTTCATGTCTGTCTGTCTGTCAGGGCCATTGATGT
Source organism: Mastomys natalensis (assembly GCA_021653895.1). NCBI lineage: Eukaryota > Metazoa > Chordata > Mammalia > Rodentia > Muridae > Mastomys > Mastomys natalensis. The sequence goes on from JAJTUV010001666.1 coordinate 489,179, forward strand.
GGCCAGTCTCTAAACCAAGCAGACTGTTGTCAACACAAAAAGAACATAGCTCTCATCTCAGAGGGAACAAGAGAGAGTTTATTTTGGGGTCAACTGTGAGTATCCACAGTCTGGGAACACAGATTTTGGTCGCCCTAAATACAACATTGTGTAATGTGGTAACAGTTTTTTTGAAGTTTGTCTTAGTTGTAAAAGAACAAAGAAATCCATAAACCACTATATTTTCAAATACATAGGTGGGAACATCAACCGGGGGTGGAGTGGTTACAGGAGGGTGGGACCTCAGATGCTTTCTGATGACAGTCTCAACTTTGGAAGAGGTAGAAAGTGAATAGTCACAAGGATATTGAATCACCCGGGGGTTGGGGGGATAAATGGCTAGTTAGGAGGTTAAGATAATTTAAGATAACCAGTTACTTGATCTGCAATATCCCAACTCCCCAGAGTCACTGACCTTGTGTGTGTTGATTCATGTAGGGATGCCAGTGAAGGAGGCCACAGGAGAGCTTGCCCTTGACATCTTGTTTGTCGTCACTTGGCTTGGATCCATAGCTCTGCAGAAACAGCGCAGTTCATGGGCAGAGTCTGCTGAGCTAGGCAGAAGACTGCTCTGGCTTCCATCCTGCCTGGACTCCCGAGGAGAAGCCTTGGGAATGGAGACAGTCCAAACAGGTATAGAAGAAAATGTCTTCAGGCTAGGCATGGTGGTGGATGCTTGCTGTCTTAGCACTTGGAAGGCTGATGCAGGAGGATGCTGTGAGTTGTAGACTAGCTACAGAAGAACTTTGTCTCAATTAAACAGAAAAAATAAAACAAGGAGGGAAGCCAGGGGTGATGGCGCACACATCTTTAATCTCAGCACTTAGGAGGCAGAGGCAGGCAGATCTCTATGAGTTCAAGGCCAGCAGCTTGGTCTACAGAGCGAGTTCCAGGACAACCAGGGCTACACAGAGAAAACCTGTCTCAAAAGAAGAAGGAGGAGGAAGAGGAGGAGGAGGAAGAGAAGGAGGAGGAAGAGGAGGAGGAGGAGGAAGAAGAGGAGGAGGAGGAAGAAGAGGAGGAGGAGGAAGAAGAGGAGGAGGAGGAAGAAGAGGAGGAGGAGGAAGAAGAGGAGGAGTAGGAAGAAGAGGAGGAGGAAGAGGAAGAAGAGGAGGAGGAGGAAGAAGAGGAGGAGGAGGAAGAGGAAGAGGAAGAAGATGAGGAGGAGGAAAAGGAGGAGGAGGAGGAAAGAAGGAATGAAGAAAGGGATTCCCTCAGAAGCATAGGGAGGCTTCCTGATTCTGCTCTGGCTGCTCTTGGACAGGGAGCCTGCCTGGGCATCACTCCCCAGTGCTGAGAAGAAGACATAAGCCCACCCTCATCCCCCACCTCCTGTTCCTTTTTCCTGAGTCCCTCAGGGCTCTGACCTGGAGTTGAGAACCAGGAAGACCAAGTCAGGCTGAAGCCCTCCTCCTCCCCTGCTCCACCCTCACGGAAGCAAACACATGGGAAGGACTTCTTTTATTAGACCGAGTGCCTGTCCTTTCCCAAGAGAATCAAGTGATTCACTAAGTGGAGCTAGAGTCTGTGGCCTGGCCCCTGGCACCGAAGAGAGAATGAGGTAAGAGAGTGTCCCGTGGGGGGTCAGCACCCCGTGGTTGGGAGGAATGCCTGCCTTTGGTGAGGTCCTGAGAAAGCCTGACTCTGCATATTCTAGCCATCACTAGCCGGCCTCCCTGGCCACTCTAAAGACCTCCCTCAGGAGGCAACTCAAATAAACATCCTTTGGTCTGACTCCAGTTGTCATAGCCTGCCTCTTTGTGTCACGCAGAACTACAGTCTGGCACATCTATGCAACTTCTCAGTGGCCCCCAGCAGCCCCCTTCACTTGTGGGTTGGCTGTGCACTCCCTACCTAGGGAAAGCATCCAGTTTATCCACAGATGGGTGGTCACATGTGCACCGTCCCTGACTGGCAGGGGTGGGTTTAATCCAAAGGAGACACGGACCTGCTTGGTTGAGGGCCCTGGGTTAATCCATAGAAAAGATCCTCGCTCACCTATCTCTTTCACTTAGAGCAAGAAGGCTTGAAGTTTTGGCTTTCTTCTGCAGGAAACTGTATTACACTAAGGACAGTGTAGATGTGGAGTCACTGTCCATTCAAAGGAAGAGAGAGAAGAGAGGCGCCATCATGGTCTGGGGACAAAAGCCGAGGTGGGTTTGATCCATAAATATCTCCTCCACCCAAGGCTTGGAATCTTCACCCTCTGAAAGTCTAACAGGATTACTCTTTCTTAACTCAAGACTCCTTAAGTCTGTGTTCTTTGCTGAAGATTCAGGGCATAGGGCAGGGAGATTTCCAGGCAGGCCAGGGTCAGAGACAGCAGGGAACATCAGATGTGCATTGGGTGCGGCATGGCAGAGGGACCACTGGCAGCTGGATGAGATGGTCTTTCTGTACCTCCGAGGCCTTGCAGTCTTGCTAGGCTTTATGGACCTCTCTTTCAGTCCAAATATTCAATGCGTTTATTCTCGTTCTGAACACAAATGAAAGCTGAAATATGCCACCGGCATTCTTAGGATTAGGGAGTCCCAAGCATGTTGTAACATGTGGCTTCCTTTTAGTTCCCTGCTTCGTTTATTGAAGAGATATTACGTTTTATTCCCATTTTACAGATGTGTAAGTAGAGTACACAGTATGCCCAGCATTCACCCTAGTACTCCCAGAGGGTGAGGACTTGCCTAGACCAGAAGTCTTTCATCCCAATGGAGTTTCTGTGTTTCAGGCTCTGGGTTGGGCAATCTGAAACACAGTCTCTCTCCCACATCCCTGGAAACCAAGGCTTGTTCTAAACCGTATCCCAGGGTAGAGAAATGGATTCCTCCAGGTGAGCGTGTTGAAACTGGGCCTTGAAGCACGGTTCCAACAGTTCAGAGGTAACTCTGGCTTCTTACGAAATGCCAGGTGGGGAGGCCTTGGAGGGCAGGCATGGTGTTCGTGGGATAGTTTGTGTGGAACACTGAAGAGAGAGTGGAGGCTGGCAAGATGACTCAGTGAGTAAAGGTGACTGCTGCCAAGCAGATGACTCCAGTTTGATCCCGGGGGCCCACATCTTGGAAGGAGAGAACTGATCCCTGAGAGCTGACCTCTCTGACTTCCACAAGGGTGCCATGGAATGTAGAAGCCCATCCCCCCATGTCCCTCTCAAACACAACAACAACAATAGTAAAACTTTAAAGGCACCAACCTTAGCCGGGGTAAAAGTTCAGTCCATAAAACGATTGCTATGCAGGCATTAAGACCTGCACTTAACCCTAAGAACTTAGGTATAAAAAAGTGCCAGGGATGGTGGCTAGAGACTGTAATCCCAGCACTGGGGAGGCAGAGACAGAAGGATATCTAGGGGTTGCTGTTGAATTCCAGGCCAACAAGAAACAGTCTAGAAAGAAAAGGTAGGTGGCTCCCGATGGAGGACAGTTGAGGTTGTTCTCAGAACTCCACACTCACACGTGTAATCCCCTCCACACATACAAGCGAACACCCAACTTTAACCTATACACACACACACACACACAAGCACCTACACACACATCTGAAACTATATACACACATACACACACGTGCACACACATACTCACACAGATGTGAACCTACACATACGCGCACACAGGTGAACCTACCACACACACTTGTGAACCTACACACACACACACACACACACACACATACACAGAGAGAGAGAGAGAGAGAGAGAGAGAGAGAGAGAGAGAGAGAGAATAATTAAGAGCAGCAATCCATATTGATTTACCATTTCTGTGAATGACGTTATTTGCTATTCAAGGCCATTGCAGTTAAAAAGCTATTAACTAGCAAGTGTTTCCTCTGGTATTTCTTCACACTGAGTCTTTGGCCCCTCCCATCAGGATGAGTGCACCCCGTGGGGGAGACTCTCATTCCTCAGACTCATGCAGCTTCTCCAACACATGAGCACCCTGAACACCTGGGTCCTTGCTAAATGCAAATCCTCCCTTGGCAGGGCTGGGGTGGGTGCGAGGTTCTATATTTCTAACGAGTTCCCAGGGGAGCCCCAGCAATAAGGGCCCTAGTCTGCTGGTCCTCCCATCCTGGGGACAGGCAGGTGCTTCCGTAGAAATGGGACAGTAAAGGCTCCAGGCCTGGGAAGATGGCTGGCTTAGTGGGTAAAGGCACTTGCCACCAAGCCTGAATTTGATCCTCATGACCCATACAAAGTAGAAAGAGAAAACCAACATTCACACATATACACATATACTCCTCTGACTGCATATGCACCATGCATATGTGCACCCACACATATACTCCTCTGACTACATATGCACCATGCATATGTGCACCCACACATATACTCCTCTGACTACATATGCACCATACATATGTGCACCCACACATATACTCCTCTGACTAATATGCACCATGCATATGTGCACACACATATACTCCTCTGACTACATATGCACCATGGCATGTGAGCACCCACACATATACACATATACCCTCTGACCACATATGCATTATGCATATATGCACCCACACATATACTCCTCTGACCACATATGCACCATGCATATGTGCACTCACATACATACCACACACAAATAAATAAAAAATATTTTAAAGCCCTTCTACAAGAAAAAACCCCAGACACTTGCGATTTATTCTTTTCTCTCAAATATTCTTTTGCTTTCTATTTAGTTGATGGACTTAGAACTTTTAACATCCCCGGGCACAGCCTCAGGGGTTAGAAAGCTACGGAAGTCCTCCCTCCCTTTCTCTCCCCATCTCTTTAGTTCAAAGGCTTGGACCAAGTGTTTGGGAGTTTGATCAGAAATTGTGCTGGCTGTTTGTAGCCTGGGGGCAGGCTCTTGCTGAGAGATACAGCCTAGAGAGCACTGGCCTTCTGGACTCTTCAGGGCTTTCCTGTGTGATCGCAGGCCATGCTCACAGGCATGCCACCCGCTGTCTGCTGACTCACTGTGGTTGCTGGTGAGTGTGTCTTGTTTTCCCAGGGGGTGACAAGCTCTAAAAGTAGGTGTGGGGGGAGGGGAAGTAGGTCTACAGAGGAGAGGAGCCTGAGGCTGTTTCTGTGCTACTCGTCCACGGCTGAGGACGTGGTAGATGGAATGCCATCCTGGTGCTAGACATGGGAGAAGTTCAGTGTGCCGGGCTGTGTGGACAGTAGCTCACTGCTCACTTGGAGAGATCACCCTTATGGGGCTGCTGAGATGGCTTTAGCAGGAGCTTGGTGTCAAGTCTCATGTCTTGAGTTCAATGACTGGGACCCATGTGGTGAGTGGAAAGAACGAATTTCTGAAAGTTGTCCTCTGACCATCTCACACTTGCGCACACCACACACACACACACACACACACACACACACACAACATACACACACACATGAAAATATACACACACAAACATACACACAAATGCACACACCTACATGCACATACACATACATACATGCATACACATGCACACACATGCACACACATACATACACACCTACATACACACACATATACACCCATATACACACACAAACATATACATATAATCCACATATACATACACACACATACACACATACATACACATGCACCCACGCAAACATACACACAGAGTCACACACATACACACATATACCCACATATACACAAACATTTACACCCACATAAGCATATACTCACACCCACACACATAAACACAGACACATCTACATACACATATACCCACATACACATGCACAAACACCCATATCCACACACACAAACACATACACATGTACATACATATACGCACGTATACCCCCCACACAAACATACATACGCACACACATACGCATACACTCACACAAACATGCACACCCACATACACATACATAGACACACATACACACACCTACATACACACACACGTACACATAAAAGACATCCTTGATGTCCATTTTCAGGAGAGCCATGTCCCTGGAGCACCCTTTCACTTAGCCGCTGCTGGCTCACAGTGGCCAGCCACCCAGTGATGCCTCCTCATCCAGTTCAAGATCGTCTCCCTGATGCTTATAGAATGAAGCTGAAGGTCCTGAGAGATCCAGATATGGAGCCAGGGCTCGAACATGTTACTGGTCTGGTTCTAGACCTCAAGGGTGCCACATTCTTCATGGGCATGGCTCCTGGAGCACCCGGGGTGTGTGTGGATGCTCTACCACTCCTGCTTTACATAATTTACTAAAGGACCAATCTAACGCATTGAAGACTTTTCATCCTGCTTCAGGAGATGAGGCTAGCCCACGTCATAGGAGGCTTTACATGCTATCACAATAGTGAGCCAGCACAGCCCCGGCAAATGTTGGTTTTCTTCTTTGGTACTTCTTGTTATTGGCTCCTAGATGCTTAGTTTGTCCATGGGGATAATTGGTTTATCTTTTGGGGCGGGGTTGGTTTTTCTTTTGACATGTCTGAACATATATGGGTGCAGGGGTGCAAGCATGGACATATATACGTGTGTGTGGAGCCCAGAGGTCAACCTCAAACATTGTTCCTCAGGTACAGCCCATCTTGACTTTATGAGACAGGGTCTCTCAATGGCCTGAAACTTACAAATTCAGCTAGGCTGGCTGGCCAGTGAATCCCAGGAATCTGCCTGCCTTTACTTCCCAAGCTCTGAGATTATAAATTGTGTCACCAGGTTGGTATATCTCTCTGCCTGTCTGCCTGTCTGCCTGTCTATCTATCTATCTATCTATCTATCTATCTATCTATCTATCTATCTATCTATCTAGTAGATGCTAGAATGGAATTCAAGTCCTGATATTTGCTTGCAAGCACGTCACTAGCTAAATCACCGACCCCACCCGGAAGGTCTTCACAGAGCAGCCACACTGATGTCCTGGACTATGTTGGACTTGTGATATGCCTTTTGCCACTTTAACTCTCAGCAACTATTCTGTTTTTTCAGAGCAGGCGTTTGAGACATGGAACATGGACCTGTTCAGAGTTCAAGTTCATGGCTTATCTGTCTCCTCTGAAACTTACAACAACCCCAAGATCTGACATCTTCCACCCTATTACACGGGTGCTGGAAACAGAGCTTAGCTAGACCCAGGGGGCATGGCTTGGCAAGAGGTGCCTGTCTAGGACCCAGTGCCAGTCTTCACATTCTAACAAAAACCGGCCTGACTTTTGTCACACACAGCTTGTAGGCTTCCCGAGGGGTTTGACTACAGCAACCAAAATGGGAGGCCTGGATGTGACATGATCTACCTGTTGTTGACTATGTATCAATGAGAAATCAGTTTCTCTTTCTGGGCAATCTTCAGAGAAATACCAAGCACTAGAGTTCTGCTCTTCATATTCTCTGTATGTCAATGTATGGAAAATCCAAACACCTCAAGTATAGAAAAAAAAAAAAAAAGCCCTCAAACCTCAGCGTCATCTTTTATCTGTTACTGCCAGAAGTGACAACTGTTAGTTGTCAACCTACTTATTTTCTCTAGATACTTAGACTTGAAATAAGCATATATGGGGCTGGGGAGATGGCGTGGTCTCTAACGTGTTTGCCTTGCAAGCACACGGACCTGAGGTAAGAACTCATGTGAAAAGGACCAGGTGTGGTGGCACACACTTGTAATCTCAGCACCGGGGAGGCAGAGTTAGGGAGATCGCTGGGGCTCACTGACCAATTAGCACAGCCCTCTTGGTATGTTTCAGACTGGAAATAGACACATCTCAAAAGAACAAGCTGGGCGATGACCAAGGAATGATGCCCAAGGTTGTAATCTAGTCTACGGTATTCATACATGTGCACGTGTACAAATCAATGAACACAATATATATACATACACCCACAGAAGCACCTGAAGCTCACACAGGAGCTAGAAACAGCTGGAATCAAAGACTCTGGGTTAAAATGTTCTGCAGTCCCACAATGATGGGCTTTTGTGGAAAGAGCCTTGACTTTGCATTTTACTTAAAAGTCTAAATTTAAAAATTTGCATTTCTTTTTCTTTCTCCCTCCCCCCCTCCTCCTCTGCCTCTTCCCCCCTCCCCCTCCGCCTCCTCCTCCCCCTCCCCCTCCCCCCCTCTGTGTATGTGTGTGTATGGTGAAAGAGCTATACGCACATGCCACAGTGTATGTGTGGGGTTAGAGGACAATTTTCAATAATCAGATCTCTCCTTCTGCCATCTAAGTTCTGAAGAATGGAAATCATTTTTGTCAGCTTGGTGGCAAGAAACTTTACCCACCAAGCCATCTTGTCAGCCCTGAGTACCTGAGTTTTAATTATTGCTATACAATCAAGATCCTTCCCATCCCAGACTTTCTCCATGAAGCAGAGAAGACACGATGGGAGGGCTGGGTATTCACTATCGGGATCTGGCCCCCAGAAGGCAGTTCTTAAGATCTCATCTCTTCTGGGGACTCAGGAGACAGAGGATGATACTCTAGAGCTTTTCTGTTTTTATCCAGGAAGGTAACTGGAGATCTGTTGCCCAGCCATGCACAACTAACACTCACAGAGGCTGATGACTGTGGAGAAGCCTTGTGATTCAAAGGGGGACTTGCTCATCTAGTAGAAAAAAAATCTCTGATTCAGCAAGAGCTGGGAGTGAAGGGCTGGATGCTGAAAGACTTTGATTACTCCTGATGCAGTTACGAAAGTGGTTTTGGCACAGACCAAGAGGGCTCTTGGCTCAAACACTTTCAGGAGAGAAGTCATTCCCCTACAGTTCAGCAGAGGGACATCCTATCATTTGCAGCCTATGGTGCGCTGACGAGGCAGGATAAACTGGAAAAATATTTTGTTTTAGATGACTGTAACCATCTCTCTACCTGTCTGCTAGCTCCTTCCATACCGACTCAAGGCTCATTCATTTGAACTGAAAATATGTCATCCACATTAGAAAATGTCGCAGACCTAAAGAAAGAACCTCTGAGGGCTGGCTCGATGGCTCAATGTGTAAAGGTGCTTGCTGGCAAACCTGATGAGCTGAGTTCCACCTGGTAGAAGGAGAGCACTGACCCCTACAAGTTGGGGAAACATGCTGAGGTACACGTGCACCCATACATATACACACACGCACGCACATACAGACTCGGTAAATAAAATGTAATCAATAATTTTGTTTTTAAAGGAAAGAACTTGTTAGCTTAATTCCTCTTGGATTAATTTTCTGTTGCTGTGATAAAATTCTGTGACCAAGGCAACTTTGGCTTACTTGCTTTATTTGGGCTTACAGGGATACAAGACTCTAGAGGGATACAAGTCTATCATGACAGGGAAGTGGCTGGCATGGCGGCAAAAGCAGAAGCTGAGGTGCTCACATCTTAAACAGCAAGCAGGAAGCAGAGGGAGGGTTGGGAGTGGCATGAGGTTTTGAAATCTCAAAGCCCTCTAGTGACATACTTCCTTGAACAGAGCCACACCCTCTAGACCTCCTGAACACCTCTTGGAATCTATTAGATTCCAAGAGTTCAAATGCCTGAGACTATGGGAACATCTTATTCAGGTCACCACATCTCCAAAACCTAGAGTCTCATGTCTTGTACACAAATGACTCAAGCTAATTTGCTGGAGGAACTGCAGGGATGGCTGACTAAATTGCTCTAGACAATGGGCTGTCAATCACCAGACTTAGGCTATATTAGACTATCCAGGTCAAGTCAGAGCATTAGCTGACCACAGATGTCTATGCAGAAAATTATATGGACATCCCACAGATCTATAAGAAAGAATAAAACACAAGCTACTAAGTGCTAAGCCGCTGTATAGTCAGAACTATCTACTAAAGATATTTATTGAATGAATAACTGGATAGCCTGTCTCCTAGAACAGCAAAAGGCATTTCAGAACCATGGACAGAGGCAGAGGCTCTTTAGCCAGGGCAGGGCAAGTGTATAAAGGAACATGGTTCCCGGAGGGGGTTGTGTGTGTGTGGGGGGATGCTGCGGGAGCTTGCTAGGTATCTGTAAGCTTGGGAAGTCCTTAGTCTAAGGCAAGCAGATGACTGTCCCAGAAGGACAATATATGAAGACCAGAGCCTATTGCCAGATCCTGCTCCCGACCCAAGTTGCTTCTCTCATGTGTTAGGAATTATAGCCACTGCAGCAAACATACAGGGCGGGTGGTGGTCCCCTGGCAACCAAGGACCATTGCTCCTTGCTGTATTTCTCAGGTGGGGACAGCTGGAAGCCTGCGGGGAGAGACGGGATTCTAAATTGTTATTGGACAGCATTCACTGGGAGATGGTTGTGCCTCAGTTTCTTTTTTCTTCTTCTTCCTCTTTTTCTTTACCTTTCCCTCCTCTTCCCCACTGCCCTCCCTCCTGTCCCTTCCCTCTCTGTATGTAGAAAATCTCAAGCCTATAATTCCACAGTAACAATAACCTTTTGGTTTCAGGCAGTAGACTTCGGACCTGTCTTACCTGCACATTACAACATTCCACTTTATCTTCACTACTTCCTGTAAGAAAACGGAACAAATCTGTTCCTATTAGCATCAGCTTCAGCCGCTTCCCTCTTATTCTCAAAGCATGAAAACCAGAGCCAGGAGATGGCTCAGTGAGTAAGAACTCTCACAGACACCAAGCAGCTGAGTTCCGATCTCCAATACTCACAACAAAAACTAGGCATGGTCGGGCTTGCCGGTCACTCCAGTGCAGTGGAAGACAGAGAAGAGAGGCTGTCTGGAGCTAGCAGGCTAGCCTAGCCCAGGTTCAGTAAGAGACTCCATCTCAAAGGAATATGGAGTGGAGTTGGAGAGATGGCTCTGTAGTTAAGAGTGCTTACCTCTCTTTCAGAGGATTCCACTCCAGTTCCCAGCACTTACAACAGGAGGCTCACAAAACCACCTCTAACTGCAGCCCCAGGAGAGTCAAAAGCCCTCTTCTGGCCTTCTTCAGGCCTTCTGCACACCTCTCTGTCTCTGTCTCTGTCTCTCTGTCTCTCTCTGTGTCTCTCTGTCTCTCTCTCTCTCATACACACACACACACACACACACACACACACATTTTTTTTTTTATTGAAACAAGGGGGAAAATAACAAAACACGACATTCAACATTCTCCAGTGGCCTCTCCACACACATGTGTGCACCACCCCCATATACACAAGCTGAAGGAACATAGCATACAGAGCAGCAGCCTAAGAGCCAGGGCCCTTGAGCCCTGTGTCCCTATTCTTCCAAACTAGGGACAAACACTTAAAATTCCCAATTCAAATACATGGAGAGGACCGCCTCATCTTTATATGCCCAAATGGGAGGTCTGAACTTTAGTCTTTCTCCCGCGTTGAGTCCTAAGTTTCTTGGAGTCCATGAAAGCCTTTCCTCTCTACTTGAGTGCTGTTTGCAGTGTGCTTTGGGTCACCACCTGGTTTTGTAGGACCCTCGAAGTGAGTGGCAGGGGTGATAATTCCCATTTGCTCTGCATTCAAGAAAGTCTAAGCCCTAAGGTTTGTCTCTAGGAGCCACCAGATGATTTAAAGGCTCTGTGACCTACCCCTAGGAAGGGTGTCCCTCCCAGGGTGACTGTACCCTAGACCGTACCCTGCTTCTTCTTTCTGCACGTCAGCTCCCATATCTCAGATAACACCTTGTGTTCTTGAGGCTGGAATCACTTGCTTATCTTCACTTCCACCAGAAAAGACCTTCTTTTACCTCAGGGTCTCACAGAAGGTCCCTGACCAATCTGGTGGGATCCCATGTCTGTTCTAGGTCATGAAGTTATGGGGAAAATGCATGCCCCATAGTAGAGCTGGTGGAGGGACAGTTCTCAAAAGATGAAGCATTACCAAGATGATGATGGGCCATTGGGTTATCATTTCCTTCATAGTGAGGAGCTGGCACAGAGGACCAATCACATTGTCTGAGGCCTGGTGACCAGGAAGCTGAAGCTGAATTTGAAGTTGGGAAATCTGTTGTGAAGGTCACAGTTCATCACATCTTTCTGTCTACATCCTATTTTTACACAGGGCTATGACTTCTTCAGGTCAGGGACAGAGCCGAGCTTCGGCTCTGTGGCAAAGGGGTCTATTTCTGAGTCTCAGTGGATTCTTCTAAGGGTACAGTGCCTATGGGACAGTCCTGGGCTGGGTGTCAGGGGAGCTATACTTATCTGGCTTTCTGTGTGACCTTGAGACAGTCACTTTCTTTGAGTTCAGCATTCTATCTGCTCAATGGCAATGATTGTCCCCGAGTCCCTGCCCTAGGCCTTTAGTAGGACTAATGAGATAATTCCATGAATGAGCTTTCAAAAGCTGAAAAGCCCACACAGATGTGAGGATTACTCTTATGATCCCCAGCCCCACAGGATTATCTTAAATTATGGAGACAGGAGGGATGGGGGCTCCCAAAAAGGTCCAGCTGTCCGGCAGCCTTGTTCAAATAAAGCAATACAACCTGCTTTGCAGGGTCACCTCTGATTTATTTATTTTTAGGAAGTGATTCATACTGGGCTTCCCAGATCTCTCCAGAACCACATCTCACCCCTGTCTTAGCTGCACACATCAGGAGGCCATGGGTTCTTTCTCCCTCAGGCCAACAAATGAAAACTAGAAGCCATTTCCTAGGATGGCTGCTGGGTGTGTTTTTTTTATTGTTGCCTGGAAACTTCCAGCATGGTAAGAGGCCAGAAAGAGAGAAACATGGCAAGAGGGCTGTGTCACTAGAACTCCTGGTGAGCCTCATCGCTCAGCTGACTTCTCAGGACACATGGGTGAATGTCACTCTCCAGCAATCCCAGAGCAACAACCATATTTCCTCATGGTTTTCATCCAGATCTCTTCCACACAAAAGCTTCTGGGGGACCAGTGTTCAGAGAACGGATGGGTGGCTTAACACCATGTCCTGCTTTGAGAGGTGGAAAGGGCAGGTGCTCCAGATGGCACTGGGCACCCTGGACTCTTTCAAAAAACCAACCTGCCCATATTTGCCAAAGAAATTCTCTCTGCCTCTTGGACAGCCCATGAACACTTAAAAATTAGAGAGGTGCAAAAGGACTCTAAAAAAGAGAAAAATTATATCCGCCCCTCACTCCCCCGCAAACACCTTGGAAAGAGCGGGTGTGTGAGTGTGTTGGGCATGGTGGCTATGGGACAGCCATCATGGATAGTCAGCTGAGACCGAGCTGAACAGGAAGAACCCAGTGTACAAGGGAGGAATGGCTCATAGGGCCACACCTCCTTTCGGAATGCCTGGTGTGGGACTGAGAACACAGCCAAGCACATGCAAGAGGTGCAAGCCAGGAGCTATCCAAGGTATGCACCCGTAGGCACAATGAGTCACACTGGGTGGGTGGCTTGTGGCTAGCCATCAGGGAGTGAGATCACAGGCTGCAAAGGACGGAGGAGTCACCCCTCCCAGGTGCTGTGCTACCACATTGGCACACACTCACCCATTCTGTTCTCAAGTCAGCTCTGTGATACATGTATTGTCATCGTCATCCCAGCACTGAAGAGAGGGAACCAGGATGAAGCACAGTGAGGCTGTAGAGCTCCCGAGCAATGCAGGAAGGGTGAGCTTCTGCCACTAGGCTGACTAGGAAACTTACACTGGAAAGCTACAAGACACTCTCCTGAGGAGATGAGAGAGTTCAGGTAACACTGTTTTCATTGGTTAGGGTGTCATGGACACATTCTTAAAAGCAGGGCTATATACTCCCTTCACCCTAATCAACCAACTCCCTTCAGCAGAAGAGACGTGTGGTAGCATCAAGTGGATAATGAGCCAGTCCAGGTACATACCTGAAACTAAGCCTGGCTCTGCAGTTAAACTTCCTGGCAACAGGGACGATCCACTGGAGGCTCCTTGCCAGCAGCCAAATTCCATTGATATTTTCTTCTTCCCCAGAGGCACCTAGGAGTCTAGTCTGAACTACCTGGTCCCTTAGAAGCCGGGACTCATGTTATTCCTTCAGTCCACAGACTGGACTGCCTCTCAGGCTGAAGGATAGAACTGACTCTCCTGGCTGCATCTCTCTCCACTGATTCTCATCTGCTAGTAGAGCAAGAACATGAGGAGGGAGAGGAGTGGGAGGAGGGGGAGGAAGAAGAAGGGGAGGAGGGAGGAGGATGGGGAGAAGGGAGGAGGAGGAGGAGGAGAGGGAAGAGGAGGGAAGAGGAGGAGGAGGAGGAGGAGGAGGAGGAGGAGAAGGAGAAGGAGAAGAGAAGAAGAAGAAGAAGAAGAAGAAGAAGAAGAAGAAGAAGAAAGAAGAAGAAGAAGAAGACAGTGATGTGATGGTTTATTTGGTAAAATGCTTGGAACACAAAAATGAGGACCTGTGTTTGAATCCCTAACACCCACATGAAATGCTGTTGTGTGGCTGAAATCCCAGTGCTGGGGAGGCAGAGGCAGAAGAATCCCTAGGACTAGTGTGCTTGTTCTCTCTCTCTCTCTCTCTCTCTTTCCTCTCTCTCTCTCTCTCTCTCTCTCTCTCTCTCTCTCTCTCTCTCTCTCTCTCACACACACACACACACACACACCCCAATAACAACAACAACAGCCATCACAACGGAAATACCCTACAATGATTTGTTGTGATCAAACATCCTCCCCCTGGAATGTCAGAGAGCATCAGGGGACCCCACTTTAATACCCTTTTATCCATTAAGAGATCCTCTTTTTGGATTCAATAAGCAGGATTTCAGGCCCTGCCCCCCTCTCGCTTCCCACACCCCCCCTTCTTGTGGGGGCATGAGCCACTTCCAAAAAAAGCCCGTGCTAAGCCTCGCCGCCGCGCCGTTGATAGAACTTTAATCTTGCCGAGCACATGTTGAGAAGAATAAAACCAATTTTGTTTAGGAAACCAGAGGCGGCACTCAGCTGGAATGAACTCTCTGAGAGTTGTCCTCTGGACCTGCGGTGTTAAGGCTGCTGGGTGGTGCTTAGAGGCCCCAGAGACTTAGGTCCGAGGCAGCAGGAAGGAAGGGGTCCTCGCCAGGGATCCCTGCCCTAAATCCTTTGATTCTCTCTGTTCTGGGTAGAAAGCAGCTCCCATCCAGGCTGCTTACAGATCAAGGCTAATCTGAGTGTAATTCTCTGCCCAGCTCGCTGCATCCTTAGCAACACATAAATACAGATTAAGGGGTTATATAAATGCAATTTTCTAATTAATCAGTGCAAATCTAGCTACTGCCTGGTACACAGATTTCATTTTTTAATGTGAGAGGTTTTCTTCTTTTGAGTTCAGTTTACAAAACACAGTTTCTCTTCCGGTCCTTTCTAATGCCCAGTAGCCATGGGGTGTTGGTAGAGAGGTTTGATAATTATTGGAAAGCCCATGTGTTGTGACTCCGAATCCTTAAGTTCATGATCAATGAATGAGCCTGAGTTTTGGGCCAGTCAGGTCAAGTTTAATCTTGGCTGTGTGGCCAAGGATGTGTTACCCAGCATCTCTGAGCCCCAGTGTCTGCAGTCTTGGGAAGATGATGAGAAAATATCTCCTGTTGCTCTAAGAATCAGATAGCACGTTTGAAAGTGCGATAGCGTGGTACAAATGGATCCTCTTATTGTTTACAGCGGAGGGGGAAATTGTTGTAGACACACTGCAAGATACAGCTTGATATCTCAGTGTGCTCTGCCTCCCTGGATCTCTTCCAGGATTTTGTGACTCAGTATTTTCCTTGTGTTCAGAGTAGGGACGTGAGGTGTGCTCTCCCCGGGCTCTCCAGAGCTCCTTCCCACACCGCAGGTCTGGATAAGGATAGCTGGACGGTTGACTGGGTGCCCAAGGGTTAGTGAAAAGAGTCCACCACAGGGTTAATTATGAGTGTGACAGGTGGCCAGGCTGTGCACTGTCTGACTGTCTCATGGTGGACCTGCAAGGACAAGCTGAGGAGGTGGAGGGAAGTTTTGGGGTGTGAGGGCATGAAGACTTCAAAGACACTGAATAACTCGTCCCCAATTTCCAAGCTCTCTTTAGATTAACTGTTTTTCTCCTCTTCCTCCTCATCTCAGCCTTCTTCCCCTCCCCCTGCTCCTCCAGCCCCTATCCACAGGTCGGTCTGGCCTCAACTAGTCTAACCTCCCGGAGTGCGGGGCTTGCAAGTATGTCCCAACACACCCACTGCTCTGTTTCCTTAAAGCTCTTCCTGATGGTATGTATACATACGTGAACCTATTCAAATTCATGTGCATGCAAACTCACACGCATCAGAAGTGTGCTCTGATCTGCCAATGCCCACTTAGTTGCAGAGGTGGGAAGCGGGTGAGGAAGGGAAGATGGAAAAGCTGACTAGAGAGAATCCCTTCTCCTGATGATACTGGAAATCAAACCCAGGGCCTGTACACGCCAGGCAAGCCGCTGACCTTATTGTGACCCCGTATCCTATGTATAACCTTTGATTTCATCTATGACCTTGGACGCCTTAGGCATCTCTGATCCCCAATTTCCTTATCTGAAAGATGGGAGGAAGAATGCAATCATATCCAGTTGGAAGAATTAGGGGCCCCTAAGGAGAGCAGACCAGAGAGGGGTGATGGGCAGGCCTGGAAGAGAAAACAAATGGCCACATAGAAGAGGTGCCTTGGAGACAAAGGATAAGCTGGTTGTATCTTGTATACCACTCGGTCACCTTAGAAACGCCCAGGGGGCGGGGCACTGCCCAGACAGCCTGGGGAGTGCCGGTGCTGTCACTTTAAAAGCAAAGCAAGTGTTTGTTAGCTGGGCTATTTTTTCAGGTGTGTTCTAATTGTGCTAATTAACTCTAAGGTAGATTTTAGCACTCCAGCCTCTATCGCTGCCTTCAAATGCCAAAACAAATCTTGCCATAATTACCAGCAATCCTTTTCATTACCGGCTGCCTAATTATCCTATTAATAGCACATCCTAAGAGACAGTATTTGCTTGGCAGGCAAATATTTGTTTTTAAATGAGAAAACACAAAGACAAACTGCTCTGTTTGCAGAAGGGCTCCAAAATGCAAAATGGCTTATATTCATGGAAAAAAAAATAACCCAGATAAAAGTGAATGCTTAATCCATTGGAAGCATTAGGACATTAAGAGATGTCCCGTCCCCACCCCTGCACTGGTCAGGGGCTCCTTGCTGGGGGCAGGTGATCAGAGGTTTTTGGAGTTGAGTGTGTTCCCTGTAAGGACTTGGGTGACTTTGTGGATAGAATTGATCCTGGAGTGCGGGCAAAGTTGAAAATAATGTTGGCCCTGAAGTCATGCTAGAGTCGGAAAGCAGCTCCATGGAGCCTTCAGGCCAGAGACTCTGTTCTTACGTTTGACTGATCTCACTCAGCGAGAAGGTTCAGTGGAGCCAGTATTTGCCATGGAAGTGGGAAGGTCTGAGTCCAGATCCCCAGTGCTCACAGACAGCCAGACTTGTCAGCATATGAATGTCATCTCAGTACTCTTGTGGCTAGAGAGGTGTCTGAGGCAGTGGAATCCACTAGTTAGTTTGGTGTGTGAAACAGGTGAACAAGAATCCTCTTAAATGAAGGCACCATGGCTTGTCCATACTTTCAGGTTGCATGTGTACACACACACACACACACACACACACACACACACTCTGAGTTACTTGGAAGGGATCAGGTCAGTCATAGGGCATCTTCTCTGGCCTGTGGCTTCTTGCTTGTCTAGCATCCGAACAATTAAAATGAAGAATGAAATAATCATCTCACTAAAAAGCACCACCGACAAGCAAGTATGAAAGTAGAAGGAACTAGCCGGGAGCTGTCGGAGCGGAAGGGGACTAGAGGGAACAGAAGGTGAACAGGACAAAAACACATTCTACTCACTTGTGAGAATGTCACCGTGAAGTCTGTTGTGCATAACTAACATATGCTAATCAAAAATAAAAGATAGTAAAATCGGATAAAGTGACCTTGCTCATTCCACCCCCATGCCAGCTACCTCCTGTCTTGTACACGAACACACACACACACACACATATTTTGTTTTTATTTAAGAAATCAGGTATGAGATCACACTATGCGTTAGGTGACACCTTGGGAAAACGTGGTCATGTGACCTATTCTGATCTTGCCAACAGGCCACCTTGTGTGATTCTGTTCAGATCTGCATTTGTGGCTGCGCCTTCGTGAGCATCTAGAGAGTAGCATGTACGAAGCTGGCTGGTACCATAAGGTAACTGCCTCTACAGATGGCTGTGCGTTCCCTTCCACCTTTGCTGTTTGAAAACACTGCAGACTGTGGCTGCAATGCCAGACTCCACTACTGGGGTTTCTCTACTTTCCCAGCTGGCATGCCCTCCGGGCTGAGCTTCTGTCCCGCCAGTTCTCAGAGCCCTCCCTGGATGTGCCAACTTTTGCTGATTATTCTTGCTCTGGCTCCTCAGAGTGTCTTATTCCCTACCACAGTGGTTGTTCACCTAACCAGTGATCTTAGCATACTGCTAGTGTTCTCCCCGTCCCTCTTCCCACGCCCAATACCTCAGTCTCCGTTCTCAAGAACATACTCTGGGCTAGGATGCTTGCCACAGAAGCATGAGGACCCGAGTCCAAACCCAGTCCCCAGTGGTGTGTGCCTGTAATCTTCGAGCTGGGGAAATAGAGTCAGGAGAATCCCTTGGGTCAGTCTAACCAATAAGTAATGGGAGAGACCCATCTCAAAAATTAGGGTAGAGAAACATTTGAGGAGACAACCAAATGTCTCCTCTGGACTACATATGCGTATGCACACAAGTGCACACCCACCCACCCACCCATTCACTTACTCATCCCCACCTTCCCAAACATAAAACCCGAATCTCTGAACCCCTTCCCCAACCCAGAGACGCTCCCAAGCTCCCAAACACCTCTTGGTCACAGCTTTCCTGGCTTCCAAAGCCCTGTACTGATGATGATGGTCTATTTGGAATCCCAGCTTGCCTTCGTATTCCTTACCAGCTCCTTCTCTTCCTTACCTGGTTGGCACATAATAGGAAGTCAATTACTAGCCCAGTTAGGAACTGGGTCCACCCTGCACTTAGGTTTGTCTTATGAAAAGGATTTGGGATGTCTCCGAATGGCCCTCCTAAGTCTTGGTTTCCTCATCTGCCAAGCGCATCAGCTCAGTAGCATCGCTGGGGGATGAAGCAACACCTCCTGAGAACCTGTCCACACCTGGCTCTTTGTAGGCATTAATTAAGCAGTAGATGTTAGGGCTATTCTTGGAGCTGATTTTAATGGGGTTTTACAACTTGTAATTTGGCTGTTGGCTTCTTTTCCATGTTAGGAAAAAAAAAAGATCTTGTATTCTTCATTTTTTTTTTTTTAGATTTCCAAATCAAGATTATGGGCTGGGTGGAGGTGGCATGCACCTTTAATCCCAGCTCTGGAGGTGGGAGGAGGAGAAGCATGTACAACTCTGTGAGTTGGAGGACAGCCTGGTCTAATTAGTGAGTTCCGGGACAGCCAGGGCTACATATAAGACTCCATCTCAAAACAAAACAAACAAAATCAAGACAAGGCTCAGATGTAGTGAGTTTTTATGAGCAAATAATATGTCAGAATCTGGGGCTGGTGAAATGGCGTACTTGGTAAAGGCACTTGCCACCAAGCCGAAGACCTGAGTTTGTCTTCCGAGAGGACCCACTTGTTGAAAGGATAGAGCCAACTCCCCACAAGTTGTTCTCCGACTTTCACACTTGTGTCTTCATGTTCCACATACAAACACACACACACACACACACACACACACACACACACACACAAAACAAATGTGAAAAGATTACTTTAACACTGACAAGCCGTGTTCTTCCAGACACTTTGTGGTAAATGAGTTGTGTCCCTGAGAGGCTGACTCTGGTAAGCATGGCAGTTTGCATCCCTGGTAACTTTTGGAAGCTGTGCTTTACGCTGTACCTTGAAGTTTTCAGACTATGCACTGCTTAACTTGTGAATCAAATGAGATTCAGCCATTCATGTGTGTGTGTGTGTGTGTGTGTGTGTGTGTGTGTGTGTGTGCATTTGCATGTAGAGGCCACATGTTGATATTAGTCATCTTTTTAAATCTCTATTTGATTTACTATTCATCTCTATCTGATTTATCATTTTCATCATTATCTTTAGTATTTTGAGACCATGTCTTTTACTGAGCCTATAGCTCACCATTTCAGCTAGACTGGTCAGCCTGTGAGCCCCAGAGACCCTCCCTTTCTGCCTCCCCAGCAATGGTATTGTGCACACTCTACCTGGCCTTGTTATGTACATGCTAGAACTGGAACTCATATCCTTATGCTCGCATGGTGAACACTTTAAATGGAGCCATCTCCCCAGCTCCTCGTCTCAGTTATTTAAAAGTCCATATAGCTTCTCTTACTGAGGGGATTCTCCCTCCTGCATTCATCTGATAACTGTGGTCCAGAATGGAAGTCCACTGTGGTGTCTGTCTCTGGGTCTTGGGTGATGTGTTTTCTGTGATCAAATCGTGGGGACTGACCTTATGGGCGCTGCTCACCTCACAGATGGAGCCAAATTGGTTGGTTAGGGAATTCTTGTGTTTTCTTTTCCTCATTGAGAGTCTGTTCATTTTGTTTTGCTTTGTTTTGAGACAGGGTCTTTTAAAACCAGGAGATGTCCACTGTACTCTATCGGGTACAGTACCTGTCTTGGGGCTGTGTTTCTAAAGGAAGAATGGAAAAGCTGGGGCACCCAGACTTCAGGGTGTATGGACTTGTGCCCTCAGCCACATGTAACTCCTGGGATGCACCATTCACCTTTTTGGCTTTTACCTGACCCAACTTGCTATTTTTTCTAAAGATTTATTTTTGATATATGTGGGTGTTTTGCCTGCTTGTATGTCTGTGCATCACACACACAGAGGCCAGAGAAGGGTGTCAGATCTCCGGGGACTAGAGCCACAGAGGGTTGTAAACCACCAGGTGGGAGGCAGGAACTGGAGCAGGATCCTTTCTCCAGCTCCAAAGCTAGCTGTTTCGACTCAGAGATGAAGAGGCAACAGCCTTAGTTGACTCTGTAGCAAAGACTAACTCTCTAAGGCTAAGTCTGGAATACTTGGCCATGAGACCTGCCCTAGACCTCTACTAGTGGTGAACGTCACTCTGGACACTTTGAGGTGAGAAAACCTTCTGGTCTGAGGTCCAGCCCCTGCGGCCCCTCTGCCTGTGTTTGCAGCCTCATTTCTGCTGGTGCTGCCGAGCCTGTGAGCCCATCACATTCCTTCTACCCTAAACTCGAAAACACAAGGGAACAGCAGTTGAAAGTCATCTGTCCCGGGACCCTACAACTTTGTCTGTCCCACTTCCCCCTCCCTTATCTAAGGCAGTGACTCACGGTATCAGTTTTGGCATTGGAAGGTGACAGTTCCACGTAATATAAATTCAGAGCCTGTGACTTATCACTCGTTTCCTGATCTGTGGTCATGTGAGGAAGTTCTCATTCAAATCTCAACACAAAAGACTTTGGGGATTTTACAAAAGCCACCACTGTCCTCAGAGCATCAGGGCATCCATCACCCATTACGGGCCTTCTGCCTTCTGCATCATTTATTTATTTATTTATGGCTAATTTTAATGCAGTTATAGAATGCACATAAGACTTACCATTTTAAGTGTGTAGTTCAGTGGCATTAAGAACTTTTCCATTATTGTGCCCGTTACCTTGGTCCCATTTCAGAACATCTATCCCATACAGAACTCTATTCACTGGATACCCACCATCACCCTCCATGGCGTTTCTGGTCAGCGGGACTCTGCTGTCTGCTTCCTATGCCTTTGACTAGCGCACACATCTAATGAACAGGCTAATAGCTGTCCCTGGTCTGGCTTGTCACCGAGCACATGAACTGTGTGTGTGGCCTTCACCCATTTAGTTCAACATACACTGTTCCATGCTGTGTCTATTCCCAAGCTTTGGGACATGGTACAGATGTGACACAGGGCAGAAAAGTAGCTTCGGCACATACTCATGTACTCCCTGAGCTCGAGATTAGCAGGGAAGGAGGACAGGGAAGGGACAGCATTCCTCAGGAGGCAATTCTCTATCACCAGATGAATAGATCTGGTACTGGCTGACTCTAAAATGGAGCAAGTTGTTTCTTTCTCAAGGCAATCTTCTTGGATGACACAATCGTTCTCCCCCACCCGTCATCCATCCAGAGCAATGACTTCCAAACTGTCTCTAACGGCACCAACCTTACAGTATTCCTTAATGGTTTCTAGAAGTGTGGTACATTAACTACAGCAATTGCTAAGCTCTTCTGGGCTCCTATTGCTGCCATAACAAAATAGTCACAAATTTAGTGGTTTAAAATAATGCAGACGGAGTCATGGTGGCGTACATTTTCAGCACTCAACGGGTGGAAGCAAGGAGTTCACTGTAAGTTCAATGCTACTCTGGGCAACAGAATGAGTTCCAGGTCAGCCTGGGCTAAACAGCAAGAACCTGTTTCAAAGACCGAACCAACCAACCAAACAGCAACAAAAAATATGACCTAGTTTTGACCTGGAGAGCCAAAGTGCTTTGGCACACTCCAGTCTCTACTAGCCAGTGTGGGACTGCTTGGTGTCCATTCTACCCAAGTAATGTGATACCCCAGTGTCCTGAGGCCTCATTTGTGACCTGCTCTTTCATTGACAACTTCTCTGCTGACCTGAGGTTACAATGGGGCCTAGCAGAGTAGGGTCAGCAGGATGCCTGGATGAGTGTTTTGATGACTCCTGAGAGCAAAGTTGCCGTACCCACAGAGCCTGGGCTATGGCCTTAGTCCACAGATGTATTGAATCCTCTGGTCGGGAGCAACAACAGTCATTTTAATGAACCCAGAAGGCAGTCCCCAGGCCCTAAAGATTGATCCGATCAATGGGCAGTAATTGCTATACTCAGCCTAGCCAGGAGCAGTCAGGTAATTTAAAAAGATAGAGAGAGGAACTTGAGGAGGGAGGGGACGACAGGAAAGAGGAGAGAAAGATACGAGAGAGAGAGAGAGAGAGAAGAGAGAGAGAGAGAGAGAGAGAGACAGAGACAGAGAGAGAGACAGAGAGAGAGACAGAGAGACAGAGAGAGACAGAGAGACAGAGACATAGACAGGCAGGCAGGCAGACAGACAGACCAAGAGGCTCCTCAAGGACTCTTCCCACGAGGACAAGCCCCACTGTGGCCATCTCCTGCTAGTGTGAAGATACCAGAGGCATTTGGGACTGTTCCCTCTGGAATATCCCCAGGTGTCTGATCAGGAATCCTTGGAGCACACTGCTATGCAAAGCACTGAGAAAAGATTGTGGCCTCCTCTACCTGTCCCCACCTCCACTGTGGAAGAGTCCAGACTCCACCTGCAGGGACAGACACTGCCATCAGCATTAGAGTTAGCAGCCCAAGAGAGAGGAGCTGAGACCACCTGTGGGTCTCCTCTCAAATCCAGCCCTGGTTCGATGTCTGGAGCCCCTTCCTATTTTCAGCCTCAGTTTCTCCACATGTACCAGGAGAAGATCAGACCATGGATAAAAGTGCTATGCTCTCTGATCTGAGTTCTGCAGTCAGGTGTGCCTGGGATTCTGGAGGTCATCAGAGTCAGCTGAAAACCAGGCAATGCTGAGGCTGATGGGACAGGAACTTGTCACTAGGGAACTTGCCTGCCCCGGAGGCTCACTTTCCTCAGAGCTTCTGGTCTCTCATCCCTCTCTTGCTGAAAGAGGACTCTGAAACCAGACACTTAGACTCTGACCGCTGCTCTGCACTGCCTATCTGATGACCTCAGGAGACTGGTGTGTGTGTGTGTGTGTGTGTGTGTGTGTGTGTGTGTAACTGAGAGCCCCTGCCTCAATATAAAAGGTGGGAGCAATCAAGATAGACATGAGTGGCAACCTCAGGCATGCACATGTACACACACACACAGAGACATGCACACACATATGCACACACATGCACACAGATATGCACACACACATGTGAGCACTTTCTCTCTCTCTCTCTCTCTTTCTCTCTCTCTCTCTCTCTCTCTCTCCACACACCACACACACACACACACACATGAGCACACACACATATACCCTACCTACATGCAAGCACACATACTCATGTACACATGCACACCACACACACATATGTGTGACAAGATGACTAGGTGGGCAAATCTATCCCATGCTTTGTATGTTTGTTTGATAAACATTAGTTCCCCAGGGTGAGCTTTGGTTTGTCACTGAGACTTTATAAGGGGGCAGGGAAGGGTAGACATTGCTTATGGCATCCCAGGAGAGAGATTCTCACAACAGTCCGATATTTTTCCTGTGTCTTTCATTCGTATGGCGAATCTTTCCTTCTAGGCCGTTGTCTTTGACTACCGCATCCTTCCTCATCTTCACACGTTCATACTTCCTAGCTCCCATGGAGCCCCAAGTCTTCAAAAGACATTTTCCTCCAGGCCACATTTTCATCTAAGACTTTCATTGTTTCTTTTCTTATATTTAATTTATCATTGCATTTTAAGTATTTCATGAGGCACGGGGTGAGATGAAGCTCTTGTTTCTCTGTCTTTCTCCAGCAGTTACTCTTTTTATCTAATGTCTCTTTAAGAAAAAAAATCTATTATTTTTCTCAGTGACAAGGATTGTCAGTTTCATAGAATCAAAGACTATGTGTCTGAGGACACACAGTGTTCATAGGAAGCTGTCAGGACAGACCTAACTCAAGTTTTCCTTCGACTTTTATTTGTGTCCCTTATTTTATACACATCAGTCATGTATTTCAGAGTTCAAAAAGTACAGAAGGAAGCTGATTGTCAATGCGTTCAATTGCATCCCAGCATCCAGGACGCTGAGGCCAGAGGATTGTGAGTTTCAGGCCAGTATGGGCTAGATAACCAGAACTCAGTCTCAAAACTACAACCACAAAAGCAGAAACACGGAGAAGATTGGCACAGTCGAGACTGATGCTGGACACCAAAATCTACTCTCCTTTTTTATGGTGAGTGCACTTCCCAGCATCCCTTGCAGCAGCTACGTCCTGTGATTGAGATCAAAGCCACAGACCATGAGACTATTCTTCCAGGCCTGGTCCAGGAGATCTCCCCTGCACCCTGCTCCAGTTCTAGCCCCTTCCATGAATGGTGATCACACCCTCTGAACTCTTCCGTTAAGTCTTCCTGTCATGCTGACAGTGGACTAAACCTCTGAAACTGTAAGCCAGCTCCAATTAAATGTTGGCCTTTATAAGAGTTGCTGTGGTCATGGTGTCTCTGCACAGCAATAGAACATTGACTAAGACAGTGAGCCAGAAGATGAGGGGCTCTAATTTCTACAGTTTATTCCATCATATTTCCTCCTTAGGGAAACTGATATTGTTAGAATCTTGTGCCCATGTCCAGAGATAGTCTAGACATGTCTGTCTGTCTCTCTGTGAATGTGTACAACGTATGTGTGTGCCTGTAGTTTTTCATCTGATCATGGAAATGGTAATCCAGTCTGCACTGGTTTTTCAGCTCACAGTGTGTCCTGGGGACCTTTCTGAGTTGACACACAGAGCTATACCACAATGACAAGGCCTCACAGCATCCCTGAGCCCACTGGTCTGTTGTATGGGGGGTTCACTGTGATTTGGTTATCCCTCTGCAAAAGGGCACCAGGGTTGTTGCCAGTCTTTCTTTCTACACTAACTAGTACTGCAGTGTCCAGCCTGGCTCAGCCCCCTTGAATCCAGTGGAACACAGCAGTAAAATAAATTCCTAGAAGTGACTCAAAGAGCATACATATTTGCCATTTTGATAGCATCGTTGAACTGCCTGCCACAGAAAGCCAAGTTACACTCCAGGGGGATTTATAGGGGGGTGTGTGTGTGTGTGTGTGTGTGTGTGTGTGTGTGTGTGTGCGTGTGTGTGGAGGGGGGGGTCTTCTGTTTCCATGCGTTCGCACCACTTCCGTGTGCTGTCGAAACGTGAGATCCTGCCAAGTCAGTAGATGAACACTGGTATCTCGTTGGAGTTTGAATTTGCAATTTTCATATCATGAATAAGAATGAATGACTTTTAGTGAATTTCTCTTTGCATTCTTTGCCAAGTTTTCTTTCATGTTATCTTTTTCTAAAAGGTCTCTTTTTACAGTAGGTTATTAGCACTCTCTATTATACAAAATATAAGGGTTTTTTTAAAAACAAAAAAACCCAAAAAACCAAAACCAGATTGTCATTCATTTTTTTCTTTAATTATGATGGATTTGGGCTTGAATAACTTTTTCTATGATTAAAACTGATAAGATTCTTTTGTGGCTTTTGAGTTTTGTCACATTTAGAAAGTAGCACATTCTGTAAGAGCATGTGGGCATTCCCCGGTGACCATTCCCACTACTTCGAAGGTGGTGTTAACATTTAGGCCTTGAGTTTCTCTTACTCGGTTTCACTCATCAAATATGTCTCAAAAACCACGGGCCAGACACAGTCCTCGGCACTGAGGATAGAGCACCAGGGAAGTCCATCAGCTCCCGTTAGCTTCCTTCCAGAGGCAGGGAGTGGCTTCTGAGCAACACAGACCGGTGGCTTCAGTGGACCCTGATCTTAAATGGAGATCACGGGTGCAGCAGAGGCCTGGGTCTGTGTAATCTTCTGAGATGTCTGCTTGGCTACCCCTATCTTGACAACACAGCTTCATCTTGGCATCCTGCCTGCCATATTTGCTCCATCCTGTTTTTCACGTGCCTTTTGAACTATTCAAGCTTTCGATGACCCTCACTGTCTAATAATGGCAGCCTCCTCTTCCCTTGACGCTTCTTACTTTACAATTTTCCCATTATTATTTTGTCTTTCCTTATGGACTTTAGATTCATGTTATCTGTTTTCCCCCAAATTGCTAAGAAGCATTGCTCTAAATGTAGGTATGTACCAACTCCAAGAGACTGATCTTTATGATAGTGTGGTGGTTCATACTGTCAACTTGGCAGGATCTAAAACCACCAAAAGAGACACCCAGCATCCATCTTTCTGTTTCTGGCCGGCAGGGGCACTAGGTCCACTGTCTCCAGCACCCGTTGCCATGACAACCTCACTGTGATAGACTGTGCCCTCAAACTGTGAGCCCAAATAAATTCCTCCTTCCAACGGTTGCTTCTGTCAGGACTTTTCTCACTGCATCAAGAGACGTAGCTAACACAGATGCTGTGCCTTCCTATCCAAGAACATGGTATACCTTTTATTTTTTGTTGAAATCTTCTGTGTGTCTTTTGGTTAACATTTTAAGTTTTTCAACTTAATTCTCACGAACTCATAGCATTTAGACACTTTTTCCCCTATTAACTAACAACACTGAAAAGCTGAGATAACTCTTTTTGAAAATTTGGATTTTTTTTCCCTTCCTGTGAAAAATTGAAAGTTCTGGCAGCACAGAGTCCATATTGTGCCAAGCAGCAAGTGAGTGCCTGCTTGGCAGAGGCTTGCCATCATGGAAAACGTGGTCCCAGATCACTGCAGCATCTGGGAGTGCACCTGAGTCACCGCTCTCACTGTCTGGCCCTTACTCGAGATCTGGGGTGGAGGATTTCAGCAGTTTGTATACCTTCACACATAAGTGCAGTGCTGCGGCTTCTATGGCGTGCACTTCCCAATCTGATCCACCTGCCTCTGAGCCCACAGCTGCTTACTCCAGTGTTCCCTCCACTCCACCCGTGTCTTGTCTCTACACCAGCCTGCGTCTCAGCCTTGGTTGGAAGGCCTGGGTTGGTGTACCTCTCGGTATTGGCCATGGAGCCTGACCTGGGCACTCCACACGGGCTCAGCAACATGCCTGGGCTCAGTGGAGGGGCCTGCCATTTGGAGAAACCTGGTGGGCCCTCCTTGGGCTGCAGGGTGGAGGAGGAGCCTGTTTGGCAGCAGGGTTGCTCTGGAGACAGTTATCACAGGCTTGAGGTCAGCATTCTAAAACCCTTCCACCTGCAGATCTGGGTTTACAAGGTAGAATTAATTGATGAATTAATTATTTCCACAGATACTAATTTAGCTGCAGCAGGGGCCATTCAAGGGCCAAGGGTTGAGGCCATGCAGTAACTAAGACAACCTGGCCAGGTCCCCAGGGATCTGTGCTCTAGCATGGATAGCAGCTGTGGAACAAGACTGTAATGACCCACAAAGAGGTACTGGGACCTCTGGGCATAGAATGGGGACCTTCGCATGGATTCGGTCATTATAAATATTGTCACCAATATCCATCACAGATGGCTGGAAGCCTGTATACACCACCTTGAGTCATATTGCTCTTTGGGAAAAATGGTCCTGAACTCAAATATCCTTTTACACTTAGGCTTGTACAGCAGCTTCCTGAGGCTAGCAGCACTCATAGTGGTTAATAAAGGAAGGTGCTGGAAGCTAGCTGGTTATGGCTTTGGGCTTGCTCTAGTGCAAATCTTTATAACCTCAGGTGAATCCTTTTTCTTCTCTGGCCCTCTGCTTCCTTGTATGCCTAAAGAGGCTCTTTGGACCTGATGATTCTATGGATTTCAGCTCCATGATTTTGGTTTCTATACTTAGACACCTCACCCATGTGAACATATTCACACACATGTCGGGCCATGCCTGTGCCCCTGTGCTGAGAACTCTGCACATCCTGCTTTCAGTGGCTTATCAACCACTTTGTAGGCATGCAGCACATAGTAATATGACTTTGTCCTCTGCCTCTGGAGACTCTTTGCAGGATGCATAGGAAACCATAGAAACTGGGCCCAGCAGGGAAATGCATTGGTCAGTCTTGCATTACTATAGCAAATAGCAAAAGACAAATGAATTAAAGAACAACAGTATCCCCCCAACTCCATCAGTTTGGGGATAATATCTATATCAAAGGCAGAAAGTTACTACATGGTGATTCCCAAGGTCTAGACTTGAAATGAACAACCCCTGACTCCCCCAGCAAAACTCAGCCCCAGAGAGGAAGCACTGTACACAGCCTGCTCATTCATAAGTCTCCCCTGAAGTCTGTCAGAGTTGAGCTCTTAGGCTGGTGCCCTTTGGAACCAACCATGACACACAGTCACTGGCTCTAGCAGCTGGTAGCAGTTGGAAGCTTCTCTAGTGTATTAGTCAGCTCAGAAGCTTGGAGAACATATCCCAAATCTCCTAGCACAGCTGGGGACAGCAGAAGCCCGTTAGCTTATGCTCTGTGATAAGTAGTGCTGAAGGACTAGCTCTCTGTCAGAGAAGGCCAGAGGGAAACAGCAGGCTTTCTTTTACTGCCTCGGGTGGGGGCAGCAGGGTCCTCTATCAAATCTTTTCCAGCCCCAAATCAAACCTCAAAGTCTGTCTTTCCTTACATCTTTCCAACCACTGTCATAGTTATTTCTTCGATTTATCATAAAACTCCAGTACAGTCCTACATACCAAAGTTCTCTGGTTGTCAAGACGCTCATCAGTTAAAGGCATTTGCCATCAAGCCTGACGACATGAGTTCGATCCCTGGGACCTACATTCTAGAGGCAGCAAAAAGCCTTTGGCAAGTTGTCATCTGACTCCCACATGTGTGCTTTTAAAAGAATTCTCCTTTTCTATAGCCTCTGATCCCTCTTGGCCCCTTTTTTTCTTTGCTTCTGGGACCAGACGGCAGAGGCAGCAGCTTCTGTAGTCAGACCCGTGGAAAACATTTCCATTCTTGCTCCCAGAACACTCAGCTGCAAAGCTCTGCTTGCGACTCTCCTTCTCAGAAACCTCTTGGTTTCTCTAACACAGTTCTCTACAGATCTTTCTCTGACTCCCCTTCACCCTCCACTCAGGCTGATCCCTGCCCCTTCCCCTGCCCCCTGTCAGGTGCTTTCAACTCCGACTCACAGCCCATCAAACTGACCTTGTACATTAGGAGCCTGGTGTGAAGAAGGGACTGCACTCACCTAGCCTCTCAGCCATTACCCAGGGATACAGTGTGCCCTGGGGACCAGGTGATGGATGATGGATGAGCAGACCTATGAATGGATATGCTTAGCTCTGTGCTCAGAGTTTTGTTCAAGAAAAGTAGGATCTAAAGTCGTTATTAAAGGTGACAATTCGCTCATGCTGGAAGCACATGGGGAAGGTGGTGCTGTGACCTGGGGAGAGAGGGACACAGCTGTAGCAGTCACAGGATTGTGCTGTGACTGAATCCTAACAGATCCTTTGTGCTTTGAAGAATCTGAAGGTTTTCATTCGTTTGTCTAACTTTTGCTTATTTATTTATTTATTTATTTTATTTATTTATAATCATGTCCAGTTATGGAAAGGGAACAATGACCACAAAGAGGTTCACTGAAGGAAAGGCGATCAGATCGAATGTAACACAGTGGGAGCGGAGAGAAGATCACCAAGGAGCAAGAATCCTGGAGGGAGAAAAGGAGAGGATACACTCGGGAGAAGAGAACCAGTGTTTGCCAAACTCAATTCACAGCCCTAACTGTGGCCCAGGGAGATGGTTCTGTGGATAAAACACTCGATGCAGAGGACAGAGGACTAGAGTTTGGACCTCTAGGAACCCTGTAAATGAGGGGCTGCCATGGTGGACAATAATCCCAGCACTCAAGAGGCAGAGATGGGGGTGGGGGAGGGGGAGGGGGCAAGCTGGTGAGCTAGACTAGCTGATGAGTTCAACTGAAAGACTCTACCTTGATGAATAAAGAGGGGAGGCATTGAGGAAGATGCCTAACACCAGCTGGGGCCTCCACAGCAGATGTGTACTACACATATAGGTGTGGGTCCACACACATATGAGATATGTACTGGTACACATCTCTCTCCCTCTCTCTTGCGCGCTCTCTCTCTCACCACACACACACCTCAAAAACAAACAAACAAACAAACAAACAAACAAAAACTATCCCCCTCAAACTCTGAAGATGAGACTGTTTAACAGCCCAAGTACAATAGATAGTGTTGCCACTGGTGACTAGATGTCTCTCTGCCCCACTTCTCTCTTTATCTCTATGGTAACAGACACCTACTATATCTCACTCACACACACACACACACACACACAGAGGGGGGGGGCTGTCAGGATACCTTGGTTTTTATTGCTGTGGTAAACATCATGACTGAAAGTAACTTAGGGAGGAAAGGGTTTGCTTCAGTTTACACATTGTAGTCCATCATCAAGAGAAGCCAGCTCAAGAACTCATGGCAGACACTGCAGGGCAATACTGCTTACTGGTTCACTTCCGTTCAGCTACTTTTCTTATACAGCTTAGGTATGGCACCACCCACAGTGGGCCAGGCTGACCTACATCAGTTAGCAGCTGAGAAAATGCCCCACAAACCCACAGGCCAATCTGATCGAATTGAGGGCACTTCTTCCCAGGTGTGTAATGTTGACAATCAAGATCAGCCATCACACTCAACAAAGGATGCAGTAAGTGTCACTGTTCTTCTTTTCATCATCCCTGTCCCCAGTACCTAAGGACCACACTTTTACCCAATAAGTCTTTATGGAAACATCAGTAAAAAACGTTCTTGTCTTTGGATTTGAAGCTATTATGGTCATAAACAAAGATTCTGTAAACTCCCCAGCAGGGCACAAACCGAAGCACGATCAAATGAGTTGGCAGGGGATCGGGAATACGTGTTATTGTTCCAATGATCACACAAACAAGACTGGTGATTCGGGATCTAAAGTTTATCCTGAGAATGGGTATGGCTACAGATGGCTGACTGGGGACTTCCGAGTGAGGCGTGGAATTGAGCTGCTGTGTTGTGTACTTGGATGGCCGCCGAGTCCCACTCCCCACCTAGTGTATGCTTCTGGATGGCTGGAGCCGGGAGGAGGCCCCTGGAGGAGCCCCTGGAGGAGCCAGGAGGAGGCCCCTGAGGTATAGCAATGAGGACTTAAGGCTTCCATGGTAGAAAGAAGACTCAGAAAAGCATTCTCTTCAGGATGCATGTGTGCACCTCAGTGGGAGAAGCACTCAGGGTGTCAGGCGTGGTGGCAAGGGCTTTGACCTGCTGAGCCATCTCCCTTGCCCTTCTCTGGGTCTTCATGACTTTCTCCTGGTGACACCTAGCAGATTTTCTGAAGCATCTCTGTGTAAATTCCAGAGGGAATTTCCAATACCGGCTTCATGTCAGCATATACATTGGCTGCACATGGGCAGGAGAGTTCAAACTCTTTCCCTAGGCCTCTCAATACCCAAGAGGAAAGATTCCCTTTTCTAGCCACAGCCTGATCTCTGTGTGGGTGTCAGAGGCACATCCCATGCACTGGCTGACAGCTGTTGGCCCTGTGAGCCTTGTCTGTTGGGCAGATTCCAGGAGAGGCCATGCTGTGAGGTCCGGGATCCTCTGCCAGCCTCCTGGTGTCTCCTGGCCCCTTCAGCTCGAAATGCTATTCTCCTATTGCCCCCTGCCTATGTTGCCTCTGCTTCTGTCTACCTCTGGCTGTGAGACTCTAGGGACCCAGAGACCCTGGGGGTCTACCTCTGCCCAACATGGGTCTTCCTGTGTCTGCAGCTGGTCAAGATACGTGTGGTTTCAGCTCTCTCCAGAGACTCCCTCACCACACTTCAGTGAGAACCTCTAAGCCTGAGATCAATAGGTTAGATATGAGATCTGAGACTGGGGATTTGAGCTGAAAGGGTTGGGGGCTTGGGGGTGGGGTAGCAATCCCAGGCGATAATCTTCACCTTCCACAGTCCAACAGGTGTCTGTTTATCCAAAGCCCAGTGTTAAGAGGGTCACAAGACTGAAGTCCACCTTGGTCAGATCAGTCTCTAGGGCAAGGGACAGTTTTGACCTCAGAGTCTTCAAGTAGAAGTGGTCCCTGTATGATATGGTATGGTGTGGACCTGGGGTGCTTCACCCCTCACCCCTGCACCTGTATCTCTCAGCTGGGCAGGGACCCTGGGAATTAGCTACAGGGAATGTGCCCTCAGCACTGGGTGCAAAAGTATGTATGGCCTGGCTACCTCTGATTCATTGTAGACATGGTTTTTACTTGGTTTCCTCCTTATGGTTAGCGTTTCTGTTTTAAATTAATTAATTAGTTTGTGTGTGTGTGTGTGTGTGTGCGTGCGCGCGTGTGTACATGGAGTTGCAAGTAGTTGTCAGTCAAATGCTTTGTATTTGGGGGACACAGAATCCCAGTCCTCAGCAAGAGCTTTACTATACTCTTAACCATCGAGCAAGCTCTCTAACCCCCCGTTCCCAGTTTTCTGTTGTTGCTTGTATGTTTGTTTGTTTGTTTGTTTTAATAAGAAAGCCATGGTTAACTGGTCAATGTACCTGATAAACACTAAACCCTGAACAAACTCAGATGACAGAGACAAGGTATCACCCTGCCATCTTCGGCTCACTTGCCGATAGAAAAGGGAATCAGGCCAACTGGCCACCATCTCCAAGGAGTGGTGAGGCCAGAGTGGGGCTATGTTTGCTCTGGGAACATTCGGGAGGGGCAACATCTCAGCCTTGGGTCATGGGAGGTCACAGAAGTCTCGTCAGCCATTTGAACCACTTGGCACTGCGGGCCTAGTGCCAGCTTGCTAATCTGGAGCCAGCAGAGAGGCCTAAGACCTGGGGAGCCAAACCCATCAACTCCATAGCAAAAGACAACTGCAAATCCAATTGTGCCAATGATCCATTAAATGCCTCCAAACATACTATTATGTGAAGCAGTCGACTGCATCTCCGCTCAACTCGTCCACGCTTCCATATAAAATATACTTAATGTGGCATGTGGGTAAACTGAATGGGCTTGATGTGATCAGGGCTGAGGTCACCCAGGAGAAAAGTGCTGGGGGCCTAGGAGTATCTCAACACCAGCCTTGCTGCAGAAGCACAGAGGAGGAAGAGGAGGAAGAGAAAGGGACTCTCGTGCAGAGTCAGATGGGGGACACAACCCCGACCCCCGCCCCTGTTGCAGGGCTTGGCAGGAAAAGAGTCGCTGTGTTGGGGGGATAGGGGAGTGGGGCGCCCAAGTGGCAGGAGACAGTAGCTTCATAGGATGTTCTATACTGGCCCAACCGGCTCCTGAGCCGGGCTTTCCATAGCTACCGAACTCAGGGGAAAATCTCAACGTCCTCCACATTACGGTGCCTCCTGGGTGTCCCTCTGGGCCACTGCCGGATGCTATCGAAGGAAACTGCACATCCCACAATTCACCGAGGTTTGTTTTCCCCTCCAACTTCCAGATGGCCTATCTGGGGACAGCCGAGGCCCCTGGGTGTGGGCCGTTGCAGTTTTTTGATGAGCTGCGCACATATGGATACCCGAACATCTGGAGCGGCCATGTGCTGCTTGGGGCAGGCCAGCCCTGGTGAGCCAATCTAGGGGCCTCAGGGTGCTGGGAGGCAGCAGGGCCCAGCCAGTGAGCTCGGATAAATTATTCATGAACGAGTTATTTGTGGTGCAAGGGGTCCATCAGCTACTTTGATTAAAAGTCCAACGAGTAATGAATATGCAAACGCCAGCTACTGCTCCAAGCAACAGATTTGTCAAATTGTCTGTACTTCACCGAGATAAAGGAAAACCTCCCGGGGTCCCGAAATTGAAAAACCGCACCGTCAAGTCTTAGCATTATCTTAATTATCAAATCTCCTTGGCCTTGCAAATATTCCGCCCCCCCCCCCCGCCCCCCGTGGAGCTAGAGCAGGGTGCTGACAAAAACTGGGAGAGAGTTATATATATTTGTCTCTAAAACAAGGGTGGGGGGGAGGGGGCTAGCTAAGTGAGAAACAGCTTAGCATGGAGCAGAAGAGATTTTAATTCACATGGTGACTCCGCAGCCATTTAATTATTTTAATTAGGCTTAATTAGTGGTAAATTTACAATGATATGCTTGATACCTGGCATTAAATCTTTCATGCATAAATGTTTTGTTAAAATGAGAAAAAAAGGCAAGTGGCATTTCGCCAGCAATTACTGCCGAATGTTCTAATGAAGGATTAGGTTCTGTGGTGATTCATGAAGACAGCCGGGCACCAGACTTGTTTGTGAGGCGCCCTCACCCCATAACTCATGCGTGCCTACTGCACCCTGAGGCAGCCTTGCTGTTTCAGGGAGCACCTGTTTTGGGTGAGGGCTGGGGAGGTGGGGGAGCGATTGGCTCAGAGCTTTGAGGGTCTCAGTGGAATGGTTGGAGGGACTCCAAGCTGTTTTGTGTGTGTGCGGCATGTGTGTGTGTGTGTGTGTGTGTGTGTACCTCCCCAGGGAGTCAGCTGTTACACAGCAGGGTGATTGTGAGCTAGGTAATGTGAATGCCTGCCTGAGATACTCTATGTGCCTTTCTTGCTGGTCTGAGCCTGCTGAGGGAGCGGCCATGCAGACAAGGATGGTAGGAAAGGCTTAGGTGCCATAGGTCTTGCTCAGCAAAGCTGGGGGTTAGCTTTCTCAGATTCCCAAGATGTTTAAAAGCTAGGGCCTATCTCTCTCTGAACAGCACTGAGTCATTCATCCTTAACCCTTAGCTCCTGTTCCAAGACCCAGTGATTCCCCATTTCCCTGAGTCCCTGCCATTACCAAGGAAGGAGATCTGTTCCATGTTTGCCTCAGCTCTTCCTATTCTCCTCCTAGGAAACACAGCTCACATACGAACCAAGGTAGCGGGGCCAGAGTCAGGTTGGACAGAGGAGAGGGGTCAAGGACTTGAGTGGACACAGCTGAGCCACCCCTAGAACAAGTACCCTGCTTACACATTCTGATGCAATCCTTGTCATTAGTCAGAAGTGTCATCTCAAGGCCACCTCCTCCTAAGGAAAGAGGAAGAAGCCATGGCCTACAGACCTGTGGCTCTCTCAGCAAGCTCTGTCCCCTGCTCTCAGGCCAGCCCTCAATCTGTGGTAACTGTTTCTCCAGCCTCCTCCATGCTTGCTCCCCACTCATTAGTTCAGACTGCTCTGAGTTCATAGCTAATGCCTTTGCCCCTGACTTAGCACCTTCCCTGGAGAGTCCAGGTCTTATTTTTGAATCTGCATTGTATTTATAGCGTAAGGGTCACATGTCTCTGTTTTGGCCTCTTCATGGCTTCCTGGAATTTTCTGCCCCAGCTTTCTTTCCCTTAACAAGAGCAGATACAACTATTAGGAAGGAGCCCCATTAAAACTTATTGTTTAATTTTTTTTTTTACTCTTTTAAACAAGTATTTGTATAGCTATGTGGGTATTTCTTTCTCCAACGAAGTCACAGCCTGCATCAAGGATGGTCCTTCTGTGATGTCAGACATTTGTTTGGTCTTGTTTCCTGCTTCACATGTCTATCATAGTGCCTGGCACAGGCAGCACCTGGAAGGATTATAATTAAATTCTACACAGTATATACAAAAACATATTCAGGGATAATAGAAACTTTCCTACCGCTATAACTAAACACTTGACGCTGGGTAATAGATAAAGAAAAAGGTTTCTTTAGCTCGAAGGTCTGGAGGTCTGAGAGCAGGGTTCTGGTTCTGGAGAGAGTCCATGGCTGTGCCACATCATTGCACATAACGCCACCGAGAGAGTGTCTGTGACAGGGAGAGAGTATATGGTGAGACAAGAAGCTAGAGGGTCGGAGGGGCTCATCCTTCGTGCTCTCGCTCTTGTTATCTCTGCCGTCTGTGAGAATTACACTAATCCATGTAAAAGGCGATGATTCCAGTGATGTGATCACCTTTCATTACGCTCCGCCTCTAAAACCACCACAGTGAAAACCAAGGTATCTATGTGTGAAACTTTCTGGGACATACACTCAAGTCAGGATTTCATCTCTGAGAATCTCTCACTGTTATCACTCTCAGAATCTGGAAAACACACACACACACACACTCACGGAGAGGAAAGCTTATATATACTTGCAAATAATTCTAATTATCCCAACGGAGCAACTATTGGTACCTATGATAGCATCCTATAATAATCTGACGCCTTTGGTAGGATTCAGAACGGAAACCATCAGGTTCTGAAGTTTTTCATAAGACTTTTTTTTTTATTGATTTTTACAAAACATTTTATTGATTCAATCTCATTTCTCATTAAATTAGTCTCTTCATCTTATTCTACTTCTTCCTAGTTGGATTCAGTAGGTTTATATCTTTAGGCATTTATCCATCTCTTTGAAGTCAACTAGTTTGGTGTGTTTTTATTCACAGTTATCCCTCTCCCTCTCTCCCCTCTCCCCTCTCCCCTCTCCCCTCTCCCCTCTCCCCTCTCCCCTCTCCCCTCTCCCCTCTCCCCTCTCCCCTCCTCCCCTCCTCCCCTCCTCCCCTCCTCCCCTCCTCCCTTCTCCCCTCCCCTTCTCCCCTCTCCCTCCCACAACACCACACCCCCACCACCAACCTCTCTTTTATAATGAAAGGGAGTCTACTCCTTTTTCTTCTTAGTCTGGCTGACAGCTTGTCCATTTTGTCTAGGGAGATAACTCAGTCAGTAAAGTGCTTGCTATTCAAGTAAGAGGACCTGAGTTCAAATCCCATCACCAGTGTAAAAACCCAGGGCCGGTGGTGGACATGGCCTAGATGAATCAGCGAGCCCTGGGTTTGCTGAAAAACCTTGTCTCAGAAAATAAGTGAAGAGAGAGACTGGGAAGAGAAGTGACATTGACCTCTGACCCCCATGTACAAGCACAGCCCCCCGACATTCACCTAGGTTTTCATTTTGTGATCCTTTCCTGGGTTTTGTTTTACCAGCCTCTGCTTCAGGGGTTGGAGCTTCCTCTGCTAACTCTGGGCTCAGTTTCTTCTTCCTGCTCACTGGGGTGCAAGGTTGGGTTGTTTGAAATGTTTTTGCTTAGTGCTGCATGGATACATTTTGTTACTTTGTATTCCGTTTCCCTTTGTGTCAACATTTTTTTTCCCACACGGATTTCCTTTTTGACTCCTTGGTTGTCTGCCGGGTGTTGCTTAATTTCCACATATCTTCAAGTTTTCTGGTTTCTTCCTGTTGCTGATTTCCCATGTCATGCTATTTCTGAGTGTGTAGTTTCATCGCAGCAAGAAAATATATTTGATATGATTTCAGCCTTCTTAAGTCGGCCAAGGCTTGGTTTCTGGCTGAACATGTTTACCCTGGAGACGGCTTCACACGTGTGCCCTTGAGAAGAGAGTCCTGCCTCTGACAGATGGTACGATCTGAGTTTAGTGCACATGATGTCTTATCTTTGCTCAAGTCTGCTGTGTCCATGTTGATTTTCTGCCGAAATGATGCGACCATTATTTGAAAGGGGGGGTTTGTGTATATGTGTTTCCTCAAAATTCACGTGTCTAGTTGGTGGAATGTTTGCCTAACAAGCTCAAAGCCCTGGGTTCGATTCCTAGCACTGCATGTACCAGCCGCAGTGGTGCATATCCATAATCTAGCTTTTGGGAAATGGAGGTAAGAGGACCAGAAGGCCATTCTCAGTTACGTGGTGAGTTCAAGGCCAGCCTGAGCTTTATGAGACCCTTTTCAGAACAACAAAATAAAAATGTGTTTGTTGGAGACCTAAGATCCAATGTGTCACAGGGTGATGCCTATAGAAAGTGATTAAGTCATATTAGAACTGGGACAAATGACTATAAAAGGTTTGCAGGGAGCTAGATGTTTCTGCGTTTTATCTTTTACAATTTAATTTGGAAAGGGCTTGGACCTCTGAGCCTTTCACAGAATGCTACCTTGGCACCTTGTCCATAACCTGAGGCTGGCACTGTATGATCAAGGACTATGGGGCATTTTGGGGAGCCAAGGAAGTCTTGAGTAAATGTGTCAAAGGGAGATGAGATCCTAAGTGAATGTGTACTGATGACATGGGGCACAGCCATGTCAAGGACCCAATGGCTCAGACCCATGGGACTGGCAAAGCCTTCCCTGGGTGAGGCTCAGAGGATAGCAAAGCCTTCCTCTTTTCCAAGTGCTAATGCTGACAGTGTGCAAGTACAAGTCTTTACAAATGACTGCTCAATGCGTGCAGGAACCGTCAGCTACAGCTTCCTCCTTCCTGATGCCTTGCCCGAGACTGCTTGCCTGCTGAGACTAGCTAACCCCTCCTCCAGGGCTGTACCTAAGGTTTTGATTGTTGCGTGGTAGGTGTGCTCCATCAGACAGAGCACAGCCCATCTGACCTCAGCTTTTCTGCACATACCTCTGTCCTTCCTCCATTCCCTTGCCTTCCCAGGGCCAGGTCAAGTCCAAAGCCAAGCTGCATAGGAACTTTGGCAGTGTTGTGCTCCAGGGCTGGGAGAGGAAGTTTAGAGAGACTTTGGACATCACCAGCATTAGGTTCTGGAGCTTATGAGTCTGGAATATTCCTTCCCAAGCAATGGACTACATAGTACGTCTTGTATCTGTGGTTACAAAGGGAAAAGCACAATGCTTGCTAGGCTTCTCTTGGGTCCGGGAGTCAGTATATTATATACTCAGGAACGTGGCCTTTTTTTTTTTTTTTTTTTTTAAGATTTATTTATTTTTTTATTTCTATAAGTACACACTGCAGCTATCTTCAGACACACACTAGAAGAGTGCATCGAATCACATTACAGATGGTTGTGAGCCACCATGTGGTTGCTGGGATTTGAACTCAGGACCTCTGGCAGAGCAGTCAGTGCTCTTAACCACTGAGCCATCCCTCCAGCCCAGGAACATGGCTCTGATCCATCTACCGTATAACGTGGAAGACTGGTTCCTTTGGATGGAGTCCAGGGTGGGAAAAGAATCTGCAGCATATGGGCAAGTGGTCCTACTATGTGCACATCTCCTGTTATGCCCTAAGGCAATAGAAATGTCAAGACAAGATGCTCCATAGAATTTATGGGAAATGCCAATAAGAGATCGCGAAGTGACTATACAGAATTTTAGAGTAACAGAACTCCTTCCACAATTTCGGGTCCCCATCAAGATGATCTCAAGTGCCTCTGAGGAGCTGAACTTTAACTGGACGTGGTGGCACAAACCTGTAATCCCAGCCCCAGTCTACCGTAAGAGGAGAATGAGGTTCAGCATGTGCAAGGACAACCAAACTTCCTGAGCAGGAGCCTCTGTGCAAGGACAACCAAACTTCCTGAGCAGGAGCCTTGGACCCCATTTCTCTCCCTGCCTTGTGAGGGATCCCGCACGGTCCTTGCCTCTCTGACCAGTACTTAGAATCAGCTGGGGGAGAAGACAGTTCATTTTGGCTCACAGATGGGTCAGCTTGGGATACAGACACAGCTGACCATAGCTTGTCATTGTGCAACTGCTTCACTGAAAGCTAGCTGTGAGCGGAGACTCTCCAGCGGACGGAGCTGTAGGCTGTGCAGCTGGCCATCATTTTATGTAGAGAGAGAACTGACCCATGACAGAAATATATACAGATGCACATAAGGCAGCAGCCATAATCCCAGAAGGTGGAACTGGGGTTCTGAGATGCGCAAGGGGCAGGTGCAGCAGGACCCCCTCCTGTCTCCACTCTGATTGATCCACAGGACGAGGCTCCCTGAAATTTTAGGCCCAAGCCTGGCACGGGGGAAAACATGCTTCTATCAAGGACACTACGAGAATTCTATTAGTCTGTGACCTGGTCACTCTGGGATCCTTGAGTCAAGAGCACAGCACGTGAAGGAAGTTGGGAGTCACCATTTGGCAGGGAGTGGACAGTGACCACCAGGATGTGGCTATTCTTATAACTGGAAGCAGGGAAGGGGGTAGCTGCAGCCAACTGATGCATACATGTGTCTGAGTTTTAACAAGTAATGGAGGAGTTGCAGCACCCATGGACAGCTCAAGAAGGGCGGGATGACACAGGCCCAAGTCCCTTGGGATGAGGTTCTGGGACACTACCATGTTACTTACAAGGACCTACATAAACTCCCATCCAAAACGAGAGCAGAAAATACAGCGGAGGCCTGGCACGGCAGTTCATAGTTGGCTCCAGCTTCCATGTTGGGGAGTCACATTTTGTTGACTTGTCTAGCATGTACTCAGGAGAAGGGACCATCCAGAAGCCCAAAGGACCAGAGCTATAGTGCAGTCAGTATACTGAGGTATGGATATGGAGGGTCACCCACGTTTTCCTTGCAGGAGTAGAGCTCTGATTCCTGCCACTGATGGACTGAGGGCTCTTGGCTCAAGGCTCATTCAGCTTCATTCTTACCTAAGGAGAGTCCTCTTGCCACAGTCTCTATCTGAGGCGGCCATCAGAAAAATTATTGTACTGGGCAGCATAAGCAAGTGTATACCGAGCAAGTGTATTATGTTTTCTGAAATACCCCTCCCCCCACACCCCTCCCTTTGTGCTCTTTCCTCTCCCACGAGTCCCTTCTCCTCCCCAAGATGATTTTGGTTGTACTTGCATGACAACTGCACTATATAATTTTGTATGTATAGGTAAACTCCAGGACTCAAAAATGAGAGAAAACATGCAATATTTATCTTTCTGCATCTGCCTTAATTTGCTTAAGTATCTCCAGTTGTACCTCAGAAATCAAAATTGTCACCAAATGGCATTGTAGTATGCAGAGGGGGGGAAAGTGGATGTGTATGTGTGCACAGGTATGAGTGTGGCATGGAAAGGGGGAGGGAGAGAGGGAGGCAGAGAGAAACTGATTGATTGACTGATTGATTGATTATGAGAGTATAAAATTCAAACCCTTCCTTTACATAGAAGGTAGAGTCTAGGTTATACCTCAGAGCTATTTGATGGGGGAGCTAGGGGGATGGTTCATGGTTAAAGCACATAGAGAACAAGTGTGAGAATCTGAGTTGGAATTCCCAGAACCCAAGGACATGTCAGGTGGGCGCGGCAGCCGTTCTGTTATCCGGCACTCAGAAATCCAAGACAGGAGACACCTTAGAGTAAGCTGGCTTGCTAGGCTAGCTGAACTGGCCGTGCCAAGGTCCAGAAAGAGGCCCTGTGTCAAATATATAAAGTGGAGAACAATCATAGATACACTCACAATACATGCATACACACACACACACACGCACATACATCCACATACATGTGGACACTCATATGCACACACATACATACAAAGAAAAGAAAAGGGATTTTAGATCAAGACACTAAAGCTTAACTATTTTACTTAGGAATTTGACATTATATATTAGGAAGAAATAGCTAAAATACAGGAATGGATGGCTCTAGGTTTCGAAAAATCAAAGGACCGAGGAGGGCAGAGGGGCAGCAAAGCTGGTACTTTAAAAAAAAAAAAATCTTGTGCAATAATTTGACAGCTGAAATTATAACACCCGATGAGCTTATTAAATATGCAAATTAAAATTTAAAATTTAATTACAATGGGATTTGAAATTAAAAAAAAAAAAAAAAAAAGCCCTGGGCTGAAGTCTTAACTATTCCATCTAGTCCCAGAGTCACTTTAGGGAGGTGCCTCAGTTTCCCTATCCGTCAGCTGCTCTGTCATGCTGTTCAGATGATTTTGAAGAGGGCTGGCTTTTGCCTGCAAGCTCTGGTCCCACTAAGAGATCATGGTCGGGAGTGGTTTGCCCCTCCCTGGGATTGGTCTGTGGAAGAGACTGTGGGTTATGCACTTTCCACAGCTGTGCCCAAAATGGCACATCCCTCTGGGTTGTGAAGGCTTTGCACGTCTCCTTCTGAGACAGATTGTCTCATCAGAAATACCAACATATCTGGATGATCCGTTAAACCAGCTACCAGCTAAATTTGCTGCCTCCCAGAATAGTTCCGGGATATCTCTAGGACAGGCCCAGCCCCAAACGCATTCATGAAGGCAGCCAAGACTGAATCCAGTACTCCCACACACTCTGGGCCTGTCGCTCTGCTGCTCTCCAGCCCCCACCCCAGACACCCAGTACCCTTGTCCCTAGCCCTTGACTGGCTCTCCCTTGAGGAGGGACTTAAAGCCTCACCACACCACAGGGATATAGTATTGGCCAGCAGTGGCTTCGAACAACCCTCCCGTCTCCCAGGAAGATACACAGATGAACATGCAATCAAGTATTAAGTTAAAGAAGATAAATTCTAGTGGTGAATTAATTGTAGCATGAGAGTATTTTGGGATGTGATGACATCCAAGCTCTTCTAAAATTATATCATACACACGAATACAGTTGGAGCGTCTCCTTCCACAGAGGCAGCCATCTGACAGGCCTTGTTCGGAGGCCCCAGATAGCGTCTATGGCCAGGAGCCTTAGTCCTCTGCAGAGTCCTTGCATGGACTCTCCACAGACTGCCCTCCTGGTATAGGAGGGCCCTTCCCAGAATCCCTTACGTGTTGATACTTACTCTCTTTGGCCCCAGGAGAGCCTCCTCTTCTTTCCACAGCTAACCTTTCAGTACTGATTGATGGGCGTTTCTTGTTAGAAAAATCTTCCTCTAGCCAGT
Organism: Mastomys natalensis; assembly: GCA_021653895.1. Classification (NCBI taxonomy): domain Eukaryota; kingdom Metazoa; phylum Chordata; class Mammalia; order Rodentia; family Muridae; genus Mastomys; species Mastomys natalensis. The sequence goes on from JAJTUV010001666.1 coordinate 532,303, forward strand.
TTGAATCTTGTCTCCCCCATTTTCATCCACTGGTCCTCTTTCCCCACTCTAAAACCAAAAAAATATATAAGCAGAAACTCTCTCCCAGGAGTAGCCCTGTGTGATGGCAACAACAACAACAACAACAATGACAAAAATGTGTTTTACATTTTGTAAACAAATGAGTGCTCCTTCCAGAATGCTCCTGAGAGTATGAGGAGATGGATGGGTGGTCAAACAGGCCTGGGAACTGCTGAGCTGGCTGAAGTTACACAAATGTCTTTGCTGCAGGTCATTTTGGGTCTGGTGTTCAGAGGTCACCTCGGACTCACAGAAGTCAAATGGCCATGCTCCCTTCAGCTCTGTAGACAGGAACACCCTCACATGGATTCCTTGAGACTGACTCCATTGTGTGTGGTCACACTGTGGAAATGGACTCTTAGTCTATTTGTCTGTCTCTGTGACCAAACAAATTAGGAAAAGCAACATGGAAGAAAGGTTTATTGGTCTTATGGCTTCCCGGGTTTTGGTCACTTATGGTGGGGGTGGGGAGCTGGGGGTGGAACACAGCAGCTCACACAGTGACGGCCAAGAAGCAGAGAGGGGTAAGCTTTTGTTGAGCCTTTGTTCTTTTTTAGTCTGTCCAGGACTCCAGCCTGTGGGATGTTTCCTCTCCCATTCAAGGTGGGTCTTCTTGCCCTCATTAACCCTTTTTAGAAATGCCCTTGAAGACACTCAGGTGTGCTCTGTACCAATCTCTAGACCCTTCTCTGACCTTCTCAGTCGAGCCAAGTTGACAAGCAAGCCGACCCATCTCACTGGTCAGTCAGGGCTTTGTGCTCCCAGATGTGGAGCCACGGGTACCAGACGACAGACCTGGCTCAACCTTCTCATGATTTGAATGAATGAAAACAGGCTTTTGCTGAGTAGAGACAGGATATGGGGGCTTCATCTCCAAATGTTCTTCAGCACCGTAGGTTACCATCTAAAGTCATTTACTACCCCGGTGACTGTCGTAGCCCAATTCCCTCCATGAGGTAGGTCAGTGTTCCTTTCAAACAAAAGTCTCTGTTTCTCAGAGGGGACACCAGCCTCCAGAGGTGGCTAGGACAGTGGGAACTGGTAGACCACAGAGCATTCAAGCAAGGACCGTGCATGTAGAAGGGACTGACTCTTGAACAAGGCTGGTCTTCTCAAGGTCCTCAAAATGACCTTGTTGCTGGTGTGGTCACCCCTGCCTATCACACACATCAGCTGTCACTGGGTGGGGTGAGAGGGATCTTTGATGTCCTAGGAATCCTACTATCCTGTGGCCTTGAGAGAAATCTGTTTCCTTATCTAACACTCGGACACTTTGCCTACCATTATCAACAGTAAATGAAAAGGCGTGTCTGAAAAGCTACCGTCTGGCTGGAAAGTACTCTGCAGTGAGTGGGCAGCCCTCACAAGCACTGCTGAGAATCGTGACAACATCCCTTCCTCTTGTCGTCGTCATTGATGCCCACAGCCTCGTTGCCAGTTCTCCTGATCCCCAGCTGCTGTGAACGAGATATGCTAATGGCGCACAGATACTGTACTATTTCCTTTCTGTTGCTATGTTAAAAAACACATCCATCAAAAGCAAGCTGGGAAGCAAAGAGTTTATTTGGCTTACTCTTCCAGATCACAGTCCATCACTAAGAAAAGTCCTAGCAAACTTGGAAGCAAGAATTACTGAGAAACACTGCTCGTTGGCTTGTTCTCTCCCTTATTCACTGGCTTGTGCTTAGCTAGCTTTTTGATTGCCAGCCAAAGGAATGGTGACACCCACAGTGGGCTGGGCCCTCCTACATTAATTAGTAATCAAGACACTTCCTTTTAGACATCCCATTGACAAACGTTGATCTAGGCAATTTCTCAACTAAGACTTCTTTCTCTCAGAGGACTCTAGATTGTGTCAAGTTGATAACTAAGAATAACCAAGAAAGGTATTCTCAGGATTATTCTCAAGGTAGAGGAGAGGTTGCTTTCCAGGAGATGTCTGAAAGGTGTTTCACGTGTCCCTTCATCCTTCAAGATCAGTCATAGCCAGGAACTAGTGGGATACAAAAGCCTTGCTTTATGATGGGATGTCTCTGTGGTGCTCTTTAGGTTTAGAACTCAATTGGGATGATGCTTGGCACACTAAGGTCATTTTGGTTTAGCCTCATCTTCTGCAGCCTCTCTCTTTCTTACCATTTTCCCTCTGAGCACTCCCCCAATCAAGTGCTTTTAAGAACTCTGACTCTGAATTATCTGTACCCCAGAGTCTTAAGTAGGGACTTACGGAGCAGGGGAGGCCAGCATACTGCTTCCTCCTGCCCTGGGTCTTACCCTCATGTTGTCTAGGTGGAGAGCTGCAGGAGGGCCTAGAGTGGAGAGCAAAGAGACAAGCAAACATCATTTAGCAAGAGGAGAAGCAGGAAGAGAAGAGGTTAGACGGAAAGACTGGGAAGAAAATGGCCCAAAGACTGAGGACACGATGGTCAGCCTCATTGGAGAATGTCAAGTCTTGATTAAGGACCTAGTCCCTCAACACAAAGACTGTCCCCTCGGCAGCTGCAGGAACTGGTGAGATGGTAAGTCCTACCTGACAGGGCAAGGAGCAAATGTTCACCTTTCACTCACTGTGCGGCAGCTATGATTTAATCCTGCTGGTTCAGCTTGTCAAGTATCTCCTTTCTCCTATGCTGACGAGGTCGCCCCGCAGTTGGGATGGACTTGATGCAGAGGTGTCCCTTGAAGGGTGGCGAATCAGGGAAAGATGCGTGACTCACATCAAGCAGGATAGTTTTCCTGTTTCAGGGACTGTCTGCTGTCCCCTCCCCATCTGTGTCCTCTGTCTGTGACGTCAGACAGGCCACTGTTGTCACTACATAGAGAAAACTAACCAGGGATGAGGTCAAGACAGATGAAATCAGAGACCTCTGAAGCTGGCAACACATTCTCTCTCTCTCTCTCTCTCTCTCTCTCTCTCTCTCTCTCTCCTCTCTCTCTCTCTCTCTCTCCCTCTCCCTCTCTCTCTCTCTCTCTCCCTTTCCCTTTCCCTCTTCCCCCCTCCCTCCCTCTCCCTCTCCTCCTCTCTCTCTCAAAATACATATGCATGGGGTTGGGAGGGGCCAGTTGGTGAACCGCCTGTCCTGCAGGCATGAGCTCATGAGTTACATTCTAAGAATCCACTTTAAAAAGCCAGTTGTCACGGAGTGTACTTGTCATCCCAGCACTGGAAAGATAGAATTGGTAGATCCCTGGTGCTTGTTGATCATCCAGCCTATTTGGTGAGTTCCAAGGCTGTGAAAGACCTGTTTCAAAAAGGTTAGTACATGGCATCCTGAGGCATGACACCCAAAGTGGCAAGCAGCCGAACACGTGCCCTCCAATCTATACACGTGTGCTGAGTCCTTACACGGCTTGGGGCCTGGAAATCTGGCTAGGGCTGTAGAGGGAATGAAGAAAGAACAGACAGACAGACAGCCAGACAGGCACAGAGAAGCTGGGATCAGGTGGTTTGAGCCCTTGGATGGCGAGCTGCAGCAGTGCCCTGGAAACCCAGTGTGTTATTATATAGAGTTGAGTAGGAAGGCAGGGTTATTGCACATAGCTGAATGGCAAGGGTTATGACATTCAGATAGTCAAGGAGGCAGAGTTATTATATGTAGCTGATCAGAGGGATGGGTTTAGTTCATCTCTGTAGGAACAGTCTCAATAGAGGAGTAGTCTTCAGGCAGTAAACACCTGGCAGGGAAGCATGGGAGACATTTTCTGCACACACTATCAACACCCACACAGGGGTCAGAGGAAGGCTTGGCCAACCCCCTGAGCTTTGCCACTTCTCTGGGGCTGAGGATAACGGTCCTGAAGAGGACTATGCTCATATCAACAGCACACATTCACTCTGCTTGCTTCTTACACACATTAAGTCTATCCTATGAGGTCCTAGTCAAGACAGAACAGAACACAGAGCATCCAACATGGAATTCGGGCTACAGCTATTCAAGGATAATGGTGGGCAGCCTGAACTTGAGTTGTATTCCACCAGGGAGTAAGAGGTCTTGAACTTGTGCAGGGGTTGGAGTGAGAGGCACGCATGCAGGTGGGACCCTCACGCACCAAACACACTAAACGTCAGACTAGAAAGTCTTGGCACCACCCCAGCCTGAGCTCTGGGGCTGAGGAGTCTCTCCTGACACTTTATAATTCAAGTCTGTCTTGTGACAGGCTGGGATGTGTCAGGATAGTCACTACTGCCATGCTCTGAGACGTCCTAACCATGTATAGACTAACCTGAAAAGATACTAAGATGGAAAAGAATCGGGCAAAAGCAAACACAGGCAACTTGCCAACACCTGGAGTGCTCCCCATAGATAAACCCCTGGCATCAAAAGCGGCCCCAGGATCTTGTATAACAAAATACACAAACAATCTACCTACCACTAAGAAACCCAAAAGGAATCATACTAGATGCTAACCCCCATGCTCATTAGAACCACAGGCAGAAGAAATATAGTTTATGAAGATAAGCTGAAGTGAATAAATGCATAGAAGGAAGACTGACCCCAAGACAAAGAACACAGGGCCTGGAGAGGGCTCAGGGCTAAGAGTGCTTGCTGCTCTCAGAGGACCTGAGTTCAGTTCCCAGCGTCCATGTCAGTCAGCCTTCTTCTGACCTCTGCGGGCATCTCTACATGTGTGTGCTGTAGGCTTAGAGTCTTAGAAGCCTCTGATAATTTATTAAAGAGAAAGAATGTAGCATGAGAAAGACTAGACTGAATGAACGACACACAAAGTAGATGCATTAAAGAAAAGATTAGAAACAATCAGAGAGAGAATTAACAGATAGAGAAGCACGCCTGAGGGAAACAGTGTGTGCAGAGTTAAAAACACAGAGACAGGAGAGAACAGTTAGGAGACATGGAAGACAGGATAAGCAGCTCCACCCTCATCTAAGGAGACTCACGGAAGGGCTCTGGAGGGAAAGGGACAGAGAGCATGCAAGCCAAGTGTGCTTCAGAATTACTGACTAACGAAATCCTCAGGCTCAGGAGCACAGACAGTCCCAGCCTGGAGATTTATAAAACTAAATTAAATCCATGACCATGACATACTGCATTAATACTGCAGGACACCAGAGATGAGAGTATCTTTTATTTCTCCCAAAATTTGTACTACAATTTATTTATTTGGCACTTGTGTGTATATGCGCGGGCATACGTGAGCCATCGTATGAAAGGAGGTCAAAGGGCGACTGAAAGGAGTCAGTTCTCTCCTTCCACTCTGTGGGTCCTTAGTATCAAACTCTGATTATCAGGCTTGGCAGCAAGCGCCTTCATTCACTGAGCCATATGACCAGCTTTAAGACTGTGTGTATGTGTGTGTGTTTGTGTATGTATATATGTACATTATATATATATGAGTATATATGCATATATGTGTATATATATGAGTATGTATGCATATATGTATATTATATGTATACATACATATATATGTATATATGTATATATGTATATATGTATATATGTGTATATATATATAATATATTATATATTATATGAGTGTATGTGTATGAATTCTATATTTCCATATCTACTTATCTATAGAAAATGTAGACTGGTATCATTAATCACAATGCAAGGTCACATAGATAACTCTGTTTAAAAACTTGTAGAGAGAGGCCTACCCACAGCACACTGTGTGAACAGGTGGAAGACACCCAGAGGTCAGGCATGAAGAGCAGCTTGGTGTGAGAGGCCTGCCACTGAGGCCATGGTGATATCCGAGAGCCACATTAAGCTGGCCTGGCCCCTCACAGGCCAGCACAGGAGACCTGGTCCTGTTGGTGTAGGCATGAGAGAGCTGGCAGGCCGACCAACTCAGCTACCACCCAGGCCCAAATCCAGAGTCTGAGCTGGCCCACCTCAACATCTACCCCACCTATGTGCACGAGAAGGTCCAGCCTTGTAGAACCATAGCCACAGGGTCTCCATGACACAGGGCAACAACAGGATATCTGAGAGGTGTCCTGGTGAGGACCCAGGATTGATGGTGTAGCAGAAGCCAGAGGCCTTGAAACAGACCAGTGACTCACTGTGATGAGCATTTGCAAATAAAGCTGTTTGAGTAAAAGGGTATAAACTGTGTGACACACCTTGACACTCTACAGCTTCCAAGATGACTCTTTTTTAATTTTAATTTTAAATTTTCTTTTGAGGGTTACAAGGGTAGAGATGGAAGGACTGTGAAATGAGGGGGTTTGGGGTGCTTAATGTAAAATTCACAAAGAATCAATGAAAAATTATGAAAAAAGTTATTAACAAGCCACTCGCACATTCTATGATGCAGGGGCAGAATTTATCTTATATCTATATCTTCATAACTACACCTACCTCTACATCTGTCTATCTATCTATCTATCTATCTATCTATCTATCTCTAGATATACCCATGTGGTCCTTGGTTGATAAACATTCTAAACAACATATTTATCAACCCTCATTTGGAGCTGTTGGAAGTGAAGTATATGTCTTGCCACATATACTCGTGTTAAAACATCTTCTCAGTGAATAGAGAATAGTTATGTGACAGAGATGACAGGCCTCAAAAGGATGCTGATCAACAGCTGTGGAAACTACAGAGATGAGGAGAAAATATAATAACATTTCAAGTGGCCAAGGAAACTCTTAAGCCAGAATTTCAGTTAAGAGTTAGGGCTCTGTGGTGGTGGTGGTGGTACACATCTTTAATCCTAGACTTGAGGCAGAGGCAGAGGCAGAGGCAGAGGCAGAGGCAGAGGCAGAGGCAGAGGCAGAGGCAGAGGCAGAGGCAGAGGCAGAGGCAGAGGCAGAGGCAGAGGCAGAGGCAGAGGAGGCAGAGGCAGAGGCAGAGGAGGCAGAGGCAGAGGCAGAGGCAGAGGCAGAGGCAGGTGGATCTCTGTGAGTTAGAGGGCAGCCTGATCTATAAAGTTCCAGGACAGAAAAGGCTACACAGAGAAACCCTGTTTAGAGGAGTTAGAAAAGGCATCCTTGATCTCAGCAATCTGGAAGCTGAGGCAGGAGGACTGTTGAGAGTTCAAGATCAGAGCAGTCTGGGTTACATAACAAAATCCTATTTTAAAAAAACTTTCAGGAGAAAGGAAACATAAGTCATTATAAATAAAACTCAGTAGTGCCTCCTACTAGTGGGTCTTATCTCTGAGATCTATGGAAAGGTTGTATTAAAAAGAATTTATGCTCCTGGAAGCCAGGGCTGTGCTTTACAAGACGGACTAAGCATGAGATCCAAGTGAGCATCTCCTGCATAAAACTACAGTGATGCTCTGAAGAGTCTACAGGACATAATGCAGCATGCATCTGAGGGGGCCAGCATGATGACGAGACCTAAAGCCTTGTGGATCTGAGGGGCTGGGCTCGAGGACTGTGCAGGACAAGAAGGGCCCAGTACAGCCTTACACTGTTTGATGTCAGGGATTTTTAATCAACTTCAGACTTTATCAAATCAAGTATACATGTCAGATGGTGAAAGCAGGGCCAGAGAGGTGGCCGAGCGGGTGCTTGCCACCAAGTCTGACCACCTGAGGTTTATCCCTGGGTCTCAAGGGTTTAAAGGAAAGAACTAAGTCTCAAGAACTATCTTCTGACTTCCATATGTCACTGCATGTAAACCCACACACACACACAATGCACACACACCATGCTGTGCATACACACACGTGTTCGTGCACACCCATGTACATGGGTGCATAACACTTATACAATAAATAAATACAATTTTTTTTTTACAATCAAGGAAAACCAATTACAGAATGTATATAAACTAGTAAATGTAGGAACCAAAAAAGACATTTAAAAAAGATAATCAAATAGAAGGAAAAACAAGATTTTTTTTTAAAAAATAAAAAGCAGATGCATAGTGTACCAAAAAGGGCAGAAATGAATCTTCGTGGATTAGTAAGCTAACCCACTGTGTCTCAATAAACGCGTATCTCTGGTTAAAATACAGAGACTGTCAGAGTGGAGTTTTAAATTTTCATCTCTATAACCTTTGTAAAATGTACATGGAGGAAGACACTGAAAATTCGAAAGTCGAAGAACAGAAGACGTCACAGTGTGGGACCACATTGTTGAAGGGAAGAAAGACAGATTCTTGTTTGTTTTCATCGACTTTGGGATTCTGTGTCTCTGCATCCTGTATCCTTGAAAAGGCCTGTCTTGTAGGCCTGCCCACCTCCCACTCCTCCCTTCACTCTGTAAGCGTATTCAATGTTTTCCTTTGCAGTCCAGGGCAGAGGTGAGCATGTGTGGTGCAGGATCCAGCTCATTACACGAAGAGAGGGATGAGCTGCATTTTAGAACACTTTTCCTGTTGGTGAGAAAAAGCATCAGACATTAGGAGATAGTGGACCTGGGTAGTGGACAAGACAATGGTCCAGGGAAGAGGTCAGGAACCTAGTATAGTTAGGAGGTGTCACAACAAAACAACAAAACAAAACATCTGGAGAAGACATGGGAAGGGTCTCAGAAACCTCTACTCTTTAAGTTTGATCTAACTTTAAAGGTGCCCATTTGGGGGCTGAGAAGATGGCTCAGCAGAGGAGAGCACTTGCTGTTCTTGCTGAGGGTCAGAGCTCGGTTCCCAACACCTAGGTTAGGGATCTCATGAGCACTGGGAATTCCAGCTCCAAGGGATCCAATGTCCTCTTCAGGCCTCTGTAGGTTCCTGCACACACGTTTATATACACACACAAGCACACTCACATGAAAACGTGTGTGTGGTGTGGTGGAGAGAGAGAGAGAGAGAGAGAGAGAGAGAGAGTTAGAGAGAGAGAGAGAGAGAGAGAGAGAAAGAGAGAGAGAGAGAGAGAGAGAGAGAGAGAGAGAGAGAGAGAGAGAATGTTTGAAACCTTTGCCAAGAGACTTATTTCTCTGCCCAGAGGGATACTTCTGAAAAGACGTCAAAGGACTCAGCTAACCCAACCCAATCAAACACTAAAAACATTTACAAACAAGTCAGGAGGAATAGGTCAAAGAGATAGCCTGTGCTCACGATGAGTTGCCTTATCTATTGCTAGGCAGAATTCTACCCAGGACCATGTGTGGGCACAAGGAGATGCAGAGGGCATCTCCTTCCTTCCTGAGTTATAAGAGACCAGTGGGCAGCTTGGCATCCCTTCTCATTTTGAAAATGTGTCTGTGTGTCGTGCGTGTGTGTGTGTGTGTGTGTGTGTGTGTGTGTGTGTGTGGTATGTGGTATGTGATCCCCAACCTGTCTGTGGTTCTGAGTTTCCCCATGTCCAACTACGTCCCTGAATGTCATCCTCTGTGTGTATGTGACTGTTCCTTCCTCCCTCCCTCTCCTCCTCCTCCTTGGCTGCCTCCCTTTTTCTCTCCCCTGAAACTCTGTGAGACGCATGAACATTTCTCAGTTATGTGATGTTCTCAGCAGGAGGATGGAGCCAAATAATGGTGTTTCTAGTTATTACTCTGATGAATCACGGGGGAACAGCCTTCACCAAGGTAGAACGGCTTGCATAAAATATGTTCATTCAATTAAAAAAAAAAGAAATTGAAAAATAAGATACTGCCAACACGGGCTCTGAGTTATGTAGGGTTTATGCAGCGATTCAATTTGCAACTCAAGCAAGAAATACACCAAAGAGGCACCTGTGAGCAAGCTCCCTGGAGCTGGGGAAGGGCTCCCACTGCCAAATAAAAGCCCTGTGTCTCTGATGAAGTTTATGGACCAGGAAAGGGGAAGTATGGGTAGTCCTTGGCCTCCTGTAGGGTAATCTAAACACAAGATGGTGGCAAGGATGCTCTGGCTCTTGGGAACCAGATTTGGCTGACATGTGACCTCTGTGGCCTAAGGAGATGATGCTTTGGACCACGTGAGTCTCTGTCCCATTGCCTCCGGAGATGAACTCAGTGCCAGCACCTGACTCAGACACCAGAGGGGCCTATGAAGTGGCCTGGCACAGAGATGATGAACTATGCCAACCAGGCTCTGATCCTTTCTGAATATGGTTTCCGGAAGTCAGGAGAAAACAAACAGGAAATAGCGGAGGTAGTGAAAGAGGTTGGGGAAGCCCTGCATAGCAGCCTGGAGGGAGATGGCACAGGGCCGTGCAGCTGGAAAGGGAGGCTTTGTCCTCATAGAGGCTGCAGGTTTGCTGGGCAGGCTCTCCCTTCCTGCTGCTCTTCATCACTTTCTGTCCCCAACCCCTACCCTATTGCACCTTGGGATCATCAGTTCTTACTACAGGGTAAGATATAGGTTACAAGCCAAAGAGACATGGCTGACTTAAGCAGAAGAGAGGAAAGGAGGCAGGCATCCTCAGAGACTAGAAGGAGAAGCATCAGAACTTTGCCATCTCGGATCATCTGCCTCGGGCACACAGAACACACTTCACAGGGAACATGCTGCTCTCAACTTTTGTTTACCCACTCCTACCTCGAGATCCTCCAGGAGAAAGTCATCTAAGGGAGCACTGTCCTGGGCTAAGCCTGAGTAAGTTGTACCCTTAGGTCCATCCTTGTTTCCAGGAGACCAAAGCAGCATGGTTGGCTACCTTATGTATATAGGCATCTGTGGCTAGAGAGGCAGGCACTTCTACAATACAGGGCACTGGAGAAAAACTACCAGCTGTGGTAAGTCACTGGAGTCCAATGCCAAGCCACATTGCACAAGGCAGAGGCCAGCCACGGCCCCGGGCCCCTCACTCGCTGTGGTCTCCCCAGGACTGGAGCAAACCCTTAGAGACACTGTTTACTAATCACCTCTGAGGGGGCAGCTGCTGGAATACATTAGGGTAACTCGATTGTAAGATTTTAATGACACAGCATTGAGACCTTGGCGGCCTGAGACCCGCAGTCGATCAATGCAGTTCTTTCACTCAGGCCCAAGTGACTGAAAATCATTTTGCTCCCCAAGCTTTTAAAGGTCAGGAGTTGAATGCTTCAAGAAAAATCTTTCTCTATTACAGGGAAACCTCCTGCATTTAGCGGCCTGTCAATCAGCAGCTCACCCCCAGGAGGCCTGAAAAAGGGAGTACAGGAAAAGAATACTGGCCGGCTTGTTCCTCCTGTTTTTTTTTTTTTTTTTTGACCAGGCTGCTTGTGCTTGTGTGTATGTGTGTGTGCTGTGATAAATGTATGTGTGCGTGTGGGCATGTGTATGCATGCCTCTGTGTGTGTATGTTGTGCATGTGAGCATGTGAGTGTGGTGCCTCTGCGTACGTATGTATAGATGTGTATGTTGTATGTTCACATCTGCATGTGCTAGTATGTATGCATATGTGTGCATGCATGTTCATGTGTTCATGTATGGGTGTGTATGCTGTATATACATGTATTTATGTATGTGTGAGCATGTACCTTATGCATGAGTGTGTGGGTGCATGTGTGTGTTTACATGTATGTGTGTGCCTATGTGTTTGTATGTGTGTATGTTATGTGTGCATGTGCACATATGTGTGCTTCTATGAGTGTATGCATGTGCATTTGTATGCATGCCTGTTTGAGTATACATATGTATATATATACACATTGTATGTGTGTACTTGTTTGTGTATGTTGTATGTATGTACACGTATGTGTATATGTACACATATCTATGTTCATGAATGTGTGTGCATTCATGTGAGTGCATGTATATGTATGCATTTTTTAAAGTATCAGTGTGGATATGCATGCTTGTGGGTACATGTATATGTGTCTAGAAGTGTGCATGCATGCCTGTATATATATAGAATGGATATGTGTGTGGTTTATGTGTGCTAGTGCACATGTATATGCACATCTATGAGTGTGTATATGCCTCTGTATGTGCCTCTGTGTTCATGTGTGCCTGCATGTGCATGTGTGTGTATATCTGTGTGAGGATGTGTATACCTATGCACATGTACATGTGTTTGTGCATGCCTATGTGTTTGCTTGGGGGTGCACACGCACACACTTGTATGTGTACATGTGTGTGTGAGTGGACATGCACATGTATGTGTGTATATCTGTGTGTATGTGTACATGTGTTATGTATGTATACATGTGTGTGTGTATGTTCCTTTGTGCATGGGGGATTATGGTAGGCCATGTGGGGTGTGTGGTGTGGGGGTGTTAGTGGGGAAAGCTGGATAAGTCCAGTCTGTGGCTTAGCAGGTAAAGTGCTTGATATGTAAGTAAGAGGGTGAGCGTTGTGTGGAGTGCACCTGTAACCCCAACATTGGAGCAGAAGTTTGGGGAACACAGAGAAGATCCTGGGGCTTTGCTGATCAGCCAGTCTAGTCCAAACAGTGAGTCACAAGATCAGCCGGAGAACCTGTCTCAAAAAATATCATGAAAAGTGATAGAAGATACTCAAGCTGACCTCTGATTTCCACATGTGCACACAGGTGAACACTAGTGTGTACAGACACACACACACACACACACACACACACACACACACACACATACACAGAAAGAAAAAATTTTCGAAATAAAAGAAATTGTCTTCCTAGCTGGTGCTTGGTGGCTATTCCTGCACTTAGACCACTGAAGTGTGCTTCCTTGCTCCACCTCCAAACTGTTTATGTTACAGAGTGAGAGGGAAGCAGGGAAAAGTTGGGGGTCACTGTAGGACTGAGGGGCACCTCCTCAGGCCACCTCAGAGTCCCAGGCCTGCCTCCAAGAAAACCTTCTTCCACTTGGCTCTTGTAGCCCAGGGCAGGTGTCCAAAACGCAGCCGAAGCTGCAGCACCTCTGTGTCCCAGCTTGGCATGGACTCTGAAGCTATGTGTCCGCTTTGCTAACTGGCCTAGGGCTTAAAGACATGCAAATAAGAGGAACACTGTCTGTCAACTGGGGCCTAGTCTCTTTGTTCCTACCTGCCAGCCAAACAGGCTTTTCTAAACCAGTTTTGGCTGCCTGGGCAGCTGCGAGGTGCTAATGGGAGCGCTGGGCAACGGGGCTGGTTGCCTGGCAACGCAGGCTGCTCAGGGTCTCAGGTGGCAGATGGGCCCTTAGAGCTGCCCCAAAGCACTAGGGCCTCCTATGTCTTCAAGACTAAGGGTCTTAGTGTTGCCCAATAATTTAAGAAGCACATGACTTTGAGAAGGGGTCCCCTCGAATCTGAACCCCCCTGTCCTCATCTCTGAAATCATCATCCTTACACAGCGTCTCGCTGACCAGGAGGCTCTGGCCAAACCCATCTCTGACTCATCTCTGACTCAGCCTCAGCAGCTCAGTGCCTTCTGGCTTATACAGAATCAAAGCAATTAAAAGACTCATCCTGGGCTGGGGAACGGCTCAGCTGGCAAAGTGCTTGCTATCCAGACATAAGGATCTGAGTTCAAATCCCCAGCACCCACATAGTGGAAAGCCAATCACAGTAACACTAGTGCTTCGGAGACAGAGATAGGTGGATTCCTGGAGCTCATTGGCGAGCCAGTTAGCCAGTTGGTTCCGTGAGAGACCCTGTCTCAAGAAATAAGGTGGAGAGCGAGTGGGAAAGACACCAACCCCCCTCTCTTTCTCTTACACACACATACACACAAAATGCACACACATTAGCACACACGCATGCACAGATATTTGCACTTGCATGTGTGTGTGTGTGTGTGTGTGTGTGTGTGCATGCATTCATCTGCCAGAATAGTGATCAAAAGGTATACGAAAGGTAAGCTGATGTCTTCTTTCTTATAGAAAGCTCAGTTATATAGGGAACCCAGGGAAGGGCAACTTTAGAAGCTGTCCCTTATGCTGGTGGGTGGCGGTTGGGGGGAGGCTCTTCAGTGATGTGTCTTCCTTCGAGTCATCCATGCTCCTGTAAGTGACCCCTCATCCAGTCTCATAAATAACATAGACCCACTGGTCCAGCATGCTGGCTATGAGTGGGATCATTTCTTAGGTCTGCCATCAGTGCCCTGTGTGGAGCAGAGACATTGTTGGTGTCTCCCCAAAGAAGTGTTTGATCCCCTTCCCCTTAAATGATATCCTGTATCTCAAATGCCACCTTCACCACGTCAATCAGACATTGCCCCACAAACATGTGTTGATCAAGTCATTGCTGAGCACTTCGGGGTGTAGGGTTCCAAGCTTGCCACAGGCCACCTGGGATCTGGAAAAGGAGAGGGGCCGTCCACACATCTGACACACCCTGAGAAGAGAACCCACAAGTCTCAGGAGCAGGCCAGCTCTTTTGGGTCTTAACTCAAAACTATCAGGAAGCAGAGGCAGAGAAAGGAGACGAGGGCTTTTGTAATTACAAGTCTGTCTTTCCTTCTCTATGTCCAAGTCTTTCCTTAGTAAGCTCTCTAGGGATAGGTTAGCCAAATGCCCATAATACTCTGTTATATAAACAAGCAAGCTGAGGCTGCTTGCCTGGGGGAGCAGAAAGATCAAAGGAGCTTGGTGCCTCCACTCTTTCAGGGCCACTGTGGGTCTACATTGTCACCGCTGGCCCTGCTCTGGTGTGTCTGATGCCTTGGAGTCTCCCAGACCCCCAGTCATATTCTAGACCAAGTTCTAGTTCACCAAATTCTACAGAAAATGAAAAATATCCACTCAAATTTGCAGAGTGCCATGGCTTTGACTACTTCTAACTAAAGCAGAAAATGCCAGAAGGGGATATTAACTATCTATGGGGCATATTGATCTCCTGGTCCCACACTAGTTAGGAAACAATTAGTGGTCAATACACAACACAAAATGAAACTTGCAGCTGTCAGATAGCCCATTTGGAAATATCCCCCCTGCCCATACACCTCCATTTTATATCAAGAGAAATCGTTCAGGGAACAGAGCCAACATCGGAGCTAGAAGGTCTCACATTGTTTCTCCATTGCCAGTTAGCCTGGTAGAGAGAGTGCTGGCCAGAGAGACATACTGCTCTGTCAACTTCCTGTGGAACCTGAGCAGGTCAGGTCTCCTCTTTGGGCTGGGACTTTTCCTCATCTGAAAAGGTCAAGGTTTCAATCTGACTACAGAAGATGTCGTCACCTACCAACTAAGCTCAAAGGATTCCATGGGAATGAATGCTTTCCTTAAAGCTCCAAGACTCAGAGGACAAATGAGGTCTTAGTTGCTCCTTCTTGGAGGGGGATGGGGGCTGTATGCATCTGTATGTCCTTGTGCTTACCCATGCATTGGGCAAGGAGACCAGAGGTCCATACTTGGCATTTTCTTTATCACCTGCCTCATCATTTTTGAGAAGTCTCCCACTGAACATAGAACCCACTGATTCAGCTAGAATGGCTGGCCATCTAGCCTGTAGGGTCACCTGTCTTCTCCTGACCCCTCCCCTGAGCCAGGACTGGGTTTATGGACACATACCCTCTTACCTAGGTCTTTCATGAATATACTGATAATTCAGATTCTGTTCTGTATGCTTACACAAAAGTCAGGCTCCCCACGGAGCCATCTCCTGGCTTCCTCCTCCCTCATTCCTCTGTCAGCGTCTGCGCTGCCCTTTACCCAAGGCCTTTTGTCAGCCAAGCCTTGGCTGAAGTATCCACAGACACCAGAGAATGTTAACTCTACCTAGAAGAGCAGCTAGCTCTTCCTTGGTATCTTCAGAAGATGGGTTCCAGGAACTCAAATCCGCAGATCTGCCGGTCCCTTGTATAAAACGGCTTAGCATTCGTAGATCACCCTGTACACACTCCTGTGCAAGCTCCTTTTAGCACTCATGCAATGTGAGAACCGTGTAAATAGCTGTTAGTGTTTAGAGAATAGTGATTTAAAAAAAAAAAAGTTTTCCTGGCTGCCATGAAGGATGTTGAAAGGAAAGCAGGCCCCG
The DNA here is from genome assembly GCA_021653895.1 of Mastomys natalensis. Lineage (NCBI taxonomy): Eukaryota > Metazoa > Chordata > Mammalia > Rodentia > Muridae > Mastomys > Mastomys natalensis. Next base: position 548,068 of record JAJTUV010001666.1, read on the forward strand.
GGGGAAATGATGTCACACCAAATCATCTTGACCACTGCTGGGGAGAAGCAGGAGGCCAAAGAGGTGGAGAGTTCTATGACAAAACGCCTAAGAACACTCACATTGGATAGGATATCTAGCCTTTATCTGCGTTGTCATCAAATGGCCTGCTACACCAGGCTACAGTGGCAAAGGCCTTCCTCTATGAGTGGATCAAAGGACTTTCTGTGATCAACCAGTGTACTCAGGCCTGGACCAGCAAATACACAGCTGCTTAAGCTCACCCACAAGTGAAGGTCAGAGCTGAGATAGGAGAAAAAACAAAGGGTGCTGACCAGGACTGAGAAGAAAGCTATTGACAAAGGGGACATCCCCACCAATAGTAGATCCGTCCTTCCAGCCGGGATCAGTGTAGTCACTACTTTGCTGGAGAGCAAGAAGGCTCAGCTGGTAGTGATTGCATGTGATGAAGACCCCATCAAGCTGGTGGTTTTCCCACCTGCCCTGTGTTAGAAGATGGGGTTCCCCTACAGTATCAAGGGAAAGGCCCACTGAACAACTGTCCATGGGAAGATATGCATGACCATTGTCTTCATCCACACTAACCTGGAAGACAAAGGCTTAAGCTGGTGGAAGCTATCAGGACTGATTACAGGGACAGATATGAAGAGTTCCCCTGCCACTGGGGAAGAAATGTCCTAGTTCCAAAATCTGTGGCTCACACTGCCCAGCCGGAAAAGGCGAAGATCAAAGACCTCACCGCTAAACCGGGTTAAATGCACACAGCTAAGCTTTCTGTATATAAATACAATTTTAAAACTGCTCTTCAAAATAGTCCATGTTCAGTATGGAGTAGTAACGACTTTTCTGAATACTTTTGACCCTTGTTTGGTTGAACCTGAGGACAGAACACCCCTGGATATGGAGGTTCAATTGTACTTACAGTTTAGTGGGGAGGTTGGGACAGCAAAAGTGATGGAGGGGGTGGAGTCAGAGACAGTGGCACAGAGAATCAGGGCCGTGCTCAGAGAAGGGATGGAGAAGTGATATGTTGAGCATCAGACCTTTCAGGACACTCTCCACTGAGAAGGGCAATAGTTTCCTGCACTGAGAAGCTCAGTTAGTGTCTTTGACCATTGTCTTCAGCATCCTGCAGACTTCATACCACACAGTGGGCTAGCATCTAGACAAAATCGATGTGGCTAAATCAGATCTGATCTCCCTGCCTTGCATTGGGCCTACAAATTAAAAGCCTAGAGAGGCACACATATGAAGTTTGCTAGGGAGGTCCCTGGTTCCCACCCGTTTTCAGATGCGGATGCCTATATCTCCTCCCTACTTGGAACTGACTACACTGTGGAGTCTAGTCCTGCCAAGGCCTGTGTGGAGCTTCCACAAGGCCACCAACCTCCACCCAACACCTCCAGGAACAGCTGGCTAGTTGGAGCTAGGCATCTCATCTCTTGCTTCCTTTGAGCACAGCTCTGGGAAGTCCCATGAGCCCCAAGGAGACTCATGTAGGGGAATACAGCCCGGTTTTATTTTCCTACTGGCTGGCTGGACTCCATCTGTCTTAGTTAGGGTTTCTATTGTGCAATGAAAGACCATGGCCAAAAAAGCAAGCTGAAGAGGAAAGAATTTATCTGGCTTACACTTCCATATCTCTGTTCATCATAGAGGGAAGTCAGGACAGGAGCTCAAACAGGACAGGAACCTGGAGGCAGGAACTGGCATAGAAGTCATGGAAAGGTACTGCTCACTGGCTTGCTTCCCCTGGCTTGCTTAGCCTGCTTTCATATAGAACCCAGGACCATAGCCTAGGGATGGCACCACCCACAGTGGGCTGCCCCTACTCCCCATCAATCACTAATTAAGAAAATGCCTTACAGGCTTGCTTGTAACAGGTCTTAGAGTAACCCTGGCTATTCTGGAACTGGCTCTATAGATCAGGCTGGCCTCAAACTCAGAAATCCACTTGCCTCTGTGGAGGCATTTTGTTCATTGAGGTTCCCACTCAGATGACTTTGACCTGTGTCAGATTGACATAAAGTATGCAGCACATCATCCTTGGCCCGCTGCTTGTGAGTAGCTAAGGCCTGGAGCCGGTATGAGCATCATGCAGCTTGGGTAGGTCTAGCTTACTGTCCATCTCACAGAGTGCATTTGGGGACACATGTTCCTATGTCCCAGCCCCAGACAGGACAGGTGGACATGGGCAGATGCTCTCTGGTGTGATGAGAATGGAAGGCCTAGGAAAACAAGGGGATACCTTTGTCCTGTACCCCCTGCCTGCCATGAACAGTTCCCAGGCCTGCATTTCAGTTCCTTGTCTGTCTGTCTGTCTGTCTTTAGATGGGGCCTCAGGTTTCCCAGACTGGCCTTGAAGTCCTTATATAGCTGAAGATGCTGAACTCCGAATCCTCTTGCAGCTGCCTCTTGAGTGCTGGGATTACAGCATGAGCCCCACGCTGTTTATACTGGGGACTGGACAGGGCTGTGTGCCGAGTGAATGCTTTGTCTATGAACTACATCTCCAGCTCCCTGACCTTTGCTTTTCCCATTTGTGGCAGGCACCCTGCGACCAGGACCTACTCCATCCTCTGTGACTATGGCAATAGCTCTGTTTCCATCAGACCTGCTCAGCCAACCACAACCCCTGGCTGGGGTCGCTAGCCACTCACAACATGGGTGTCATCCTTGGGCGTCATGCAATTCTCCCACATCTCACTCCAAAGTTCCCCAGACATGGTCACCGTCTTTTGACTCTCAAAATACTAAAATGAAGAAAAAAATTAATGGTCCCCTTAAAGGGTGATTTTATGGCATTTGGATTACATCTCACTAAAGCAACCATTAAAAAGCTAAAGAAGGGTCTGGAAGGATGGCTCAGAGGATCAAGTGTTTGGTACCTAAATGTATCCTGACTTACATTCATACCACACACACACACACACACACACACACACACACACGGGGGGGGGTTACTTCTTGGGTATCTAAATGTATCCTGACATTCATTCAATCATTCATTCAGCTAATAAACATTTCTTGAGCATTTTCCATCCAGTACTCAATGCAGTCATAGCTAAAATAGGAACAAGCAAGTCATCAAACAACTCAGCCAAGTAAAACATTTCTTGAAATTCTCTTGTTTTAATTAAAACGGCACGTGCCTGTGCTTTCTGGTCAGTGATATACCTGCAGTCATTCCGTATGTAGAACATTTTGCACAAAGTCGGCTCGGGAGGATGCCCAGTAACCAGGCTGCACTGTGCTTGGGTCCCATCATCTGACCTTCGTGTGCAGAAGGTATCCCTTCTCCACCATGCTTCCCCTCCATCCTTCCTGGGAAGCTTCGTGACTCTAGGGGCTTATCCTCCCAGAGGACCAGAGGACGTTCCGGATGTGTATAAAGGTAACCATTTTGTTCTTTTTTTCCAAAGAGTGGGTCGGCACAGGATGTGTGCTCCAGCTCTGACTACCGGACAGAAAAATGGAAGATACTCGTAGGAGGAGTGGTGTTCCTCCCCTCTAGCCTACTAGAAACCAGTAAGGAAGCCTCCTGCTGTTTGCAGCTTAGAAGCAATCAGAACTGGACTAGGAAAAGGGAGCAGAGGAAACTACCAAAAGACTAAACTGAGCCCTGAGAAAACTGACCCAGTGTTTATCAGTTATCAGAATCCTTAATCTAAAATCAGGGGTACGCCCTTGTAACGAGTGCCCTAATGACTAAGAAGGCCTGTGAGTGAAAGGTCAAGGCTTTTAAGCCTTTTATAATCTGCAGCTAGGCCCCTCCCTCCTTCCTCCTGTACTGGTGGATTTTACATCCCCTTTTCGTGTTGTTCCTTCAGACTGAACTCACCACACTTTCCCTTGTCAGCCTTTCCTCTCTTGCTGCTGTAACTTAGGGAGTCTCTGAAATAGAAGGGAACCTGGGGCTGGCTTGAGTGGGAGACCTTGAGGCATACCTAGGAGGGACAGGGACAGGAGAGTAGACTTGGAGACAGATAAGCCTAGGATGAGAGGAGGGGAAAGACAGGAGGGCCTTGTGGGAAAGGAGAGGCCAAAAAGGGAAGGGGGCAGAGCAAGGGGGCGTGAGCAAGAAAGGAGGGGTGGAAGGAAAAGAGGGAACAGCCTTGAGCGGAGGAGGGTTGCAGAGGGAGTCTTGCAGAGGGGAATGGGGAAGAGGGCCGGGAGAACAAGGGGGAGGGGCGAGGGGGCGGTGGAGCACACAGAAGGTCCAATAGTGCTGTGAGCAAGCTAGCGAGCTAGCGAGCTAGCGAGCTGGCTTCCGCTGGGAGCAATTTCCTCAATAGCACTTTTACCACTCAAGTGCCTCTCCTCACAGCTGGTGCCAGGTGGGCTGGGAACGGCAATAAAAAAAAGAAAAAAAAAACAACAACAAAAAAAACAGTTTTGTTTTGAAAAAATCATCCTGGTTATTTGAAGATTCTATAGGCGCACCTACCTTTGAGACTCTGATGGCAGAGGCCAGGGTAGATGGTAGGCAGGCAGCCCTTCAAGGACATGGGGCACAGCTCAGCCTGGTGGTATGCATAAAACAACCCACACACACACACACACACACACACAGCACAGCACAGGAGAATATGAATCGCCACTCCAGTGTTCTGAAAGAACTTGGACTCTATTGGTAGAGTCTAGCCAGCTTCTGGAAGCCCAGAAGTTCGTACACCAGTATGACTGGGGACCAGGACTAGCCACCATACGTATAGGATCCTGGGTCTTGAGAGTTGCTGTCTCTGACGATCAGGCCTGGCTGGAACACAGCCTAAGGAGATAAGATTGCAGTGCCACAATGGATCTAAGAAGGCTGAAAGAACGCCAAAAGTCATAAGATCACAAGAAATCATGTTTTTATTGGGGCCCCAAAATCATGAGAAGAGAAGTTGGGGAACTGTACTGTTGGGAGGCCTGGGGTTTCAGAAGGCACCTTAATGGACAGGGGAAAGGGGGCATGGTTAGTCATTGCTCTAGCTATGCCACCGGGGCTTCTGTTTTCTGTGCTTCATCCTGGGTGCTTGCCAGTTTTCTTTGAACGGTACATATAATAAATTAATAAAAGGCTCCGGTCGGGGGGTATTGATGTTTTTCCCAACCCATTTTACAGATGGAGAAACTGAGGCCCCAGAAATCTCTTAGCTGGGTAGTGGCAGAGTCAAGATGTGCACCCCACTTTTAGAGGCTGTCCTGGCAACCTAGTTGCTTACAACAATTTAAGGAGAGTGTGGGTTGGTTCCTGGGGCTGGTGGAGGTGGAGTCTTCCTGCTTCTATCTCCTCTCCTCACCTGTCATAAGGAACTGTCTCTACGGTGTGCTTATTAACTCTAAACATCTGAGTAAGGGTTATTTCCCCCTTGTCCTTCCTTCTCTTGCTTTTAAAAACGAAGCGCCTCTCCAGTGCAGTTTGCCAAGTGAATATAAATTTATTCTCCCGCCCCATTTTTATTGCGTCAGGGAGATTCTCATGTAAATATTCCCCGGATCTTGATGCTGCTTACTCTGAGTGCAGAGTAGAAGTCTGTGAGCAAACAGCGTGTTACTAACAGGTTGGAAAATGCAGTGTTTAGACTTTCCTTTGAAACTCAACAAAACAGTACTTTTGCGCTGGGATCCACATGGGCTGGTGGTTTAACGTGTTTCACTTTCCTAAGCGCACAGCCCCGGCCCCCAACCTGGAAGACCTTAAATTCCCACCCGACGAAAGAGGGAAGCAAAGAGATCCTCCCAAAATGCACATTTCTCACACCATATTAGAGTCACATTGAATGTGTTTATCTCAAGCAAGCCGAGCTAAACAAGGGCACCTTTGCTTTCACACTAGCAAGGGCCTGAGGCCTGTGAGCGAGGGGCGGCTAACTTCAGGATACAGACAAGGAACAAGAAACACAGAGATTGACATCCTAAAGGCGGAGGGTTGGATGTCACTCAACTAGAGAGCAAAGGAGCAGTGGTAGAGGTAGGGACCGTCTGGTAAGAGGAAAGGAGAAAGTGGGGCGGTGTGAGGAGGGGTAGGTGGGGTGGGAGGTGTGCGTGGCTCAGAACACAAGCAGTTAAGAGCCCTGTCTCCAGTCGATCCTCCCTCTCTTGGCAGAGCCTCATCCCTTACAGCTAATGGTTGGCTATGCTTTCCACGTGATCAAAACCTAGCCAATCACAATGTACCGCTTCATTGAGCCCACGAATTGGTTCAGGCTGGATTGCTGGGCCAATCAAAGCCCTTTCAGGATTTGGGGTGATTTTAGGAGGAAATGAGTGTGTGAAGTCTGTGACGCTCAACTCTGTTAGTGTCTAGGATGTTCAACCAAGAACCACGCTGACACAGAAAAGCAGGATCCTGAGAGCAAGGACATGAGGCAGACTCCTTATGCCTTAAAGGAATTTTATTATTCAAGAATGCCTGAGCCAGTGTGCTGTGTGAACCTGATAGTTTTATGGGTCATTATACCTTCTTAGAAATCAAGACCAGGAATTTATAACCTAAGACATCTTAACTAATGAAAAGAGTGGGCTGTCAATCATTTACCAAGACTCTGGTCGGGGAAAAAAGAATTCAGACAGGCTTTGGGAAAAATGATGAATATGTGCTGGGGTGGTGGTGAACACGGTTAATTCCATCACTCAGGAGGCAGAGACAGGCAGATCTCTGTGAATCTGAGGCCAGCCTGGTCTATGCAGCTAAGAGGGGCTGGAGGCTAGCCTGGTCTACACAATTGAGAGGGGCTGGGAGGTGGAGAGGGAGAGTGCCTTTGTGCTGTGTTGAAGAAAGCCTTTGGGAGTAGGGGAGGGGCTGGAGGAAGCCTTCCATGAGGTCAGAGCATCAGTAAGGATAAAGGCCCATCAGTAAGGATAAAACCCTGCCATGGCTGTCTCCTAGTGAGCAGAGGAATCAGAAGTAGTAAGTGAAGCAGGCAGCACATGGCCTGAGAGGCCTGGAACATGAAGGTAAAGAGGCCTGGATGGAAGATCACGTGGGACAAAGGCATCAGACTGAGTGGATTCTGCATGGAGCTTGGGGGGGGGGGAGCACACAGCTGTCAGTATTCTAGGTATGGGAAATGAAGGCATTAAAAATTAAATATTTCTGGAGGTGATGAGTTACCTAGAGAGAAGTGAATGAACCACCAGGGCTTAGAAAAGTAGAGTAGAGCAAATGTGCTCAGGACTGTCACCATCTGGAGGGTAGGGCCAGGTTTCTGCCTGGGACAAACTCATGGGAGACTGGAAGGGTAGATTTAGGGAGGGATGGATGGGTGGATGGATGGATGGATGGATGGATGGATGGATGGATGCAAGCATGCATGCATGCATGCATTGCAGAGATGGTTGGTTGGGTAGATGCTGTGGTGGTTTGAGTGATCATGGCCCCTTAGACTCATATGTTTGAATGCTTGGTCCTCACTTTTCAGAACTGTTTGGGAAGGATCAGGGAGGTGTGGCCTTGTTGGAGATGCTTTCAAAAGTCCATACTATTTCTAGTTATCACTCTGCCTTTTGGCTGTTGTCTCAACCTGTAGGTTTCTCCACTAATGCTCCAGCACCATGCTTGCCTGCCTGCCTGCCTGCCTGCCTGCCTACCTACTCTTATACCGCTCACCATGATGGTCATGGACTCTAACATTCTGGAACTGTAGTCCCCAAATTAAATGCTTCCTTTTTTAAGTTGCCTGCATGGTGTATTGTCATGGTAATAGAGAAGTAATCGATTCAGATGTGTTAGTTAGTTCTCCTCATAGCCAGTCTGGGTAGATGGGGGATGGGAAGATGGGTGTGTGGTTCAGGGGATGGGTGGATGAATGAATGAATGAATGATGATGAATGGGTGGATGGATTGGTTATTTATCCCCCTACCTGGTTTTGGTGGGGGAATGAGAAGGTGAGTAGGTGAATTTTTGGATAGACGAGTGCAGAGATGGGGAGATACATTGATAAATGAAGGGACTGGTAGGCAGTTAGCTATATGGTAAATGCTTAGGTGAGCATATGTGCAAATGACAGGCATATGTCAACTAGTAAGCACAGGCATACTATACCCCAGAAGAGAGACATGATCTGATGTAGCCCTTCATCTTATTTATATATGTCACTTTGGACAAATGTGCATGAAACTTCTCTGTGCCTCAGTTTCCTCATTTAGAGAATGGACAGGACAGTGGTAGCTGTCTGGTAGCACTTCTACAAAGAGATGGTGTGTACCAAATACTTAGAGCAGGGCTTGAGGACCAATAAGCAGCCATTGAGTGGCAGGCATAGCATTGAGATTGATATCATCGTGACATACCCCCATCCTTGGACAATAGCATTCTTCGGGGTGACATTGATGTGGAGATCTGCAAACGAGGCATGAGCCATAACCAGGAGCTTGCTCATTTCCCTCAGGCTCAAGGGAGCTACGCTCAGCTCTCCCTTCAGTAGGCATGGAAGATTGGTCAGCCATGTGTGCTCTTCCAGACACAGGCTTGTCAGATAGAATTTTGAGCAACTGAGATTATATACATCCCCGTGAAGAGATTACTGTCAGCTCAACTGGAACGCTCCACAGCCCAGCACTGTTGTGTCTCACAGACTGGGGGCTCATAGCTGTTCTTGATGTATGCCCTGTCCTGTCCAGCCCGGATATTCATTTATGTGGTGACAGAGACCACTGCTCCTCAGTCCAGACTGTCTGTCTAGGTCCTTTGCAAATGGGCTGCTCATCCTAGCTCATATCCACTGGCCCCACTCCCCCGGGCCCTCTCCTCACAGTTTACAATCCTTGGAAGCAGCTGGCGAGAAGATACACAAGAAGTGTATGACACTGCTCCCTGCTCAGCTCTGCCGCTGAGATCACCTAGATTCTGTTTCTCTCTGGCCCTTCCCCACCCAGTCCCTTCTTCATCCAGCAGCTATAGGCTCCTTAGCCTCCTCTACGTCACTATCTCTATTGTCCCGATTGTGGTGAAAACCAACTTTATAGAATTGACATCTGATCATCCCATTCTGCCTCCCCCTCCCCCCCTCCCCGCCACACACACTCTGGGAAAATCTGACTCCTGACTGGTACCCTCCCTTCCATGATGCCCACCACAAAAGCATCAGCTGGGGCAGCTGGACCTACCTCCCGCCTCTCCCAGACCCACCCCAGGGAGCTCTATCCTTGAACCCCCCCACCCCCTTGTTCTCCCAGGTTCCTGCCATGCCTTTCCCCTTCCTCTAACCCACCTCTACTTTGCCCAAGTGGCTTCTAGTCTTCTTTAAGTGCCTGCGGGCTCACACTGGCTCAGTCAGGCTCACACTGGCTCAGTCAGGCTCACACTGGCTCAGTCAGGCTCACACTGGCTCAGTCAGGCCTCCCTGATTTGGGCCACACCTGCTGGAGGTGAGGCTTAATTCTCTATTTTGTCCCTATTGACGGAGAGAGCCAACTCACGCTTGGATTTGAGGGCTTCTTGTTCTTCCATATTATTGTAAAAGCCCCATGGCACCTCACCCAAACATCAGTGCAGGGGTTAGTTCTGGATTTATGTCAGAGGGGTAGAAATCAAGATGGCGGTATTATTACTGATGAACGCCAGGCTAGAGATGGAGCTTCCAGACTCGTCCGTGCTATCACATCCACCCTGCCTCACTACATGGCCTACTTGCTTTTGGGGAGTCCAGAGGTATTGGACCCCTCAGGACCATTGTCTGCTGCTGGGAGCAGAAGGAGGGAAAGAGGTTGGCCTCTGAGTGGGTCAACAATCAGCTGTTTCCAGTTAAGCAGGTCATTAAGAAGAGGCAAACTCACTGGAAGTCCTCCGCTGGATGGGAAGGTGCCTTTCTCTACAACAACAACAAAAAAGGAAGATGAAGCAGAAACTAGCAGCTGTCTCCTTCTTGGGACTCTGGAAGTCGTTAAAGCTGCCTGTGCTCTGAACACCACCCTTTAAAGAGGAATGTTTCCAAATGGCGTTTGCGGCCTGTACATGCCTGTTTCTAAGAGCACACCCCTGGGCTGGGACTCCTTTGGTATACCTTACCTAGCATGCACGAGGCCCTGCATTTAATCCCCAGAACAGTATAAAACAGTGTGCTGTGCACACCTGCAATCCACACACTCCAGAGGCAGGGGGATTGATATTTCAAAGTCATCCTTGGCTTCCCATCCAGTTTGAGGCCAGCCTTGGCTACTCGAGACCCTGTCTCAAAATAAACAAACAAACCGACAGATCCTCATGTTCTGTCTTCCACAATCACATTTCCCAGGATACCGTGATAATTGTGTTTCTTTAATCAAAGCTTCATGCTTAAAGAGATGCATCCTTTATTATTAATGTGCACTCTCTCCTCTCCCACTTCCTTAGTTAGCAGATTCATTGTTTGAGCCTGATGTAGCCAGGATAATAAAAGACTGCATTTTGAAACCTCGCCTTATAGCAGGAGAACGACCTCATGGTCAAACGCTGAGAGAAGGCAGCATCGCTTGTCACATCTGGCGAATCCTAGACGGGGCTCACACCTTCCTTCCCTCCTTTCTTCCCCTCTGGAACACAGGCCTGACAGCTGGAATTTCAACAGCCATTTTAGACTGTAAAGAAAAAAGCCACATTCCGAAGATTATAGCAGGAGGGAAAATGGGAATTCCCATTTCTTTTTAAGTTTTATTTATTTTTAATGTTCCTGTTAGCATATGTAAACAGTACATAATAGTGGGTTTGCCCTGATATTTTCATACATTTATATAACACATTTGATCATATTCAGCCCCCAATACCATCTCTTACCCCTTCCCAGTCCTGTTCATTCCCTTTCTCTTCCTAAATAATTTGTCTTCTACTTTCATGTCTTTTAAATTTTTTTTATCTATCTATCTATCTATCTATCTATCTATCTATCTATCTATCTATCACTGTGTGGTAGCTAGAATGAGAATGGCCCCTATAGGCACATATGTTTGAATACATGGTCCCTAGTCGCTAGAACAGTTTAGAGGGATTAGGATAAGCCGCCTCTCTTCCTTGTGGTTGCTGTCTCAAACTGAATGCTCTCAGATCCTGCTCCAGCACCAAGCCTGGCCTGCTGCCTTTGCTCCTGCCATGATGGCCATGGACTTGAACTCTCTGAAACTGTAAGCCCTAAAAAGCTCCTTTAGAGGTTGCTTTGGCCATGGTGTCTTATCACAGCGATAGAGAAATAACTAAGACAGCATGCAAGGAGATGAAAACTTGCTGGAGTTGGTTCTCCCTTTCTGCCACGTGAAAACCAAAGTCACATTGTCAGATTTGGTGACAAGCACTTTATCTTACTCACCGAGACCCGCCCCCCCCTTTTTTTTTTTGCGACCCAACAAGTTTCATTAGGATTGTTTACAAGAACCTGGTCACAGTACCATTGGCTACAACATTGAACAAAGCATCTCTTCCGTCTATTAACAGTCCTCAGGAAGAGGTGGGGCCTGGAAACCCCGCCTACTCCTCTAATTCCACTTCACAGGAGCTCTTTTGTCTCTTTTAAGCAACAGAATAACATCAATCTTAAACTACCGCTGTTTGGGCTTTTCTTTTTTCTTTTACACAACTGGATCTAATCCTGAAGAATTCACTACCAAGAGAGCTAGAGAACTCTTGAATGAGGCTTTTGGGTGCTTGTGGCCTCGACTTCCAAGCGAGCAGCTGAACTAGAAAACAATTATACTGAAGGGTGGAGACAGTTGCCTAGCAACCCCCCCCCCCAGGGAGGGAGTGATAACTGCTTAGGTAATGGGTGATGGGTTTAGACTCACACCTATGAGGAACAGCCCCAGAGAAGAGAGTGGAAACCCTAGGATACTCTATAGCAGAGAATTTACTGAAAAGTGGCTAAGAAGGATTACTGTATAAGCATGGGATCTGACTTCAAATCCCTAGCACCGTGTAAACAACAAACACGGCTGTGCATTCATGCCTATAACCCCAGTGCTGTGAGGGATAGAGATTGCTGCCTGCCCACCTCCAGGTTCAGTGAGAGATGCCTCAAGGAAATAGGCAGAGATTGAGAGAGGAACACACACACACACACACACACACACACACACACACACACGGAATCCTGCCAGACAAGTTCCTTGTGCATTTTTTGAGTTAGACTGGCTTAGCAGGGGAACAGAGCCAGAAACATGGGTCAGCACCGCAGAGACTGCTGAGTAGGTGTTTCAAAAATACAGTTCATGGAAAAGTAAAAAAAAAAAAAAAAAAAAAAAAAAGAACCTGGGTGTGGTAGCTGATGCCAGTAATCCCAGCACCCAGAAGACTGAGTCAGGATGCTTGTTGCAAGTTTGAGGCTAGCCTGGTCTACATAATGAGTTCCAGGTCAGCCTGGACTTGAGAATGAGACATTGTATCAACAAGCAAACAAATGATAATAACAGAAAAAAAAAAAAACAATTGAAAAAAATTAAAAAACAGTCTCTCCATCTCTGAAGTTCCCAGGAGTCTAGAAGAGTTGCTGGCACATAGTAGGTGTCCAAATACCCCTATTAAGTAAATAAGTGCATGGGAATGCTGGCCACAGACTAGTTTCTGAGTTGTTTTTAGCAGGCATGTTGGTTGAAAAAAAATTAAACTTCTTTTTCTGCTTGAGAGAAGATGCTACTATGGGGTGTATGGGGAGCTCCTGGGAGGCAGGACCCAGAGAGAAGTCCTGGCACTTGGAGTGTAATGCCTTCTGAGGTCCATTTGGAGTGGTCATCTCCCTCAAGACGCCTTCTGAGGTGTCTGCAAGAGACTTGTCTCCTCTGTGTCCCAGAGTCCATGCTGACCCCATAAGAGCTAACATCCTTCTCCATTTGCAGCTCCTACCAAGGGGTCACCTTGACGGAGGGAGTGGGGAGGGGCAAGGAGGAAGCCATTCCTTTGGTTCTGCCAAGGTGGGAAGGAAGGGGTGGAGACAATCTAAAATGGATCATAACCGTGAGGAAAAAACAGGGGGAAAAAAAAGTGGTGGTGCACGCTTTTAATCCCAGCACTTGGGAGGCAGAGGCAGGCGGATTTCTGAGTTCGAGGCCAGCCAGGTCTACAGAATGAGTTCCAGGACAGCCAGGGCTACACAGAGAAACCCTGTCTCAAAAAAACAACAACAACAAAAAAGATATTTTTTAACATTTAGAAAGAAGATACTAAGTGGACTATGGCTCTTTCCAACAAGAGAGAAGAACTCAGTAACAGAATGGCTAACGTCTGCTAATGGGTGTCTGAGGCTTCCTAGGGCCTCATCTCCCTCTGCTCACCGGGGATTCAGCATCTTTGCTCACCTCTAGTAGTGCCTCTTTCTTCTTGTAGCCCCCGCCCCCAACTCCCAGGATCCCAAGGACATGCTGTCTCTTACCCAAAAGACTGGACAAAAGCATCAGATGGGAAATATACCCTAGGAGTAATCTCTCCAAATCCCTAGGATTGCAATTTGAAACAACCACTAACCTGAATTTGGATAATGATCTGGGATAGCTGGGTGGCTCCAGGGGCCTCTGGAACGTGAAAGCTCAAGGCCATCCTGCCTTTCTATTATTCTCAGAGTACACACACACACACACACACACACACACACACACACGATCCTCACAGACTTTAGAATCCAGATCCACAGCACGGTGCCATCTACTTGCGCTGGCATCTATCCTAGCCAACCCGAGCTGACCCAGGAAGATAGCCACAGCAAGGGAAATGGACCATTGGTTCCTGCCTCCCACAGAGAGCAGATGCTGTTCCCGCAGTCTCCCGCAGACAGCAGGAGCTCAGAGCTACTTGCTTCTCCTGGCCCCAGCCCACAGTAACCTTGAAGCAGAAGCCAGCAGCAGGGGGGTTGAGATCTATGGGACCTCGTTGAGATTTCACATGCAATAAAGTTGACTTGTGATCAGAATAAGAAAAAAAGAACAGGCCAGCGTCTTCCTGTGGCCTCTCCCCAGCTCCAACATGACCATCCTGGGAGGAGCGATCAGTTTACTCAGCTGTAGCTGCCATGTTCCTTGCCCCCACTATACAATGCAAGGTTGAAAAAAGAGCAGCCAGACAGTTCATTAGATAAAGGCATTTCCACCAAGCATTTGATCTGAAGAACTGATTCTGCAAGTTCCCCTCTGACCTCCATTCATCCCACAACCCCTCGTGTGTACACATGGCATGCACACACATACACAATGATAACACACTTTTTAATTTAAGAAGAATTAGCACACATACTTTTTTTCTCCTCACAAACAGGCATTTTTTTTTACTATGGAAACCAAGCTAAATGAAGTTTAAACATTTAAGAAGAGATGGTCAAATTTGAGATGACATCAACATGTGACAGCTCTGAACCTTACAGGGAGTTGGCCCTGGTGGGTTTGAGGGGCTGACTAGGAGCAGAGATCAAGATGAGGAGTACAGAGGATAAGTGTTGAGGGGGGCCATCCCAATATCCTTGGGAACAGGCCTGCCAATCATGGCTGCCTTTTTATCCACAGGCTGGTCTTCCTCAGCACCAACTTTCTATACAGAACTGAGCCTGGCCAGCAAAGTCTGACTGCAAGAACCAGAAGACTTTGACACAGTCACACCTTTAGAAGCATCAAAGCCAGGGTAGGTGGGCTACAGTTATGCCCAAGACCTTGTTTCTGCCCCTTACCTGCTGTCATACAAGGAATGAGCAAGGGAGCTAGCATACTCCATGTTCAAAGCCTCTTTTCTTGATCAACAAGAAGCCTGACTTAGGTGGCTTCAGGATTGATTTTAGTCAATCAGCAAAGTTTTCCCTCTTGTGGGAGCAGCTCTGACTGATGGTGACACGTGGGAACGGTGAGGGTGCTGTCCTCAGGAGCCCTAAATCCAAGCCCCACTACATCACTAAAACAGGGCCTAGGCTGGCGCTTTCCATAGGGACCTAGGATAAGACTACTTCCAGCAGTCCTGCTCCAGGTGACAAGGGCACAAGCCCTTGTCAAAGCACAGCCTTCCTCCACCTCTCTCTGCTGTTAGCTGGCCATCATGACAATCTCCCAACCCTGCACTACAGGGAGACCCAGAAACCCAGCCAGAACCCTGCTAGTGAGAAGGCCAAGTCCATGACACCAGGTCCTGTTCCACAGGCTGGCTCCTGCCAGGAGACATGGGGGCACTTCTGGGAAATAAGATGTGGACAACAAGGATGTCTTTGTATTTTAGACCTGCTGCCGCTCTCTGGCTGGGTGACCTGGGGCAAATTAATTACCCTCTCTGAGCCTTCGTTCTCCCTCAGTCCTAAGAATAATTACAGCAACCTCAAGGGATGATTGTTGAGTGGAATGAGATGAATACTGAGCACTTGAAGCACTCACCCCTCCTCCCTCCAGGCCAAGCGTCTTGTTTATCCTTTCTTTAGGCACAAGGACTACACAGAGTAGGCTCTGTGTTCCCTTCTTTCTAAAGAAAAGACAAAATACACTGGGCCATTGTCACTCTTGCCAATACATTGTCTCATTCAGTTCCCACAGCAGCCTGGCATCGTCCAGCACTCGCTGTCCATGGGTCTCAAGTGCAGGAATTCAATCCCCCATGGTTTGAAAATATTTGGAATAAACATATTGGGTCTGTACTGAACAAGGACCGGCTCCCTCCCTTACTCCCCTTTAGCAGAGTATCACAACTATTTACATATCATTTGTGTTGTCTTGGGTAGCTTCTGGGAGCCTGGAGATGCCTTAGTAAAGGGTGAGAGGAAGTGAAGGAATATGCAAATCACATGCAAATATAGCACCACCTCCAGAGGAGGGGCTTCAGCACCTGATGCTTTGCCATCTTGAGGAATAGGGATGGAAGTTTATGTACAGTTAAGGAAATAATTGTGTCATCAGGCCAACAGCTCATTGACAGTGGTTCCTTGAGGGGCCTATGTGTAGGACACATAAGCTATTGTGCCTAAGGACCTAAACTAGGACCATGGATAGAGGAGAAGCTAAGGAAACAGGGAAGAAAAGGAGCCAAAAACTTGTCCCCCCCACTCCTCAAAAAGAGCGGATGGTCACCAGCAGGAATGTCTGTACTGGACATCCCAGAAATGTTGCAGGACACAGCCACTTGGATGGCCTGGACCGTGCTGAGACCTCCTTAAACATCCCCAAGACATTCATAGATGGGGGATTGTCTGACATGAAACTCCGTGTGTCCAGCTATGTGCTCTTTGCATAATTCTCCTGAAATCTGATCCCATGAGTCCACACTGGCAAACTACTCTCTTCTCCAAATCTCAGTTACCTCTGTGAAATAGGTACAACCATAGGATCTACTCCTCATGGCCGTTGGGATATAAACACAAACAAATGTGTCACCCATATGCCACATACAACAAGCCTCTTGTGTGTGCTCAGCAAATGTCAGCCCAATATTTGCTGTTATTGTGAAGAGAATGAGAGACTGGGTGTCACCCGCTTCTCTCCCTCAGAATGTGGCTGGCACACCTGCTACAGAAATTCAGTGGATTAGCCTCTCCTGTCTCCCATTCTCTCAAGCAAGCTCAGCTTCCGGCAGGAACTCGTTTGAGATGCTTGTGGTGCAGGAAGCACAGGCTCCAGAACCACTGCCAGCACACGGGAGGCTGTAGACTAAATGTGTCCTGCCCAGTCACCAAAATCCTAGCGCTCTCGATTCTTCCTCTTGTTCCAGACTAGATAACGAGGCTCGAAGAGCGAATGATGAATTCACTCACTCTCGAGACAGATGGCTGAGAGCCACTTGACATACTCTTTCCCCAAGAGGTTTATTTTATTTCTAAGAAAGATGGAAACTTGATCTGGGGAGATGGCTCCGTCAATAAGGAGCTTGCCTTGCAAGCATGTGACAGCCTGAGTCTGTTCCCAAACCCACATCAAAAAAAAAAAGGCAGGGGCTGGAGAGATGGCTCAGCAGTGAAGAACACTTGTTGCTCTTGCATAGCGTCACATGGTGGCTCACAACTATCTTTAACTCCAGTTTCAGGCATCCGAACATTCTCTTCTGACTCTGAAGGCACCAGGCACACATGGGGTGCTGCAGGCAAAGCATTCATTTAATAAAATAAATTTAAATAAAATAAATATAAAAAAAACCAACAAACAAACCAAATAAATAAACAACACCACCCTCCCGAATACTCAGCACAGTGGCAGTGACTCTGTTTGTAACTCCAGCACTGGGAGGCAGAGACGGGCAGAGACAGGGCTCACTGGCCAGCCAGCCACTCTTGATGTGCTACTTGATGAGCTGCAGGCCCAGTGAGAGACCTTGTCTCAAAAAGTAAGGTGACGACTCCTGAGCATGACATCTGAGAGTGTCCTCTTGCCTCCACATACATAGGCACATATGTGCAACAACCCTCTCCAAACCTCATGCATGCATGCATGTGGGCAAACACACACACATGCACATACATGCACACATACACATGCACACACACATGCACACACATACACACACACAAGCACACACACGAGTACACACACAGACACACAAGCCCCCAGTGCTTATACTTGGTGAATGCCTAAGGCAGGTGCTCTGAACCTGGGCCCATGAAGGTCTGAGAGAGAGAGGTGCAGCCAGCACCCTTGCACAATTCTGTCCTGAGAGTAAAGAGTTCTCATTCTTTTACCAGACCCACTATTGGCCTGTGGACCAATCGGAATTGAGAAGTGTTCCTTCCAGGGCAGCTGAAAGTGGTATTCTTTATGCGTGTGTCTTATTGTCTCTGGTCACTGAAATATAACTATATGCAAACGGGACTGAAGTTTTAACTCTATTTGTATAGGTTAACTTTGATTTAAATCTAAATAGCACTTGTGGCCGGCCACTACCGTATCATGTGATATGAGATGGTGGGAAGGTAGCTGAAGGTTGGTGTCTTAGAGGAAAGACACAAGGGGCTTCCTGGTTCCTGAACTCAGTGCATTCATTCTCATTCATTCACTCATTCATCCTTTCATTAGCACTGACAAGTGCCAAGGTGTACAAAGACGCCGTCTCAGCCTGCTGGGACTATCGGGTTGATGGGCTGGGCTGGCAGTCAGAAGAACAGAACCACTCAATGGTGTTTACTCGTGTTCCTGATGCCCTGTAGTCTTCCAGGCGAGAGAACCTTCCTCCCCTTGAAGGCTGCTCAATTCTTGCTGAGTGGGGGGTAGGGTGGGGCTGTAGCTGTGAAGCTTGCAACCCAAAGAGGCTGGGGCTTTTCAAGATTTTCAAGAGTCTTACTCTTATCCCAGGGCGGTCTCAAACTTACCACGTGTTATATTAGGTTAGCCTCAAACTTTTGGCACTCCTCAGTCTCCCAAAGATGACAATCTTACAGGTGTGAGATGCCAGGCCTGGCGTGTGGAGGAGGAGCATTGGCCTTTGTAGAGCCGCATGGACTGCCTTGCCCGTGGCACAGTAGGACTCAGGGTCGATTAGCAGTGTAACTGTTGAGAGTGCCCAGCAGGAAATTCGAGGCAGTGAAGGGATTGTCAAAGTGACTGAAGCTGCTGCACACTGCAAAATGGGCGTGGCTCAGTTATAGGGTGCTTACCTAGCAAGCAGGAAGTCATGGGTTCAGTTCCCAGCACCACATACACCACATACACCTCATAAACAGATGGTGGCATATACCTCAAAGCCCAGAACTTGGGAGGTGGAGACACTATACACACACACACACACACCACACACTCAGAGAGACAGAGAGAGAGAGAGAGAGAGAGAGAGAGAAGAGAGAGAGGAGAGAGAGCCAAGCAAACACCAGCACTGTACAAGTGAACACACAGTGAGCCCAGGATTGAGTTCCAAATGATCTGTTTTGCAACAGGGCAAGCATTTCTAGTAGTGTCTGCTAAGAGCATGCTCCCAAAGTAGTCAGTTCTGGGGGACTTCTGTGAATGCGCTCTGAAGACACCACAGCCCTGCCGGGGAAAGGGTGGGCCAGCATCCACGGACATAGAAAAACAACCCCAAGGAGTCCAAGTCACACACTATAGAATTTTCAAACCTTGTTAGGGTGAGTGGCCTCCTCTTATCCAGCTGTTAGCAGCCAGGCACAGCTACAGCAACCTCCTGCTGGCAGCCGGAGGCCCTCAGTGTGGCCTCTGTCTTGTCAACATGAAGCCCTTTGACCTTCAAGTCTATTGTTTTAGTTAAAATGTCAGACCCACTCTTCTGATTATTATTGATCTTTAATTTTTTATTGCATCAGTTGATTTATTTGTGCGTCGGGGTAGCCACACAGCCACGGTATGCATGCTGGCAGTCAGAGGACAACTCACAGAACTGCTTCTTTTCTTCTACCGTGCGGGTTTTAGGGATTGAACTTAAGTCATCAGGCTTGGAGCAAGTGACTCACCACATAGACTAATCTGGCTGGCCATTGAGCACTTGGTGAGTCCCAGGCCGAGCAAAGATTATTTCAAAAACAAGATGGACAACCTTTGAGGAATGGCAGCTGAAACTGTCCTCTGGCTCCGGCGTCCATGTGCACACACACACACACAACACACAAAACGGGGAGAGAAGAATAGAAGTCAGGAAGGCTGGCTCACTGTGTGAGGAAGGGACAGAGCTTTGGGATGGGGAGCGAAGAGGAAGGATGGCCTCTGGTGAGGTCACTTAAAGACTCCATCCTGCAAACGTTCAGGGAATGTTCTGGGTGCCTGTACAGGGACGGGGCTGTAGGAAGGAATGTGAGTTGGCATCTCTTGGAATGATCTCAGCCTCTGGAGAGCCTTCCAGATTGGCTATTTCTGAAAAGCGACAACCCCAGCTGCTGTGACTACGCAAGGCTATTGATGTTTGTCCTTCGCTCTGTCAGCCACTGAGTCATCCTGGAGTTCATGGGAGCAGGGAGAGGAATTCAAGCCTCGGCAAATGTGGCAACCCGCTCACCTCCTAGTTATGCACTAGGCAAGCCAGCCTGGCTCTCCAAGCCTCCTTTCCTTAACTAGGAACTGGAAATCCTAAAGTCCACCATGTCCATCACTGGAAGGCAGCATGCACTTCTGCGAGAGTCACACACTAAAGTAGGGATTTCTGTTATTATTGAGCATCTGTATTCATAATTATTGCTTTGAGGACTTTGCTGAACCTCACTCATTTGTTGTTTTTTTTCTTAAACCCCATAAAATCATACTCATTTATTTAATTGTGCATGGGTAGTGGGGGAATACATATTATGATGTGTGCTGTATGTGTGAGTGTATTGAGTGTGTGTGTGTGTGTGTTGTGTCAGAGGACAACTTGAGGATTCAATTTTTTCCTTCAATCATGTGGATCTGAAGGGATGGAACTAGTTGTCAGACTTGGTGACAAGTGGCTTTATCAGCTGATCATCTTGTCAACTCTATCCCAAGTTCTTTGAAAAAAAAAACCCTCTTTTCACTCTCCTAGTGAACCTTCAAACAACTCTTGTAGGTGACTCTAAGAACTCCTGGCTTCATATCATTATTTCTTGCATCCTGGGCCATGCACCTTGTTGCAACAATTGGACATACTGTCAAACTCTGACAGACATTTGTCATTCCACATTTATCGTGTCTGCTCGTGTGATGGCTCTTCTTGGTTGTTAGCTTCACACACCTGGGAAGAGGAGGCCTAAATTGAAAAATCACCTCCATCAGCCTGGCCTGCAAGGATGTCTGTGGGGAGTTTTCTTGATTACTTCTTGATTATAAGAGAGCTTAGCCCACTGTGGGAAGGACCAACCTTAGGCAGTAGGACCTGGGCTATAAGAGAAAGATGCTGAATTGTGAATCAGGAAACAATGGTTCTCTGTGTGTGGTGTCTGCTCTAAGCTCTTGCCTTCAGTTCCTACTGTAGCTCCCTCTATGATGGACTGTAACCTTTAAAAGGAAGAAATCCTTTCCTCCCCAAGTCTGTTTCAGTGAATGCTTTATCACAGCGACAGAGAAGCAAACTAGAGCAGACATCTGTATGGTATGCAGAGAGCCCACCGTTAGGCAGAACGGATTCATTTCTTCTTCAGAGCATAGAAAGACATTAACTGTCATATGGAAGTCTACCATGTAGTTTGTTGAAAACTGGGGAAAGGATGGATGAAAGGTAGATCTGAGAAGAGTGGACTGAACATTGCCGGGGGGTGTGCACAGCAGTGGAAAATGGGGTGTGTAGGGTGTATTCACAGACAAAAGAAAACTTGAGCAGCCATGGTAGAGATGAGGTTGTTAACCCAGTAGACAAATGGAGGAGGAGCTTTTTAGAGAGAGGGATCAACTGAGCAGAGCTCTGAGGTTGGATCACACAGACTCAAGGGCGGGTGTTTTTGTAAGAGAGGGGCTAGGCCTAGCGACTAGGGCAAAGGTCAAGTTCATGGAGCTGAGAGGATGTGCAGGCCACACAGAACTTTGTCGGCCATCTTGAGGGACCTTGCTCTGCATGGTGTGGAAGATCATTGCATGGTTCTGAGCACAAGAGACTTGGACTATTCTTCCAAAGGATCTGTGGTTCCAATTTATTAAGAAGAGCTGGGCTGAGAAGACAGCTCGTTCAGTGAGGGAAGTTCTTGTCATTCAAGAACCAGGACCTGAGTTCCATCTCCGACACAAACGTGGAAAAGGTGAGGCAGGAGAGTGAGTTCCTGGACTCTGAGCGTCAAGGAGGCAGAAACAGCAGATTCCTAGTGGCTCACTGGCCAGCCAAGCTGCCTCCACTTGGGGGTGGGGGGTAAGTTGACAGAAATGGAAGCTGAGAGACCCAGGAAATCATTGTCATAAAGTTGGGTACCTTCTATGGTGATAGTGGCTTGCCTTGAGGGTGGTGGGTGGCTTAGCAGGGAAGTAGGGACAATGGTCAGAATGTGGATCCAGCTGAAGCTGGAATCTCCCTGTTTGCTGCTTTATTGAATATGGAGCGGGGTGGAGGAGGCACCAAATATTTCAGCTGAGCAGTAGGATGGAGGTGTTACTGGTACCCTGGGGAGGCTGTGGGTGGGGGTGCTTTGGGGAGGGGGTAGCTTAGGGACTTTGGATTTGTGGAGTTTGTGATGCCTGTTAACATCTAAGTCAAGATGTTGAGTGGGTGTTCGGATATATCAGACTGACGTCCAGGAAAGAGGTCTGAGCTGGAAATATAAATGTGGGCGGCATTAGCATAGAGCTGGTATTTAAAGCCACGAGACCAGGTTGCCATGGGCCTTCCTCCCACAAGGCTTCTGATCGGCCTATAGCCAAAGCGTTTCAGGAGACAATAAGACCCCACTGGTAGTAACACCCAGATCTCACGGTTCCTTATCCTCATCTGGTACTCCCTAGGAAGTCTTCCAGGGAGCCTTGGCCAGGCCATAAGTCCATTGCCTTCTCACTCACAGACCCAGCCTCTCAATCATCATAGTCCCCAAATGATGCTCTGGATCCGTGCTATGAGGATTGCCACCGTCCTTACAACACAGCCCTCAAGGTCCAGAGTCTAGTTGTACATGGGGACACACTTCTTCTTGACTCTTTTAGACTTGTGTGTTGGAGACCTACAAAGCCCTGTGAGTTCAGGTTCAGGCTCTGTGTTCGTTTCCCCAGCTCTGTGCCCTTGACCTTCTCTTGGAGCTGTCTGATGCCACAGAGTATGTCAGGGAGGACACAGTGACACAAAGTCAACCTGGCACGTCTCGTTCATGTGTCAGTGTTTTTGACAAGTAAAAGAAAAAAAAAATAGAATAAATACATCTCTTAATAATGATAACAATTTGTCTGAAAATTAAAACCTCAAAGTAGATTAGAAGCTGGTACCAACTCCAGATTCATCTGCATAGTCTTGCATTGTAACTCTTCCTCAGACATCCCTAGGACCACTTAATACTTTCCCATGGATGGTGAACTGTACAATGGGAAGGTCTAGAAGCTGTCAGTGATCGTACAGAGAGCAAGAGGAGAAAGTCAGGGAGAGCTGTGGTTAAGCCTCTTAGCTGGGTGGGGTTAAGTTAGCACCTCCTGGGACGGGACAGTGACAAAATGGGGCAGTGGATCCTATCAGAGGGAAAACCAAAGCATAGTTCTATAGAAGAACTAAAGCGTTGTCTAAAGTCCTTATAATGAGGGCTCCCAGGATCACCCAGATCTGAAATCAACACTAGGTCACTGACAGTTCAAGGGTCCAGGATGATGCTTCCTTGGGAGGCAAAGTTGATATTTTTCAAAGTCAAGAAGGTAGGAGGCTCTTTGAGCTAATCTAGGACAGGTCAGGGGAAGACCGAGTGTCAGATGTGACATGTGGCGTGTGCACTGCATGTGGAAGGAAACATGCAGGAGTTCCAGGGAAGACAGCCAGGAAGACAGCCCATGCCTGTCCCCTCTGTCAGGCAGCCCACACCCTGCACCCAGCGAGCAATCCACAGAGCCAAACTCAGCACCAAGTTCTAAGCCAGTAGTTTCAAGTGACAGAAGAGTCAAGATTACCAGAACTTTGGAGCCTATTAAATATACTCGTCTTGGGTCTCCTCTTTTAGACCTGAGTCATAACCTAAGAAATGTTTTGGAAGGGCCTTAGGTCTCCTGGTTAAGTTCTATGTCTCTGTAAATGTCTCTCATGGGATGTGGTCCAGGCCTTGATGTCCACCGCCTGGTACTGTGCCAGGGAATGGACCGCATCCATGGAAAGTAGAAAGCTATGTAAGACACAGACCATGACCTCAGATAGTCCAGAGGCATGAAAAGAAAGACAAATGGCAATTTCGGGAATGAATTCAAGGCGATGGAATTACGCCTCTCCAAGCAATGCTACTGGGAACTAGGGAATGTGACCCACTCGAAGGCTGTGAGATCATAGGACAGCCTGAGCCAGTCTCTCTCATTAACTGGCCAAGAGATTCTCAAACTGTGGTGCAGACATTGAGCCAGAATTCCAGCTGGCCCAAAGGGGGTCTGAGTCTCGTTGTGTCTGCTGGCCTGGTGTCCCCTGGCACCTCCATGGAAAAACGGCTGCCTGGGGGGAGGGGTTTGGACCAGCTTGTACCTAGATGTTGAGAACAGATGTGAGGCACATAAAAGGAGAAGCAAGGGTCTTCCCATTGGCCCAGCTCTGACTCCAGTCCAAATGCTGTGATACAGAGTCTTTGGGATGATCCTAAGACTGCTGCTTCCCACCTCAGGCAGAGCAGAGCTTTCTGTGAGGTATGTTTCCTGCTCATGGATAGATGTACATGTTTCTCCCCTGCTTTACATCATAGACCAACTGCAGACGTCGTGATAGTTAGTCACAGAACAGTGGACATGTTTGAATATGAAATGTTCCCCATTAGGGCTGTGGCTCGGTTAACACAGCACTGATAGAAGATGAGAGAAAGAGATAAGAGAATCCTCACAGCTCATGGGTCAGCTGGCCTGGAGTCTATGTTGGGGAACTATAGAGAGATGTGTCAAACAAGGTGGGAGGCATGGACCGACTCCGCAGGTTGTCTTCTGACCTCCACAGGTACACTGTGGTGTGAATGTGCCAATAATGACGGACATGAACAGGCATACTTTTAAAAATGAAAATATGGATGGGTTGGTTCCCAGCGGACATGCTGTTTGGAAGATCCTTGATATTTTAGGAGGTAGGGCCTAAGTGCTTGAGGGCACTTCCTTAGTGGTTTTATTCTGTCCAAGACCCCTCTCTGTCTTGCTCTCTGCCTCTCATCGGTCATGAGATTGATAGATTCCTCCTCAAGCTCCCTGTGTGGTGCTCTGCTTTACCTCACTCTCAGAAACAATAGGGCCAAGCCTGGGACCAAAGGCCACTGCTGTGTGGACACAACCTCTTCTTCCCTTCAGTTGTTTCTCTCAGGTTTTTTTTTTTAATGTTTTAAGTTTTATCTTATAAAATGTATACAAAACAAATCTGCAAATAAAAATACCACTCAAAATGAACCAGATCCTCAAAATCTATACAACTCAGCGAACTCCCACGCAGTTAGGATGGATGTTCAGAAGGGAGCTACCCAGTACATTATATATTCTCACTATGCATGAATCCAGCACCAAAACCAAAAGACGTCTATGACAGAATTCGACCTAGAATAACAATTAGTTTCCTATCCTCGTTCATAACTCATGTCTGTCATCTGCATTCAGTCTTCAGTCTCTCCTCCTCCCATAATATTTAGCCTTTTTTTCTTACATGTTATATGTACTCATGTGTACATTTGCTTACATATACACATAGGCTACTGGTTAGATTCTGCATATGAGAAAGAACATGCAGGCTTTTTATCTTTCTGAGATGTGTGAGCTCACTTATACATTCTAAGTCCAATCGTTCCCTGTAAATTCTTAAACTTAATTTTTCTTTAGTGCTTAATAGCATTCTGTTCTATTCTAACACACACACATATGTATATGTACTAATTTTTCATTATCCATTCATCTACTGACGAACAACAGGTTGTTATAGCGTCCCAAACATAATACACACTTCAGAGGAGACTGATTCCAGACTGGGGCACAATTCCTAACAAAAATGTAGCATAAGAGAGCCAATGGCTGGTGTCCATGGCCACTTTCTGTGAATAGCAGCAAGATGGATACCTGGGGACTCCATTTGAAACCTTCTCTGTATATTCTCCGAAATACTTTTACTAGGAGAACATTCATGGCATGGAGTCCCACACTGACGGAGCCCAGGGAAATTCAGTGTGTCACAAAAAATGATCAGACAGTGGGGTATGGGAGGTGGAGTTGGGAATGCTAAGTGTCTCTGTAGGCCATAGACAGAGGCAGTGGTCTCAGCCCAGCGCCTCCCGGAGGAGGTATCCTTCAGCTGTCTGAGGTTCTGAAAACTCTGTGTGACATAGTTGTGATGATTCACACAGCCAACGCACCATTCACAGCACCTAAAGTCACTTATGAGACAAACTTCTGCATGTGTCTGTGAGGAAGCTTCTAGATCAGATTCTTGGGAAGATCTAACCTAACTGTGGTGGCACCATCCCATTGGCTGGAGACTCAGGCTGAATGCAAAGGAGACAGTAAGATGAGTGGCAGCAGCCATTTCTCCGGTTCCTGACTGAGGATGTCACGTGATCAGCTGCCTCGGGCTCTAGCCATAGTGCACTCAATCTTGGAACTGTGAGCCAAAATAAGCCTCCCCGAGAAGTGCCTAATACAGAGGTTCTTGTGAAATTGTGAAGACGGAGGGGCAGAGTATGTGGGAAACACTGGCTATCTCCATATTGCTTGCCCAAGGCACCTGGCAAATGGCCCCACCTGAAAGGTGGCCACAGATTAACACCATTTGGAAATTAAACCAGGAAGATTTCCCTGGGAAGGGTCCCTCAAATTCCCATATACCATCCCCAAATACCTCACTCACAACAGAAGTTCCTAGCAGGCACGCCAGGAGCCATGTTGGGAAAGCAATCTTACCATCTATTCCATTACATCTCTGGTGATTTCTCGCCCACATACTCACAGGGAGGACTGTGCTTGTCAAATAAATAAGCCACACGATTTACAGACAGAATGCAATTGGGGCCCTGGAAAAAGTTCTCTGAGCCACTAATGACTCCATTGCCTCTCCGTTATGCTATTTAGCAAGCGCCTGGCATTAGCCTCAGCCCCCAGATCCTGACAGGAGCTGAAAGGCTCTGAGATCCACGGGTGAGATTACATGGCACCATCTAATTTGTTCTGAGCTTCCTGGGAGCTGCAGGGAAGATCTCAGAATTGCCGCCTCCTCTGAAACACAGAAGAAAATAAAATAAAAGGTTGTGACAGAGATTTAAATGAGAATAAAATGCCAATTAACTCAGAGGTATTGAACTAGACTTTGCTTCTCAGAAGATTCCCAGGTCTCACTTGGCGGATCAGTTTCAATTTCCCCCAAAACACCAATGGCCACACTGGGAAGTGGGGCCTCAGAACAATCCAGAATCTGGTGCCAGACCCACGACTTATCACTTTAATTGGCAGCTACACCCTATGATGTGCATATTTTCACCAAATGGGTTCGATTTAATTTGAAATGGGGAGTTTTTCTTTTCCTCTATTGAAATATTTAGCTCAGCAGCTTTGGCTACACAAGAGTTCCATCTTTACATTCCGCCACTCTTCCATTCTGTTACACACACACACACACACACACACACACGAACTCTCCACCTATGATTTATTTAGAAAAGATCTCACTCTCACCCACTCTGTAATTATACAGCCTATGGACCCATAAACCTGTCCTTCGGATGGGATGATGGGACAGGTGGAAGAGCCAATCTCATCCGCTATCTAGCCCGTGGTCTTCAACATGCAACAAACAAGCACAACGCTGTTGACAGTGGAAGCAGGATGGGAGAGCACCACTGAATGTTTTGCTTGCAGTCCACCCATAACTCCCACGTCAGGCTAACCAGGGTGAAAATGATCTAGAATCCTGGACCATCAAAAGAAAGCAGGTGGGATCTCCCTCCTACCAGGTGAAGTCTCCCTCCCACCAGGTAGCGTCCTTCCCCCACCAGGTGGGGTCCCCTCTCACCAGGTGGGGTCCCCTCTCACCAGGTGGGTCCCCTCTAACCCCTACCCCCAGTCCTGTGTTTATTAGCACTGGCAGATGGAGCTGGAGCGTCACTCACCCTGGGGTGTTACATACTGATACACTGACAGGCAATTATCTTCCGAGATAGTGTTAAAACACAGTAATTAATTGGAAGAACAAGTGAGAGAATGAACGGGTGGCCACAGGCCGAGGCAGACCGTTATTTCTAAAAAAAATGCTCCATGAGGCTGGTAATTTAGCTTCAATGGGTCATTTGATTTCTGTCACCTCCCCAGCTGCCCCTCCCCAAACCTTCCCAATGCCTTGCCTTTTCAAAAGCTCTGGCCTTGAATGTGTCTCATGCGTCATTAAAGTGCAAGCCAGCCTCCCTAGAAACTTTCCAAAATGGTGCCTGGCACTCAAGAGGCCCACCGTTCAGCAGAGATGGCTCACACAGCCAGCCTTTGTGACAGGCCCGCTAGTGCCCAGCCTGCTGTGGCCGCATGTCTTTGTTTCAAACCCAGGCTGACACATGTCTGCCGAAATAAAACATTCCCACTTCAGCTGACTGATTCGGTGGGAACAAGTTCACACGCCAAAGCATGGGCTGACCCTGGCGACCCCCTCACCAGCGGGGGTGGGGTGGTGGTGGTGGAGGAAATGAAGGCATTGTGGTCTCCCTTGACTAACAAGCCTCGCCTAGCACCAACCAGGACCCTTTCTCTTGCTTGTTTTCCTGAGGTGACATCCATTGACCTATATTTGATATTCTATGTATATACATGTGTCAGCCAACTCAGGTTTGATTGATAAAAGGGACAAGGAAGAGAGGGATGCAGGAAGGAGTTTGCTGGGCAGTAAAATCTTGAATTTGCTATAAAGAATTCTTTGATTACAAGAGGCAGAAGCCAGCCAGACTTAGCTCCAAGGAGAAAGTGTGACTTAGTTCATACATAGAGATGACTAACAAAATCTCAAAGAAAGCCGGCACCTGACTCAGGAAGAGTGCAGACCAAGAAGTCACTTTGGCTTTCCATCTCTTGTCTTGCTGCTCAGAAGGCCCTTTGCCTTGTTAGTCTGGGTGGTAGTAGACTATCCATCTTCCACCTACCAAGCCCACGTGTGGGTGCACCAGGTGAGCACCTGAAGGAGGGCCATGACTGGTCTAGTTCAGTCAGTGTCCATGCCTACTGCAACAGCCTTGACACCAAAAATCATCACAGAGGCAGATAGTTTGGTAACTCACCGATCAGCTCCTAAAAGTTGTTCTCTGACCTCCACATGTGCACCACGGCACATGTGCCCCCACCCCCAATAAGTATAAGGAAAAAAAACAAAAAAACCCTGCTGCATGAACTAAGAGAGGAAAGTAACTTCAATGCTATCACAAGGAGATGTTTATTGATTCTGGAGGCTGGAAGTCCCAGGTCAAAGTGCAAGCCAGGCTGATCCCTGTGAAAGCTAAGTCCAGATGAACAGCTAGCTGCCTTCTTACGATCTGTTCTCTCTCTCTCTCTCTCTCTCTCTCTCTCTCTCTCTCTCTCTCTCCTCTCTCTCTCTCTCAATCTCTCTCGTGTGTATGTGTGTAAAGACAAAGGGTGCAGGCAGCTAAAGAACACTATATCTTCTTCATAAAATTAAATTTATTTTTATACAGAAACATAAATTGTACATGTTAGCGGGGCACCCACGCCTCGTCCGTCCATCCACGTATACACTGTGTGCTTTTTAATTGGGATGAGCTTCTCTTTCTCTCAGCTTCTGTGGGTAGGCATCGTGCCCTGCTCTCCGTGGCTACCCACTGTGCAACCGTACGCAGGCCTTCATTTTCTTGCAATGGAGCCCAGTACACATCGCTCAACCTCTCTCTCCCTCCCTAGGTTCCTGGCACTACTATTCCACTTCTAAGTTCCTCAAGTTTTTCCTTGTGTATGTGCTTTAAATACTCGAAACATGCACATCTGTGTGTGTTCGTGTGTGTGCAGTTGCATGTGGTATGTGGTATGGGTATGCACACATGATTCATCCACCTTTTTGGATTTGTTTGTTTTTCTTTTTGTTTGTTCTAGACTGTGAGGTTAGCATGAGGTTTCTCGTTGTATCGCTGACTGACCTGGAACTCACTACGTAGACAGGCTGGCCTCAAACTTACAGAAACCCACCTGCCTCTGCCTCCCAAGTGCTAGAATTAAAGACGTGCACTACCATACATACAGCCACCTTGTTTTTTCTGAGATGGTATCTCTCCCTGGGACCTGCTCACAGAGTAGTCCAGGCTAGCGAATGTGTCTGTCTGCTTCCCTGACACTGAGATTACAGCTGTGCTCTGATTGTATGGTTTGTGGGGACCCAACTCGGGTCCTCAGGCTTGTGTGACAAGCACCTCACCCCAACACTTGTCTCTCGATTCCCTTTGGGTTATTTTTTAACTATTGGAAGCATGAGAGCTATTTAACATGGATGCCGAATCCAAACTATGGTGAGCGATTTGAAGAAAGCTCACGAGCAGAAGTCAGGGGCCAGTATTTGCAGCCTGTCCTCCACACCCCAGCAGAGGCAGACCCACAGTTGCCTACTGGCCTGCATTTCTTTCCTGTGGAGAGTCAGTCAGCTCTTAGCAGCAAGGTTCAGGCTAACTGAGCTTGTCTACCTTTTTGAGCTGCCTGGGAAGGAATCATCGAGTTGAAACCTTGTCAGACCTATAACTTTGAGTCTCATGTGCTACGTACCTAAGTCAGACTGACCTTAAAACATAAGAGGGAACATGTCACAACAGCTGTTAACTAGAAAGTCCCCAAGGAGGGTTCATTACTGCATTTTCCTCTTACTGTAATAAAACACTTGAGGCTGAGTACCATGTTTACAAAAAGAAAGAGCTCGCATTTCTGCAGGTCTAAGAGCATGGTGCCAGCTGCTGTTTGGTTGTGGTGAGGGCCTGTGATAGCATCAAAAAGGCAGGAGCATCGTGTGTGTTTGTGTGAGGAATTCCCATAACAGGCCAGGAAGTAGGGAACTGGCTGCTCTTGCCCTTTGATAAAAAGCTATTCTTTTTCTTTTCTTTTAAAAGAATTTTTTAAAAAAAGATTTATTTATGTTTGTGAGTACATTGTCACTCTCTTCAGACACACCAGAAGAGGGCATTGAATCCCATTACAGATGGTTGTGAGTTATCATGTGGTTGCTGGGAATTGAACTCAGGACCTCTGGAAGAGCAGTCAGTGCTCTTAACCACTGAGCCATCTCTCTAGCCCCTATAAAAAGCCATTCTATTGAGAGATCACTTGTCTCCTAAGCCAGTCTTAATCCTTTCTGAGGGTGCTGCTCTCAGTAAAACAATTATTAGATCCCCACTAAGGTCTCCACCATGTCATAACACCATCAGGGACCAAGTTTCTAACATATGATCCTGAGGGGACAGAGCATATTGAAACCACCCCAAAGGTCAGAGCCCACAGGGAGGGATACATGCAAGAAAAAATTGTGTTGTGTGTGTGTGTGTGTGTGTGTGTGGTGTGTGTGGTGTGTGTGGTGTGTGTGGTGTGTGTGTGTGGTGTATATGTGCACATGTGTATGTAGGTATGTGTGTATATGAGTATATACAGAGGCCAGGGGACACCTTGGGTGTCTTCCTCAGTCACTGTCTACCCTGTATTTTGAGGCAGGGTCTCCCACTGGGACTTGCCAAGCAGCCAGGCTAGCTAGGCATAGAGCCCCAGGGATCTGTGTGTCCCTGCTTCTTCAGCACTGGGACTACCAATGCAAGCCACCACTGCCTTGTATGTGTGGGGACTGAACTTGGGTTCCTATGCTTGCAAGGCATGTACTTTAAGGACTCAGCCATCACCCCAACCTGAAAAATCAAGATTTTTGACAAGAGTCCTTTTCCTCCCTCTGCCTCTCAAAGCCAATTCCCCCTTTTGTTGGTGCCATTCACTTGTAGTGACATCATCTTTCTTCTGTGTTAGAAAAGGTTGACCCTTGCAACCCCACATCACCTCTGCAAGCCACCAAGTCTCAGGCAAAAGGCAGCTCCAGTAGACAAGTCCTTACAAAACTGACTGGTTTAGCCTGAGACACATACTCCATTCTCTGCCAATCACTGCAGCCATGGTTAACTCAGGTCATATGTCCCCTGCAACCCCCCATGGAGTGTGAGTATTCAGGTGACATACTGTAGAGCCTGAAGTATGTATGGCATACTTCAGACCATAGAAAATGGAAGGGCTATTCATGAATGCATGCATGCACGTATGCACGCAAATGCACACATGCACACACACACACCACACACTGTACACACATATGCTGCATAGACACATACACACTACACACTGTACACACAACACACACACACACAACACACACACATTATTTGGCCTTGGGCTTCATCCTGTGT
This sequence comes from Mastomys natalensis, assembly GCA_021653895.1. Classification (NCBI taxonomy): domain Eukaryota; kingdom Metazoa; phylum Chordata; class Mammalia; order Rodentia; family Muridae; genus Mastomys; species Mastomys natalensis. The sequence continues at coordinate 579,865 of JAJTUV010001666.1, forward strand.
ATTCCAGTTGGATACTGAGGAAGCATACAGGACAATAAACAGCTTTGGATACCACAGTGCTAGGAGCCCACAGATACATCTTGCAGGATATTTAGAAGTCATAGGTTCTTGGGAACCTTCCACCATGCTAAGAGCATGTGGGATTACCCAATGGGCCTTCCAAGAGTTAGACCCAAGGTTAGGCTGACTGTCTTGCAAGCAACTTTCCTCTGATCCTGAATGTGTCTATTGTTGGATCTGGTTTTCATGACAGTGGGCAAAACAGAAAGCTGGGGATGTATACAAGATTTGGGAAGAAAACATTTTCATGCCTAAGACCTTTTATTAGCCAGTGCTTCTTTAACTATTATGAGATAAGTATTGATCTCCATGCAGTCAGAAGAAGTAATACAAAGAGATCTTCCTTCCCTCCCTCTAAAGGTTCCCTAATCAATGGTAACATCTTCCACGATGGAAGCAGAGGAAGACAGCCAACTGTAACCTCTGAATCTTGCTCAGATACCCCCAGTTCTATGAGCACTCATTTGAAGACTAGGTTTCAATGTGTACAGATTTTTCTAGAAAGCTATTTCTTTGAGCAAGTGTTGATGCTTTGTTCATTAGGAGAATAATAACATTTCCATGGATTCTGTATGCAGATGGGCCCTGCTTTTCTGACAGTTGGGAGAGCATCTAGAATCTAGAATCTTACCACCCTGAGTGTATACACTGTCACCTAAAGGAACAGTGAGTAGAGTTGATAGGATTGAAACAACAGGGTGTTCTCCACTCAGCCCCCTTATGAGAGATGTCTCCGTGGTTAAGAGTATTCTTGCTCTTCCAGAGACCTGGGTTTCATTTCCAGCACCACAGGGTGGCTCACAACCACCGTAACTCCAGTTCTCTCTTCTGGCCTCTGCAAACACCCGGCATATATACATGGTGCACAGACATACAGGCAGGCGAGACATTCAAACATGTCCATTTCTGAAAAATAATTTTTAAGAAGTACTTCTAAAGCAGTGCATTGTACCAAGCAGGCCATCACACAAGAAACAGAGGCTTCTGGAAATGGACAGGGAGTCTGTAGCTCTGATATAAAATGCAAAATGTTCTGTGTTCCCAACTGAGACGTTCACGTAGTAGGCACTAGAGACTCAGGGTAAGACTTAGGGGAAGATGGAAGCTGTTTTTTGGGGCTAAGTGTAGGTTGTTTAGGAAGGAAGGGAAAGGAAACCAGGAGCTGAGAGAGAGAGAGAGAGAGAGAGAGAGAGAGAGAGAGAGAGAGAGAGAGAGAGAGAGAGAGAGAGAGAGAGATCAAAGAGCTGAAGCTGAGCTGGAGAACCAAGACAAGGGGACCTGCAGAAGAGTTATAGGATGTTTGGGGCTTTGCACACGTGCTTGCCTGTGCATGTGTGTGCGCTCAAGTGTATAGGAGCTACAATGCCTGCACTTGCATCTGTGAACACACACATTTTAATGTCCTTCATCTATTCAAAGAGCCAACTGAGAACTAGTTCATGTGGGTGAGTCCTGAATTTGACTCCTTAGTTTTGATGAACTGTTCAATATCCAATGAAATTGTTGTTTAGTGTGTGGAGGCTCTTACCTCTGGGCTTGCTTGCTTTATTTATTTATTTATTTAGCAGAAGAAGGGATGGTCTGGGAAACACCAACCCTCCAAAGTGTTGTTCTATCTTTCTGTTGTGACAAAAAACCATGAGTAAGGTGACTTGTAGAAGGAAGGGCTTGTTTGGGCTTTTGGGTTAGAGTCAATCGTGGTGGGGACAGCATGTCATCGGTGGGCAGGTAGCAGGTTTAGAGAGCTGAGATCTATACATCCTCAACTACAAGCATGAGGCAGAGAGAACATCTGGCTCTGTGCTCTCCCACAGTGGGGATAGCAGTGTCACAGATACTCTGCAGGTAAGAACCTCCATACACGAAACAACAATTTCATTGGATATTGACCAGTTCATCAAAACAAAGGAGTCAAATACAGGGCTCACCTATCTGAACTAGTGACAGTCTTTAACCATCTAAGCCTGACTCCAGTGACATACTTCCTCCAGCAAGACCATACCTCCTAACTCTTCCAAATAGCACCACCAACTGGGGATGAGGAGTTAAAACACATAAGCCTGTGGGAGACATTCTTGTCCAGACTACCACATCTCATCTTCGGTTTGTAAATGTTTCTAGATTTTACCTCTCTTCTTCTGCTAGGGAAGATTGGTCCGGGGCTTCTTCATGAAGTGAGATGAAGGATTACAAGACTCTCCAAGCCCCTTTCCAGCTTTTGAGGGCAGGATAGGAAAGGCTTTTTTTGAACCTGGCTCCTTCACTCTGGGATTGGGATGTGCTGGGTATTAGGCAGTGATGGAGGCGTTGTTGTAGCATCTTTGTAAGGAGGAGTGAGACTTTCTGGAAACAAGTACTCCAAGGTATCTGTGTCAGATGAGTCCCAGACAAAGCCTCAGTGTGCTGGAGAGAGCCCTAGGGAGTCAAAGCAGGTTTCTCCATTCCAGCATGGTTACAGTAGAGAGGCCCTGCATTTTTAGCTGGGTGTTCTATGAGCAGCAGTGGCAGGGATACATGGCCAGGGCAGGGAAGGACACCACAGGGACACAGTGGGGATAGCAGTGTCGCAGATATTCTGCAGGCAATGAGACTGGTGCTGAACCCCAGGCTGAGACCCTGTAATGGCAGCCTGTGTTCCTGACAGCCAGAGGTCATCTTGAGGGAAGCAGGCCATAGTCACCAGTCCAGGCTAGGTGGACATGTGTGGGAAGAAAAGCCCTCACCTCCCTGGCAATGAGACTTGTTTGTAACTAGGAAGGGCAGGGTGGATGGAAGGACTCAGCACCTTAGCAAGAAGAGACAGCCTCTTCTCTTCCTCTTTCCTTCATCTCCCTCTGTTGCCTTCTTCCTTCTCCCTCCTTTCTTTCCTCACCTTCTCCTTCACTCCCCAGCTCTCTTCCTTCTTTCCTCTCCTCTACTCTCTTCTCTTCCCTTTTTCTTCCTTTCTCTCCTCTCCTCTCTTCCATCTCTCCTTCCTTTCTTTGTCTATTCGTTGACCTCATCTTTCTGCCTCCAAGGCTTTCTCTGTATGACAGAGGATGGTTGCAGTGGCTCTGGCACAGACGTCATGACAAGCAGGTTAAGGAAAGAGTGCCTCTGGCTGTTGATGGCTTTTAAATACCTGTTTGTAGTTTTCTCTTAACCCAAATAGATGAGCCTGGACTATTATATTTATTTAACATGCTTTAAGGGCACAACAATGGAGCAGTATCACTTTATTTTAATCCTCTTTGCTAATCAGGCTAGCTCCCAGCCAAAATCCCTGAGACACTTGCATTTTATGGCTTTCTTTAGGTATTTTTTCATGGTGTCTCCTGAACTCTTTCTTTGGGGTCAGGGATCTTTACTTCCTCTTTCCTGCCCGTTTCCCATTCTGGGAGGAAGCCCAACCCATTTGCTCCCCTGCTCAGTCATTGGCTGATCAGCTTCTTTACTGACCAATCAGGGAATATTTGGAGAGCAATGTTTCGCAACCAGCTATGGGGACACAGAGATTGGGATTTGAATAATACAAGTGCACAATGACATTATGCCTGCATCTGGCCATGTGCTAGGATTAACTTCCTATTGAAAACTGACTGACCTGCCTCAGGTCATGTGTCCATCCCCATGGCCAAGATAACAGGCATGGCTGGCACCTCATGGCTATCCCGTGGATACCATGCCAAGGAAGGGAGGGCTGTTCCTCCTACCAGTTGGGTCCTTTTACCAGGAGTGCTAGAGGTGGCTGAGGTATCCAGAATCCACTAATATCTTCACCCTGTTCCTGCAGAGATTCTAGGTAAGAATGTTCCTTCCTGTCAGACTCTCTTGACCTCCCTCACCTCTCCTCAAATCTGCTATTCTGCATTTCCTGTCACAAGTCACCAAAAGCTTAGGACCCAGTTAGCATGGAACTCATGGCCTCTACCACACCTAAGGCTGTTGCTACATCAGTGCCTTCTTATAGAAAAGGAGGGTCTTCATCCAGGGAGCTGGGCCCGCAGTGTCCTTTCAGCCCATCCTGACAAGAAGCCTGGCTGACATTCTCAAAAGAGAAAGCTGTGATGGTCAGCTGTGGACCAGGCTGGGCTGACGGAAGTTGGCAAGCCTTCTTGTGGGGCAGCCCCTACAACCTCAGCTCTCAAGGAAACTGATATCCACTGTCTACACTAGTTCTCTCCCATCTACCTGCAAACGAGTTGGACCCCATACTCCAAGGATTCTGTAGCCTGGACCCTGCCTGACCCAGGTCCTAACCCAATTCCAGCACAGCTTCCATCCCCAAGCTCCAGGAAGCCTTTCCAACTTCATTCACGCACTGTCCTCTGATAGCCTCTGGGAACCCCATGACAGGTTTCATCGGTGTTTTGAAAGCCTGGCACCTGTGATGGTTGCTTACCTTATCCCAGTGTCAGCCTTTCAGAAGGAGTTGCCACATGGCTTGGAACATCTGGCTGTCAAAGGGTGGTGGTGAGCACCACTGAGTCTGTAGGTCTTCTCTTCAAGTCAGCTTCTGTGACAAAGACTTGGGTCCCCTTATCTCCCTGGCCCAGTGAATGAGACACAGTAACTGTGGCTCAATCCTGGGTCTCTTGATGAGACAGCACAGGGCTAACACAGCAACAACTCACCCAGAGCTGTGACAGGAAATTCAAGCAGGGTGGGAGGAAGCTGGCCTGGGTGCAGATCGTCAGGTCTCAAAGGGTTAAATGAATTTCTTGACTTTGGATTTAAGAGGGCCCCAGAACTATAGTTGTTTTACCTTGAGTATCATGTGGGGTAATGACATATGATGAAGACATGCACAGAGACAACTCCCACCTGGGACAAGCTTCAATAAGCAGGTGGCAAATACCAAACTCCTATGTAACTGGAAGGGACCATCTAATTTAACCCTTAAGAGAAACAAGGCCAGAATCTCATAACTTTTGGCAGAATTGAAGCTGGGGGACACAGCAGAAGTGAAAACCTTAGAGGGAGGGAGCGAGGGAGGGAGGGAGAGAAGGGGGAAGGGAGGGAGGGAGGCAAGGAGGGAGGAAGGGAGGAGGCTTGGGAGTAACCCTCAAAAACTTGTCAACTGTATGAACTTGGGTTAGTCCCACATCCATAGGTCTACATGAGAAACAGCAGTTCAGGTCTTGTTCTGTTGAATCGTTGCCCTGACATGAACATAGTTCAACAGTGCCCAGGATGCAGCCCAAGGTTTATAAAGGACCCTAATTCACTTTGATTTAAGTGGCCTGTGCCTCTCCCAAGGCCCATGCAGCCATCTTCATAGGTCTCCCTCAACTCCTCTGGCCTCTGTTTGACCACTCTGCACTCGGAAGGAAGAAGACAAACAACTCCTAGTTGATAGGTCACATATCAGTGTCTGCCTCAGCCTGGCACTGGGAGCTCTGTGGAGACAGGCCCAGGAGAGGCAAGCTGTCTCACCTGGAGCCAAGCTTAGTCCTATCCCCACACCTTCTCCATAAACATAGTCCTCTGTGCAGCTTGTAAGAACTACCCTGTCTATTCCACGGGGAAAAGAGACAGAGATACCAAGGACCCAGGTCATGGAATCAGAGTTTGCATTCTTGGGTGGCCTAGGCCTGAGTCTCCATCTTTCTATCAGCCAAGATGGTGCAGGAGTTGGGTCCTAGGGGGTCTTTGTGTTTGGAACCCTGTTTACATAAAAAAGCCTTTTGAGCATCTGCTAGCCAGAGTCTCTTCTCATACTGACAACTAGGGGTGCAAATGACAGGTGGGATCACCTGGCAGCCTCAGGAAAGGGCAAGAAAGGCACTGGGGACAGGAGAGGACATCCACGGAACACCCTGACAGTCATCCCTTTCCCATACTCTTGTGCTCACGGTTGAACACATTTTCCTATGCATCCAACACTCCACGGGTGAACCTGTTCTCAGCATCGTCTCTAGGCTCGTGCACCCTTCTGAGCATCAGGGCTCAGGAAGCGCACAGGCCATCACTTGCCTGCCTTGTAAGGAACAATGATGCCCTCTCATCCTATTTGCCACCGTCCCAGGGCTGCCAAGATGAGGGATAGGCGTTGATTGAAGCCACAGCAAACCGGCCAGAGCTGCCCACGGTGCAGAGGAACAGGCGCTGCTCTGAAAGCACATTCTGTTCTCTCGTCTTCTCTCTAATGAAAACCCTCCTGTAATCTGCTGGTGCCGGGCACCGGTGCATGAATTATTCAGAGAAGTCTCTGTGCAACGTTATCTCCCCTCCCCCGGGACGCCCCTACCATTGTCCGCCCTGATGGGTCATTACGTACTCTGTGAATTTAATCTTTTAGGCTATCCACCGCACAGGGGGAAAATGTATGAATAACAATTTTCCTGTAATAACCTTCAACTAACCTTTCAACCAGACTGAGTCATTCCAGTCCTATTTTCGCATCAAGAGGAGTCAAAGGCAGGCAATTACCTCTTATCTGTTCCCAAGGCTGCCCCGCCCCTGCTGCACCCTTAATTTTTAAAGGGGTGTTGAAGAATGTGGTAGGATCCAGGAAATGAGGGAGGCGAGAGGAAGGGCTGGGAAGGATTACACCATAAGTGGCAGGCGTGGAGATCCCTAAGCCAAGTCTGAAGGAGGGATCTTGAATCTCAGCCTGCCATTAAGATGTGACCTACTCATGTCCCATACACCATCAGCGTTTCCTCTCACAGGCTAAGAGGGCTGCTTTTCATTTCTTACTAAGACAGGTGTCTCCTGGGCCCAGAGACTTCCACAGATCCCTTCCAGGTATGGCAAGTTCAGAGTTCTGCCTCCCAGCGAGAGTTTTTGGTCATCATAACTGCTGACATGGGAGAGTGCAGGGAAAGGCAGGGTCTTAGCTCATCCACCAGAGATGCCCCCGTTTACTTTAAGCCCTCTTCAAGGCAAAGACATGAAAGGAGCTTTGGTAAGTCTTTATTCTGAGCCTGGGAAGAGCAGGTTGTCAGAATGGGGCAGGAAAAAAAGTCAGTTCTGAAGCACAGCCTGGGTCAGGCATCCTTACCAGTTCTTCTGTTAGCGTTTCCTTTTTTGTTACTATGACTTGGATTAAAAGAAACTCAGAGGAGGGAAAGGTTTATTTCAGCTTACGGGTTACATTCCATCATGGAGGAAACTCAAGATAGCAACCTGAAGGCGAGACTTGAGAACTTACAGCTGAAGGAGTATAGCAGAAACCATGGAGAAGCGTTGCCTTCGCATTCGTAGCTAGCCTTCTTAGACAGCCCAGGACCACCTGACTAGGGAATGGTGCCACCCACAGTGTTGCAACACACACACACACACATTCATACACAAATGCACGCGCGCACACACACATACACAAAGGCATGCACAGGCATACCACACGTACACATGTATAAATATCTAACAACCAAGACAGTCCCTCACAGACAGTGCGTGCACACAGGCCACTCTGAGGAGGCTACCCCTCACCTGGTATTCCCGTCTTAGGTTACTCTAGGCTAAATCGAATGAACAGTTAAAACTAGCTAGGATACACCCCTAAGTTGAGTTCAACCTGGTTGTGAGTTCACCTGTCTGTTCCTCAGGCCCTTGGTACCCAGGCAGAGTCTAAGTCAAATCTTAAACAGAGGCTTCTGGTTGTTGAGACAATCGGTGTTCAAGACCTGGGTACAGGTGAGTGTGTCGAAGGTATTGTTGATGCTTATTTTGAAGGGTCTTGCAGGTGATGTCCCCAATCTTCTATTCCTGGACTGAAACTTTCAATCTGCCACTTCTGGTTTGCCTTGTATTTGATAATTTCTTAAAGTATCACATAAAGAGAAACACAAGGCCAGAACGTGAAACAACTTCACCAGTTCACAATCGTCAGGGTTGGGGACAGATTCTGGCATAGACTAGGTGTCCTGGATGCTCTGTAAACATCCTACAGCTGTGGTGGCCTGATGGCCTCAGGTTGGGAGGGGTCCATGACAGTCCTTAGCTTGAGCCCTGTTTTCCCAGCAGTGGTGAGTCTCTTCTGTCTGTAGACAGAAGGAGGGGTGCTTGGGGTAAGAAAGACCCCAAGGTTGGTCTCTAAGCAATGGCTGTCACTGGCCATTGTTTTGCAGACTCCAGGTAACTGGAGCCCATGCTCCTAGCCTATCTAGAGCAAACAATATGGAGCTTTGGGAACTAGGGAGTCTTCTTCAGCTATTAGTGGCTATAATTGGGGGCAGCTACATGGTCACCCTAGCCACCCCAAGTTGATGGCTTCTGGTTTCATTGCCTCACATCCGTGGAGCATGAGAAAGGAAACATGGACAGGGAGTGAGCAGAGAGACCATGATTTATTAAGGAAAACTGAGGTACTTCTGAGGGAGGGCCGAAGAAGCTCCAAGGGAAGACGACCATCACGTAACCCTGCCTGGTGGCCTTTCAGTGGCTTCGATGGCAGGAACTGGATATGGGATGGAGTTGTCTTTACTGGGATTATAATTTTTGAGCCAGTAAGGAGTCGACATGCCCACAGTCAGAGGGTCACTCCTCCGTTCAGGGCAGAGGCCAAACTTGCTACATCAGCAGCTCTTGGCATACCACGAGCCCCACCTTTATTGCCTGAGAGGATCTAGGTCCTGTCTCAGTAGTAACATGGCCTCCTAAGGGACCTATCCCCAATCTGTCCCCCATCCCAGCTCCACCCTGAATCCCACAGGCTCCTGCCTTTCCAGTCTGAAAACCTAGCTCCTTCTTTGATACTCTGAGAAGCAACTTCCTGTGACCTCCTCCTCACCTCTTCTTCAATTGCTGTGGCCTTGCCACATACTCAAACATTTTAATGACAGGGAGGGGATAGCACTCTGTGATGGTAAGCCGCTGACACACAGGCAATCGCTCGTTGCCTGGCACAACGTGGGCTCTGCGGGGCCAGATCTTGCAAGCCCCTCCCCCACCCCCCCACTGCCAGGAAGCAAAAATTTTTTTTTCAGATTTAAAAAAAAAACCTCAGTTTTTCAATGTTGTTTAGTTAATGTGGAGGAAATGTCTAAACACTCTGTGTGAGAATTAAGTCAAGAATGGTAAAACAATAATAATAAATAGATAATAAAAAAATAATACCGAGAGGTAGACCATGTTCTTGGATAGGGAGGTACGCCATCTGTCAGTCACTCTATTCGTTGCCATGACAAGTGTCTGACAAGGGAACTTAAGGATCCAGGGACTGATTTCTGACTGTCAGTTTGAGAGTCCAGCGCATCGCGGTGAGGGAATCATGGTAGCAGGTGCGAGCCAGCTGGTTAGGAAGCAGAGACAGATGAATTCTGTGGCTTCTCCTTTTTATTCAGTCTTGGCCCCAGTCCGCGGCAAACTCCTCTAACCCAATCTAGAAACTTCCTGACAGACAAGCTCAGAAACTCTAAGTGTGTCTGACCCTACCAGCTGATAATCATCACGTGGACTGGATTTTTTTTCATTTATTATCTATGTATTTATTTTTATTTTGTCACAGTTTGTGGGAGTCGGTTCTCTCCTTCTACCAGGCAGATTCAAGAGAGATGACTCAGGTCGACATGTTTGGCAGCCAGCACCTGTAACTGCTGAACTATCTCACTGGATCCATGATGACAATTTTAAGGGACAAGAACAAACCCAGGAGGGTGTTGTCGGGAGTCAAGGTCTGGGACTTGTGACTGGTCTGCTAATGTGATTCTGCTTGGGCACCTGGGCACAAGTCACCTACTGGCTGCATGTGTAGGAAGTAGATCTCTAGGGTTGACCTTTCCTTGGTCATGCCCAAGGAGATTCTGGGTCACAGTGGACTTCCCCCTAGCTGTCATTATAACTTGTACTGGTTGGGTCTGTGTTTCAATTTGATGCAAGCTAGAGTTGTCAGAGAGGAAGGAGTCTCCGTTGAGGAAATGCCTCCATGAGATCCAGCTATAAGGCAGTTTCTCAATTAGTGATTAACCAATTAGCCCATTGTGGGTGGTACCATCCCCGGGCTGGTGGATCCTGCCACGTTTGACTTCCTTTGGTAATGAACAGCAATGTAGACGTGTAAGTCAAATAAACCTTCCAAATTGCCTTTTGGACATGGTATTTCATCGCAGCAAGAGAAACCCCAGCTAAGACATAGATAGCTATCATGTTCTTAGCCTTAACCCTTCTCTCTCCAATGGATGAGCCTCAGGGCATCAGCCTTCCATGTCTGGAGAATTAGCACAGAAGTCTGACACAGATTCTTAGGAAGGGAACTCCTAGCAAGGTGAGGGAGGAAGAAGCACTCTCAGATGGTCTATGTTTGAGTGCACAGAAAATAACAAAATGTGATGAAGAGCCACCACAAACCAGAACGACACACCACACAACAGCTCTTACCTTTGCCCAGAGAAATCAGGTTGTAAATGTATATGTGCTTTTCACCCGGCTCCCTCCATGGGGGTGGAAACGTTACATTTTAATGCCTGAATCTAGGCATTTGGTTTAGAAAAATAACTGTAATGCCGACGGCCAAATCTCCCTCCACACAGTCTCAGAGAACTCAAGTTCATGTTTAAATTTTCTGCACTGCAGTGAAACACACAGTGCCCAGGAGCAGATGTTCCAGGCAGACACAGTCCTAGCTCCACTTGGAAAGAAAACAGAGACACAAAGGCCACCTCCGTTTCATTGCATCCAAGATATGTATAGCTACAGCAAAGACGATCTCCCCTGCTCTCTCCACAGCCAGGATGTCATGAGCACGTGGACCACACCAAAGTGCGGACTGCTAACAGGCAAGGCTCAGGAGACGAGAGAGAAGAGGGCAATAACGAAGAAGTAGCAGAGAAAGGCCCTACATCTTTCTTCCAACAACCTTGCTGACACCGTCCTATCCTGAGTTCCAGCAAGAGCAAGGACACCAATCACTGTAATAATATTCAATTCCTAGTAATGTTACATTTCCAAGGCTGGGGCTCTGGTGGGACAGATGAGGGGACTTGGCTGTCACCTCTTGAGCTCCTGAGGTAGTCATTCTTGAGAAAGGTCAAATATATGCTCTATCGCCCAGTAAGGTTATGAAACCTACTGGTCCTGCATCCCTGTGGGGTTTCCAGGTTCTTTGAAAACACTCAATTCTATAGCCGTCTTTGGTTTTTGTTTGTTTTGTTTTGTTTTGTTTTGTTTTGTTTTGTTTTGTTTTCTGCTCTGAAAGATTCAACAGGATTGCCTCCCAGCTCAAAGTCACAGGTGTCAATAAGGATGACTTCACACTCACACAACCAGGCAGAGGCAGAAATACCAAGCAACCTTCTGCTGCTTCTACTATAGAGACCCAGGATGCTCCGGACAGGGTGGCTAGACCCAGGGGACAGGAAGGTCTACCTCACCCATAGTAGACCTAAACCCCTTGAAGTGGGATGGAGAGGATACTGTGAAACACATCATTACCTTTCAGTCAGTACCTTTCCCAAAGATATGTTAGGCAGAGCCTGTGTCCCTGGGACCAATAAAAATTCCAGTGGGCTCCATGCTTTGGCTCAAAGCCTGTCTAGCCTTCCAGCCCTGCACAAACGTGTGTTGTGAAATTCTGGATTAGTGAAGCAATGGGTTTAGAGCCCCTATCTTTCTTGGGGAGGAGTAGAATAGTAGTCTAATATTGGTTAAATCCTTCTAAATGCAAAGTGGTTTAACAGATTAGCTTAACATCATCTGGGAGGCTGTGCGGAAGTAGGCCACAGGAAAGGTAAGTTCGGCTTCAAAGCAGAGCCGAGAGAAGTGAAACCACCTGAAATCCAATTTGAGAAAATCTTATTTAAATGTGTTTCTGGGGGGAAGACATGTTCCGCGTATTGTGTGAGTTGGGTGCACCAGGAACTCGAAGGCCAATCAAGCCCAAGTCTTTGTTCAAAGACTCACGTTTGATTCAGCATGGAGCAGCCAGATGTGTGTTGGGGAACCTGTTAGCAGAGTTGCTTTGTTAAGGGTCTTACTATATAGTCCAAGCTGGCCTTGAACTCATAATCTTCAAGCTGCATTAGCTTCTTGAGTTCTGGGATTATATGCACACATCTCCATGCCAGGAAAGTCTTGCTTTCTTAAAGGAAAAATCATTCATGTGTCCTCTGGGGAGAGTCTAATGTAAGAAGACACCCATGCTCCATCAAAGACTGGAAAGTGAAGACCCAGCATGCAAGATTTGAAGACGGATCTCATTCATTCCTGTCATTAGGCCTAACTCAGGGCTAGCACCTGAAATAAGTATCCACTGAACAAAAGCTCTGCTCTCTTGGGCTGGAGGGATGGAGCTGTCAGTAGTATTTATCTCACAACAATGAGGACAAGAGTTTGAGCCCCAGAAACATATAAAAAAACTGTACCTGGTGTGTGTGATCCCAGAGCTGGGGAGGCAGAAACAGGCAGACCCTTGGGCTCTCCAACCAACCAATCTCACGTCATCCCAGGTTCCACAGACATGTAGTTTGTGAGGAACGACACTCGAAGTTGACCTTCAACCTTCACCCAGTCACCTACATAAGCACTACACACAACACACCCACACACACCACCACACACGCACGCATCGCACACAGACATACACACTGGATATCTCATCCTTGTGCTTTTAAGCAAAGCCAGACACAATGCATAGAACTCTCTGGAAGGATTGTTATATAAGTTGTGACTCTCTCCAGAAGGATCATGAAATGAGGCACCATACAAGTTCCGGTTCTCATAAGACAGCAGGATCTGAGAGACGTCAGTCAGGCTTGTTATAGATGCCCTGTGTAGGAGTGTACGCCAAGGCCTTCCACTGGGACAGCCTGAGAAGCTTACTTGTCAGGGAGAGCTGAAGGTCATTAGAATTTGGAGATGTTTCTTACTGACATGCATGGAGAAGATTCCAGAGATCATCCATTCTCTCTGGACTCCGAAAGCCCGGTGGAAGGGGTGGGCTTCTCTAACATGTGAATCAGCTGGGACCAAGGAGAGAGCAGTGTTTAAAATGCAGGTGTGTGTCTGGAGGCGCTCCCCAGCTACCCAATAGATTCAGTTTCTCATCGTTAACTGGGTCTGTCCAGAACCCAGTGCTGGGATTAAAATTCAGAATCTGGCTCATGCGTGGGGCCTGGGTGGAAACGGAGAGCCACTCCCATGATTTTCCCACAGGACACCGACAGTGCTAACATGGGGAACATACTTGCAAGGGCAAAGTGACCGGTGAATTGAGTCTTCTGCGGAAACCTGGCCTCTGTCAAAGACCTCACAAACCCTGTGCCAGGTGGCAGTTTGGGAGAAATTCTGGCAAAAGCAGCCCTGGGGAGCGCAGGGTGACTACAGAGAGATGTTGCTTGTGAATTTGGGTTACTGAGTCTGTATGATCATGGTAAGTTAACTATACACTCAGAACGCTAAGAAGTGTTTGCAAGATGGGGCTCTTGAGACCTTATGGCTCTCACCACAAAAATCCAGGGCCTAATTTTATGCTCCCCATTTTGCCTTCCTCTGCCTTATATTTGCCTGAGACCAGGACTCTGTGTCTGGGCCGTTGGTTCTCCAGGTGATATGCATCAACCCACAGATCATTGTCTCTCTTTCTTCTCTCTCATGTCTCCCTCTTTCTTCTGCCTCTTCCCTGGTGCCCATGGGTTTTAACCTTAGTATCCTCAGGTGACTTGCCTCCTCATCAAATGATCCCTCTGAGTCCCCGAGGATGGACATAGATGCTCTTCCATTGCCTAACACACAGCTTGGTGCAAAGTGTGGCTAAGGCTGCTGTCTTGTTCCCCCCTCCCCCCGTTGGCAACAACTGCATCCAGAGGTGGGTTTCCAAGTCTCACAGCAGAGAGCCTTCAAGCTCAAGTTCAAATGCGCTGTGCCTCCTAAGCCCTGGTTTCCCCAAGCCTTGGAAGCTGCTGAAGGAAGAGGAAACTTGAAAGTTAATGGAAAACAAATGGTCCCAGGCACCTGCCTCTGCAGACGAGTGGGTCCGGGAGGGATGAGAACACAGTACCTTTTAGGAGGGAGGCCAGATGGACTTAGTGATGTCACAGAGATCTTGGCATGTGGCACCTGCTTGGGATGGAGGCTACCCTTGCATGGAGGTGTCATCTGAGCCAAGGACACAGTGTCATAAACACTCAGATTAACATGTATTTTCTCTACTTTGGTGTGGATACAGCATTCCGGTAGCCTGGCCTTGCTTCCAAGCCAACTTCTTGGTTAGAGTATCGGCCTTTATTGTCTTACTGGGAAGATGGCTCTGGTCTCAGTCTGCGGTTCTGCTTGAGGTGATGATTATACATCTCCTCACAAATAAAGAATATGGAGGGTTGTCCCTTTAGAGTATGGTATGTGAACCAGAGCCAGTCTATGAACCTTTACACTGGGGCAGGGGGAGGAGCTGTGCCCTGTGGTCATTTGGCATTTCCCTAACATCTGTTTTCTGTCTGCTCTTGTCAAGTAGGACCAGATTCTGTAACTCCAGGAGTGAGCTCCTGATGCTGTGAACCGGGCACTGTTTCCACCTGACAGGACTCTGTATCCGACTACAGTGCATTGGAAAGGTTTTTTTCCTGTTATATCAAGATATGGCTTGAGTTCTTCGCATATTTGGTGGTGGAATTGAGACACGGAAAATCTAGTTACCAGGAAATGCCAAGAGAACATGCTTCTAGACACAGGAGGGAAAGGCACTTCCTCTGGGAGACTGTGTGTGACCCAGGCTGCCTAGGCCACCAACTGACCCTCTGTGTCTCAGCCCTTCTCACCTAATTTGCCGGAGTAACAGTGTAAGGTGCCTGGAAGAATGTGGCCATTTGTCTGGCCAAGCAAGGACACCAGTTCCTTTGCCTTTTCAGGTGAGATGTGATACATATAAGATGTTACGGCTGTAGACAAAGGAAAATCAGGCTTCAAGTCTGTTCTCTACCCACCTTTTGCATTAGCACCGTTGTAGACCAGGGAGTCTACAAACTAGCTGAGGGTGACCTTGAACTTCTGATTTCTCTGCCTCCACTATCCATACGTGGGGATGGAACCCAGAGCTTGGTCCACTCCAGGCAAGCTCTCTATCAACCGAGCCCTACCCCTTCCCTTCTCTTTTCACAATGTGCTGTTTATCTCAGGTTCCATTTCCTGGAGAGACAGAGGGACATTCAAGGAGCTCCTGCAAGCTGTCTAGGCCGGTCTGAAAGCCAGTAATCTCAGCAAAGATGACTTACAGTGCAGTGTGGTGGGGTGAGAGGCAG
This sequence comes from Mastomys natalensis, assembly GCA_021653895.1. Lineage (NCBI taxonomy): Eukaryota > Metazoa > Chordata > Mammalia > Rodentia > Muridae > Mastomys > Mastomys natalensis. The sequence continues at coordinate 595,080 of JAJTUV010001666.1, forward strand.
TGAGCTAGCTGTTCCCCACGGCGCTCATTAAGCGGCCATAGATTGCGTTTCCTGCCTCCCCCGCTAGCCCTCCAAAGTGCCTGTTATTAATTCATAAAAACACTGCAAGCGTGATTGAGTCCGCTGATTACTGGAGCAGGCAGACACAAGAGACAGTAAAATATTCTGCGTCTCTCTATCGGGGTCTCAGGGGCTCAGGAGGAGGAAAGAGAGAAGAGAGAAAAGCAACAACATGAAGAAAGGGATATGAAAAAAAAAACGTGTTGTGAAATATTAATCAGAACTGTTTGCCCCCGGGGGCCAAAAATAGGAGGTGGTACAATCAATGTAGCATGGGCTGCCCAGCGACTGTCTTTGAGAAGCTGATTACGGTGGGTAAATACAGCTAAATATTCTAGATCTTTGTACTCTCCCTCTGCGTCACAGGAGAATCTGATTCCCTTATCGTCCTTCTGCAGGTGCAGCCCTGGGGGAATGCACTAGGTGCTAGCTGGACCTGGCTGTATAGCAGGGAGTCACTGGGGCCCAAGTAGGAGCTGTTTTGGTTCCCGCCCAAGTGTTGATTCAGGCGAGGTGGGAGCTGGGGACACACACGTTGTGGATTGGACTTAAGTCTCAACAGCTAATGACCCAATGTGGACTGCGCCAAGGGAACCCTCCTGAGGGCCTTCTGCAGGTGCTCAGATGGATTCAGTGGAAGCTGGAAAGGAGAGGGGTGTGCTGGTGGGGGGATGGGGGGGGGAAGGGAGAGGGGACGGGTGCAGCCAGCAAGACTTCCATCTTCCTACTCAGCTTTGTATTTGAGGCAGTTGATTCAGTGGTCATGTCTGACCTGCATCCCTTCAAGCTCAGGAATTTGACTGTGAAGCCTGTATTGGTGTGAGTGGGAGGAAAGGCCTGTTACTTCAGGTGAGAACAAATCCAGAGGTTGTCCTACTGTAAGGGCAGGCGGATGGAGGTGTGGGCTTTTATCCATAGATGCTAAGAAGATCAGAGTGGAAAGTGTCTTAAGAGCTCAGTATCGTATCTCAGTGCCACACAGAGGTCCAGAGTAGAATGACATTTCCAGTAGAGGATTCTTGACCTACCACTAAGTATGATATAGAAGAGGCAGAGGAGAGGTTGGGGGACAGCTCAGTTAGTAAAGGTTTGTCTTGGCAGCTCAAGGATCTAAATTTGATGCCCAAGACACACATCAGAAAGATAGCCATGGTGGCACATGCTTGCAGTTCCAATGCTAAAGAGATAGATAGACCCATCACCCATGGGGCTTCCTGACAAACCAGCCTAGATGAATTGGTAAGACCTTGTCTCAAAAAACAAAGTGGGTGGCTCTTATGGCCTCTGCACACAGAGGCCCGCACGTTCACACACATCTGTGTAGTCACCGGAGCACACACCCACTTTCATCAAGTCTTCCTTAAACCTTTGTTTCTTCCTTTGTGTGTTAGTTTTACCAGGGGGATTAACAAAGAGTTCATCCAGGCCATGAAGGAGACTGTGCAGGGGAGAGCTGTGCCCAGGGTCTTGTCAGTAGAGGAGAAAAAGAAAGTAGAGCAGGCACCCAGGATCACCAGAACATTCCCCCGTCCACAGACTAGAAAAGCACCCACCAGGAAGGAACACGGGAGAAATCACTCTTCTACCTTTACCTCCCCAGTCTGGAATTGCAGGTGTGTAACACCATGGCAGGCAAGGAACTTTTAAAAAAAAAAAAATAATAGTAAGGTTTTATACAGTTCCCAAAATACCCTGAGTCATTCAGTTCCCATCTGAGTGTTTATTGGGGGGCTCAGAAGCCGTTTCTGCTCTCTATCGCTTTAGCAGAGGGTGGTTGAGGACGTAGGCAGGCAACAGCCAACTGCAGCAAACTGGAAACAGCTGGTCCTTCCTGGCTCCAGGAGGTGGTTGTTGTAGCCACTTGGGAAGATAATGGTGATTATCTTTCAGAATGGTAGCTACCATCCCTGGAGCAGACACAGAACACCTAATCTTAACCCAATGCTGTCTATTTAGTGGCAAATTATTTGGGGGGAATACCACACACACACACACACACATGCACGCACACACATGTGCACGCACATATACATATATATATTCCTTATTTCTGGCTATAACTCACTCCCATCCTACTCTTATTTATGTATTTGTTTGCTTACACACACACACATATATATATATGTATATGTATATATGTATATACATGTATATATGTGTGTGTTTGTATACATATGCATACATACACACATATAAATGATTCAACCTGGAAATGGACGTTTTATCATATATATATGATATAACCTCATATATATGTGTGATATATATATATATGTGATGTGTGCGTGTGTACATATGATTTGTTTGTTTGTTTTGAGAGAGGTTTTCATATAACCTCAGTTGGGCTTGAACTTGCCATGTACCTGAAGATGATCTTGAACTTTTGATCCTGACTGGATGCTGGGAACACAAGCATGTGACGAGGAGCTAGAGTTTTTGAACAAGGGTCTATATGACTTCCAAGACATACATGGTCTCCTCAGTCATCTACCATTGACATAAACCAGGTTCTCTCTTTCTGGTTTCTTCAGGTCAGGAAAGTGAGCTTCAGGCTGGAACAGAGAGTGTAAGGCCTGCTGGTATCTCTGCAGTGTTTATACACAGTGGGTAGTTTTTGAACTCCATTCAGTCTCCTGAGGACAACTGAACTAAACCTCTGGTCCCAAGAGGCCTTTCAAATGTCACCAAAAGCTGCTGATGCCCTTGGGAGGCCTACAGAACAGGAAAGGCGGCCTGTGTGTAACTGGGAATGTTGTGCGCTTATGAGCTTGGTGTGGATTCAAGATGTGGTTGAATCAGAGATAATGAAAGGATGATTGGTCAGCAACTAGAAAAGGAATAAGAGTATCATGAGAAGCCAAGAATGGCTTCACAAAGAACAAGTGAATCAAAGTAAGCCTGTGTCAGAATGTGTTCTATTTAGTAGGTGGTCAGAGAAACACAATAAATGTAATGGATCTAATTTTAGTAAAGCAATTGGGAATGGACTTTCAGTACCTTCAGATGGGGATGGAGAAATACAGGAAGGAAATCTAAGCAACTTCACTGAGGGAAACTCAGGGGACTTGGGTAATGCCTGCTCTGGTCTGGCCTCTGTTGCTGTGATAAATAACACTGACCAAAAACAACTTGGAGAAAGCTTACAAGTTACAGGTTGTCATCTAGAGAAGCCAAGGCAGGAACCTGGAGGCAGGAATAGAAGCACAGGGCACAGATACTGTTTACAGGGTTGCTTCCAGGCTCAGGCTCAGCTAGGCTTTTCATATAGCCAAGGCCCATCTGCCTAGGGATGGTCTCACCCACAAGAGGCAGGGTTCTTCCATATCAATCATCAATTAAGAAAATGCCCCACAGACATGTGCGCAGGCCAATTTAATCCAGGCAGTTCTTCAATTGAGGTTTTCTCATCCCAAATGTGTCAAGTTAATAACAAAACTAAAGAACAATGCCCAGAGCCTGGCCCTCTACAGATACTCAGCAATGTCTTCCAGACAGTGTCAGCATGGGTAATCACAGTGGAAGACACAGAACTGGATCCTGTCCCAGCCAATGATTTAATCCATTATCTGATAATAGACATGGAAGTAAGGTTTAACATCCAGTTATGACTCATATTAATACTACAACTTGATCTTTGTAGAGTTATCCAAGTACCCTTATAATGAAATGGAAAAAGGGAGTATTTGGAAAAAGTTCTAGAAGGTTACACACACACACACACACACACACACACACACACACACAATCTGAGCAAGAATAGAGAGGGAGCAGAGGATGAATAGTAAATATAATTTTGATTCACTTATGGTAATAGTTTTATAATAAGAGTTACCATATATGTGTGTATATGCACATACATATGTGTGCACATGTGTATGTGCACACACTTGTGTGTGTGTGTGAGGGGGGAGGGAGGGAGGGGAGGGAGCTTGGTAACTAAAGTTCTTGCAAAAGCATGAAGACCCAGGTTTAATCCTTCGGAACCCAGTACTGGGGGTTGGGGGGGAGTAGAAGAGACAAGCAAGAAGGAGAACACAACCACAATCTTGTCCATGTCTCCTAGGAATAGGTCCTCAGATCCTGTTAGTCTTGCATCAACATTTATTGACCACTTACTGTATACTGAACCTAGCACTTGTCACTGGTGCCCAGAAGCTCTAGGGAGATGCTTCCCTCTCTGAGGGAGGGAAACCTTTGCTTTCTAGTTATGACAAGTAGCTATGAGGAAAGTCACTACTAGCCAGTGAGTTGGGCCCCATGGGAGGCCACAGGTTTAGGATAACCTGAAGTGAGTGTTTGGCAGAGGATAGGAAGATACCACTCAGAATGAGTAGAGGGCCTCAGCTGTAGGGTGGGATTAATACAGAGAGAAGGTACAGGTCATAACAAACCTGGGGCAGACCCTGGAGTGCAATGAAGAGGAGGGAAAGGGTCAAATGGCGCTGGGGCTGGGCATGCTGTGCTGTGCTGGGCTCTGTGTTCTGAGTATGGCCTGGACTAGTGCAAGGCCAAGGGCTTGAATTTTCATGGCTTCAGTGCCGTGTGTGTGTGTGTGTGTGTGTGTGTGTGTGTGTGTGTGTGTGTGTTTTAAAAGGTTTCAAGTATCCCAGGCCCTGGCCAGCAGAGCATCTGCATCCCAGTCCAGGCAGTCATAGAGCCCCATACTCTGAGTATAGCAACCATCTCCTACCTGTAGGGCTGCTGGGTAGATGAAGGAGCCTGTGTTTATGAAGGCCGCTCAGCTCCTCAGAAGCACTCTGCAGAGGCAGAAGTGGGCTGTAATTACCACCACCGTAATTATCCCGTCCAAACTTCTTAGAGAAGAAAGTGCCTAATAAAAGAAGGGGGGAAAGAAAGGGAAAACCCCAACGTGTTTGAACTTGGGATCCCCCTCTTTATAAAGTACTTCTTGGGAAGGTATCAAATGATATTATTCCCTTCTTTCAAAGAGGAGCCCCAGATGGGCTGTCCCATGCCGAGGGCAGAGTCTGCAAGCATAATAGAGCATACCAAGGCTCTTTGGGGGGAGGAGAAGCAAAACTGGTAATTAGGAACCTAGAGCAAGTCCTTGTCTTTAGGGGTTCGAAGCTACCCACCTGCCAGCTGGAGGTGGGGAATCACTGGATTCTGGGATATGAAGCACCAGGCGCATCTGACGTGCCAGGGTCACTCCCAATTCCAAAGGCTCCAGGTGGAGGTGACAAGGTGCCTCCCGCTTGACCTATGTGAAAAGCAAGTAAGCACATACATAGTTCATTTCCAATACCATTTTTAACACGTTTATTCTCTGTCATGCTAGATATTGTCCTCTTAGGATAAATGAACAGGGTTGGAAGAAGACAGCTTCCTTTTTTTCCCTTTTTGCAGTATTTGAAATGGAGCCTAGAACCCCAAACATGCAGGCAAGCACTCCACCCCAAGCCCTGTCGCCAGCCCTACCTTTAAAATTTTAAGTCAAAGTCTGGCTAAGTTGCTCAGGCTACTCTTGAATTTTCCTGTTTCAGGCAAGCCTTGAGCTTGGAGTCTCTCTGCCTTAGCCTCCCGAGTAGCTGGGATTAACAAGCCTGTACCAACAGGCCTAGCTTGGCAAGATCACTCTTCTGACTGTAACTGCATTGCTGTATGACCCCAGGTAGCTGAGTCAGGTATGTGTGCACACCTTTACCACTACCATGCCTGGCTCTTCTAATGTGTGCACTTGTGTAGCCAAGGTTAGACACAAGGTTTTGCACCGTCCATCCAGTGCTGGGATGCAAAATTCTCACTCTGCCCATTTCTACATGCTGGCTTTGATCGTGGAGGAATCTTCTAGCTGCCCCTCCCTATGGTACACGTGGTAAATAAACAGGCAACTTTTCTTCTACACATTAAGAATGCCAACTTAATGCTCTACCAAAGGCACAGCTACTCATCAGAGTGTTTATAAGAGAGAGACTGGATTTGGAACAAATGAACTAGACAATTATATTCTAAAATAGTTTTAAATAAGTTTCATATACTACATAGTATACAGGGTTGTTTTTAATTTGCTGCCCTTATGATTTGTGTGTGAGGTGGGTGTGGGTGTGTCCCAGCGCACACAGCATGTCTGGAGATCAGAAGACAGCTTGCTGAAGTCAGTTCTTTCTTCCCACTCTGTGAGTTCCAGGGATCCAACTCAGCCTTGGCAGCAGACACCATTACTAGCTAAACCATTATCTCGTTGGCCCCCAGGTTTAATTTTGAAAATTCCTCTTGAGGACAAGGATCACTCGGTGGCACTTCGGTGAGATGGTGGCTTTCTAAGCTTGGCATACAGGCTCTATTAGCATTGCTAGCCTCGGCCTCGTGCTGATGATGTCAGCACTTGCTTATACTCAGCTGTTGGGAAATCCTAGTCTAAGCGCTGTTTTACATTACTTTGGTTATGTCACTTACTAGAACCTTCACTGTCCTGCCAGCTTTCTTGCTTGTATCAGCTCTGGGTTTCTCCCTGGCTGGAGGCAGCCTTCCCATGGCTCCGCCTCCCTTGTTTCTGTCTTGTGCACAAGGTGTCTGGGAGGCAAACGTTTTTCTATGTGTCAGACACTGGACTGTTTCTGCCCAGACAACCAATGCCCAACAGGAAACTCCAGGTAGAAACGTAAGACCTCTGTTTCCGTGTGTTTTATCCTCCCTGAGTCTGAGTCCCTCAGGCCAAAAGAGTTCCTACTTTGCTTCTCCAGTCTTTGGAGGAGGAAAACAAATGTGGAGGACACCTGCCAAGAAGACTCTGGCTTCATCTGGCCTAGCACTCCACAGCCATTCTGGGAATGAGCTAGCTCCTATGAGATACCCTGGGAGGGGAAGCAGAGAGTGGAGTGAGGACAAAGAGAAAGAGATGGGGGGGGCATAGGTATTTGTGGGTCACTCTGGCTGGCAGGTGATCTGCCCTCAGCATCTGCTGAGGGGCAGCAGTCCACCCAACCTACACCTGGCCTCCTCAAGCAAGCAGTGTCTGATCCTGGGCAGTCCTGTGTTCTACCCCAGTGATACAGTCTGGAAGTGACCCCTGTCTCCCACCCCCATCAACTCATGCACTGAAGCTTTAGGGCCAATGGTAGCATTAAGAGTGAGGAAGCTGGGTGCTCTCTCTGCAAGCCTATGAACCTGAGTTCAATCCCCAGAACCCACATTTCAATAGAACGTTAGCTGTGGTGGCTCATAGGTATTTGCGGGTCACTGGGGATATAGAAACAGGAGGTTTGTGAAACCACACACACAGACACACAGACACACACACACAGTGGGAGGGGGAGAGAGGCATGCACACACACACACACACAGAGAGAGAGAGAGACAGAGACAGAGAGAGAGACAGAGACAGAGACAGAGACAGAGAAGATAGAGAGGCATGCACAGCCCTTTGGGGTGGTCAGATCATGTGAGCACTACTTTGGAAGAGAGGACCAGACTCTTATCAGACCTTCAACTTTCAGTCTTCAGGACTACAAAGTACAAACTTCTGTTGTTTATAAGTCACCCAGTCTTGGGTATTGTGTTACAGCAGCACAGAAACTGGGTCCTGGAGACTTGCCCTATTGGCACTTCAACCAGCAGGGTTGGGTGACTCATTTCTGCTTTGATCAATAGAAAAAGAAGCCAAGACCCGGGGCGGGGGGGGCAGGGTTGGGGTGGAAGGGAGGGCAGATGAATCTGCCAGGGGTAACTGGAGTCAGGGTCCTTTAAGACTGAGACGGGGAGAAAGAGGTTCCAGGTTGTAGCACCCTCCAGCCCCCACCCTCAGAGCCTGGGACAGTCCCATGAATCCTTTCAGCAAATTCCATTTCACTTGAGGCTGCTAAGTGGCTTTCTGCTCTTTTCATGATTAGCGCCTCAGACTGTCCTGGTTATCCTGATAACTCGACCTCATTTGTTAATGTTTGTAGTTCCTTTTTAATTTTTAAAAAATAAAATTAGATGGAAATATATTCTAATTTCCGGTACTTAGTACTCATCTACGGAGTGGTTTCTGGTGTCTGTATCATGCCCATCACCCCCTCCCATTCTTTGAGGCAGGAACATATGGAAGGAAAACCCTGCAAGCTACTGCTTGTTGTGCAGATATTGGTGGCCAAAGAGCTCAAGTCTTCAGGAGAGGACGCCAGGGAAAACCTCAAAAGTGGCCTGGCTTGGCTGGTAAGTGACCCTCCTTCCTCCCTCTTCTTCTTCCTTTCTCTTAGGCTCTTCCTATTAGGAACGTGGGCACAATGGCTGGTACTCTAGCAACTATTTTATAAGCAGGAGGATGCAGCCACACTTTGGAGCTTGCAGGGCTGGGAGGAGCTTAAGAATCAGATGAGATCATGGATTGTCCTGAACAGTGAGAAAATGGTTAACTACTGCCTATGGGAACTATTCCAAATGCAACTCAGGAAACCCCACCCCTAGCCTCTACAGCCTTGTCTACCTCCAGGCTCTATCTTTTCTTTCTAGAATATTCCTACATAAGTCCAGCATCTTCCCTTTCCCCATCTCACTGAATCACCTCTGATAGCCACTTCTGCCCTAGACTGATGCAGGTCTCTACCCCTAAAGTCTTGCTACAGTCCATCTTTCATGAGCGGTCAACCCAGCCAGGTTGAGGATGACTCCAGCCAACCCTCTCTGACGAGATCCTACCACAAGTCTACTCATCAAGAGTGCTGCTGCAGGGTCTAAACCTGAACAGACAAACTAGAATCAAACTCCAATCCTAACCCAGGGCTTTTCAGCTCTTCAGGATGCCATGTGCTGGACCAGTGCTCGGGCAGACACCTGGGGGAAGACTTGCCCATTGTGGTATCGGGGCGGGGGGTGCTCACTGCCCATCTGCCTCTCTCTGCACAGTTCTTTCAGGCTGGGCTGCCATATTTCTCCCAGATCATCTCATAGGCCTTCTGAGCTGGCTCTCCAAGCCTTTGTCTTTCTACCAGACCTTTCCACAGGCGGCATGGTCTATACAGCATAGAGATCTGACACCTGCCCCCTCCTGTTTTAGCAGTTCCAAGTCTCTCGAGGACTCACAAATATTGCTTGCTTCTTGGACCCTACCTCCTGTTCAAACACAATGAACTTGGTTCTCTATCTCCCTTTCTCTACCTATGGAAACGTCCCTTGACCTCTGGATGGCATGGAATTCCTCTGCTACCTGGTCTCTAGCAACTGACGTCATGGTTGGTCATTTCCCCAGTGGTCATGGAAGAGCTGTCCACCCATGGCCAGCCTCCCACATGTGTGCACTGCAGGGCCTCAGGAACTCAGAAGGTGAGAAAGCAGGGACAGGCTCCAACAGTGGGCCAACACCTTCTCACATAATCTGAGTCCTTTAGCAAAGACCTAATATGGTCTCCCTATCCAACTATGTCACCTGTAGTCCCCCATTGCCCACTAAGCATCCAGGCCACCAAACACTGGAAGAATGAGATTTATTCCTCTCCCTGTTGCTAAGGGAACCCAGAACCCTCTAGCTTCCTTTGCCGAAGCCAACCACCCTGTAGAGTGCTGAATGATAGCTTGGGTCTAGACTAACTCAGATGCTAGTGCAACCTTGAACTTGTGTGTGTGTGATGCCTATGGTAGGTGCGTGTGGATACACTGGCCTACGAGTCCTTAGCTTGAGATTCAGAGGCACCTCCAGCAGACTCTGTTTGACCTAGCTGGTGGCTAGCTCTTGGGATTCTGGGAGGGTGGATGAGCCTGGGAATTTGCATATTGAACATGATCCCAGGTGGTGTGGATGCTAGGGGTGGGGGACCAAAAGGAAACAGCCCAGAGCTTCTGCTACCCTTGGACAAAGAAGGCATCCCAGCAGGTACAACCAAGCAGGGAGCCAGTGATAGGATGGATGATTGATAGGAAGATGAGTGATGTCACCTTTTGGGTTCAGGAAAGGGCTGTTCAGAGCCAGTTCCTCTTCCCTTGGGCTGCATCCCACATCTGATCCCTGGAGCAGCTCCTGGGCTCTATCCAGCTCCCTTTGTAGCACTTCCTAAAAACCTTGGAAAGAAGAAGAGAGATCTAAAGTCCTCACTGCACCGTGGAGAAAAATATTAAGGAATTATCATGTCGCCTTAAACCCTATATATGCAAATTTGCTCATTTGAATAACTGCCAATTTACATGCCCCATCAAATTAGATATTCAAATTCTAGCCAGGCATGTACAGTTGCTCCCCTTCCTGGTTCAGGCTTAAGTAGTCACATGAAGAATGAGCTGGCAGCTCCTCCTTTGGGCCTGTCTCTCTAGAGCTGAGGGGAACAACAAGGGATATGTTTCCTCCAGGGTCACTTGTCCCTCTGGTGGTTCAGCTGGCCTCTCTGGGGACTTGTCAGAAGGCTGTCAGGTGGAACTCCCAGGAGGGGAGACCGAGGCCTGTGCTTTCCCAGATCATACACTTGCACTGTGTCTTCCTGTCCCCAGACGGGCATCTTGCCTGCTGTACACCTCTGTTACTTCGCCTCAGAAAATCCAAACCTGTGAGCTGCGGAGATGGTTCTGTGGGTAGAACAGACACCATGCAAGCATGAGGAGCAGAGTTCAGATAGCTCCCACAAAAAAATCTGGCCCGCTTGTCATCCCTTGCTCAGAAGGCAGAGGCAGGATCCCCTGGGCAAGCTGGCTAGCTACTAGCAGAATGGACAAACTCTGGGACTATGAGAGCCCCTGCCTCAATGAAGGGGAGTGGTTGAGAAGGACATTTAGTCTCTCACTCTCTCTCTCCCTTCCTCTCCCCCTCCTCTTTTCTCTCCCCCTCCCCCTCTCCACCCCCTCTCTCAGTCACACACACATACACACACACTATGGATATGAGCACCACACATTTATTCATTCAAAGAAGAAGAAAACAGCAATGATGCAGGATTAGAACCTGAGCTAACCTGAAGCACTCCCACTCTCCCCAAAGAATCCCCCCCCCCTCCTTCCAACCGGCACTACCTAATTTCCCCAGGGCACATGGAGGCAGCCATTTTGTAGCATGTCAAAAGGCCTGGAGGTGCAGGGCAGTTTAGAAGCAGGGCGAGAACTCTAGCTGTGGCCGCTTGTCTCCCAGAGACCCTCTTGGAGGTTGAGCTTCTTGCAGGAAAATCAAGTTGCCCAGCTCCACAGCCCTCCGTTCTCAGCTGGACCTGGACAGGAACCTGCTGATGACAGAGTGGCTCCTCTCCTCCCAAGCCTGCTCCCATTCACACCTCAGGGAAGACACTGAGGCTGGACATCTGTTTTATGTCCCTGCCAGCTCTGTGGCTTGATCTGTACTCAGCCTTCAGCATCATTCTCTCCAAAGAGGTGACCAGAGTCCCCGCAGCTGACTTAGCCAAGGGACTTACCTGTTCTTGAGCGTCTCCTCCAGCTCCGGCCAGAACCTGTGCATCTGAAAGGTCCCAGGGCACACCTAGAACATCTGCCTCCATCCTAACTATCATACCCTGCCCTGTGCTCCCCCCAACCCCCACTCTTGATCTCTGGACTCAGGTAATGTGAGCCAAGATGTTCACTGCCTGCCTCCTCCTGCCTGTCTGGGCAGCTCCAGACCCTTCGGCGGTAATCAGTACTCCATGATCAACTTCCTTCCGGACATCCAAGTGTCACGTAGAAGGAAGCCCAGATGTGCCAACCTGAGAAACCAGGATTGCCACCATTGTATGCAACTCTTAACCTGTCTTTCAGGACTGAATGCTCCAGGCCTGTTCTCTGCCAACCTGCTCTGCCCTGTAGCAATCCTGAGCCAATGGCACAAGCTCAACAAATGGACCTGGCACTGCTTGGAGGCCAGAACATACTGAACCAATGCAGAATCCCTCGGGACTTCCCAGCAGGAGCTTCACTTTACGGTGAACTCTGGGCTTGAAAAGCTGACGTTGGCTCTAGTGGTATCAGGAGCCCTGTGGGGCAGGCTGGCAGGGAGCACTAGGGAAGCTGGGGATGGGAGGGTCGGCTGGTGGCTTATGAATACTTCCCCCTCTGTTCTGGTTCTTCATGGTCTCATCTCTCTGCTGTAAACACAGGCCCAGGGTTTTGGATAGTTACGGATGGGGGTCCCTTCGTTCTCCTGAGGCCCGTGGTACCTATTTTAGAGCTAAGCTTTCTAGTCTCCATGTCGCTGGGGGTAATTTTGGCAACTCTCTGATGCAAAGCAAATAGTCCAGCAGGAAACCCAAGATACCTACAGTTTATTAATTTTTATTTTATAGTACTTTAGGGGTAGAACCCAGAGCCCTGCATATGCCAGTCAAGCTCCAGATTCTTAAACTACACAACCCTAGACCAAACCTATATTTTAATAGTGACAGAAGGGAATATTGGGTGAATTTCAGGTCAGTGTCTTCCTTGTGTGTACTTCCTGAACATATGCAAAGCTGTTTATAATATGAATTAAAACATACACAAAACAACCAATAAATGAACACATTCTCAGAAAGGTTCTTCCCGAGCCCTTTAGACAATTAGGAGAAAGAATTCCTCAGAGCCTGGAATGAACATCAGATTTACCCCGAGGTTCCTGGCAGCCAAAGCAAAATGAACCATTCAGAAGGTAAGCTAATAGGTAATGGGGATGGGGGTGGGTGGGGATCCTTTGAAAGAGATGCTTGCCCAGATTAAGAACCAAGCCTGGTGTCTCAGGGAGGAGCCACTGGATTAGAACGAGGAGGCCTCCTTCTTTTTCACTTCCCACGCTTCGTTCCCCAGCTGTACTGCTGCCTCTGCCTGACCTCAACTAACCGACTGGAAGAAATGCCATCGGTGCCTGCTATTTCCAACCCACTTCATAAATAAACATAGGCGCCGAGAAGGAATTCCCTAAAGATAGTTAGGAAATCAGAGGTGTGTTTATATTAAGGAGGGGGGTGTGCAGATCCAACAGCTGCTCCGCTCCCATCCGGAAATAGGAGAGGAGAGGGATTTGGTAGCTGTCTGTAATGATCAAGTGTGGTCTAGCCCAGAATAGTCAAGTGTGTTTGGCTCAGGAATTAGGTAAGTACTAGCATGAGGTGACTGGCTTTGTGCAACGTCTCTGGCTGGGAACACTATGGACAAACTGGTCCCTCATAAAAGGGAATACTGTTTTGACATGCACTTGGGCACATATCAATTAAAGGGCCCCATTGGCTAATCTTCAGTGGAGGTTTGAGCATGTCTGCCAGCTTGATCCGGCTGCTCCAGGTGGCTTTCTAATGGCTGACTTGGTTGAACTGGAAATCTATGTACCTGTTAGGAGGAGTCAACCTGCTTCCGGGATAGCTGTGTGGTTGGCTGTGTCTCCTCTGGCATTCATTCATTCCATTTCTTTACTGCTTAACGAATCAACCCAGTTCCCATCACCTGAGTGAGGATGGTATGCACGTGGGGGTTGGGATTTGGTCTGATTTGCATTGCTCTGAACCGGAAGGTAAACTGGCAGCCCCCACAGAGATGTGTGTGCAGTCTCCACAGAGATGGTGTGGCTAACAAGCATCTGCGAAATCTCCTCCACCCTCAGGGGATCTTTAGAGAAATACACACATGGGCAGATAAGCTGGAGAGACCCACTGCTGGCTGAAGAGGTCAGAGCAGCAGAACACTAGCTTTCAGAGTGGCTCACCGGAGTCTAAGCTGAGCACAGAGTCTGTCATCAGGGCCTGAGGGTGTCTGCTGCCCTGTCTATCTCACTTCCTGGAATGTCTCCTTGCCTCCTGATAAACTGAAAGGCTTCCTAATGTACGTAAGCAGTCTTTGAGGGACAGTTGGTCATGTGATAAGATGGTTTTGCTGCTCTGGCTGGTGGAGAGGGGTACCTCAGTCGCAAGAGGCTAACTTGGCGGCACATAGAACAGGCCCTGAGTTAAAAGCTCTAGTGAACACGTAACTTCTCTGAAACTGAGCAGCAGCAAGGGAATCCCGTCGGTCTCCACCAGACTGCACCAGGAGCCCAGCGTTCACACCAGGGGTGAGATGTTGAAGAACCAGAGGAAAGACCAGCACTCATGACATCTTTCTCTTTCTCTTCTACCTGCTTGAGGCATGTGGGATCTTTGTTGTTGTTTTGTTTTTCGTTTTTCAAGATAGGGTTTCTCTGTATAGCCCTGGCTGTCCTGGAATTCACTCTTGTAGACCAGGCTAGCCTCAAATTCAGAAATCCGCCTGCTTCTGCCTCCCAAGTGCTGGGATTAAAGGCATGTGCCACCACTGCCCAGTGGCATGTGGGATCTTTACAAAGTGGTCCTGTAGGTCCCCAGACAGCCTCTTTCAGCCTCAGTTTCCCTACCCTGCTGACTTTATCCTGGGTCCAGGCTTTTTCCCCTCCACTTTCTTTCTAAGGGACTTTGGTGTAATCAGCTGAGGTACCAAGAGAACCTAAGGTAAATTTCCCCAGCAGAGCTGAGGGGCACAGAGAACATGGTCAGAGGGGTGACACCCCTCTAGCCTGTCTTATCTCCCTCCCAGCTGGCACTTCTGTCCCACCTTTGACACTGAGGGACAGGAACCCAAGAGCCAGAGAGGAGGATGAGAAGCTTACGGGACAACAGAATGGTTTTCACTAACCCATGAACTTGGGTAAACCTGCTGCCTCTCGGGCCTCAGCTTATTCAACTGCCCAGTGAAAATCATAACAGCTTCGTACCTTAGCAATATTAGGAAGAGGTTGGTAGATTGGTTCTTCTGTTGTGGTGGTGGTGGTCAAATACCTGGCAAGAAGCAACTTCAAGATTTACTTCGGCCAGGCAGTGATGGTGCACGCCTTTAATCCCAGCACTTGGGAGGCAGAGGCAGGCAGATTTCTGAGTTCGAGGCCAGCCTGGTCTACAGAGTGAGTTCCAGGATAACCAGGGCTATACAGAGAAACTCTGTCTCGAAAAACAAAAACAAAACACAAACAAGCAAGAAATATTTACTTTGGTCACAGCTTGAGGTCACAATCCATCACAGAGGGACAGTGGAGTTCGGGAACAGAGAACAGCTGGCATGTTGCATCCCCAGCAGGAAGCATAGAGGTGAAGACTACAACTTGCTCTCCGTCTTATTCAGTCTGGATTCCCAGCTCATGGAATGGTAACCCCTACATTCAGAGTGGGTCTTCCCACCTCAGTTAACCTGACCTAGAAACTCTCTCACAGACATGCCCAGGAAGTGATAGGTTGGAAGAGGACCAATGATGGAAGGGGATGTCTCAGCTGGCCCATGCCGAGGCATCTCTTCCCCCCTGAGGGACCAGCCACACGACGGTATAGTATAGAATAGAGTTTATTCAGGGCATGGGGAGGGGAGCCAGGAGGGTAGTAGAGGCAGACAGACAGACAGACAGACAGACAGACAGACAGACAGAGAGAGAGCAGAGAGGTAGAGGCCAGCCATGACCACGTGGAGAGAGGGGGAAGGAAAGGGAGGAGGGGGCAGAGAGAACCTGCAGAGATCAAGGAAGCAAGAGGAAGAGGAGGAAGGAGGGGGCAGACAGCCCGTTTTATAGTGGGCAGGCCTACCTGGCTGTTGCCAGGTAACTGTGGGGAGGAGCATACTTGGCTGTTGCCAGATAGCTGTGGAGGTGGAGTTTAGACAGAATACTAACAGGAATCTCCTGGGTGGCTCTAGAGTCAATCGATCAGTATCCGCCATCACAGGAAAAATGAAAGGATACAGCTGATATCTCTGGCCCTAAACCACCAGCACTGCAACTGTTTACCCTGACTCTCTGCTTTATGGAGGAGGAAACTCAGTCTTAGACACAAGTATGACTGTCACGGGTCCATCATGGTGATCCCATCACTGAGGGCTATGTACAGTCTTCCACACCGCACCGTGTCCATAGACTGTATTAGCAGTGGAAGACTTTGGGAAGTAAGGCGTGCTGGGCACATGTGAATGAATATTCACCGGCTTCGCCAGCACACCACGGGCTTTACTCTGCATTGAGGGTTCAAGTGTGTGGGCATGAGGCTAGTGGGGAGGAAGGAGAGATGAGAGGAAGGAGTGAGAGATGGAGAAGGGACAGGAAGGACCATAGTAACTCCTTGAAGGCTGGAAGCAAGAGATGTCTTCCTAAGAGTGAGAGGTGATCTGATAGGGGGAGAATGGTCTTTGCATAGGCTCAACACCACGGCAGGGAGACAAGACCAAGGCTGTGATGATAGGATGGATCCATGGTAGCCAGAAAACTTGTTTACAGCCAGGGCCATGTGACAAGGACAGAGAAGGTCACAGAGATGGGTGCTGTGGGGACAAACCACTCTCTGCATTCTCCACTCAGGATCTGAAGCTTGGAGATTCCTCATTCAGAGTCTGGGGTCAAAGACAGACTAGCAAAATAAAAAATTCAATAGTAGAACCCTTGGAGATAATTAGCATTTTAATTGGGATCACTGCTTCAGGCTAAGGGTAGGGATGGAGGTGGGGGAGGGGAAGGGGGTGGAGTGTGGCAAATGTGTGATTCAGGCAGGCGGCAGGCGAGTCCAGCAGGAAGTGGGACACTGTTCTGCCACCCAGGAACACTGCCAGCGTCCTTCTGCCTTTCTCACACCTTTTCATTCAATTAACCTCGATGGATGTCTTCTCTGCAGTGAGCCCTTGATGGGTGCTTCTGAGCTGTATCTCACTTAATTCCATCCATAGCCTGGGGACACCTCAGAGTTTATTTCTTTACGATCCATTGCCAGGCTGCCCTGGGCTTGTTGCAGTGACTTGTGTAAGATCTACTAAATACCATCTTGCGACTCTTTGGCGATAACTCCTGACTGGAGGTGTGGGATGGGCTCTAATGTCCCCCTCCCGCCCCCACCCTCCACCTCATGTTCTGTCTGTCAGTTGACAAGAGTAAATACGGAAAGCCTGTTTGCTTGGAGACAGGAAAAGGACTCCAAAAATCAATCCAATCGACTTACGGTTCTCAATTTGAGAACCATGTATTTTTATAAGGACAAACAATTTCATGGGGAAACTGTTTTAAAATACCATTCTGGGGTTGGGGAGATAGCTCGGTCGGTAAAGAACTTGCCCCACAAGAGTGGGTTCTTGAGTTTGGATCCCTGGAAACCACATAAAAGCTGGGCACAGTGGTATTCATCTGCAACCCCTGCTCTGGGAAGTTTAAGTCGGAGGCTCCATGGAGATTGCTGGCAGTCAGGCTAGGTGTATCTGTGAACTCCAGGCTCCAGTCTTGAAATAATGGAGAACAACTGGGGAAGACACCTGATGCCGACCCCTGTCTGCCACAGACAAGCACATACATGCACATGTGCACACAGAGAAATATGCACGTAGATAGACACGCAAAATGTGTTCTTCTCTGCTAGGGGAGCTCCTGCATGCATGCCTACAGGAAAGGAAACCCCACTTGTCTGGAGCGTGGAGGCTGATGGACCTTCATGGCAGTTTGGTTTGGACTTCCTGGGGTCAGGTATCCACAGCCACATCCTACTCCCATCACTCAGAGCCAAGGTCAAACTCCGCAAAGTGTATGTGTGGTTTTTGGTTGTTGTTGTTGTTGGGTTTGTTTGGTTGGTTGGTTTTGAGGGTTTTTTGGTTTTTTTTTTTCCACGGTCTCCCATCTCCATTCCCCTCCTCCATGCAGGCAGGAAGTAGGCCTGGTGTCTTGGTTAGATGTCTTGGTTATCCAGGGCGATGAGCAGACCGTAGAGAACAAGATGTGGATGGATGAATGGGTGGGGAAGAATCCTTCTGTGAACTCCCTCCTGCATGGTCCCAAGGGCTAGGCATCAGGACTCAAGACCACCTCTGGCTGTGTCCCACCCCAAGGGCAGGGAGTCCAGAAGACACCATGCACACTTTAAGTTGATGGCCTTTTCTTTCTAGAGCTCTTGAATTCTTGATCTAATGGGTCTAATAGTTCTGGGACTTAAGCTTGTCTTCTTTGGGGGTTCAACTCCAGTCTGGCCATGGTCCCCATCTCTGCAGCCCTGGACTTAAGAGGCAATTCAGGGCATGGTTATTGGGGGTGAGGGGGCTGTAAGCTGAAGCAACACAGATACAAGATGGGAGGGAGCCAGTATGACTGGACTTGAGGACGTTCGCTGTGTGTGTGCCTTCTCCGGGCCCTGCAGACATTAGGGCTCTCTAGTCTTGCCACCAGGGATGGATACATGACAAAAGGCAGCTTTGTGTTCACTCTTAGGTACTGATTACTTGATACTTGGATTAATTTATTAAAGCATTTTATGTTCTAACCTAAATTTGATTTTTTTTCCCGTTTTCTCTCATTTTATTTTATTTACTTTCATTTTTCGTTTGAATCAGGCCTCATTGGCCGGGAACTCACTCTCCTACTAGACTAGGCTGTGTGGACTCTGAGCCCAGGGTTTTTCATGCTTACTCACAAATACTGGGATTAAAAGTATGTGCTTCCCGGTTTACATTGAGTCTTTCTGTAGGTGCTGGGGATTAAACTCAGGTCCTTAGGTTTGTTGTAGCAAGCACTTGACTGACTGAGCCACCCCCCTTACCCCTGAGATCTTTTTTAATGTTTTTTTTCTTTCTGAGTCAGAGCCTTGCTGTGTAGCCCAATCTGCCCTCAAAATTTCTAGCCTCTTGCCTTGACCTTCTTGGGTGCAGGAGTTATACACATGTGCCGCCATGCCCAGCTGTGGATTCAAATCTTCAACAAGATTACGTTTAGGAGATCTCTGACTCACTCAAGTCTTTGTCCCTTGTGGTGTGGGCCTCAGAGACCCTGCAGTTGTGTGGGGAAGTGGGTGTCGCAAATGAGCTCTAAAGACCAGATCGGATTCTAAAGTGACAGTCTGAAGGGGCAAGGATAGCATAACAATTCCTCAGGGAAGGATTTAAGGTTGCACAAGGGAAACGAGGCCCAGAAAGTGCTGAGTGTGCCAGCTGGGTAGTGATAGTGAAATGCCAGTCACTCCGTCTTGGAGCACAGTGTCCTTGGGGCCAGTCTTCGAAGCCTACTTTCCATGTTTCAATGTTTGCGTTTTCCCGGGCACACTGCCTGTCTTTATATAATACCTTGTTTATCACTTCCTTAGATTTTGGCTAGGAACCTGTGTGCAAAACACACACACTCACACTCTTACACACTTTCTCTTCCACACATACACACTCACACACACACATAACTTATACACTCTCATACACACATACTCACACTCAAATATACTTTCTCACACCCACCACCCACCCACCCACCCATACACCACACATACACACACTCACTCTCTCTTTCATACACACACACACACACACACACACACACACACACACACACCTGCTTCCACTCTAAGTTCAGTCTGGTGACAAGCCCAGATGACAGAGAAGTCGGCTCACTGCCTTTAAGCCATTATGAAGAAAATGAGAACCAGACTACATCCTGGCGCAGCTTTGAAATAAGATTCGAGGCTGGACCGGCCTTTGCCTCCTGTGGTCACCCCCTGATCGCCCTAGGGAAGGCAGACCTGCTATAGAACCAGCCCTGATCAAAACCCCCACAAACCCGAGCTGATACCAGAACTCTGTGTGTTATTAAAGTGTTTCACAACTCTCCACAGCTCCTCCCTCACAGAGCCCCTGCCTGCCAGGGCCCCTTGTTTCTCTTTCCTTCACCCCCTTGTCTCTGATGGAGGATTGGCCGGGAGCGGGGGTGGGGTGGGGGGGATGGGGGGGATGGATGGATTTGATTTCCCTCACCCAGTTCACAGTCATAATCGCCGTGTCGGTAATTTCCATGTTCTGGAAACCTCCTTACAGTATAACAAATGCCCTCATTACCGTGTTTGCGGCCCCTTAATGTAGTTCTAAACATGCTGCTCCGTTCCAGTCTCCCAGCAACGTGGCGAATCCATGGTTGGTGAAGCTTCCTGTGTGCAAAAACAGGTCTCTGGCCTGCTGGATCTGGAGGTGTCAATCTTATCTGGCAAGCTGAGTAATTTGAAATTTAATCATTTTTCTCCCAAGTGAGAACACCTTATCATTACTGTTTTAGAGGAAACGATGAATCCGGAATCCAATCTCTAAAATTTGGGGATGATGGTGGCAGGGTGGGGGAGGCTCAGGCTTGGGTACCCAGAGCTACCTCCTTGGGGGAACCTCTGAAGCTATTTATCCAGGTTCTGTGTGACTGTTGGAGAATTTATGACTGTCATCCTCTGCAAGGCTGGGTGGAAAGAGCTGGCTGGTACAAATGACCAGGACAGGAGGCCATGCCCTGGGTGGTCACTCCTCTGAGTACTCTCTTCTCCGTCCTTTTCTCATGCTCGGCATCCCACTGGATTTCTTTCTCATCTCTGCTTAAAAGGCATTTGCATCAGAGAGATGGTACAGTGTGTTAGGGTTAGCCAGCAGGTCCCACAGTCACCACCTAGCACCGAGTTCTCTCAAGAGGGTCGTTGACAATGTGTTAACTGCAGCCTCCAGGCAGCAGAAGTCAATGTGTGTGCATGCATGTGTGTGCATGTGTGTGCATACCTGTGTGTGTGTGCATGCCTGTATGTGCAAGTGTGTGTGTATGTATATGTGTGTGCCTGTGTGTGTGTGTGTTTTCTCATATGTTGGGACAAGCACATTGTCCTCTGAACCATCTTCCCAGCCTTCTCCTTTTTATTTTTATCAAGTTACCCCGTTTGGTCTTAAACTAACATTGGATTTCACACAGCCCTTGAACATGTGATCCTCCTGCCTCAGCTTCCTACCTAGCTGGGATTATAGGCCTGTACCCTCAGGCCTGGCTTAGTTTTTAATAAAACCAGATCCTGTCTGTGGATCATGAGGAGAAACAAGAATGTATCTGAGCCAGAAGCCCGTGTAAGGAAATTCCTGTCATCAGCTGTGTGTGCTTCTACATGGGGGACCTGGCTTGAAGTGGCATCTGGCCCAAACAGAAGTTCCTTCCTGCTGGAAGAGACATGATGAACTTGCGTATGCAATTACCAAGACACGGCACACTGACAGCTCAGGGGCAGACGAACTCCAATGGAAGATTTTCTGGATTCTGTAAGAGTCTTAACGCTCCTGACCCAACAGCCATGGACTCTGAAGTGGAAAGAAACTTCCCTATACATTCATAAATGAAATCCAAAGGGCAGTGGACAATGCCAAATGGAAAACCAGATTGCTTTTTCTATTCTGCCCATAAAAATACCACAGAACTGTTGACTGGGCAGAGGAGAGCCAAAGAATATATAGTCAAAAACATTGGAGGATGGGTATCTAAAGGGCCTGGCAGGCAGTAGGCAAAATTAAACGCAGCCTATTCTTTTTCTGGTTACTCCCATTTTATTATGTGTGCGTGTCCATGCATGCATGTGTGTTTGTGAGTGTGGTTACACAGGCGTGCATGTGCAAGCAGAGGTTCAGATGTCAACCTTGAGTATCATTCTCAGGTTCGGACCACCTTTTATGTGAGGCAGAGTCTCTCACTAACCCAGTAGGGAAAGCTGGCTGGCCAGGCAGCCAGTCACAGGAAGCTACATGTGTGGGGTTGCAAGCATACACCAGTACACCCTACATTTTCATGTTGGTTCTGGCAATTGAACTCAGCTTCTAGGAATTGAGCTGTCTCCCCAGCCCGTTTGGAGTTTTCGATGGCTTTGTGACTGGCTGCTTTCTCTGTACAAACAACTCTTATGCCCAGTTTTGTATCAGGCAATGGGTATCAGTGTGAAAGAATGGTGGTCAAAGATAGCCCCAGAGTCACGCCTTTTATTTTTCAAGACAGGTTTTTCCTCTGTGTAGCTCTGGCTGTCCTGGAACTCACTCTGTAGACCAGACTGGCTTCAAACTCACAGAGGTCCACCTGTGAGTCATGTCAGCTTTATGTTTGCCTGGGTAAAGAGGAAATTCCTGTATTTATGTAACAAGGTGGAATTCATGGGCTTTTAAAACAACCTTCCAGCTGGGCGGTGGTGGCGCACGCCTTTAATCCCAGCACTTGGGAGGCAGAGGCAGGAGGATTTCTGAGTTCGAGGCCAGTCTGGTCTACAGAGTGAGTTCCAGGACAGCCAGAACTATACAGAGAAACCCTGTCTCGAAAAAAAAAAAAAAAAAAACAAACTTCCTTGGCAAAGGCAATCATTGGGCCCTTGTGCTGACCTCCTGTCATATTCTGGCATTGAATGTCCCCACATATGGAATCCATGGGTGGTCATTGCTGGAGGATGAGTCCATGGAAGTGCCTTGTATAGAGGGGGAGGTTGGGGTAAGGCTTGAGTTTGGGAAGAGACATGGATTTGTCTGGGTCAGCTAAGCCAGAGCACAAGCTGAGAGTGAAGAGAAGGATGCCTGTCCAGGGCTAGCCAGGCATATCCCACAGTCCCATCCTATGGCTGTCTGCCTGGAGTGTCCCACAGCCCTGGTCCATATGGATTCCACCTACTCACAGCTTGCTTCTCACACCTGTTCCTCCAGACTCCAAGCGCTATGATGCAGTACTCCGAGGTGCCCCTCTCAGGTTGTGCCAGTGCTTTCTGAACTTCTTAGCATCTTTGCACACATTCCTGTGAGTCCTGGCTCAACTCCAGGGGCATTTGTCATCCCAGGTCCATTCTGGTTGATGCTGATGGGACCCTATGACAGAGGGCTCTACCTTCCTCAGAACAAGAAGGCATGGCAAGACCATCTTGGCAGGCAGGTTCAGTCCATTTAAATCATCAGATCTTAATCTATGGATTATGAACCCTTTGGGGCTTGAATGACCCTTTCACAGGAGTTGCCTAAGACCATCCTGCATATCTAATATTTACATTACGATTCATAACAGTAGCAAAATTACAGTTATGAAGTAGCAATAAGCAATTTTATGGTAGGGGGTCATCGTGACATAAGGAACTGTGTTAAAGGGTCACAGCGTTAGAAAGGTTGAGAGCCACTGATTTAAAATATCCTGAGTTCTGCTTCATTTTTCTCTCCCCTCAGGCACGTGCCCAGCTCCCTAAAGGTGTTTGTTGATCCTCCACTGATAGCTGATACCATTCCCTGAAGTAGTCTAGACTGGTGACATGATTGTTGTGCAGTGGCAGAGACGGTGACTTTAAGCTCAACAGGTTTATGGCCCCTGCCTGGACTGGAAAAGTCAACCCAGATCAAGCAGTTAACGGCAGTAACACTTCTGCTGCGTGATGCAGTTATCGGCGACACAGATGCTTCCTTCCTTCACTTGAAAATGTGGAACCAGGACAGCTCCTGTGTGCTGCTGAAAGCTGGCTTTGCCCTGGGCTCCACTGAACTCGGTCACCTGGGCTGGGATGAGCCTGAGACCTCCATGCTGTCTGTAAGAAGCATTGCACTGGCTCTCTTCTGTTACCTTAAATCTGATCTTGTGGTTACCCCAACTCAGGGTGGCAGGACATCCTACCAGTAAATTTGGGTATCAACCCCACTCCTCTCCCTCCCAGCAGGGAACTTAGGACCTTCATCATACCTCTTCCCTGAACTGCAGGCTTATCTGAAGGGACAGAGGGATGGTGAATTGGTCCTTGAGGAGACGGGACCATAGTGCTGGGTCTCTAGGTCTTTATCATTGCTACCGGTCTCTGCAGTAACAAGAACTCAAACGGTGTAGCCCAGAGCATTCCTAGAAAATGAATCTGAGATCCTCTCAGGTCAGGAGGCCTATAGACCAGTGAAGAAGTCTGTCAACAGTCTAGGATGAACACCAGAGAGGTAGGGAGAGCTGGGGAAGGAAGGATGAGTAGGGTCCCAGGATGAGCAAGGTTCATCCTAGAGTCAAACTCAACCCTGCAGGAACTCCACAAGCCTCTGAGAGCAGCTCACCCATCAGTCCGCAAGGACAGAGCAGTCACCCAGGGCATGGGATGACTGAGTGTTCACAGCCCAGAGCTTTGTTTTTTAATAACAAAACATCAAAACAAAGTATAAACGTAGGTAGTTGACTGAGAAAAGATAATTTCCCAACATTTCAGATGGAAAATTTAAGATATACTAAGAAGTCCAAAGAACAATTAAGATCCTGTCTCCAGGCCAGGGATGGGTGGATTCTACCTCCCTCCTATTTTCGTGTGGCCTAGAAGCTAAGAATCACCATTAAATGGCTTTTAAATGGTTTAAGAAAAAGAAAATCACCGAAGAATAATATTCTGTGACATGTGAAAATTATATAAAATTCAAATTGGAGTGTCTGTAGGTAAACTTTTATTGGAAAATGTCAGGCTTGTTTCCTGATCATTTGTGGCGGTTTTCAGGGCTCCTTGGCAGAGAGGCCTAGTTGGAAAAGAAACTATGTGGTCGGTCTGCAGGCTGTCCCAGTGGCTCAGTGGGCGATGGCACTTGCTGTGTGAGCAGGAGAGCCTGAGTTCGAGTCTCCAGCATCAGCGTGAGAAGCTGGGCAGAGCCGTGCCCACTGCTCAGTGTCAGCCTAGCTCCAGGTTCAATGTGAAAGACCCTGCCTTGGACACCAGGCAGACAGTGATAGAGCAGGACATCTAAGCCCTCTTCTGGCCTTGCCCTCACTCACAGGTGCACACATGCTAACATACCTGCACAACACACACACACGCACACACACACACACACACACTCTCACCAAAAAAGAGAAACCTTACAGCCTTCAAAATGTAGATAGCATTTCCCATGTGGTCCTTTAAGGCTGCTGACCGCTGACTTAGAAAGCTACCAATTAGCATTGTGCTACAATTGATGTATCACATGGACAGGTTGTGTCCAGATAGGAAAAAAAATATATAAACTAGAAAGCAGCAGGAGCTACTGTCTTGAATTAGCCAAGAAGAAGACCTGCCTTCCTAGGAAGAAGCCATGGAGGGATAATGGGAAAAAGGACCAGACTCCAGCCAGTGTGGCCTTGGAATTGTCTGACAGTAAATGTCATTGCTCTTTCTGCTGTTCCTGGTAATGGACTGGGCCAGGCAGACACTGTGGGCATGAAGAAATTCTACAGTGTGGGATTAGCTGCCTGGAAGGTCATATGGCTGGTGCAGACATGGCATGTGTGCATGTGTGTGTGGTGTGTGTGCACATGCTAAAAGTCAGGTGTCTTTCTGATTTTTCCCCCTTTTATGTTTTGAAGCAAGGTTTCTCACTGAACCTTTAGCTCCAGGATTGGCTGGACTGGCTACTCAGTAAGCTCTAGAGATCTGCTTGTCCTGTCTCTGACAGGCTGTTTCTGCTAGTCCAGTGCCTGGATTGCAGGCATGCACGGCTCTACCTGGCTTTTTTATGTGAGTGCGAAGGGTCTGAACTCTGGTTCAACTTGCATGGCGAGTGCTCTGTTCTGTTCTGCTTTCTATTGCTGTGATAAACAAGATGAAGAAAGAAGCTTGGGGAGGGGCTTATTCTTCTTAGAGCTTATAGTCCACCAGGAAGGAAAGTCAAAGCAGAGACTCAGCAGGAACTAAAGCAGAGATCATGTAGGCACCCTGCTTACAGGCTTGCTTAGCCTGCTTTGTTATACAACCCAGGACTACACACCAAGGGACAGCACCACACACAGTAAGATGGAGCTTCCAACATCAACCATTAATTTAAAAAAAGAGTCTCAAAGTCTTGCCTACCAGCCAGTCTGATAGAGGCATTTCTCATTTGAAGTTTCCTTTTTCCAAATGACACCAGCTTGGATCATTTTGACAAAAAATTAACCAGCACTGCTCTTACCCACTGAGCCATCTCCTCAGTCCTGGTATAGATCTTCGGAAGCCCTTGCAGAGCAGGACTCTGAAGCACAGGGCTGGGCACATCTGGGATCTCCCCATCTATCAAGTGGACACAAGTATGGATTTCTGTAATGGGAGCTGAATTGACAACCCTTGAGATGCCAGCAGAGACACAGAAGATGCTGGAGGAGAGGTGCTAGTGTAACTAGGTATTAACCTTTGTGGGAGCTGCCGCCATGATCTAGACATGTCTAACTTGAAGCCTGCACGAACTCCAGGATAGCTATGGTCCAGCCCAAGACACAGTCATATACACAGTTAAAACATCATGTGATTTGTTTTCGGCACTATATTTTATGACTTGATCTCATGGCTCTCAAGCCTGAACTTTGTAGGTGACAGTGTCAAAGGTTGGGGATGGTGAGATGGCTCAGAGGAGAAAAGTAAGCATGAAGACCTATAGAATTTGACTATCTAGCATCTGTGTGAACAGCCAGCCGTGGCAGCGTGCATCAGTCTGGACTCCTTCCAGTACAGAGGCAGAGAGAGGAAGGTTGCTGGAGGTCACTGGCTGTCAGTCTAGCTATTGGTGAGCCCTAGGTGCAGTGAGACACATTGTGTCAAAACGAAAATATAAGGCGAGGCGCTGTTAGGGATGGTACCCAGTGCCTAGCCTCCACACATGTATGCACATACATGCAAGTGTTCCTTCACACAAATGAAACACACACACACACTCATAAAGCTGACCCTCATGACACTGTTCCCTGTGGCCAAGGTGCCGTCTGAAAGGTGTGGATGATGCCTGCTTTCAGCAGTCCTCATGACAGGAGGAGGAGACGGATGCTCTCGTTGTGGAAAGCGTCGTGTGCAGGTGCGAGCTCTGCCATTTGATTTCTAGGTAGCTCCTGGAAGCAACTTCAAAATCCTTCCACAAAGGGAAATGTGATTGCAAACAGGTGGCTCAAAATTACATAATATGCTCTCCTGTTTCTGAGTAACACTGAAAAAAAGGGAGAAGAGCAGCCAGTTTAGAGTGATGGGAAAAGCTGAGGAGAACAAGGAAGCTGGTAACTCGTACAAGTCTGGCAAGGGAGCAGGTTACAGACAACTGATTTCGCTGCAGCCTTGGAACCTGGTAAGCTGTGCTTTGATGGCAAAGACACTCTCTCTCTCTCTCTCTCTCTCTCTCTCTCTCTCTCTCTCTCTCTCTCTGCAATGAGAATCGACTTGCCCATGGCCTCAGAGGCCTGGATGGCTTCCATTCCTTCTGCTTTGTCCTTTTAGCAAGTCAGAATGGCTGGAGTATGTACCCTACCCACTGTTCTGACAGTAACACAGGAAGCTAAGGTATTAGCTTCTCTTGCCAATGTTGTAACAAAATACGCGACAAAGCAGTTTAAGGAGGGAAGGCTCATCATCTGAGGATACATTGTAGCTGAGAAGTCACTGTGGCAAGCATGGGCAGCAGGTCTCTGAACATCCTTGGCCACGAATCACAGAGAGACAGAGACGGCTGGTGCTCAGTTCCATTTCTCTCTCTGATTCAGCCCAGGATCCCCCAGCCCATGAATGTCATCTACATTTAACGAGTGTTCTGACCGCACTTAATCCAGTCTAGAAACTCATGCCTTGAGCTTTGTCTTCTGGATCCTGTTAAGGTGACAGAGGACATGAACCACCACAGACACACCTATTGGGCATTATGTGCTCCACCCTGTGCTGGCCACTCTACTCATTCATTCTGTCACACCCTTCACACAGGAACCTCAGGGATCCGCCTTTAGGAACGTGGAGGCAGAAGGATCTTGATGGGCCATTTATGATAAGTCTACTCCCCCTCATGAGTGACTGGCTTAAGAGTGATGTCACAACTGGATATGGTTGGTGACTCTCCATGGCTCGTCTTCTGGGAAAGATTTCTTAGGAGGTTTTCTTCAGGGGAAATAGAGTGTTTCAGGACTCCACGTGGGTCATGGTTGTATAACGTTGGAAATGCGCTAAACGTCACTTTGAAAGGTTCAATTTGTATTTTAAATTCCCGGCTGACCTGTAGCCTTCAAGTCCAAGACCATGGATGAAGACAGAGAGGCAGCCCGGGTCTGTGAAAGTGACGTCTGGTTAGAGGAAAGATTGGCTCTGTGAGCATGTGGGCTCGATGGCAGCTATTCGTGCTTGTCCATCTGCCCTTTAGAAGCAGAGCTTGGAATGAACGTTGGTCATCTTGTGGGATTCTCACTGCAGGCTTGGAGCTGGTTTTGAGGGGAGGCTCCGTTTTAGAGATGTGGATCCAGAGCAGGAGAATCATTACTGCAAAAAGCCCGAGGATTAATAGAGTGAATGTCACCTGTCAGTCTCTATACATAGTGTTCAATTACTGCTGGAGTACTGGGGGGGGGATTTTTTATGTTGTTGTCTTTTGAGAATTGCCTTATGTATCCCAGAGTAGCCTCAAACTCAAACTCCTGATCATCCTGCCTCCAGCCCTGGATGCTGGGGTTCCATGCATGTGTCACCATGCCCCCTTTAGTGATGCTGAGAACTGAACCCAGTGCTTCATGCTAAGCAAACACGCCACCAACTGAACTACATCCCTAGCTGGGTAGGAACAAGATGCTCATAGTTATAATAACATTCAGCAATATTAGACCCTACTGCGTGTCAAACAAGGCTTAAACACTGTACATTAATTATATTATTGGCTTGTTAATACCATCGGTCTAGATTTCACAAGAGACAACGGCAGCCCAGAGAGGTGAGGGACCCTACTAAAGTGATATGTGGAGGGGTCAGAGTTCAGGCAGTGCTGACTCCAGCTTAACTTGTCCCTATGTTAAACTGATCACCTCCTCTCAAGTCTCTGGCAGATGGCTGGAATCTTGGGGGACAAGCAACCTGTTACCAGAAGAGGAGGAGGGGGAGGAGAGGGAGGAGTAGAAAGAGAAGGAAGAGAGGAAGAAGAAGATAGAAGATTGGAGGAGAAGCAAGGGGGTAGGAGGGGAAGAAGGGGGAGGGGGAATAATCTGGGAAGATCTGCAACATTATCTCCAAAGAAGACTAAAATAAAAGGAACCCTAAATCCAGAGTGCTTTCGTGCCTGCCTTCCGCCTGCCACTCTTTGCTTACAGCTTTGCTTTTCATAGCCAGTGATGGTTAGTGATAAGAACTGCTTCGTTTGCAGACAAGGGGCCTCCTGGGAAGAGGCCTTCACTAACCTGCACTGTGTGCTCCCGCTCTCACTTTGGCTAACACATTTTGACAGGAAGGTGTCAAGTGAGTCCGACACCCCTCCCCAGACATCTAAAACAGCCCTCTTCATGGGGTAAGGGACACTGTTGTCATGTAATCAAAAAAGCTAAAACTGCAAAGCTGCAAGCAGAGGCTGTATGTAGGCTTAGATTTTTTTCAAAGCCTACTTTATTTAGGGTTCTTAAATGTGCTTTAATCTCCCTTCTGGCCCACTGGCCAGAGGTAGGGAAAAGAAGGTTTATAGGAAAAGGGTTTTGTGGACTTGTTTACATATAGTTCTTTGGGGCGATTCTTTGCCAGGACACCAACAGTTCGGTCCAATAGCAAACACCAAACATGAATTAGTAGCAGGGGCTCAATCCAGCAGAAATCACAAGGGTCTGCCAAATCGGCATGAGTCAAATGAATCGGCAAGGTTCCCTGGAGTACCATGAGAAGTTCTTTGGTGCGTTTCTCTCTATGAAATAAAGACCATCGAAGACCATCGACCACGAGCCATCGAAGACCAGCAAGGACCAGAGAAGAACAGTGAAGAACATTGAACACCAGTAAAGACCAGCGAAGCATTGTACAGCGTCAATGTAAGAGCGTCCTTTTGCTGTCTGTGGGGTTCCATTCATACCCTTTCCAAATACCATTCACTCTCTCAAGCATCTGCGCCAGCAAAACTTCACATGCCCTCTCAGGCGTCTGCTCCAGCAAAATATCATCCATCTTACAAGACAGCTTCCCGAAAAACATCACGTGACACAACTGAGTTTTCGAAGAAAACAGGATATTTCCACTTCAATCGGCATCAGGCGGTGAAGTCTATGACTCTCTTCCTGGAGCTGTGTGCTGTGGTCTCAAGCAACTGAGAGGTGGGCGAAGCAAAATCAGGAGTTCAAGGCTACGTATGGAATTAAGTGCCCTATGAGACGCTATCTGAAACAAATGAAAACCAAGCAGGGCACACAGGCATGTGCCTGTAATCCCAACATTCAAGATTTGAAAGGCTGAAGGGAGAAGATTACTGTAGGTTGGAGGCCAACCTGAGCTACCTGTATTTAAAAACAAAGTGGGGAGAGGGGAGGAAGAGGAATGGGGAGAGGAATAATCTGAGGATCTACAAATAACAGCAAACACCTTAGTGCGAAGAGAGAAAGAAGGATGACTTCCCCTGGACCCTGAAGACGGCATAACTGCCAAGTGGGAGGAGGGCCACCCCTGTGGTTTTCCAGCAGGGCTGAGCAGGAACTGGTGTGATCAAAGCAAAGCAATGGACTGGCAAGATGGCTTGGTGGTAAAAGGGACCTGCAGCCTTGCCTGGTGACCTGGGCTTGATCCCGAGGCCCACTGAGTAGGTGACAGCCACAGCATGGATCAGCCAGCACAGGCAGGTGGGCAGGAGGGAACAGGTATCCCACCCCAGAAGGTCAGGTGTGACAGGGCCCCATCTTACCGTAGCAGGGCAGGGAATTCTTCCTTACTCAAGCATAAATAGCTAAGGAGGGAGCATCTCATTGGGGACAAGATTCCCACAGTAGATAGAGACACACATGGGTGGCTCTGTTAACTCCCTACTTGGGCTTAGATATTTAGTTCAAAGTCTTCTTTGGTTGATTTTTCTGGTTTACTTTACATCTTTGACCAATTCCCATTGTTCTTTCTAAAGCCCTGAACTTTAATGTTTAATTTATTATTATTATTAGCCAGTAGTAGTATGATTGTTTTGCCTGCGTGTATATGACTATACACCACATATGTGCAGTGCCCACAGAGGCCAGAAGAAGGCACAGGGTCCCTTGGGGCTACAGTTACAGCTGGTTGTAAGCCACCATATGGATGTTGAGAATGGACCTTGGGTCCTCTGGAAGGGTAACAAGTGCTCTAAACACCTAAGCCATCTCCCTAGCCATGGCCTGCACTTAAAGGGTCACTCCTGGCTTTATGAAAGAGAGGTAGCCCAGCTAGGCAGTTCCTAGAGCAGTTAAAGTCAAGGATCTACATGTCAATTGCCTTGCTTCAAGCGGTTAGAGGGCAAGTGAACATTACAGATGAGAGTCTTACATATGGTAACTTGGACACTTTAACTCTAAAATGCTAATTGATAGTCCAATATTGGGGGATATTCTAAGTTTCTCATTTACCATCATAACAATCCAGAAACAAGCTAAGTGTCCAACAGCAGGGAGTGCCAAGGTAAAAATACAACCATTTAACATACTCCACAGGACATATGCCTATTGAGGACTATAATAGCATGGTGTCTTAGCCGTGATAAAATACTCTGGGGAAACAAAAACTTGAAGGGAGAGTTTATTTTGGCTCACAATTCAAGGTGTCCATCATGGCCCAGGAGTCATAGTGGCAGAAGTTTGAGGCAACTGGTCCCACTGTATCTGCAGTCAGGAAGCAGGAAACAATGGATGCTGGTCCCATATATCTGCGTCAGAAGCGGGAGCAATGGTGCTGGTCCCATGTTCTGCAGTCGGGAAGCAGAGAGTAATGGACTCGTGCTCAGCTCACTTTCTCCTCCTTTGTACACTCCAGAATCCCAGCCACAGAGTCTTCCTGTTTTAATTAACCTAATCAAGAGTGCTCAGAAGCCCGTCTCCCAGATGATTTCCATGTCATCAAGTTGACAAATGAGATTAACACAAAGACTTACAGTACCTAGTGAAAGTAAATGGACCCCAAATCGGAAAGCATGCTGATAGCAATTTGTAAAATATTAATAGCTCTATATTCTAATCCACATCTATGTCAACTTAGAGGTTTTAAGCAAGCGGGTCATCTTAGGGGTGGCCCATTTTCTGCATTTTGGCTTGCATGCATCTCTGTGAGTAGGTACACCCAGAGAGGCAGGGTTCTGGGGAACCAGCATCATGGGCCTTCAGCGTCCGGCTCCTGAGTCCAGTTCCCCAGCCTGAGCCTCAAGGAGCAAGGCCTGCAAGTATACTGGGAATTGATTTCAAGTGACAGTCAGACAGCTGTCCCAACATTCAACTCTTACTTATAATGTAGAATAGGCGGTTTCTCTGCCTTCAGGGCAGAGTCAGTCCCACGTGGTGGCTTCAGTGCTGGCTGGCTGCACATTCCTTTGATGCCTTGACATATGGTGCCTCTCAGCAGAGGGTTGATGAGCTGAGAGAGGCCTTAGAGGTGACATCACAGAGGACAGCCTCAAAACACAGCAGCAACCACAGAGGAGCAAACCGGCCTTTGTGAATATATGCAAGACATACAGGACTTCAGGAAGTGTGTTGGGGGTGGGGGCTACAGGGAGGATAAAGATAGAGAAACAAAGTGTCTGTTTACGCTAGAGTGGCCTATAGACAGCTGAGTAACTCTTGCTCAAGATGTCTAGGAGAAGGACATAGTAAAAGACTGTAACAGTGGTGTCTGGGGATGTGATTTGGTTAGTCCAGGTGCTTTTCAAGCCTGCTTGAAGAATTGGGTCCCACCCTTAGCACAGTGATGTACTTTTGATCTCAGCACTTAAATGATAGAGGCAGGAAACTTAGAAGTTAGAGCCATAGACTTAGAATCAGAAGCTAATGGTCATCTTTAGCAGTATGGGGAGTTGGAGACTAGCTAGGACTATAGGGACAAAGGATTCTGGGTACTAGGATCACACTTAGAGACAGTTCCAGAAGGCTACAAAAACTCTGAGCCAACTGCCATCTCCATATACATGGTGACAAGTTATAATGTCCTTCCTTCTCTAGGGACCTACTACCTCCCTGCACAAGCCACAAACAGCCCCAGAAATAAGACATTACCTCTACCATATCTCCCAGGAACTCTCTTCCTGCTTTGCTTCTCCCCGGCCAGTCCTTGCTACTCACTCTGCTCCAGTACTTCAGGTTTCTTCTAGAACCTTGGGGTCTTTGCCTAGACAGTCCTCTCTGTCTATGGCATTCTCCTTCCCCTTCTTCCTGGATAACCCTGACTCCAGGCTCAGGTGACATCTTGATGACGTCACTCCCCTACCTCCAAGGCCTCCGGTTCCACCCTCATTACCCAGGCCTCCCCCATTTTCCCTTCATACCTGTCCCAGTCAGAGGATTTAATGTCTACCTCCTTCTAGATTTTGTGAGGGGAGAGGTTGTGCACCCTCGGTACTGGGTTCAAATCCCATGACTATTAAGAAGGACAAAAATCCCATGGCAGATACTGTGTAAATGGGTGTGTTGGGTGAGTGGATGGATGGACAGGGAAACAACATGCAGGAGACTATACTCTGATGGTCTACAGTGAGAAGATGAGTAGACAGCAGAAAAGAACATCTGGAACGACCCCCATGGGGTAAGCAAGAGGCAGCCTGAACAGTGGCTGGCAGTCACTAATGACTCTCAGGCAAAGTCTTGAAAAGATCAGCCTACAGTTGGGAGATGAGAAAACCTCAAGTCAGGGATGACGGGAAGGTGTGGGCTGCTAGCCTCCATGTCGGTCACTCCGGAGCTGCCAGTTGACGAAGCCTTCCCATAACAGCACATCTGTGGCTAATATTCGTGTGTCCCTAAGGCTGCCAGACCTTTCTTTAACCCTACTCGCAGCTACTCTGAGTCTCAGCTCTGATGCTACATGGGGCTCACTACTTCCTGGGAAGCTGGCCACAAGTCTGAACCTCCACCTAGAGCAGCGACCTTAACTTTCCTAACGCTGCAAACCTTTGATCCGGTTCCTCATGTTGTGCCATGTTCTTCCTCATGTGACCCCTGAACCATAGGATTATTTTCATTGCTTCCTTAAAACTACATTTTCGTTATTGTTATCATAGTGTAAACAATTTTGAAGCTAGAGGGTTGTCAAAGGGGTTGAGACACACAGATTGAAAACGCCT
Organism: Mastomys natalensis; assembly: GCA_021653895.1. NCBI lineage: Eukaryota > Metazoa > Chordata > Mammalia > Rodentia > Muridae > Mastomys > Mastomys natalensis. The sequence goes on from JAJTUV010001666.1 coordinate 628,776, forward strand.
GACCTAGAAGGAAGCCTACCATCCAAGTATATAGCCTACCTGAGCCCCACCTCTATCAACCAACCCTGGCAGAGCTGGTGGGGACCATTCAGAGCAACCCCTACCCCTAACATAGTGTCCATGAAAGATCCTTCCCTAAGCTAGGTCTAGGGCAGAGCCAGACATAAGGCTTTCCTTCTCTGGACCCTCAAAGATCCAAGAACAGACCCATGGACCCAGAATGCACTGGGAAAGAAAGAAGGCTATTTGAGCTCACCAGGCCTGCTGAAACACAGGACAACCGGCTGTCAGTGACAGAAGAGATCAGTTTCCTCCAGGTCTGGAGGCTGCCTTCCGTCATCAAAGAGTGGCAGGCTGTGTCTTCTGAGGCCTTCTTCCTGGGCTTGGAGATGGCTGTCTCCTTCCTGTGTCTTCCTGTGTAAATATTGTGTCCCAAATTCCTCCTCTTCAAAGGACACAATCTTACTGATTAAGGCTTACCTTAACACCCTCTTTTTACCTTACCTCAATAAAGACTGAGCACAGATACAAAGTTCTGAGGTATAAGGAGTCTCTGACATATGAATTTGGATGGGACATAGTTCAGTCCATTCCAGAGGCCCAGGGGTCAACAGAAGTACTTCTTGCTCCACGGAGACAGCCTGAACCTCGGCACCTGTAATCCAACTACAACTCACTGAGCAAGCGCTGACCCTTCTCAACAGCTCTCAGGTACCAGATTAACTCTTGGCAGGGAAGCCTCTGAAGTTAAGAGGAGACCCCAGGCCCGGCTCTGAGCCCCTCAGAGACAGGTTATCCTCAAACCTGAGCTTATCAGTCGCATTGCTGGGATCCCGTAACTGGGATGACATTCCCAGAGCATTTCAGAGCGCTCGGCCTTCATTCTCAACAGGCAGACGGGACTTCTGGTTTGCTGCTTATGAAAAAAAAAAAAAAAAAAACAAGAAATTCCAGTAAGGGATTAATGACTTAATTATAAATGCAGCTTGGAAATGTAAAGGTTATTAAGAAGTGGGAGAGATGTATGCTAATAAGAGACACACTGTTAACAGCAGAATAAAGATCCATTGTTGGCGCCACTGTAAAGTTTTCCAAGTTTGGTAATAAAAACCACCTGGTCTGCACCAGGCTGGCTGCCATGGTGACGGCACCGCGTGCTGGATCCGGCTAATGAGGCTTGTCTGCCCGACTCTGATCATGCTCCCTGTGGGGCTTGGGCTTCCTGGTAAAATTGGCCTACAGGCCTCAAACCACTGCAAGAGAGAGCCAGGCCCCAGCTTTTCAGTTACCTCCCACTGGGCCCTGGGTGCCTTGGGAGTCACCGAACAAGCCGTTCCGTTCCCACAGGAAACCAACAGTCAGTTCTAAGCTGTGTAACCTTGCCCCTGTTTCTCAACCTCTCTGAGCCTGTTTCCTCATCTGTAAAGTGTAGAGATCTTACATCTGGCTCTAGTGAACATATACACGAGTGAGTGTGCGACGCGTGCACACACACGTAAAGTAGCTCACACAATCACGGGACAGACTTCAGCTGCAAGAGCACATCTCCTTCTAGTAATCCCACTTTGGCCCACTTGTCTCAGGGCACCCAGTAGCCCCACCCTAAGTGTGTCTGACCTCAGTGTATCCTGGCACCCTCCCCATTTGGGCTCCCACATTCTTGAGGCTCTCGAGATGCCAGTCACACAACTCTGGCTGACCTCAACTTAGGACATCTCCAGACAGCCCTGGCCTCACCCTGGGCTTGGTCATGGAGCTTCCCTTGGTGCCGTGCTTCCTAACAACTGTAGGAAGAGGGATGGCAGAGGAACGAGGAAAGACTGTGGCAGCTGGAACGGGCTGGATCTAAAATGTCTACTCGAGCCTGTTCCCTGGAAGCCTCAGTGTTCTCATCTGCAAAATGACAACACTACTTCTTCTGGAAGACTCCCATGTGGGAGTGTGGGAACGCTCTCACCAGCACAGGTTTTCAGTAAGGGCTCCTCACCATTCTTCTTTGTGTGTGTGCTCCAGGCAAGGTGCATGTGGGAGTAGGTATGCATGTTAGCAGTATGTGCACATGCATGTAAAGGCCTGAGTTTAATGTCAGACGTCTTCCTCGAGCTCTCTCCGACTCATGTATTAAGGTGTTTCTCTCTCTTGAACCCAGAGCTCATTAATTCAGCTACTCTAGCTAGTTAGTTTGCTCCAGGGAGAGCCTGCCTCTGCCTCCCCCGTGCTAGGCTTGCAGGGGTGCGACCATGCCCACTGAGCACTTACAAGAGTGTGGGGGATCCGAACTCCCATCCCCACCCTTGTGCAGCAAAAGCTTTCATCTGCTGAGCCACCATCCAGGGAAGTGGGGACAGGAGCCGGGGAGGGAGTTGGCTCATCTAAAACTGGGGAAGAAATCTCCATCTAATTAGACGGGCTGCAGTTTTAATCAGACAGAGTTTCTCTGGCAAAACCTGTTTGCATGTTTTCTGTCATTCAGCCAATGTGTTAATTAGGCAAATAATATTAATAATGATATTCACTTTGGGAAAAGTTAAGAGGGGAGGAAAAGGTGGAAATGACAGTTTGGGGGCTGAGCAGCCTAGAGCAGGGAGAGGCGTTTTAACTCGGAGGCAGCAGAGAGTAGATGCAAGGGGTCTGAGGAGATGCTGGCGGGTTACCCAGCTCTGCCTAGTGTCTCAGGCCAGCTCTTCTCTAAGTGTCAGTTTCCTCATCAGTACCACAGGAGTGACGAGGCAGCAAGGCATGCCCACTGGCTTGGCTCAAGAGGTGTTACATCCAGTTTCCACCTTTCCTTGATTTGTCATCTACCTTCCACTTACTTGTTTTCACAGCTGGGGTCCCCCAGAATCCTCCAGAGCAGAGCAGGGATGATGGGAAAGTGCAGGGAATTGTGAGCCTCAGTTTCCTGAGGACTCCATGTAGGTGTTCTTCAGTCAGACCAGACTGGCCTCTGGCTTCCTTTCTGGACCACTGAGCTCCAGGGGTTGGGACCAACATCTAGGGACAGCTCCTCTTTGTTGTACTTCATGGCCTGACAATAGCTCTCTTGCTCCCTTGATTTCTCTCTGATACCCCAAGTTAGAGGAATCTTCCTGCTAGACCACACACTCCCCAGCAGGGATCCTGGGAGACCCCTCCTCCCCTTTGCTGCTGCTACTTTTGCTAAACCCAAGCGCCAAAGTCAACCTTCTGCCTTCTCTGCTGCAGATACCCAGAGACACAATGCTTCAGGGCCAAGATTAGGGCACAGCAGTGAGGCACCCCTCCCTGAATGAGAAACTTAAGCAGCACCCCCCAGAGTGCACCAGCCGTGATAAGCATTTCAAAGCAATGCATTTAACAATAAAAAGCAATGTCTAGATTCTTTTCAATGAATCTGGCCTTTAAAAATACTGCTTTGTCCATATTTTAAAATACTGATTTGTCTTGATCACTGAGTGATAACCATCCTCACCTGCCTCCCTGACCGCACCCACATCTATCCCTGGTCCTCAGCAGTGGCTCTGACATTCTGCCCCACCAGGAGCAGCTGCTTGGAGCACTCTCAGGGCCAGTAACTATGTCTTCCCACTTCCCACTGGCTGCTTAGCATGGGTGAGTGGAGCAGGAATGACACCACAGTTTCTGGGGAATGCGTCATGGTGGGCAAGGAACAAAACCAAAGCGTTGGCAACATCTAAAATGTTGGTTTAACTGCCGGTTCTCCTACGGGTCTCCTTGCCAAGCCTAATGGTTTGAGCCTCCCGGTGGGCAAAGCTGGAACTAGAGCATAGCCTCGTGCTTTCCTGGTGTCTGGAAAGCAGCTGCTAGCCCGCAGCAGGAGGGAGACTACAGAAGAGTGGGGATGTGGTGGTGACCGGAGCCAGGAGCAGGTGTCACCATACAGCTATGGAGGAGGACAAGACACTAACCAAACAGCTTCCTTTTACCGTTGTGATCAACGTCACACCCAAAACCTTAAAAAATAAATAAATAAAATCAACCAATCTAAGTGGAGACTCACTCTACGGCAGGGCTACTCTCCCATCTGATACTTCTATTAATCAACAGTTCAGCAGCTGTGCACTTCTAAAATGCACAGCTGCCTAGTCTTGCCCTCCCTCCGTGCACTGAGCCAACAGTCCAGACCCCCTGTCCTTATGTTCCCGAGAATCTGTAGTGCCAGCCCCAGGGAGGTTCATGAAGGCCGGTTCTCCATCCTCAATGTGCACACTGGCTCAGTCTACTGTGTGACAGGCATTGTCTTTTAATGTCTGCCGTTTTGACTGACAGATGAGATTCATGACCCCTAACCACCGTACAGCTCAGAGCCATGAAAGTTACCTAAACTTCATCCATCACTAGCCACCAAAAAGATTAAAGCTCAAGACATGATATTGCACTCCTACACACACACACACACACACACACACACACACACACCACGCACGCACGCACGCACCACACACACACACGCACACCACTACATCACACACCTGTGTCTTCCTAGTCTATTAGAAGATTCTACCTACTGAGGTTCCTGTTTGGAATATTTGTTGTTTTGAATACCTAACACAAGACAATTCTTTTTCTCCTCACTCAGACCCCATGAGGGGAGCTCTGTCATCTTGTTCATTCTCTAAACAAGGGACCAGCAGCTCCCAGAAGTCACCCATACATGGTCAGACACACAGCTTCCCAGTTCTACCCCTCTGTATGTCTGGCAAGAAGAACCAGACTGTTGTGGCCCTCACAGGACACCATCCACTGTTCCAGGACTTGAATGCACTGGTAGCTCATTGGAGCTGGCGGCTCAGCAGCTAGTGCTTTCTCCTCAGACATACCCAGCCCATCTTTGTAGTTTGCCTGAAGGGAGAGGCTGCTAAGCCCTTTCAACTGCAGCCAGGGGACTTGGCTCGGTGCTCCTCAAGCCTGAGGTCAGACGCACCACACACCTCCCAGCCTGTGGTGAACGAGGACTTTATGAGCTTGTAACCCTGAGTTCCAGAACCCCAAGGGAGTTCTGTCCAGGCCTAACCCTGAAGGCAAAGCTTTGGGAAGATGTGAACATAGTGACTTATACTTATGTCTCTCCTTTGCAATCACAGGATTTTTTTTTCCCATTACTTATTCATTTATTATCTCTGTGTGAGTGCAAGCACGCACACGCCATGGCTTGTGTGTGATAGTTTAAGGACAACCTCGGGTGTCTGTCCCCCCCCCCACACACACACCTCCCACCTCGTTTGAAACAAGGTCTCTTTGTTTGACTTTGTTCTGCCGTGTATGCCAGCTTAACTGGTTCATAAGCTTCTGGGTTCTCCCCCTCCAGTTTCACTGTAGGGACAATGGATTACAGACGCGAGCTTTTCCAGGGTTCTGGGGATTCAAACTCAGGCCTTCCCACTTTGCATGACAAATACGATACCCACTGGGCCATCTCCCTGGGCCAGGAACGACACAGTGCTCAGTCCTCTCGCTTCCTCTGTTGCTACAGGCAGGTGGTATATAGCCCTAGACTCCAGTGATCACACTGGGGCCCAGCATATTACAGAAAAGGAGGCAAGCTCAGAAAGGGGGTGGGATCCATCTGTGGTCTTTAGGGTTTGGGGTGAATACAACTAGGTCCAAGGCCAGTCTTAATTTAAAGCTCTGCTCTTGGGGAGGGGGTTTGTTTTTAGGGGAGCCTGGAACTCCCCTGCTTTTTTTTTTTGTTTTGTTTTTTTTTTGTTTTTTGAGACAGGGTTTCTCTGTGTAGTCCTGGATGTCCTGGAACTCACTCTGTAGACCAGGCTGGCCTCGAACTCAGAAATCCGCCTGCCTCTGCCTCCCAAGTGCTGGGATTAAAGGCGTGCGCCACCACCGCCCGGCTAGAACTCTCCTGCTCTTGCTGGCTACCAATGAGTCCATGGGTGTCGCCATCCTGAGACCAGGGTGTCACCATCTGTACGCAGTTATCCTGTCCTCGTCATGGCATTATGTATGCTGTGGACATCAACGCCAGTGGCGCCTCTGTGTCCTTGGCCATCCAGGGGTGGAGAAGCACAAGATGAACAAGTTGGGGGCCTGGGGGTGGGGGTAAGGGAAGGAGCACCGCCGGCGACAGCATTAACTTGTTATGTAAATACCTTATTCAATTAGGCCTTCTCCGACACCAGTCAGCTAATCACTCAAGCCTGGCTGCTTCATGAATATTAAACCCAACTCCCTTGGCAGAGTATCTCGGGAGTGGGAAACAGTGGTCTCCAAGGAAGGGAGAAGAAAAATTAGATGCCAGAAGTCCTGTTTCAGAGGGCTACACATATCACCATCGGGGGCGGGGTGGTGGTGGTTGGTGGGAAGCTTAGTGGGGAAGCAGCTCACCTGCATAGCCTAAAAAGGGAGACAGGCGCTCAGTGGCTCTGTAGAACCTCCAGGCTGCGCTGAATTGGCTGAGTGACCTGAGGGAAATGATTTCACTGGGTCTGATGTTCTCATCTGTAAAATGGGATAGCAGCCTCTGCCTTGTCTGGGTTGTGATTCGCGAGCCCGTGCATAATTACAAAACCAGATCCCTCCCAATTGTTTTCAGCCTCCTTGAGTGACACTGAGACCTCAGAAGTAGCCTGTGATCTGGCTGAGGTGACTTGACTGGACTATACAGATGATGCTGGGGCCTGGGGAGATGGCTCAGAAGGCAAGAGTGTTCGCTACATAAGTATCAGGGCTTTCAAATCCAAGTCTGTTGTGATGGTGATGGCACCTGCAATCCCAGTTCTGGAGGAGAAGACGTGGTCATGCTGGCTGCCAGCTGACCTCCCGGTTCAGTGAGAGTCCCCATCTCGAGGAAATAAGGCAGAGGCTGCCGGAGCAGGATACCTGACATCGGCCTCTGAGCGCAGGCACGGACACACACGTCAGCACACACATGTGCATATAACGAACATACTAAACAAGTAAGTACATAACTAAAACATAGATACAGTGCCCCCTCAGTCCCCCCAGAGTGTGTCCACTAAGGAACCGCTGTGTGCTAGACTCAGTCCATGGAATACTGTGAAGACCCAGTCCTGGGAAGGCATGTTAGGGCAGAGCTGGAATCCTTAGCTTCCTGCTCCTGGAAGGTGCGGCCACCCTCCACCCCTGGAGTTCAGGTTGGCCTTGGTGGTGATTTGGAGAAGAACAAGCAGGAAGCATTGCTGGGAAGGAAGACCCTCATGTATTCCCCGTGTCACTCCAGGAGCCCTGAGCATCATGGCCAAAGTGAGCCAGCCACAAGAGCCCAGGTTCCCCATGCTGGGACTGTTATCCCAAGGTGCAGACAGACTGGGGAAGCCATCTTGGACATGCCAGCTCTGCCAGCAGCCATCTCTACCATCAGCTACTGAGGCTGGGAGAGCCACAAGACACGCTCTGTCAGATGCTCTTCACACACGGGGAGAGGGGATAGCCTGTCTGATGTTTTGAGCTACTGATTTCTAGAGACTGTCACAGCAATAGACAATTCTGCAATGAATGAGGACAGACAGACAGACAGACAGACAAAATCTAACGTGCAAAAGCCATCAGAAACTTGGTGAAACCAGAGCATGAGGAGACTAAAGTGGGGAGGACAGGAAACGAGTATGTGTGTGAGGTGGTGTGGGTCTGTGTGGTATTGTGTATGTGTGGTATGTATGTATGTGTGTGGTGTGTATATATTCATGTGGTATGTGCGTGTGCGTGTGCGCATGCATGTGTGTGTGTGCCCGTGCATGTGTGTATGTATGTATGTGGTATGTGTGAATGTGTGTATATGTGTGTGCTGTGTGTGAATGTGTGTATATGTGTGTGCTGTGTGTGTATCTGTGTGTTTGGTGTGTGTGTATGTGTGTGTATGTATGTGTGTGGTATGTATGAGTGTGTGTATATGGTGTGTGTGTGTGTGTTTGTTCTGTGTGTTGGTGTGTGTATGTGTGCATGAGTGAGTGTGTGTGTGTGTACGCACGCACGGGGCTCAGGACACATTCACAGAGGAATGATATCTGAGCAAAACCTAAGGAAACCAGTATTCCTGTATGGAAGAAATGTTCCAGGCAGGATATCATTCAGGGTGAAGGCCCCGAGTAGGGAATGTAAGGACTGGCCAGGCACATTCTGTTCAGGTCAGGGCCTTCACCCTGACTCACAGGAACAGCAGCAAGAGCTCGATGGAGGGAGGAGTGGCTGGCTGCTCCTGGAAGGCTTCCCTCCTCAGGGGTTGTGCTGCACTGGGGTCATGTGGCCTTGGTGTGAGAATTCTTATCTCTCCAGGATCCTAACTGTCCTCTAAGATCAGGAGTCCTGTTCCACAGGCTGGGCCCAGCCAAAGGATGAGCACAGGGGGAACCACTGGGTGGCACTTACCAGCTGCTTCCTTCCCTTAGCTCTGAGCCCTCTGTAATCAGCGCTGTGATGCTTCTTTACAAATGGGGAAATTGAGGCAGAGAGAACACATAAGCCTCGCTCAAGGTCTTCCAGCAGCAAGGAAGCCACAGGCATCCTATCTCACAACCGAAAGATTTAAGGCCAAGTTTCTACCCCAGTAGAAGGCTCTCTGAATATGTGGAATGTTTGTCAGCAGGAAAGACAGCAGAAGATCCCTCAGAAGGAGCCCATGACTGAGAACTTGTGGGACTCACTGCAGAAAACTGAACCTTAGCCTTCTTCCCTCAGCCATGTAACTCAGTTAGGAGAGCACTTGCCTAGCATGCGTGAAGTCCTGGGTTTGATCCCCAGTACCAGATATAACCGGATGTGTGGTGGCTGACGCAGAGTCCCAGGACTCAGAAGGCAGAGATAGGAGGATCAGGAGTTCAGGTCATTCGTGTCACATAATGAGTGTGAGGTTAGCCTGGGCTACATGAGACCTGTTCTCAACAAGCTCCATTTGTGTTCAAGGCCAATAATTATTAAACATGATAATAACATAGTTGATGTTTATGGAACCAGGGTTTTAACACAGCCCATTAACTTCTCTGAGTAAACTATGTGGTTATAGCCACTTTTTGAAGGGGGACTTTGGAGCTTAGGGGAGTTTGGTAACCCGTTCAGAGTCACACAGTAAAGAGTTAGCTCCTCCTGCCTCCAGGGCCTGCCTGTGCTCTTGGCCACTTTATAGTAGCAAAAACCCAGCTATAAACAAAACAGCAGACAGAAGTGTGTCCCCTACAGGGGACTTTCCACGAGCACTGTGATCAGATGGTCATAGACGGATCCTCAGACATCGGTGCTCACAACCTACACTTAAAGAAGGTTCTAGTTTTATTGTATACAGCTTCATGTGTGTCTCGCGAGAGGGTCTGGAGGTGGCATCACTGTTTGCTTCTCCCACGTGAGGAAACCCAGAGCCAAGGCTCCTTAAACAAGGAAGAAACTGGCTGTGAAGTGGGGCTTACTCCCAGCCACTCATCTGCTCCCCGGGCGTCTGCTTGTGGCTCAGACCTCCAACATCTGGGCTCTGTCTCTGTGTCCCCAACCTAGAGCAGGGGTTTGACACTGGCTGGAACTGTCTTTCCAGTCCTCCCATCTTACTGATTGCTAGAGTGTCCTACAGTGAGAACCCAATGGGCAGGGCTGTGCTGGGGTGCTCTGGGCTGTGTGTGAGCACTCTGAGGCTCTAGCTCACCTGAGACCAGGGCTCCTGAATTTTGGGTTTACTTTCCATCGCCTTCAGAACTGTGGAGATTTGCGAGCTGCCTTTTGTGGTCTGAGTGTGACTTGACACCCACACTGGTGTTGAGGCCAGGTTCCCTCTATTGGGAAGTGGTTGGGTCATGGGACAGAGCCCTCAGGACAAGATTCAGTCTTGCCTGCTTCAGTGAGTTCACTGTTTCAGAGCCTGTGGCAGTCACATGAGCACAGCTGTCACGGACTGAGACCATGGGTGTTCCCCAGTGATACTACTTGTCTTCTGCTTCCCACCTTGGGGGCCCTCCCCAGATGTACCCCCCCAATCTGAACCTTCCTAACCTCTCACACTATGAACCCCCACACCCTCTTGCCTTTACAAGTGACCCAAGGGAAGAGGTTCTATTTCAAAGAAAGCAGGTTAAGACACCACGAGAATGACAGCCGTGTGCCTCATTAATTACCAAAGAAGAAAGAATAACCAAGTTCATTTCATGATACTTCAGAGAACAACCCAAGCCAGTCCCCACCGAGTGAGAACTAGGAGAAGAAAGAGGAAATGACAAACAGGTGTTTTCCTCCATCTGCCTTAGGAAAGTATTAAAAGGGTCACATCCAGGATGGGCGCGGGTATGTCAGTAAGAGCCACTCAAAAACATTGGTAAAAAAATCAATGTTGAGAGTCAAATTGGTAATATAGGTATACTGTAAAATGCATGTTTCTGTACAAAAATTCTATTTGCGTATGTTCATTTCCATTCAAGCACATCCAGGTACCTGCACAAGCACATTTGTAACAGTGCGGTTTGTAACTGTTGGGATGAAACAGTTCCTACACTGGAGAGATGGCTCGTTGTGTAAGGGGCCTTCGGCCAAGTCTAATGACCTGAGTTCACTCCCCCAGCCCCACATGGGAGAAGGCGAGGACCAACTTCAAGTTATCCTCTGACCTCCAAATGCATGCTGCAGCAAGCATGCACCTACCCACCTCACCCCCAAACAAATAAATAAATGTATTACAAAAATATAAAGCAAATAATATCTACGTGTGGGATGATAAAAAAAAAATCCGCTAAACTCACCCAATGGAATACCGCTGAGTTTTTTAAAAAGATTATGGCTTGTCTCCTCGTAATGTCAATAGCAAAAGCTAAGATACACTGTTCCTTGGGGATGATGCCACAAATAGTGTCTATAATTTTACTATACCTTTGCTTCAAAATATATATTTGTTTCTTTTTCTTTGTGTGATGATTTTCTAAACCAAACTTCACCCAGCAAGCTATGAGCATCTGCTACTTTGGAGGAGGGTCCCAGACACAGGCTCATGGCTTTCCCCCTTGCCAGGCTTGATTTTTTTTTTTTTTTTTTACTATGCCTTCTTAATATTTGAAAGCAGATGAAAAATGTAGAGGATGAATAAATCATGGACTTTTAAAAAGGGAAAGGAAAGGAACAGGGTAGGATGTGGGAATCCAGAAACAGAAAAGGCGTGCGTGTGCCATGAGGAGGTTGGAGAAGCTGTGTGGAAAGCCCAGTCTGTGGAGAGTGGGGAGAGCTGGGGTGCTGGGTGCAGAACACAGAGACGGCACAACACAGCTGTGGGAGCCTCCAGGGTTCCGTCCTGCTCAGCTAAGGGATGCATGGAAGAGAAATGGGTGTCAGAAGAGGAGGAAACCTCTGCACAGAGGAGGACGGAAACCAGAAAGGATGTCCCCAGCATCCTCTGCTCAACCTGACAGGCTCTAGAATCCCCCAGGAGACAGATCTGTAGGCATATCTGTGAGAAATTCTCGATGGATGGGTTCTCTGGGTAGCACTATTCCATGGGATGTGGCTAAGGATGCAAAAGGAGACTGTGATGCGGGTCAGTGGACGGTGCCAGGAAACCTGGTAAGGTTGAGTGGTTTGGAAGCCCTGGAACCTCTGAGAGGAGGGTAGGAGCTTCATCTGCTTCTGACCAGGCCTCTGTCACATGACCATGCTCCTTACATAGGAATGCGACCTAAGGTCACTTAGATCAGAACGGAGTTCTCCATGCTAATGAGGTATCTAGAGGCCCTGAGGGTTTAGCTGACAATCTTCCCTTCCCAGACATTCTTTCCTGCAAAAGGTATTTAATCTCTGATCCACCCTGAGCAAGTGGTAGGCACCCGTCCATGATGAACAATCAATAAACAGTTTGGAACCAAGGACTGTCCCTCTCATCAAGTGCTGCCTGGGGAGCACGGAGGAAGCCTTCGTCTACAGAGCTGTCCCATCTAAGTCTCCACTCCTAGACAATCACCACCAAGCTAGGCACAATCTCCTATGAGATAAGCTGGAGGCCCCCATGCCCCCCAGCCTTGGGCTCCTCAGCCCGAGGACCCAACTCTGTTCCCAACTCCTCGAGACCCAGTGGTGTCTAGATGTCCAGGAGTTTGGGAACCCCCTGCCCCTGGCCTCCCCACAGGCCCTTGGGCCCCTCCATTCCCAACTTCTCCATACAGTTTCCAGTGGCGTCTGGATTCCCAGGAGTCAGGGAAGCCAGCTTCAGCCCCCCACATTTTAGGCTGCATTTTCCCACCCCCTGAGCCATGTAGACCACATCTAGTTTTGTCTGCCCAGTTCCTACACACCATCGGTGAGGTGGACCACAAACCCACACCATGAGTTGAACCCTAGGGTTCATCTCTGCTTGCTGACTGCAAATGCAGTGTGACCACCAGCCTGTCTCACCACCTCCTGTTGCCATGCCTTCCTGCAGTGATGGACCGTACGCTCCGACTGAGCCAAAAACAAACCCTTCCTCCTTAAATGGCTTTTGTTGGGTATTTTGTTGTAGCAACAAGAATAGTAGCTAACATGGAGGGATGGAGGAATCCAGCCAGCGTGTGAGGTACACCATGCTGCAGCAAGAATATGAGCCCCCAAGGGAAAGCGCAACGTTCGGGGCCCACTTTGAACCTCTAACAAAATGGTCATTGGGACATCTCATAGGAACACGGTGCTCTCTAGATCACCCACACCCTGAAGCCCAAATTTCTGAGGGTCAGGCCTTGCACTTTTACCTAATTCTTTATGATCAGCAGGTACTCTGAAGTTTGAGAAGCAATGGCTTAGAGATATCAAGGCACTGGACTTGATTTCAAATAAGGATTCGGCTTTATGTATTTATTTTAAATGCAATGTATCCTTTGGTAATGGCATACCTGGATATAATGTGTTCTGAAGACTCTCACTTCTAATGAACTCTGATCCCCTTCCCACCTCTCCCCACCCCTACATCCCCGTCTCCACCTCTCCCCACCCCTCCCCACCCACCCTTCCTCATCTCCCTTCTAGTCATTTTGCTTTGTCTTGTGACCAGTTGAATTGAACTAGGGCTGTCTACATACATGAACACGGGTGTGAAATTATCCATTGGCACCAGGTGGCCACACGACTGAAGACAATGTCTCCCCTTCCCCCAGCATGCATCAGTAGCCAGCATCTTCCTGGATGGATCCCACAGATGCTTGGCTTGGCTGCTCCTCCTACACTACACTTTTCCTTACTGTTCTTGCAACCAACAAATTCTGCCATCAGTGGTCCAGGTAGAAGAAAAGCACCCAGCTGAGCTATCAGGACAAACCTGACTTGCCATGCAGTTCTGAATTCTGATGAGTTAATTTGTTTTCCAGCCTCACTTCCCCTCCCCCCCCCTTTTTTTTTCCCAAAATGAAGGAGGTAAGCCCTGTGTTCTCCAAGGTCCCTCTAAGGTTAGCTTATCGCTGTGACTCATCTTGAGCCCCTGCTCCCAGCCCACCCTCAGCCCCCTGCTCTGTGCTGGTCAATTGAGAATTCAATAAATATTTAGCTGATTGATGTAAGCAAAAGCATAAAAGTCATTGAAAGGGACGTTAAACTTCTAAGAAGCTCTGGAACCTTCTGTGGTATCTCTCTCTTGTGAATTCCTTCAGAAGGCAGAAAGCATAAATAAAAAAGGCGGCTGAGGTTTTTTTTTTTCCTCCTCCTCTCTTTAAAGTCAAAGGCCCATAAATCATGCACGTGCAGATTCATTTCATAATTAACATCACTGGGTATACGTCTGTGAAAGTTGGGCTTCATCTGGGCGCGTTGTTCTACTAATTAAAGGCTTATTTTGTGATGGAGATCGTTTTTGTGGAAGCTACTGCACTCGGCCAGCTTTAGAGATGTACTTTTTAATGATCCACTGGCTTGGCAAAGGGAGTCAACCATTGGCACAGTGAGACTCACAGCTTATTACACGGGAACACTACGTGTACCTCCAGAGCCCACATGCTCCAATGCTGTCAGTGGCAAGTGTGTTCTCGAAGTCACAAGGGGGGGAACCAGCCTGCTTTGGGGCCTCCTACTAGACTAACAGAACCCAGGTTCTGAATCTTGTTTTATAGCACCCTTGCCCCTAGTTTTTGTCTAGCCTCATGGTCCTAGTCGCCTTGGGAGAGAGCTTTGGATGTCCTTGCTGGGCTTGGGTTGAAGCACTGGGGAGGTGGGCCTGCTCGCTGCAGTGCTCAGCACCCCCTGGAAGCAAGAAAATTGGAAAGAGACAGCTGGGATGAAGTCTTAACATTTTTAATAATGTCCGGGACCATGACTGTTGCCAGGAGATTAGCAGGGAAATGGAACAGTGTGTGATTTTTTCTAAGAATTCCATTAACAAAATCAAGCGGGCAGGCAGGGGTTAGGGGCATGAACAGCTTTCTGGGGGCTTCGGCAGGAGGGAGTTTCTAACCTCTGAGTCTCAACAAAAGCTCCTCGGTGAATTGTAAGTCCCTGTGGCCTTCCTTCTCTCTCCTTTCTCCCATGGTGGTGGGGAGGCAAGGTGGTTCAGGTCGGGAGATCTGAGTTCAAGGCTCTAGCCTGTATCTTCCTTTCCCTGTGGTCTTGGATAGCTTCTTCTCCTGCTCCCAGGGATAGCTTTACTGAGCTGAGGAGCAGACTCGGTGGGTTCCATTGTTCAGCATAATAGCTGGTACAGACCAGCCTTGTCATTGGCTCCCTCTTCAAATGCCACCCAGACTCACACAGATCACTTCTCCTGTCTCTTTCTACATCTAGAGTGTTTGCTGCATGCCAAGCCAGTGCCAGGCCAGGTACCAAAGGTGACAAGAGAAGAGGGAGGATCCAGCTGTCTCTCCAGATGCGGATTGTTCAGAAGCAGATTCAAGGCACTACTTTGGGGAGAGGGTACACTCAGCCCATGTCACCTCAGCTTATGGAAAAAACACCCTGTGGAAAGGCACTCGGTGTTTGGATAAAAATGCCTATAGGTTACTACTATGTTTGACTACACGGTCTCCTGTCGGTGGAACAGTTTGGGAAAGATTAGAAGGTGTGGCCTTGTTAGAGGAGGTGTGTCACTTGAGGTAGACTTTGAGGTTTCAAAGCTCACCATTTTCAGCGTCTCTTTCTCTCCCTGCCTCCTGCTCGTGGATCAGATATGAGCTCTCAGTTTCCATGTCAGCACCATGCCTGCCTGCCTGCTGCCACGCTCCCTCCCATCATGGTCCTGGATTCTAGCCTTCTGAAACTATAAGCAAGCCCCCAGTTAAATACTTTGTTTTAAAAGGTGCCTTGGTCACTATGCCTTATCACAGTAAGGGGACAGTGACTAAGATAAGCTCTTGGTTCCATTTTAGAGATGAGGAAAGCAGGGTTTAGACAGATTTTTGTCTGCCCTTAGCCACATGCCAGTCTCGCAGACTTCAAGATGGAGCCCTCGAGTCCAGGTTTGAATCCTTCCTCCAGCATTGTTACTTTTATCTGACACCCCCTTCTCCCCTTTCCCATTTCACTGGTCGTTTTCTGATTTCTGTTTGCTTTGGTCTTACACTATCCATGACACTGCATCCTTTGAGGACAGATGTTTATTTATCAAAAGTTCTTGGTCCCTTCTATGAAGATAATACGCACAGTAGACACTTCAGGAAGATTGGGGCAGCACTGGAGCAGAGACCCACTGTTTCCTTAATTCATTCAGATTTTCTGATGTTCTGCCTGTCCCTCAGCCTACATCTACACACCCTACGCACACACACACACACACACACACACACACACACACACACATGCTCACACGCTCACACACATACATACACATATACATACATATACACACACATACACACACACTACATACATACACACTCACATACATACATATATATACACACATACATACACACTCACACAGAGATACATACACACACACTTGCACACACATATATAGACACACATACATACACACTCATACACAGATACACACACATACATACATACTCACACTCACACACACAGGAGAGAGAGAGAGAGAGAGAGAGAGAGAGAGAGAGAGAGAGCTTGTGAAATCTAATAACAACCAGTTTAAAAACATACTAAAAACAGAAAATTTATGTAGCATGACCCAAATTGAATTATACATTACAGCACTATAATTGATTTTTTAGAAGAGAGATTAAATTTATTTTATGCCTCACTAACTAACAGCTAGATTTACCTAATTGCTTAGAGTGCAGAGTTAGTATGACTCATTAAACTCCATACATGCCTGGGTACACTGTGCACTGAGTAAAGCTTTCCTGCTCGCGGCAATTAACGGGAGAGACCCGAGGCCGCTCTGGTAATTGGTAAGAACAATGCAGCCGGAAGTAGAAGCGCGGTGGGTGCTTGAATTCTGTCGATGCAGCTATAGAATCTAATGGTACGGCAGTCCCAGAAACCAGAAAGACAAGAACTGTGTCCCCACTTCCCTCTCCCCTTTGTAACAGGGAGGGGAAAAGAAAAGAAACACTCAGGAAAGGCAAAATGGAAGGCTCATCTTGGATTGATTCCATCATAACAGTTCCTCGGGAAGCCGTACCAGTGGCTGACAGCACGCAGGCAAAGTCAGCCAACCTAACAAAGAGCGGGTTTGGGTGGAATCAGAGAGCGTGCCGTAATTATATACACATTATCCCCCAAAAAGGTAGCAATTTAGGAAAACTCGGGGGAAGTATGCTAATTTGGGTAGCAAGAGAAAATTAGAACTCTCTGAACCATTTATTTATTAATTATTATTAATAATAAAGAACATTTCCAAGTAGCATGAGTTCCAGCAGTAAGAGTGTTCCCTGTGTCCACATGCCTGGCTGGATATGTTTATGG
Source organism: Mastomys natalensis (assembly GCA_021653895.1). Lineage (NCBI taxonomy): Eukaryota > Metazoa > Chordata > Mammalia > Rodentia > Muridae > Mastomys > Mastomys natalensis. The sequence continues at coordinate 645,528 of JAJTUV010001666.1, forward strand.
TTTCTGCAGAAGTCCCCCCAACACACACAGTTTGTTCCTTCATTCAGAGCCAAATTTTGGATTTTCGTACTCATTTCCAAAGCAGGTGACACAAACATCAGGACTATACAGAGTGGTGGCGCTGCCTGGCTCTCGTGTCTTCTGTTGCAGGCCTCTGTCCTGAGCAAAATAGAAAGTTGTTTATTCTCAAATCCCCAATCTCTAGGGCAGCAATGTCTGTGTTTAGGGACAGACAAATTCATTTTGTTCTAGAAGAGGCACAAATGGACATAAAGATGTCAGCCATGATTTGTATCTTCTGGGAGTGAACAACAGATTCAGGGAGGCGTAGTTTACTGAACACCCACCAAGCATCCTTGTCCTACTTTACTTCCTATTGCTGTGACAAAACACCATGACCAAAACCAACTTGGAGAGCAAAAGGCTTCGTTAACTTATCTTATGTAACTCACAGTTCGTTGCTGAGGCAAGCCAAGGCAAGAACATGGAGGCAGGAACCAAAGCAGAGACCATGAAGACACATTGTTGACTGGCTTGCTCCCCATGGCTTGCTCGGTTTGCTTCCTTATAGCACCCAGAACCACCTGGCCAGGGGTGGCTCCGCCCACAGTAAACCTGACCCTCCTGCATCAAGAAAATCCCCCTCAGATTTGCTTACAGGCCAATCTGATGGCAGCGTTTTCTCAATGGAGGTTCCTCTGCCCATGTGATTCTAGTTTGTGTCAAGGCGAAAACAAAATAGAGCAACAAAACCAAGCAGCACGATCCTTCTCTCTCAAGAAGCAGAAGTGGGCATCTTTCCAAAGCTGTCTGGCCCAGAGAGATAGCTGCCTGACCTGGGACAGGCCAATCACAGTCTCTTACCTGGGGATTTGAGATTAAAATGAGAGGTCAGTCGCTATGTGGAGTCCAGACACACCAAGGACAGCACAGCCTAAGTTCTACCAATGTCATTGTGCATCTCCAAAGCTTTCCCCTCAGTTTCATAGATGTTCCTGGATCATGAAACCGAAGCCAAGGAAACAGTGCAGACAAAAGCTGGAAGTTAGGCACAGCTGTCCACATCATCTCTGCTGGAAGACTCAGGGATTTGGGGGTATTTGGACCTCTCTAAAGGACCTCTACTCCAAAGGGATGCAAACTGATCTGTTATCTCAAGGGTCTGGGTACCATTCCATCCCAACCCACATGATTCTAGAGAGTCTTCTGAACAGATGAGGAAACGGAGGCTTAGAAACCCTAAGCCATTGCCTTGAGCAAGCAACACATAGGAGCAGCAGGATTTGAATCGGGATCCTCCTGGCACACAGAAAGCTCAGGTGCTTCCCTCTGTGGCATTTTGTAGAATCTACCTATACAGTTCCGAGGACTCTTAGAGTCCTAGAAGTCTGACCTTGGTCAACTCCATTCCCAAGATGGTTGTGAAACATCTTGCATGGAGTCCTAAGGCTGGGGCCATGAGTGGGAAGGGCTGTCCCAGCCTTCAAGGAACTTACAGTCTAAGGGGAAGGCTGGGACCAGCTTGTGAGTCCTGGGGCTCTTTTCACTGCTACTCCTGTTAACCACTTTGCCCAGTGATTTCTAAGGAGCCACCAATCCCTTTCTAAAGGAGCTGCCTCCTAGACATGCCCAGAGAAACATGCTCGTTTCTAGAGTTTGCAGTGTGAAGAGCGCTCTTCCCAACTTCCTCTGACAAGCACTCCTGGGATGAGGTGTTGCTCCCATTCTGAGCAGCCTCGAGCATGTGAAGACGCAGCAGCTGCTTCTGAGGACGCTCGCAGGGTAGGGTCTCACTGGCCAATAAGGGTCTTCAACGCCAAGGAAGCAGTTCACGAAATGCCCTGAGCTGGGTGACAGAGACCCACCCCATTACCTCTTGGCGCCTTGCCTTCTCTGTTTCCTCTTCTACAAACAGAAATGCACAGGAAGAGAGCCATCAAATATGGTTCAAAAATAGTTGAGATGTGTGTAGTGCTTTCTCGTGGCATCTGAGAGAAGAAATTCCTCCCGGAGTAGGAGGGCCAGCCTGGGGTTCTTCTATTTGGTCTTGTGACTACAAACCCAATCTCCTTTCGTCTTTTCTCCCTTCCTGCTGGGTGAGTCTACTTTCAGCCAAGGATGGATTGCTCCTTAGTGTCAGAGAAGAGGAAAAGTCCCAGGCTTATCCTGGACCAAAGTTAGCATCGGTTTCACACAGAGATGATTGTCTCTTGGCCCTTTGATAAAAGAATGTATTCCCTGGGGCTCAGTCCTGCTCATCTGGGAGTCTGTCTTTGTCCCGTTAAAGCAGAAAGTGTCATTTCTACAAGCCTCTCTGTGTGGGGGAGGGATGTGGGCGTGGGATCTTGGTATGATATACTACCCCACATCTTAGCCCAAGGAGAATCTTAGCACTGAAATTACAGCCATACTGGCCTCCACCAGACAAGTAGCCAGATCCTAAGGCCACTGTCGAACCCCTCACTGTGCCCCCAAACCCAGAATGCTCTGAGCTGCCAGTTAGACACGCAGCAGCCGCCTGCCAGCTGAACATCTTGAGAGGGACCAAGCCACATTTTTAGCCACAAGGACACATAATTCACCTCCTCCTGGCATCTCTGCCCATATCTTATTGGGAAAATGGAGTTCCCATTTGCCCAGGACTCATTCTATGGGCCTGCCTCAGGACAGAACTCGGGTTTTCTTCAAGCCTTCCCAAACTCCCAACAGAATCTTGTGTGTCAATGCAACCTGACCACATTTTTGATCTCTTTCCGTTTCTGGGATGAACATTATGACCAAAAGCAACTTAGGCAAGGAAAGGATGTATATGGCTTACACTTGCAGGTCACGGTCCACCAGTGAGGGAAGTCAAGACAGGCAGTCAAGCAGGAGCTTGAAGTGGAAATTCTGATGGAGCACGGCTTGCTGGCTTGCTTTCAGGTTCACGCACAGACAGTTTCCTGACACAGCCCAGGACCACCTCTCTGGGGATGATGGGTGGGCCCTCATACCTCAAAGAGCAATCAAGACAATCCCCCAGAGGCCAATATGATCTAGACAATTATTTTCTCAGATGACCCTAGTTTATGTCAAGCTAATAGTTAAAGCTAATTAGGCAGCCTCACTTCTAAGCAGGGTAATACCTTTCAAGCCATCCTGTGGTCTATCCAATTTTCCTTGGAAGGTAAAGCAAGTCTCTTTCCCATGATCCCATCTCCAAGAGCTGCAAGTCTAGCTTGAGGTGACAGAAATGAATATTTAGCTCTCTGAGCAGAAGGAATATCCTAACAGGTCCTCAGTTCTTACCTGACACAAAGATTAGCTCTGATATGGACTAAAACATTCAAGAAATAGCAAATGAAAGCAGATAGGGCACACAAGGGAACAGAAACATACGTTCCTCTGTGCTAAACCACAGAGTTCACAGAGAAATTCCACCTTCTGCTTCACCCCCAGAGTAAGCCAGAAGAGCAAGTGAGGTGTTTCTCCAGAGGTTACCTCGACCAGCCAGAAGCTCACCCGGGTTGGGGTTGACCTCCAGGGGCTTCCTCTACCTCACGTTGAATTCGTTCAGAACGGGGCCAGCATGGTGCAGAAGGGACTTCAACAGCTGTGTGATTGACTCCCGATTCAATGAGAAATCATGGAGATATCAAGGCCTTTGTGCCTGGCACACCTGGGATGGTGCACTGAATGGAGAAGCTTCTCTATGTGAAATCAAACCAAGCTCCCAGGAGCCCTAGCTCTGCCAGCACAGAGATTCATTGGCAGTCTAAACAAACCCGAATCACCGGTGAATGGGGCGAATTTAAGACCTCAATTCTGTGTTTCCTGCTCGCAGGATTGGTATAATTGAAATCCATTTGCTCTCACATAGGAGAGAGAGCTAAGACTTGAAGGAACGTTTAAAGAAGTCTCGGGAATCTCTTCATTTTGTCCTTCAGCCCTCGGTAGAGCCGTGACAAGAGAGATGTCTAAATTGGTCCTATTTAGAACTTTCGAAAGACAGTTTCTCCATTGCGTAGAAACTCCAGACCAGTAAGGAATAGTTTGGGAAGAAAGTTGGGGAAGTCTTTGATAAGTGACTTGGGGGTGTCTTTTGATGGGAAAGTGGGGAGGGGGCGGGACTCAAGTAGCTGGCAAGTAGGTTCTGCTAAACTCCCCTTAGCTAATGAATGCACTTAATGGCACAGTGTTGGGTATTATCAATGCCGCATAATGATAATTTAATCTCATTGGCTCAGTTTCTGTGGCTTTCCAGGAGAGAGGGAAGGACAGCGAGAGAGCAGTTAATCACTCTGCCTTTAGCCAAACTTCATCTAAAGTTTCACCATGTTCTCTAAACAGCGCGGAGGGACTGTCATGTGCTTTAGTGAGTCACCCCTAGATCTAAAACAAGCAAAAGACCTGGGCGTTCTTCCTCTTACTTGAGCTGGGAGTTTCTGGTTACGTGTGATTCAGCTCGGTACTGGGGCCTAATCAAACAGTGATGGCAGCCTCAGTTCTCTAGGGCTTTCTGCAATGCCTGGCACTGTTCTAAAAGTTCCTAGCATAGATAGGCATAGGACTATCATAGAGAAGGGGAAACTGAGGTCCCGAAGATTGAGAGACTTGTGTGTGGGGATCGTCGGTGGCAAAATGGAGCAGACACTTTTCCTGCCTGATGTAGTCTATAATCTATTTTCTTTATCGATAAGCCCAGAGATCTAAGCAGAGCATAGTAAGGAAGCCCCTGTTGCCCTCCCAGGAATGTGCCCTGGCTCCTACCCTCCACTGTGAGAGATGCTCTAGGCCTTCCAGGAAGAGAAGTCCCACATACCTTATATCATCATGCATGCGTGATCCCCTTTACCAAAGTAAGGGATCTGGATAGAAGACCCTTCAAAGAGGAGATCAAAATGAGACCCAAGAGAGGTTAAGGAAGTTGAACAGCTGGGTAAGGAAAGCCCTTGGCGTAGCAGAAAGCCAGTGCTGGAGGTGGCCTACAGTTCTAATACCAAGATTCTGTTCCTCCCCTTCCACCCCGACAGGTGATGAACTGGAAGGCAGGAAGGTAGAGGCCACTTCTGAAGTTTCCGGGGCTATTTAACATGAACATTTATAGTGGATAGAGAATGCATGAGCAATGGCTGAGCACAGATGTGAACACACACCACACACCACTGCAGGAATTAATGAGGCAACCTGAATTTATCATCATTATTATCGTATATACATGGTATGTCATGATGAGTGTGTGCCATAGCTCACACATGGAGGTAGGTGATGTCTTTGGGAAGTTGGTTCTCTCTACTGTGACACTGAGTTCAGGACCTCAAGCTCCTGAGGCAATTGCATGAACCATATCTCCACGCCAATGATGTAACTATAAAGAGACATCTATTGAAGATTCATCTTCCTTCCTCCCTTTCCTCTGCTTCTCTCCCCCTCCCTTCTTACATGTCTGAATGTTGAAATTCTAACCCCTAATGTCTCGATGTCAAGAGGCTGGGCCTTTGGGAGGTGATTATGTCATATGGGTGGAGCCTCATAAATGCCATTAATGCCTTGCAGTCCTCCACTTGAGGACACAGCAGGAAGGCCCCACTAGGTGTAAAGGCTTCTAAGACACCAAGTCAACTTTGGTCTCTAGTAGCATGAGAGAAGAGAGACTTCTGTTGTTTACCAGATATCCTATGTGTGGTACGTTTTATTGCAGCCCCAATAGGCTAAGAACTAACCAGCCTTCCCTCCCCAACCTCCTTCTGCATGCCTTCCTTCTCTGAGGAAGGGACAGCTTGGAAGAAGGACATGTCTGGCTTTCTAGTGCTCATGCTGGGCTTCTAACCCAGCTTGGCATGCAACTGCCCTTTAAAGTGATTTCTGGAGCCTGATTCCTGTGTCTGTTCTCCCGATTTGCTGGGTGCTGCGGTCATTATCGCCCCTCCCAGCCCAAGCTGGCCAACCTCACTTCCCTCTCTCAGAGGTAGAACCCATCTCCCCGCCCAGAAGAAATCCTCCAAATAGAATTTCATATTTATTCCAAACCCAGACTCCCCACACGGAACCAACAGTGTTACATGCTGTCTGGTTTCCACCCGTGAGCTAAGTGTTACTTAATATTCATGCTCCAATATCAGCCTGGTTTTATTGGGACATTCTCAAGGGGGAGAAGAATTTCAGAAGGAAGCCAGCCCTGGAGCCAGAGACTCCTTGAACTTTTCCCTTGGATCTTCTCCCAAGCTAGCACTCAGGAAAGGCTGGGTCCTCCTCTGGATACTTCCTGGAATGGAAGGACATTTGAGGGGTGGAGAAGGCTAAAGAGAAGAAGAAAGAGCAAGGAACATGGCCTGCCCTTTGCTGGACATGGGACTCACAGATGATGTCCTGAGATAGCAATCCCAGAGCTGTGGCTCTTGTGCAACCTGTACCAGTCATGCTAGCTTTGCCTAGCTACTGCTTGCCAGTCTCTATAATCGCTCCGCCACGCTGCCCTTTTATAAAAGCCATGCATGAAGAGAGAGGAGGACATTCCTGTCTTTTTCCAAATGGAAGCATCATTCCAGAAAGGATAGTCAGTAGGCCTCTCTCTGGAGTAGATTAGAAACACACATACAGGAAATTAAACCAAGCCTGCTGGGGCCTTGGAGAGGAGCAGGCTGCCTGTCCATCAAAACCTCTGCCTCTGCTGGGGGATGGAACGTGAACATTCACAGAGACATCAGGACACCTCTGTGGGTCGCTCAGCTGTGACACCAAGGCAGAGGGATTCAAAACAGGGAGGCACATCCTGCCTGCATTTCCTTCTGTCCACTCAGTAGGAAAAGTAGACAGATGTGAAACAGAGACCCAGCCTTGTTCCCCAGCCCCCATCTTCTGTCCCAATGGAAGTCTTAGGGATGGAAAATAGTTTCTTCCTGGCCACCAAAAGTCTGTCTACTGCCCAGGCCCTCTCAGAGAAGCATGGTCCCACTCCCATGTTTTGCATCCGGTTTCCACTTGGGAAGCCCTCTGCTGCCTCTCATCCTTCTGTAGCGGTTGGGCTGGGCTCTACTCTTAGACACCTGTGACTCTGCTACCCTACATGGGTATTCTGGGGAGACCCCTGAGAGCGGGACTCCCTCACACAGCTGTATACCTGTCTTGGTCTGTGTTCTATTGTGGTGCAAAAACATCATGACCATGGCAGCTCTTATTAGAAGAAAGCATTTAACTGGGGCTTGCTTGTCGTTTCAGAGGTTTAGTCCATTATCGCCATAGCAGGAAGCATGGCAGCGTGCAGGGTAGACATGGTGCTGGAGGAGAAGCTGAAAATTTTATGTCTGAATCCACGGGCAGCAGGAAAAGAAAGATGCTGGGCCTGGCTTGTGCTTTTGAAATCCCAAAGCTAACTCCCAGGGTCACACTTCCACATTGCCTAATTCCTCTCAAGTATTGACACTCCCTGATGGTCAAGCATTCAAATAGATGCATCTATGGGTGCCCCCCTTAATCAAACCACCACAATGCCCCTGAAAGCAGGGCCCACATCCATGTCTGCACGCACATACACAGGGATACCTCTGTGTTGTGTGCATGTGAATGATGTGTAAGCGGAAGGGCGTGTGCATGTCCCTGTGAATGGTTTTGAGTGCACAAGTGCCACAGAGCTTTCAGGCGTCGGTCCTCTTTCACATTGTTTGAGACGGGTCTCTTGACTGACGTCTCAGCCAAGTTAGTTAAAACTATGAGCTCCCACTGATTCAGCTGTGTCCCCTCCTGTCTCTCAGTAAGGGGTACTGGCATTACAAACAACAAGTTATTCTTGGTTCAAGGCCAGCCTGGTCTCTATGAAATTGTCTCAAAGAAAGAGAGGAGAAGGGGATGGGCGGAGAGAGAAAGAGAGAGAGAAAGAGAGAGAGGAGAGAGAGAGAGAGAGAGAGAGAGAGAGAGATCGATTCACTGCCTCACAGGCTTGGTGTACAATGTGACCACATGCTAAATGTAATATATATTATTATCACACAGCAGGATTGACACTTCCTATATCCTCCCCTGATCCCTGCAGGATCAGTCTGGTCCAAGGAAACTGTGAATCACACAGTGCTCTAGAAGGGCCAGCATATAGCCTATCACCCAATCTGAACTAAATCCTTGATGTCCCTGAGCCTCTCAACCCCTACCACTTCTGTCTCAAGTCCTCTCCATCCTTTGGCCTGGTACCCCTTCTACCTCCTTGCAACCTCCTAGTGTCCCTCCTAGCCTTCCTGGATCCCAGGGAACTTGCTGTGTCCCTCTCTGGCTTAGTCCTAACCTGGTTCAGAGTTCTCAGGTTATTTCCACTGTCATATATCTTTCTAACCAAAAGACAAGGCTACCAGGCTATGACCTGGGGGTGAGGGTGGGGCAGCAGGCATACAGGTGTGTTCAGCCCTGCCTGAATCTTCTCCCTCTCCAGCACTGATTAGGACTCATAGCTCTTGCCTGAAGACTATCATTGAAGTTCCTCCTATTTTGCAGGGCAGGCTGGCCCACAGTGAACTTGAGGACAGGTCCCAGGTCACTTGCTTTCTGGTTATCAGTGGCCAGCATTGCCAACTCTGCCTCTCTCTCTCCATCTCTGTTTGCGTGTGTGTGTGTGTGTGTGTGGTGTGTGTGTGTGTGTGCGCGCGCGCGCACACACGTGCGCATGCAATCTCTTACTTTTGTTTTTCCATGTTCTGCATAGTCAGGAGCTCAATGGTGTTCTCTCCCTTACCCAAAAGCCGTTGCTCTCTTCTGCCCTCCTCTTTGGGCTCCTGCAGCCTCATCAGCCTTCTGCCCTCTCTTCTAACCTTGGCAGGGCACTTCAGAGAGAAGCCGGGAGCTTGCTGACAGCCATGTGAGAACTGGCTTTTAATGCCAGCCCACGTTTTTTTCAACAGGAACCTCTTCAGGCTGACTTGAGGGACTTGGAGGAGAATTCAGGGATTTGTGGAGGCGGTGTTTAGAATCAAGCATGGAGGACTTGGGGCTGGATTACAGGAAGCCATCTCAGTAGGTCCTCCAGGCTACAAGCCCTAGGCTTTCCACAATCCCAGAGGGGTGAGAGGGGCTGGCCCTTGCAGTAACCTACCCAGTTTCACCTGTCTTTTTTGCTGAGGGCAGAGAGAAGGCAGAATTTCCTGAAGGTGATATGCTCCTGGGGCTACAGAAGGGCCCCAAGAGTGGGAGAGGCTTCCCATAGCCTGGTTTGAGGGACAGGGTATGGACTGGCAAGCCAATGGACAATCACATAGTCCTCAGAGAGCCGACAGCCTCCTACCCAGGCTGGAATGCGACCTGTGGAGAAACAAAGAGGGTGATTCTGGACCTTCAGAAATCAGCATAAAGAGCTGGGTTGCAGCTAACCTAGGGGCAGATCTGTTGTCCATCAGTTACACTGTCCCTCACCCTGTCTGCCATAGTCAGTTCCCCACAAGGCGTGAGGAGTTCCACAGGCTCACCACCTGGTGGGTGAGTGAACACTGGTCCAAGTCCTACAGTCTCCAACTGTAAGTTCTAAGGCAACAGAGGAAAGGGATGCAGGCCTCGTTCAGTGTTGCACTGCACCATGGGTAAGGGCATGAAGTCTGCAGGCAGAGGTCAGTCTTAACCCTCCAGCTTCCAACTCTGACATCACATGAGTCAAGCATGAGCATCTCAGATTGACCATGTCTCTTCCCCAGCATCACGGGCAGACTGGCCGTGCACATTCACAGCCATTCCGGGAGGCCTGGATCGATGGCAGCACCGGTGTGGTCCTTACAGAAGGAGTCTGCATAGATCAGGCCAGGCTGCCTGCAGTTACAACTGCCACTGTTGATGCTACTGTATGTCCAGTGGCAAAAGTGCCAAACTGTTTATCCTTGGGGAGGTGAGAACAGTCAGAGCTGTCTCCAGAAATAAACTCTGGTTGCTGTCAGCGGCCGAGTAACCACGAGGATGGCTGATAATATTTGTCTTTGTTAGGGTTACTATTGCCACAATGAAGACCATGATCCTGGGGAGGGCAGGGTTTATTTGGCTTTTATTTCCCTTCCCTGTTCTTCATTGAAGGAAGTCAAGACAGGAACTCAAACAGGGCAGGAACCTGGAGGCAGGTGCTGATGCAGAGACCATGGCAGCTGATACAGTGGCCATGGAGGAGTGCTACTTACTGACTTGCTCTCCATGGCTGGCTCAGCTTGCTTTCTTATAGACCCCAGGACCACCAGCCCAGGGGTGGCACCACCTACAATGGGCTGGACCTTCCCATACCAACCGCTAATTAAGAAAATACTTTACAGCTGGATCTTGTAGAGGTATTTCCTTTAATGAGGTTCCCTCCTTTCAGATGACTCTAGCCTGTGTCAAGTTGACGTAAAACCAGCCAGCACACTATTTAAACATTTTCATTCTAGCCGCAAGGGCCAGCTCCTCCTATCCTCCTCCTATCCTACCTGGTCCCTCCAGGCCTTTCCCAGGAGCTGGAAATGGAAGACTGCAGTAGGCACCGGAAGGCTGAGCTTCTAAGCAGGCTCTAAATGGGTTAGGCTCAGCCAAATGCGAATGTTAAATAAATAATAAAGTTTGTAATGTAAGTATATCCCAAAACACTGCATGCTGAAAAGGATTTTTCTCTATTGTTTTTCTGAAATTCACCACTAAATTCAGATAAGCCCTGTTGTGTGTGTGTGTGTGTGTGTGTGTGTGTGTGTAGTGTATGTATATGTGTGTATATGTGTGTGTGTGTGTCTGTGTGTGTCTCTGTATGTGTGTGTGTAGTTGTGTGTGTATGTGTGTGCATGTGTGTGTCTGAGTGTGTATGTGTGTGTGTCTGTGTGTCTGTGTATGTATGTGTATGTATGTGTGTGTGTATTTATTGGCAGTGCTGAGGTTTGAACTTAGGGCCTAGCACCTTGCACACACTAGCTAAGTGTTCCCAGCCTGCAAGCTGTATTTTGTCTGGTAATTTGATCTACATATTTAGTTCCTTTCTAGAACAAAGCAAAAAGGGGACTGAACAAAAACAGAGAGGATGGAGGGGTCCTGAGAAGGAGCTACGGCCTGGAGAGAACGTGTGTGGAGAACAGCAGGAGGAGGGCAGGGCTGAGGAGAAAGAGCCCTCCCTCTCTGCAGCTGCTTCCGTCCCTCTCCCGCCTCCCCCAGCAATGAGCTGTGGACAGGGCAGGGGATGTTGGGCACGTCTCGGGAACCTGAGTGTGCTCTCTGAAATGTCAGCTGAAATAAACCTGGCTGATCCTCCTCAATGGCCCATCACATTAATATCCCTGAAATTCCAAGCGGATTAAAATAACCACGAGCATGACACCGTTTGGAAGGCTGGGGATTTGCTTGGAAGAGGAGGCCCATTGGCGAGCGCTCTCCTAATTGCCGCTTCGTATAAATAGAGTGCTCTTTAATATTGCCACCACCTCTGGCTGACAGATTTAGATCGGAGCTGTCGAAGTCATTAGTGCCCAGGCCGTGGTAAACCGAGGCTCTGCTAGGGCTGTAAATGGGATTCTCACGGGCCGATCAATCTTACCAAAGCCGCCAGCATTGCTTGCTGATCTACAAGGTCCTGAGTGGCCACAGCTTCCCAGAAATGCGCTTGCATCTGTCAGAATTATGAGCAGCTGGCAGCTGACTCAAAGGTCATATTTGCTGCTAGTGTGGAAATAGAATCTCCCCAGTACAAGAAATGCTACTTAGCAGTATATCAATTGCAAGCGGGTCATTACAGGAGGTGTGTGTGTGTGTGTGTGTGTGTGGTGTGTGTGTGTGTGTATGTGTGTGTGTGTGATAGCCTGGCTTGCCTGGTACACACTTTTTTCTAGGTCCACACTGAGCGCACAAGCAGGTGTTCAGACGAAATTAAACAGTGACGAGTTCCCAGAGCACTTTGCAGCGTGACTGTCCTAAGGAAATTTTCCTTCTGTCACCTGACAAATACTTCACGTGTGCTCACACTGCCCAAGACTCTCTTCTAGGTATAGGGTAGAGACTTAGTTCAGGCCTCTTTTAGTCATTGGCTGTGTGGCCTTGGACATACTGTCAGCATCTCAGAGCCTTGAGTTCATCATCTTTAAATGACGCTTATGATTCCTATTTGTGAGACTCCTGAGAAGACAGGAAGCAGCAAAGGGTCCTGAGGTATCAGGAGGGATTGAACTCGAAGGCACTGTCAGCAGTGATACAGAAACAGATACCAGGACTGTGCAAGAGTAGATGGTATGGGCAGGGAGAGAGCGAGAGGACTACCATGGTCTGAAGGAGGTGAAGCATCCATGGACACCCCATGAAGAGCAACCGAAAGCCTTCCAGGTATGCCTGCCCTTTGACATTATGGCATAGTATCGCCCTCTGTAGAGTTTGTGCTAAGGAACACATGTGGGCTTTAAGACAATTATAAGAAATCTCCCATCCAGGCACCTTCAGACCCCCTGGAAGGCATTTGTATTCTGGCCTGTGCAGTCTGGAGACCACAGCTTCATAAGACTACTGGCCACTCCACGGAGAAGGACCTTCCTTACTATGCTCTGAGGGGATCTCTTCAGACCCACACAGGAGAACTGCATGAAGACATCCGACCCTGGCCTTCTCCAAGGGCATGGCTGTGACTCCTGAGTTCAGGCAGGTTAGGACCTCTTCTCTGAAGAAGCCGTTTGTGACAGAGAGCTTGCTTTGTTTTATTCTTCAGAAAACATCCTTGTTACATAAACACAGGAAAATTAAATAAAACATATAGAGGGAAATGAAAATGATGTATGATCTACAACTTAAAGCTAACACAGTCAATATTTAGGAAGACATTTTCTGTGTTATTTTTGGTCTTTTCCTTCCCTTGTTCTTAATAAGGATGTCTTTCACTTCAGAGACCTAGAAATCTGACCCATCCTGATTTCACATTAAGGATATATCAGTTTCCACTGTGAAAATATCATGAGTAAGTAACTTGGGGCAATTCTAGCCCAGGGTCTTTCTCTAGTCATTAGCTTCTCCTTCTCAAATTCCCAAAGCATCTAGGGAATCCCAAAGCATCAACTCATGAGTCTGACTCTGGCCAGCAAGGAGATGAGAACCTCTTTCCCAAGGTTCACTCTGTTTAGTCTGGCCTCTTGTTGCTTGCTCTTCTCTGACAGTGACTTCGGCTGGAGGGAATGTGAAGCTTAGGTCAGGGCCACATGCCCCACTGCCTGAGCCTGAGCCACCTGGAAGCAAGAGAGAAGCGTTCTGGCTGGAGAGAAAGCTCAGGGGTTAAGAACAGGGGTTAAGGCCCTTGCAGAAGCCCTGGGTTCATTTCTCAGCATCCTTAGCAGCTCCCAGCCACCTGTAGCTAATTGCAGCACCAGAGGATCCAGCTCCTTCTGCTGGCCTCTTCAGGTACCAGGCATGCATGTAGTATACGTACATATGTGCATACAAACAGTCAGATACATAAAATAACAGTAAACAAATATTTAAAACAAAGAAAACAGGCCTCTGGGCATGGTAGCACACACCTTTAATCTCAGCACTCGGGAAGCAGAGCTTCAAGTCCAGCCTGGTCTACAAGGCAAGCCAGGACAGTCAGGGCTCTGGTACACAGAGAAATTCTGTCTTGCAAAACCAACAAAGCAAACAAAACAAAAACAAGCAAAAGCAAACCAAACCTAAATAAAACAAACAAACAAACAAAAAAAAAAAAAAAAACAAAACAAAAAAAAAAAAACCAAAGCCAACAACCAAACTGACAGGAAAAGTGTCAAGTTAAGCAAGCAGGCCATGCCTAGACATTGAAGACATGGAAGTGAATGAAGAATGAAGCATAGCTCTCAAGAGACCGGCTCATTGGTTGACCCTTGTGGAATACGGACTAAGGTGGAATTCCCAGGTGTCTGACATGCTGACCAGGATGATCTCAACCAACTAGAGGTCCATGAATCTTTTGCTATCCGACCTGTCTGGAGGGCAAGTGGGAAATGTATTCTGGGACGTGTTTCTCTCATTAGGCAACCTGAGCTGGTCTCCACCAAGAGAAGCTATGACCATTAGAGCATGCTGGGAAAGGCCTTCTTTCCCCATAGCAACCATCAGGGCAAGTGATAAGTAAGGAGTCAATGATAGACTGAAACTTGACCAGGAACTGGGCACTGAGAAGGGAGCCCTCACCTCAAGCTGCCCCAGCAGCGGGCAGGAGGGGACATTTGCCCACTTCCTAGTGAGCTCAATAGATAAGAAGCCACAGGGCTTTTTGTTTTTTAATTGTGTTGTTTTTTTTTTTTTTGTTTGCTGTGAGTAGGTCTTTCTCACAAATTAGCTACAATCCTCTAACTTGCGTCTCCCAGGTACTAGGACCACACACAGGCCTGCACCACCAGGCCTAGCCACTATCTATTTATTCACTCTACTTAAAAGGAGTAGACACTCATTTCATTACAGAAGGAAATAAGAGACGGTACATAGAGGGAGAGGTGGGAGATGGACAAATGACAAGCCAACTGTCAACATAATATTCGACTTAAAAACCACCTTGGATTTAACCAAAAATAGACTTGATGACCCAGAAAAACAAATGAACAAGACAGAAGAAAAAAAAAACTTGGTTATTTCTCCTGGGGTGTGCACAGAAAGAAAGGAGAAAGAAGCAACTACTGGAGAAAGGTGAGAGACACATCCTAGGGCTGTTGTTGGAGGAGACCAATCAGAGCAGGCCTTGCAGAGGTTAGTCGTCAAGGGGAGAAGGAGTAAGCTTCTGGGAAGAGGTGGGGTGGTCAGAGAAGCTGTGCAGGAATGCAGAGTTGACATGAGTCTCTGTTTTCTCCAGTCTGGCTCGCCTCAATGGCGTTATCAGTCACCAGTCCTCTGGACTCGGCAGTCTGCAGGCTCCAAGTTCAGTGTTGCCATGGATTTCCCAGGACCTGTGAGGGCTGGGAAGTAGCAGTCGTGAGGTTAAAACAGGGACACAGAAGCTAGAAAACTAGGCCCCTGGGAGATTGCTGGGTGGGCTCAGAGGGTACAGAGGTAGGTGCCTTCTTCATCCTGCAAAGGCTGGAAGGACTTCCTGTTGATGAAGAGAAAGAGTTTTGTGAGCCGAGTATGTCCTCCTCTGGACAACCATCCAAGCAGGAATCACCTGCCCAGAACCCCAGGGATTCTGATATGGCCAGGTTCAGCATACTGACCACTGTTGCTGTGATAAATATCCTAACCTAAAAGGAACTTAGGGGTGAAGGGATTTATTCGCTTTATAATTCCACATTATAATCTATTTTTGGGAAATCAACGGCAGGAACTTAAACATCATGTCTGTAGTCAAGGGCAGAGACGAATAAACAGATGCTTGCTTGTTCTCAGTTAGCTATATATGCTCTCATATTGTGTAGGAACCCTGCCTAGGGAATGACACCGCCCACAAAGGCCTGAGTTTTCCCTACATCAGTAGACAATCAAGACGCCTGTGGGGCAATCTGATCTGGGTTTTTCCTCATTAAGACCATCTGTCCAGGTTTATTTTCCGTTATGTCAAGTTTAGAGTTAAAACTAAGCACTCAATAATGTTTAGAGGGCTGCAGGGTGGCTGAATCTGGGGGCCATTGGGAGTGAGCATGGCCTGTGTAGCTCTCAGCTTCTTGCCCACCAACCTGAACATTCTCCAAAGTTTTACCTTCTGCTTCTTTCCCTTTCAAGAAAGCTCACTTGACCAAGGGTCAGCCTACTTTTTCTAGACTTCTCATCCTACCTTCACTCCTGCCGGGGGAAGGGGACCTGCAGTTCTGCTGTCAGAAAACCTAACATGCCCTGGGACCTGACGTCCTGTTATCTCATGCACCCGTC